>CM035157.1:67364608-68098361 GCA_020205615.1 Panax quinquefolius
TAATTATATGTATTTCGATCCTTAAATGCACAACTCAAATAATGCAAATTAGAAACTCCTTTCTAATTTCATTACATCTTCGCCAAGGACTACTAGGTTGTCATTTATCGAATCACATAGACATTTCTCTTCTTTTATTAGAAGTGGTAGATTCTTTATTGATCATACATTATCTCCGTATACAACTTATTATACCCAAGCATACCCTTTGATATACCTAAGGGTCTTAAGGAATAAGTCAAAGTATAACTCATCATACACAAGATACTATGATGATCTCAAGTCCAAGGATTACTTGTACTACTATCACACAGAATTCTATTGACGACGAGCAAATAAAACTCCATTAGGTATTCCTTAGCGAGCCGCGTTCAATTGAACTTATTCTCTAATAAGCACCTACATACTTGCTTTAGTGTCTCCACACAAATGATCATGAGATCAATCATCCTCATCAATGAAAGCAAGCTTAGCGTATGTACCAATCTATCGGATTCACTAATCCCCAATTTAGTAATCCAACGATTGGGAACTATTTTAGTTTTAAGCTTTCTAAGAATTTAGATCTCATTAGAATGATCATCATCATTATTCTAAAAGCATTGCTTAAAACTATGGGTTTATCACATATTATAAAAATAGCATCATGTAGATAATTAAAAGCCTTTAATAAATTAATACTTTTTATTAATAAATGAATAAGATTGTTACAAAGTATATGCTTTATCATCAAACATGATTGGCTTGTGTGCATACTACTTTCAATCTCCCACTTGCACTAAAGCCAATCGGCATGGTATCTTATACTCTTCTTCTCTAAGTGACGATTATCCTGTTGTTGGATAAGCTTTAGTTAATGGATATGTAATGTTGTTCTTGAGAGTCCACTATCTCTATAGTGATTTCCCATCTTTCAATGATTCTAATAATCAAATAAAAGTGCCACAACACATGTTTAGATCCAAGATGAGACTTGGGAACTATTCCTAGTTCTGTAATGAACTTTTAATCCAAACAATCAACTTGCAGCTTCATTTATAGATATATACTTTGTCTTTATTACTAAACCGAAGAACTCTTTCTTTGTTTGGAACCTTTCAATTCAACTTTGCACCGCATTAATTTATTCAAGATAACACTTTACCTTAAAGTGGATTTTTCTGTCGTCTTGGTTTGTCTGAAAAACTTGAGTCTGTAAAGCCCTCTAGTTTTAATTCAGACCCACCATGAATATGATCACATCCTTAGTGTCAGTTAAGCACTTTAAGATGTTTTTCACTGTCTTACAGTGATCTTCTCCAGAATATAACTGATCAACATCAGGTCACGTATATTTCATTGCATACATGATAGTTACTCATGTGATCTCTCTTTTGGAGTCTTTGGGGACTATTAAGAGAGATACACTCCATAGCTCATCGACATGAGACATCTCTTGGAGTTTGCCATGCTAAACGACTTTAGCATCAAATGAATATACGTTCCTTGGGTTAAGTCGAGCATCCTCTTAAATCTATCTATATAGATTTTATCCCCAATTAAGATACTCTTCCCAAATCATTCATGGAGGAATGTTTAGACAACTTTATCTTTCTTGATTGTAGCATTGGTATGTCATTCATTATCCGTAGTATATCAACATATAGTACTAGGAATGTCACGATGCTCCCACTAACCCTTTTTATTTTGATAAAATCTGAACTCTTACCTCATCGTATGTATGTAATTTGGATCATCATCTTCTATGATGCGTACCTCATCATCATCATCCATGATGAATCCATACCTCCTAGGTATCTTGATCATACATGATGCTATTCCGATATTACGATTCGGTTATGATTGGTATAATAGGTCTATCTCTGAGGTTCCTCTTATTTGACTTATAGTGTTTTGTGGTTCTTGAACTTTTCAAGATCTATTATCCTCCCACTAGCCCCCTTTTAATGATAAACGCCTTTATCTTAGAAGGCAGCGTGTTTCGTAACAAACACCTTTTGCTAAGTAGAATTATAGAACATATACCCTAAACTTACTTTAGGATGTCCCACAAATCGACACTTGTCAAATCTTGTCCCAAGCTTATCCTTTGAAACCTTTTCACATAAGTTGGAACCCCTTATCTTAACATACTTAAGATTAGGAATCCTCCCTGTCCATAACTTTTATGGAGTCTTGGGGCTGGATTTAGAGGTTACCTTTTCGTAGATATGCAGCCATTTCTAGGACATTATCCCAGAAGGATATTGGAATGTCGGTAAAATCATTATGGACCGCACCGTATGTCCAATAAGGTACAATTTTCATTCGGATACATCAATCAATTATTGCATATCGGGATGTGTCCATTATGAGAAAACTATTTGAGATGATCTAGAAACTTATTGCACAAGTATTTATCCTTGATCTAATCAAAGAATCTTAATACTTTGCCAATTTGTTTCACTTACAATTCTTTGAACCTTTCAAATAATTCACACTTGTATTTTAGCAAATACACACATTCAACTCTTTGAATGATCATCTCCTTTTCTTATACTAATTTGTTCGATATGCAAAATTATTTTCATGTAAGTCAGTATACAAAATTTATTAAGTAATATTCAGTTCTATACAAAACATTATTATTATAAATAGAACAACAATTGTTCTTAATTATAATACCAAAAATCTTATTGTCCAATGAATAAAATGGAAATAATGTTTCAAACAAGAATTGGAATACAATAATAACTTATTGACTTAATAGACTTGCCGTAGGCATTGCTAAACTATAAGTTCTATGGCTAATGCAAGACCTTTGCTTCATTTTTCACACATAGGATTACTTATCTTTGTTTAACTTTCTACTTCTGTTTGGTCTCTTCATAAATCTATATTTATGATAACCAAAGCCGGTATCCAATACCCAGTAGAACCTTGACTTAAAGAAAAATTTATTTCAATCATGAACAAAAGCGTATTGTAAAAGAAACTTCACTAAGCTTTTTGGTTAGCCTCGCAAGATGCTTCTGCGATTTCTTTCCGGTGTCCGGAGCTTATTGTAGTGGAAGCAAACTCCTTTGCTATCCGTATCAGTTTTTGTTCTTATTACCCTTTGTTTATGCCTTTCTATTTACCTTCTTTGAATCGTTCTTCTTTTCAGAAGATCCTTTGGCCCCTACCAGTAAGACTTGGTCTTTCTTGGTTGGAAAGTGACTCTCAACATTTTTCAACATGTTAAGCAAATCAAATGAGGGCGATATCTAGCTTGTTCATATGAAAAATTCACAACAATTGTGAAAGGAGTCCGGGAGTGAGTGCAAGATCAAATCTTGGCTCAACTCTCCATCCATGACTAAACCAGTTGTCCTAATTGATCAATCAAATTGACTATGTTAAGAACTTTTGTCTATACTGTAGTGTCATCTGTTATTCTAGATCGGAAGAGCTCCTTAGATATCGATATCTATCGGTCCTACTTTCCTCACCATCAACTACTTGACGTGCGGGGAGTATAGTAGAAGTATCCATAGTTTCAGTATTTGAAGCTTGTTACTCGTGGATCTGAGCATGATGCGTTGAGCCAATTGTGCATCATCTTGCCACTTTCTAAAAGTAGCAATCTCTTCCTCGAGGCATTATGCGCAACCATTGCGAGGATAGGCGTATTAAGGACATAAGATAGCTTTTCGACCATGAGAACTATTCTCAAATTCCTTAACTTATCCGTTTAATTGATTGCAGTTAATTTAGCATCTAATATGCTTGCGATGATAGTAATTTTAGACATTGTAAAATTTTGTAAATTAATTTGTAATTAACAACATTTTAACATACATTCTATTATTAATTACCAAAATAAATTAGGTCTTGTTTTAAATTGGTATCTCCCACTATTTTCTTCAAACTATATTACCCTCACTATATATAGTTAGTTCGCAAAATCTAATTAAAGATCTGCTAGTGAGAATAAGGATCCCATTTCAAATGTATATAGCCTTGTGGTGACACAACAAACTATATATAAATAAATAGGTAGACAACTTTTGTTAATTACATCAACTATGCAACTCCTTGTATTTTGCCTCTTAGATTATTTTGATCAGTGGTGGCACATCCGAATCAAAATTATCCAAGTTAAGTCCAACTAGCACTCCATATATTCAAAAAGAAAAATATCATCCTTGTGGTGACACAACAAAACAATATTGTTCAATTTTCTTTATAAGCATCAAATGTGATAAATTAACATCTTAAATATTTAATACTTGCCTTGTGGTGACACAACAAACTCATATTAAATATTTAATACTCTATTAATTTTATCATGCTAGAAAGCGACGTTCGATATTCCAAATATCTTTGAGCGCTTAGGACTTAATATAAAAATTGAGGGGTTTGTTATTAATTTGTCTCATCTTGTTTAGCGTAGCATGCATATATATATATAAAATACGCGTTATATTAATGAACATGCGAAGCATGTTTGCATAATATATAATATATATAGTATAAACATGTACATATAGAATACTATATTCTACGGATTGATTATGGACTTTTATTCTAGTTTGGTTCACTAGAGCCACCAAGTGAACCAAAAGGTCAAACCCCAGGGGTGCAAGAAATAATATTTAAATATAACTATTACATTTAAACAGGGCTCCATTACAAAGCGGGTCTTCAAGCGCTCCTTGTTCCTTGATCTCCAATTTTTCAAAATTAATTCTAAATATTCCTATTACAAAACTATTTAAAATAAATAGAAACCTTGATCGTGATCGAGGGAAGTACATAGGAGGAGATAGAATTTACATTAAGAAAAAAATTAGAGAAGGCAAGTCATGAACCCCATTTAATAAAACCCATACATTCATGCATCCAACTAAAATAAAATCCAATCGCATTGGTCGATAATCCATAATCAATCCCATTTATTATCATACACATCATCATATGCATCAATAAATAACATTCATCTTATGAATAATAAACATTTAATATATATATTGATATCATTTAATGGGCAAATTTAGTTAGTATAAAATCTAATTTTGAATTAAAATAAACTCCTTTATTTTAATCCAAATTTAAATCAAAATAAAACTATTTTATTTTAATTTATCCAATTTTGAATGAAATAAACTATTTTATTTTAATCAAAATCTTTAATCAAAATAAACTCCTTTATTTTAATTAATTATGGAATCCAATTCCATGTAAAAAAATCTTTAATTAAAATAAACTCTTTTATTTTAATTAATTATGAATCAATTCCATGTAAGAAAAAAATCTTTTATTTAAAGAAACATGAGATATTCTTTCCTATTCACAAATAAACTCCTTTATTTTGAATAATATGAAATCTTATTCCATATTTAAATAAACTCCTTTATTTAAGGAAATTAGGATTCTCTTTCCTATTCACAAATAAACTTCTTTATTTTGAATAATATGAAATCATATTTCATATCTAAATAAACTCCTTTATTTAAGGAAAGATGGAATACAATTTCAACTCCAATTAGTTATCATGGAATCCAATTCCAACTCTAATTAGTTAGCATGAAATTCTAATTTTAAAATTAAATAAAATTTTATTTTAAAATTAAAATAAACTTTATTTTAATTCTAAAATTATTAAGAATAATATATATATAATTATTATTATATATATATATATATATATATATATATCAGTGAGTCACATGGCGGATTAGTAAGAAACTAAATCCGGTTGGTGTCTTGTTTTTTCATCTAGTATATAATATATATCATATATATCATATATATATATAATGCCCAGGTCTTTTTTTTTTTTTTCTTGGTATGCGAAATCCGTGACTCATACATTCTTAATAGGAAGTTTATAAAAAAAAAAATTCGTAATCCTTTTTTTTTTTTTCCGTAAGTATCATTGAACAACCAACAACCAGCAACCAGCAACTTGAATTCCGTGCAGCATCTATGTTCCGTTTTTATTTTATTTTTATTTTTTTATTTTTAAATTTTATACAACAAAAATATGCTCAATTAAATTGTTCTAAACACATATCAATATACATATCAAATTAAAATAATTAATAATTCGCATAAAGGTTTGGCTCTGATGCCACTGTTAGGTTTGTAATATTCAAGAACGCAATTAAATTGCAAAAATAATGCGGAAGCGTGTAAAATCAGAGTTTAAAAATTTTACAAACCATATACCCGGATCACCCTTTATGCACAATTATTAATTAAACGAAAAGATAAAGAATAAATCATACCTTGAAGATCGAGCTTCCTCAGTACAAGTTCACCTCCAAATCCTTTCGCGTTCAATCTTGAATCCACGGGTTTGGTTCCTTCCTTTGATCGGCGTTAGCCACCCAAATGTTTGGCCTCTAGAGGTGATCCACCAAGGAAGAAGAAAATTCAAGAAAAAGGGTGGTTGGCTAAACCCTAGTTTTTCTATCTACATAGAAAAGGTGTACTCTCCCAACAAATTGGAATTATTACGTATGTTGAAAAATCAACCACACCCACCCATAATAAGACTCCTCTTATTAATAGATGTGGGCAACCCACCTTAACAATTAAGGAATTGGTTTTATTTAATTAATTAAATTCTTTTAATTAATTAAGCTCCCTAATCTTATTAGGGATAATTAAATAAACTCTTTTAACTAATTTTCCTTCCTAATCAATTAGGAATAAATGAGAGTACTTATATTAAATTAATTTCTAAACTCTTTTAGAAATTAAAATAATAATAATTGTAATAATATTAATAAGACTCCTCTTATTAATTTATATTTAATATTTCTAAAATATTAAATAATAAATATTAAGCTATTTAATTTATTCTATCACCATAGATTAAATTAAATATACTATAACTATATTATTACGATTATGCCATTAACTTCTTAAATAATTATTCTTCCTTTTATGGTGTGACCCTTTAGGTTCTCCATATTAAACAGGTTGTGAATAAATCAATTAGAACAATTCTAATCTTATTTAAAAAAATAAATTAAATAATTTATTTATTTAAATAAATAATATTTATTCTCTGATAGGGATAAGCCTCCCTAGCGATCAACGACTTTCCGGATAATATAGATTTCAACATTAATCATAAAAAGAACCTTTGAGTAAATAGTTAAAATCTGATTCAATCCTTCCACCATACAATGTCCCAATTAAATATAAGACATGGAATTATCTTGTCAAGTCTTATTTTATTTAATTATATGTATTTCGATCCTTAAATGCACAACTCCAAATAATGCAAATTAGAAACTCCTTTCTAATTTCATTTCGCTTAACCGAGGACTACTAGGTTGTCATTTATCGAATCACATAGGACATTTCTCTTCTTTTATTAGAAGTGGTAGATTCTTTATTGATCATACATTATCTCCATGTACAACTTATTATACCCAAGCATACCCTTTGATATACCCTAAGGGTCTTAAGGAATAAGTCAAAGTATAACTCATCATACACAAGATACTATGATGATCTCAAGTCAAGGATTACTTGTACTACTATCACTACTGTGAATTCTATTGACGAGCAAATAAAACTCCATTAGGTATTCCTTAGCGAGCCACGTTCGGTGAACTTATTCTCTAATAAGCACCTACATACTTGCTTTAGTGTCTCCACACAAATGATCATGAGATCAATCATCCTCATCCAACGAAAGCAAAGCGACGTATGTACCAATCTATCCGGATTCACTAATCCCCAATTTAGTAATCCAACGATTGGGAACTATTTTAGTTTTACGCTTTCTAAGAATTTAGATCTCATTAGAATGATCATCATCATTATTCTAAAAGCATTGCTTAAAACTATGGGTTTATCACATATTATAAAAACAGCATCATGTAGATAATTAAAAGCCTTTAATAAATTAATACTTTTTATTAATAAATGAATAAGATTGTTACAAAGTATAAGCTTTATCATCACACATGATTGGCTTGTGTGCATACTACTTTCAGTATGATAGTATATTACCATCAGATATGGTAATCGTAGATGATTTGCTGTAGCATACTCTGACTCTGTTCATGTTTCAGGTTCCCACCGGATTTGTAGAGGGTATCTTTGAAACCTTTGGGTATCGAAGAGGCATGTTTTTCGATTTGGGACCCAGGAGTTGACTCCTACTTTGGAGGAGTATGCACAGTTGACAATCTTTGCCGCTGGACAGACCTTGCGTGTATATGGCTATTGGAGACATGAGCAGACAATTCATGACCCTCACGGATTGAGGCGTAGAGTGGTCGGGGCGAGATTACATTCGACCACGTGATATCCCGGCATTTCTGTTTGACAAGTTTGGCTCACGAGGATAGCTATACGCATGGCATTAGGGGATTTCACCACACCAGGAGGATCATTGGCGTTGACCCGAGTAGATCTTCGCTTCATGCATATGTCATACGTCTTCATGTCATGCGGTACATGGATGAGTGGATATCGGCGTCATTATGGCGATGAGAGCTCTCGGGGAGGGTCGTACCATTGTATGCAGATGATCATTTGAGAGACTACGAGGTCGTCACTACATAATCTTTGCACTTATCCGGCGTGAGGAGTGTTCTGAGTAGCTTCGGTCATCTTTGTATGTGTGATTTATGTCACACTTGAGACTGATTGGCACATTTAGACGACAGGGGTTTTGTTTCACCCAGGAGATAGCCATGTCATACTCCTTTCAGCCTGCAAAGTACACAGATGCTGCATCGTGGTCATCTTTTCTGGCAGGGATTAGGGATCCGTTTTCCATATTGCCGTGTTCAGGGCTTAGTTCACCCTACAGCTTCATTACTCATGCTCCGGGCATGGATTATCTCCCTCTGGCTGGATTGAGGGGCATGATCACTTACCTCCCATTGGTCGTGATGTGTTAGTTTGACCAGTTTTAGGATTTTCATCTGTATGAGGCGAGTGGTTGACCGCCGCTTCTGCGTTTATCGGCGGGACGAGATCCAGGTTATATGCATGTTGGGATCAGCGAGAGCTGGCTAAGTTTTCTATCTGTCATCTAGGTTGTTCTGCAGAGTATTCCGCATGGATGGAGACAGAGCTGCATCAATTGCGGCGGTATCCACGATCTGAGGATTGATTTTGACGATGAGGAGCCTATAGAGGAGGCTGTTGTTCCCATCGATGATTTTACTGTTGGGCTGCCAGCATTTATGATGGATTCTCCCACCCCGAGTGCCACTGTTATTTTCGAAGATTGACACGACATTTGGAGCAAAGCTTACATCGATGACCTATGATAGAGATCGGGGCTAGGGGCGCGATGTTGTGACTCTTGATGAGAGAGATCTCAGCTCTGTTAGAGATGGATGAGGCTAGATCGGCCGAGGATGCATTGATTGTGGGCGGGATCTTGCCTTATCTGTTAGGGATGTGGCCATTCTGAATAACACTTTAGTGAGATCAAGATGGTTGTCGGTCTTGCCGACATGAGTACTTACATTGATGAGCATTATGCCACCATGCGGTTAGCCTACGATACGCTAGCTCGTGTAGATACCCTTGGGCGGGGAGCTTGCGATTGCTTACCTCCGTCTTCGAGAGAGGGATGCTATGTTAGATCGATAGTCCGCATGTATACTGAGATCTGTAGATAGCTTTGTATTTTCTTTCCTGATTAGCTTAGCCATTTTGTCATGTATGCAACCACGGATGTATATTTCAAAGCGAGTATATATATATAAGGGGAAATATATTTTGATTCACTTCCCTTTTAGTTATGCCTTGATACTTGCTTGATATTTTTCTGTTTCTCAGAGGCCTTGTGATCTTGATGCATTACGAACTTATCCTTGATAGATGGACATTGAGGCGTCGCAAGATCTCTCAAAGCGGATCATTGATTTTTGTAAATCCTACCATCTTTGGTGTCTTGGGGATTTGGTATCGTATGGAAAAGTGGAGAGGAGGGTGGTTTCTTCCTCTTTGAGATTAACCACACCACGGATGGTGCTTTGATACTTCTATTTGTGAGAAGCCTAGTTAATTCCATCTCTTATAGGTTGGTATTGCTCTTTGAGGCACGATCGCGACTTAGATGGTCATAGAATCTTCTATTTGTGAGAAGAGGTTGGGTAATTCCATCCCTTTGATCTGAAAGCCCGATGAAATGGGGCAAATTGAAGATAGATCCCGATGCAGTGTGACAAGTATGTTGTTACTAGTAGGGGTTAGGCGCACCGTGAATGGTACGCTTCGTACTCTCTATTGAAGAGGAGATCAAGTCTACGTAGTTGAACACAGTGTAAGAGGTTCCATCTTTGAATGCGGAAGGCGGATGGGTGTAGAAGTATTTTTGTTGTTTTGTAGAGAAAGGGCAGAAATGATTTTGTTGTTTTTCTTTATTGCGACCGGGCCATGTAGAATATGGTTGCCTACGTACCCCCGGGTATCAGGGAGATCAGGTCGACATAGTTCTCCCCTCAGGACAAATCGCAGCTGAAGAGAAATGTGAATCCCATGTGCAGGCTACACTACGGGGAGAAGAAAGTTTAATCCCATAATGGGGATAAACTGCAAGTGTGTAAAAAGTTTGATCTCGTCCTCAGGATAAACTGCAGGCGTAGAAAAGTTTAATCCCGTCTTTAGGATAAACTACAAGTGTGAAAGGTGCAATCCCGTCTTTAGGATAACCAAAATTGTGAAAGGTTTGAAATGAAGTGATACCAGGTTGCTGGCTTGAAGTGTATATTTCCCAGAGGGGCAGAAGAGTATTCAAAAAGGAAAAGGTTCAAAACTGGAATGACTGTTGATTTGATGATCAAAACCAGGATGTTTATTTGATGGTAACCCGGACATAAGTACCGATTTCACGGTGTCGAGTTGATAAGCTGTGGAAATTCATCGCCATCCATTTCCTGTAATCTGAGAGCACCTCCTGTCAATACTTCCTTGACAACAAATGGGCCCTCCCAGTTAGGAGTGAATTTTCCCTTAGATTGATCTTGGTTGTCAATGATCTTCTTCAAAACCAAGTCATGTTTTTTGAATTGCCGTAGTCGGACTTTTTTGTTGTAGGATAAATGCGATCCTTTCTGGCGTCTCTTGACCATAGAAGATGATAGCGGATCGCCTTTTCGTCTATTAGAGACAATTGGTGATACCTTTCTTGTACCCATTGGTCTTCATCAATTTGAGCATCCATCGATACTACGAGGATTCCATTTCCACTTCTATGGAGAACCTTTGCTTCCATCCCATAGACTAATGAGTAGGGGTTGCCCGGTGGAAGTTCGCATGGAAGTTTTGTAGGCTAATAAAGTCGAGAGGCGAGAGGTCGGGCCATCCTTTGTGATTGGCGGACATTTTACGCATGATCTTTTGATGTTTTTATTAGTCGCTTCAATAGCACCATTCATCTTTGGATGGTAGATAGCGGAGTTGAGGTGTTTGATGTGGAATTTTCGCATAACTCCTCCATCATTTTGTTGTTGAGGTTCTTAGCATTATCGACCTGATGACCTCTGGTTGTCCATATCGACACACGACATTGTTTACGATGAAAGCAATGATAACTTCTTTAGTAACCACAGGGAAGGAGGTTGCTTCTACCCATTTGGTGAAGTAGTCGATCATGGTGAATATAAATCGATGTCCATTCTTGGCTTTGGGCTCGATGGGCCGATCACGTCCATTCCCACATTGAGAAGGGCCATGGCGAACTCATATTATGGAGTTCCCTTGGAGGGCGTGGATAGCATTCCCATGAATCGGCATTGATAGCACCTCTTGGCGTGATCATCGCGATCGACTTTGAGTGTAAGCCGATAATGTCCCGTTTGAGAATTTTCTTGACAAGTAGGGGTCCGCTCATGTGAGGGCCACATACTCCACCATGGATTTCATCCATGAGTCTTTGAGCTTGGTATTTATCCAGACATCTGAGGAGACCTAATCCTGCATCTCTTTTGTAGAGTTCATCTCCGCTCAGGTAGAATTTCATAGCAAGTCGATGAATCCGCCTCTTCTCAGTTAGGCTCGCCTCAGCGGGTGTAGATCCATCTCGTAGATACTCCTTGATGTCTTGATACCAAGGGTTGTGGATGGGAGGTAGCTCATCCGATACTTCTCAATATAATTCCCATAGGCGGGGCTTTTTGCGAGAAGCAAATGTGATGCTTGGCATGTTTTCCTTGTCGGTATGTAAACCGAGGAGGCCAGCGTTGCTAATGCATACGCAAAATCATTCCTATTACGAGGAATGTGTAGAAAGGAGATTCCTTGAACTCCAAAGCCATCTGTAGAACTTGCGATGGTAAAGGCGGTAAATGTAATTCTTTGGTTTGATAGATTCTGTGGATTGCTTGATTACCAATTCGGAATCCCCAAAGGCGAGTTAACGCTTTGATGCCCATTGAGCAGGCAAGTTTTAGCCCATGATCTGACCTTCATACTCAATTTGTGTTGTTGGAATTTGACAAAGCTGCAATTTAATGGCGACGACGGATCTTGCTCCCCGTCTGGGATATTAAAGCTGCTCGACTCAGAGCCTTACAAATTACAGCTCCATCAAAATACATTCTCCACGTATGGCATGTATTGTCTTGATGTTGTGGCGAATTGTCATTACCCTTCGTCGAGGAAAGTATGTTTCTAAGGGTTTGTAATCCCTGCAGGTGCGGCGGCCGGTTGATCCGCAATTCCTTGACCTTTTGCGAGACTTTTTGCGTCACGTAGGCGATGTCAAATTGTTTGTAGGATCAAGCTGCCATTTGGACGATCGACAATTGAGTATAAACTTCTTGAACACATACTTGAGAGGATCCATTCGGGATATGAGATGGGTTGTGTGACCATGGAGGTATCTTTGTAACCTCATGGAAGCCCATGCTAATGCACAACAAGTCTTCTCAATCGAGTGTACTTGTGTTCATTGATCTTTGAATCTTTTCTTTGAGGTAATAGATAGCTCGTTCTTGGCCTCTATTGTCTTTCCGCTGACATATCTGACCCATGGCATTGTCATTTATGGACAGGTACATGAACAAGGGGAACATCATCCACAGGAGGTACCAAAATAGGAGGCGTTAATCAGTTGCTCTTTAATGGTAAGGAAGGCTTTTCGACACTCATCGTTCCATTTCATGGAGGAGTTCTTCCTTATGACTTGAAGATAGGCTCACGGAGTTCTTTGTGAGTTGAGAAATGAATCGCTAATGAAGTTGATTCTTCCAAAAATCCCCATATTTCCTTCTCATGCGAGGAATGGGCATTTCCTTGATGGCACTGGATTTTGGTAGGATCAGTTCAATCCCTTTGTGGTGACTAGGAAACCTAGCAACTTGCACGACTTAACACCAAAAGCGCGCTTGGCGGGATTCAACTTCAAGTTTTACTTTACATGACTGTTGAATAGTTTTTTGAGATGGTCTAAATGGTCATCCTCCTTACAGGATTTGATAATGATGTCATCCACATAGATCTCTATCTCCTTGTGCATTAAATCATGGAAAAGAGCCATCATAGCTCATTTGATAAGTTTCCCCGGCGTTAATGAGGCCGAATGACAATCGTCTGTAGCAAAAGGTTCCCCGAGGTGTGATGAAAGCAGTTTTCTCACGATCTTCCTCGTGAACCATAATTTGATGGTACCCATAAGCAATCGACAAAAGGAGTACATGCCGTATTGAGCAGTATTGTCAATAAGAATGTGGATAAATGGCACGAAAAAGCTATCTTTAAGGCAAGTTTTATTCAAATCCCGGTAATCCATGCAAACTCGCACCTTTCCCCTGGTTTAGGCACGGGAACAATGTTAGATATCCACTTTGGATATGTAGACACCATGATGATGCCAGCTTGAAATTGTTTCACAATTTCTTCTTTAACCTTTAAACTCCACTCAAGTTTCAATCGCTTTGAGCTTTTTACTAGCTTGGCTTGAATCCTTCTTTAATGGGAAGGCGATGAAGAACAATGTCGGTGGACAAACCCACCATGTCTTCATGAGACCATGCAAACACATCCCTGGAATTGGGTTAACGGTGCTGACCATATCATTTCGTTGATTTGTGGTAAGGTCCGAACCAATCTGGATTAGCTTAGGGTTGTCTAAGGTTAGAGATTGAAAGGAGTGGTTTGATCGAGATTGGGTTTGGGTTTGTTTGTGACCCATTCCTTAATCTCTGAGGTGTCTCAATGTCCTCTTGGATGTCCATCAAGTATGAGTCAACTTTGCATCAAAATTCTGACCCTTGTGGAGAGAAGGCATGTCATCGACAAGAGACATGCACATCTAAATTGAGTCTGAAACAAAAGATGCTTTCACTTAATATATGCTGTTATTCGATCATACAAAAGTGTTAGCATGTACTTGATAAAATAAGCGCTAGTCTTTGTAAAGGAAAGCAAGCAATTAAAGTTATCTACTGAGGCGGAGGATTTTTTGCCCATTTTACCCTCGTCGACCTAATGAATGGAGTCTTTGCTCAATTGTCGAGGGAAAAGTCTGATGGGGCTGCGGTGATGGAAGGATCGTCATTGTCTTCCTTCTCCCGAATGATAACCATGACATCTGGGCAATCATCATCATGGGGGTGTATCTATTTGTATGTTCATCATGAACAATGACGCGAATACTGCCATCATCAAGGCGAAAGGTCATGTTTACGTTTCGTTCCTTTTCTTCCGCCTCGGGATCGGGAATCGGCACCTCTTTTGCTTTGATTGGCATTGGTTTTGGAAAAAGCATAGCACAACATGAAATTTGGAACCTTCTTGGAGATTGCATCAACTCATGAGGTAAAGGTATAGAAAATTGCCGTCGGGTGGAAGCTTGAGGAACACTGCTTGTGCTTATGAGGATTCTGTATTTGGGCTGGCGAATAGCCTAGTCCATTTATTCGATTTGTTGGACATTTGGATAGGGTGCTTAATACCACCTTATCCTTACCAAGCCCTTGTCGGGTTGATGACCCGATAACATCATTTCTTGAGTGGTAGCATAACCTCGAAAAATCTTGGAGTGCGGAAGTGGCGCTCCAATAGAATGGTATTGCGTGTTACTCACTTCCAAAGTATGAAGGCTGGTCGGTTCAACACGAATTGAAGGCGATAATTGGTAGAGTTCCTTGTTCGGGACAATCCGGCTCGGCGTTGACGATGACTAGGCTATTGTTGATAATGTATTTGAGTTGTTGATGTAAGGTGGAGAGAACGGCTCGACCATGTGTATCCATGGTCTCCCCCGAAGCGGGTTGTATCTAATTCTATCTTGAGGGCGTGGAAGGTACATTGAATGTATTGGGACAATCTCGATTGGCAATTCAATCTTTCAATGCAAATTTCGTTTGGGATCCATCAAAAGCTCACGATGGCCAGTATGGGTGCTTTGGATCCGCTTGAGATTGATATTCATCTTCACCAAGGTGGCATAAGGATGAGATATTTAGAGATGAGCCTCCATCTATCAATACTCACCGATAGCATGTACCGAAAGATAAAAGCGCAATATCAAAAGGCTTGCGATGACCGGTCCCGCCGGGAGGTATGTTATCATCGATGAAGGATATCACATTGTTGTTGAAAATATGATCAACCAAATGTTGAAATTTTCCACATCCAGCGATTTTGGCAAGTAGGCTTCTTCTAAAACCTTCAACAAGATCTTCGATGATCCTCGAAAGAAAACCAAATCGATATCGAAATCATTGTGGAGCTTCTCATGAGCTTAAAACCACTTTGGCTTCATTGTGGCCCATAATGCGGAGGAATTTTCAATCTTCTCCACGACAACTTATCCTTTGCTTTGCAAGTAGGTTTAATAACCCGTTGAGGAAGATCTGATGGATTTTCCTTTAACTTTGTAGAGTAGTATGAGGCGTGGATCCTTGACTTCTCCATAATTCCATGGAACTTTGTGTAAGGCGACAACGAGGATGTTGTGGTGCGAAAGGTAAAGGAATTGGCTCTGGTGCGCCACTTTCCAAGGATTGTCGGCTCCTTTGAGTTGAATTGGTTGTATGGGAAATACTTTGTGATCTCATCATCCATTTCGGATATAGCTACTCTTGATCCCTTCATTTGGTAGGATATGCATTCCCACCCTTGAGTTGCACAATGTAATCATCATACGCTATTTGCGGGACACGCTATTTATCGATAAGATTACGAATGAGATGGCGGAGTGCCCAACATTCTTATGTGTTGTGTGGCGAGAATGTGAATGATATTGACACATTTCATCGATTGAACCGTCACTGAGCGAGTTGATTGATTGGAGGAGAAGAAGAAGGTAATTCTTCCTTCGTTGATCAACATTAGTATATATCTCCTCCATAGATTGGCCCAAATAGGTGAATTCCCTACGATTGGCAAAATCCGGCGGGCTTTAGCATTTGCTCGCTTTGCAACCTTATCCTCCATAGCCCGCTTTACGAAGGCGTTGATGGATCATTCACAACAAATGGAAGGAGATAAGCATGCTCTGCGATTAATTGGCGTGTGACTTGATCTTTGGTGGGTCACCGATTCGATTACGCGATTACTCGAATTTGTTTGGAAAGAGCTTTCATCTTTCGTTCCATAGTAAGCTGGAACTTTTCATAATCCCATTTGTCAACACCATCTATGATGGATTGGGATGATTTGCCATTAGAATTGGAACCTTATGCGGTGCTCCAAGTGATCGTATTGACCTCTTCTTCTTTGTGTTGAGGAAGAGGGTTGTCTTTGCACATGAGGTTGATCGGTTTAGTGACCACGATCTCACCGTTGTCTATTAGATCTTGAATCTTATGTTTCAAGGCCCAACAATCTTGAGTATCATGTCCAGGTGCCTCGGCATGATAAGCACACTTTCGAGTAGCATTAAAACCCCTCCCATTAGGGTTGGCTGGTGGAAGAAGATGTGTCATTTTCTTCTGAGCAATCAGAAGAGCAAGAATATTCTCGAGCGAGTCCCCTAAGGGTGTGAACGTTCGAGGTTGCTTTACTTCTCCACTTTTAGGCAATGGAGGGTTTGAAGATTGTGTTGTAAAAGGGGAGTAGTTTCTCCTCTGCATAGGCATGTTTGGATTGCCTTTTTGTCCTTGTAGTATCAAGGAAACATCCTCCTCTTTCTTTTTATGGACCCTCCAGGGGTTGTTTCCATAAGATTCGAACTGGATGTGCTCAGCAACAGCTTTAAGAGCGGCTAGGTCTTGAGTTTTACCGGACTTCAATCCCATTTCAACTATCTCGCCGTGTTTGATCATTTCAGAGAATGGTTTGCTAATACCAGCTAGAACTCTTTCATAGAAAGGAGCTTCCTGTACATCTATGAAGGTTATGACCATTTACGATTTTGTCATGGAAGGAATAACTTGAGCGACAAGGCGCCTCCACCTTTGAGCATACTCTCTAAATGACTCATTAATTTGTTTCTTGACCTTGGTAATTTGAGTGCAGGTCAGAGAGCCATCTGAGATTGAAAAGCTGTATTGAGTGAGGAAGGCGTGAGCTAGACTCTTTGACTATGGATCTTAGAGTTGTCTAATCGGTATACCATGAGCAGGCTTCTCGGTCGGACTTTTTAAAAAGCTATTTGCATTGAGCTTTTCATTTTCCGCATAAGATCCGAGTTCTCAATGAACACCTTTAAATGTGTATAAGGATCCCCCCTAATCCGTCGTATTTCTCAAAATCGGGGTCTTGAATTTCTACGGATAATGAACACGGGAAATATGCAAAAGTCATATATGAAACAACTTTGCCATGTGTTCCAATCCCTTTGAGAACACGAATAGTTTCCTCCATTTGAAGGACCTTCTTCACGATATCACCGGTGTCTAGATCTCCTTTGAGATGGGTGCTTTTCGGGGTCTTTGTTGGTTGTATCAAGCGAGGTTACGGAATTGTTTTTTCCGGACCTTGAACTCCTCCTTGTGTAGAGGATTACGTATGTGTAGGTATCTTCGTACCACTGAGTAGATTTGGTGTAATTCTTTTAGTAGAAACGATTGAGTACGTGATTTGTTTACTCAATCAGTCGAATTCTTCTCGGGAGCGATATTATTAGGTGGTCGGAAAGAAGACATGATTGGTTATAGGCTCGTGGCCTTTTTGATTTTTGAAGGAGTAATGAGGCCCAATTGCTTCCTACAAAAGACTTGCGTAGTTTAGTCTTAGAGTAATATAAATGTTATCATAACATGTCCGTTTTAGGAATTTTTTCCTGCAAAACCGGTTGTTAATTGATAACATGTCATGCATGCACAGATATTCTTCATATTTTCCATTACATATGAATGAGCATGGAATAGAATTACAAGTAAATGTTTTTATAGGTAATTTGAAAATGGAAAGCATGAAGAGACTTTCCTCCGCGTTTGGTTTATCAGAGGCTAACCTATCTTAGGGTTACTCTCGCGGCTTTTTGGAATGAAGGTTCCCAGATCATCACAGTCTACTTGACGGGAAATTAATCCTGTCGTTCAACTGGAGCGAATCTGAGTGGTGCCTTTCCTGAGCCTCGGGGAATCATTCTTCCCACGAGTCCAGTAATCAAACACCGATAGGATAGCCTCCTGGTGGAGGGACCACACAACATACATTCACATACAACGTGTCTCACCGTTTATGCAAAATGATGACATGTGCGAAGCACTAATATCATAGATAGATATTTAGCAGTGCAGTAAATAAAGATGCATTCGTACACATTCATCATAAATGTAAATGCAACATTCACACACAAGCATATAAAAATTTTGAAAAGCTTGTAATAGCGGCTTAAGCCCTCTTCTTTGGAGTCCCCAATGATGCGCCACTGTCGACGTCGGGATTTTTAGTGTCCTTTTCGTTATTTTGTTCTTTGGTGTTCTCATGTTAATGTGAGATTTGTTTGAAAAAACAAGTGAAAAAGATCCGACATGTATAATGTCGACGATTTGACTTTAAAAGTAAGCTAGTTGGTGTATTTAACTGGTTGCATCAATGCAATGAAAAAAGGTTTGCACATTGACCCGGTGATTTGACTTACTAGGCAGGGTCTGTGAAACCAGAGATTCATTTTGGGTCAGGGGGCTTGATTATGCGGAGGGAAGGTGTTAGGCACCCCAGACATCCAGTGTTACCACGGTGCCGCCACTTTTCAAAGAAATTATTATATGAATGTGTGTGTGTGTGTGTGTGTGGATCGATGTGCAGTTATTTGAAAGTAGTGATGAGGCCTCGTTCGCACCTATATATACAAGGTTTGAATTTTATGGAAAAATTCGGTTTTAAACAAGATATAGCAATGACGTTTTGTAAAGAGGGTTTTCAAACCTTGTGCTCAATAGGAATTGAGACCTTTTCATACTTCCATTTTATTATTAAATGTTTGGCTTGTTTGCTTTTATTTTGAGATCTGAAGCATTCTCGAAGAAAATAATATCTGATGATCTTGAGCTCCTCATGGGCATGAAAGCCATCGAGGAAATTGAGACCTTTGTAAAATAAATATACAGTACGCTTACAATTTGAAAATTTCCATCATAGGAACCGAATCTAGATTGATGGTGAACACTGTGATCACATGATTCTAGGCTCACATGATCTGCAATTTGTATGGAAAGCGAAGTAAGTAGTATATATATATATATAAATATATATATATATATATATAAACATGATATATATATATAAATAAACTATATATCCATATAAGGATAAAATGTAAATAAGGCGGACAAAATGTAAATAAAGCGATCAATTGCCTACTGAAGTAAACTCAGCGGGGCGGAATGTAATGTAAAAAGCTTTAAAAGGCCACGAAGTGAACTCCAGCCTCATGTATGAATATATATATATATATATATATATATATATATATATATATATATAAAAGCAATAAACACATTGGATGTGAATCCGGGCTCATCGGATATGTATAAACAAACAATTATATATATATATATATATATAAAAGCGATTAAACGCTTATACTAGATGTAAATCCGAGGCTCATCAGATATATTCTAACAACAATTATATATATATATATATATATATATATATATAAGCAATTAAGCATACGCCGGATATAAAAATCGGGCTCATCGAATGATCGACCATATATATATATATATATATATATATATATATATAAGCAATTAAACGCTCGAGGGCAGAAGTGCAGGCTCAATCGAGGCATAACTTCGATAATGTTAGTCCATATATAAAATATATACATATATAAGTATATATATACTGAGATAAAAATGAAAACCACGGATAGAAAGTCAGGCAAATGCACACAACACGACTCTCGATGTGTATAACGGTGTGTGCTAATATGAGAAAGAAGGCTTTATAGAATATAAGAAGGCTTACGATTGGGCATGCCAAGTAGACTTCTATGACTTTAAATGGATAAACACTCGGCTCCATAGGATAAAAGATAGCTATATGTGAGCTAACTAGTGTTTAAAAGTGAGGAAACACTCAAAAGATGTGTATGCGAGAGTAAAATGGGCCGGGGCTTCCTCGCCTTTTTTCCTCCCTCTTCTTCTCAAATGGGTGACCCCAAAGGCTTGTATATATAGGCGGATGGCAGGTACACTGCGACGACCTTGATTATACCTGGCAATTTGGTCATGATGCATCCGAGCCTCGCGGGTCCTGTTATCTCGTAGTACGTGTACTCATGCACTGTAATGTCTGCTCGAACTTGCAGAACTTTAATCCGAGCATCCGAGCGAGGTATATCGACCTTCTTGGACCGCTTTGTGTCGAGAGTTCTGTAATGACATGGATTAGAGGTTATGCGAAGTCAAGAAAGGGGTCTATGCCCATGGTCTTCAAGCTTTAAATTCTATCAAAAAATCTTATGTCTGCGTAATAGTCACTCGGGATTGTCAATCCTCAGTTCTTGTGGGACATTGTTGGATGTATGTATATATGAAGTGTTCAGATGGCCTGCCATTATCGAAGGAATAAGATGACGTTTAACTCCTTGCCGGGGTTATCGTCGGTTTGAGTTGAAAGTAGACGTTGCTCAAGGTTACAGCTGAGATTGGACTACTTGTTGGTATGTCGTGATATCATCTTGTTAAGATGGTAAGATGACGTGGTAACTCCTCACCGGGGTTATCGATTGTTTAAGCGGAAAGCAGACGTTGCTCAGGGTTACATCTGAGATTGGACTGCTACTTGTTTGTATGTCTCATTGTCATACGTGGGTGTTCATGCTCGCGTTGTTAACTCAGTGCGAGGTGTGTGTGCCTCGACAGGATATACGTGGTTGAAGGCGATTGCATATGTTTGAAACAAGCATTTTTCAGGGGTTATCGCGGGGAGCGCAATGACATCTCTTGGGGTTATCACCAAGGATGGGGTTCTTACTCGATGTTATCTCTAGGATTTGGGCGAAAGTGTCGCGGTGTTATTCTTTGAGAACGGAAGCGATCTCTCCTCGGTGTTGTCATGGGTCTTTTGATCTGCGTACCTCGGGGTTATCTCCGAGATTGGAAATGACATTCTCGGTGTGTGTTAGGGTTTGAGATGATGTTTCGGTTTGTGTTCGGGTTGGGTGAACTTAGGTAGTATCGAGAATGGATGTAAAGTTTATCTTTAAGGTTATCTCCAAAAAGCGAAATACGCCCTCTGTGATGTTAGTAATAGGAATGCAGAAAATTTCGAGTGTCTACAATTATTAAAGGGTTAATAATATTAGTTAAAATATTATTAAGAGATTAATAATATTAGTAAGTGAGTAAAGGTATTAATAGTTGATTAATAATACTAGAAGTAACTAAAATTTTATTAAGAGTAATAAAATTATGAGTTTAAGATAATGTTTATGTGATAGTAATATTGTCGAGGATGATAATATTACTAAGGAATTAATATAATGACTAATATTTAACTATGTGACTAAATGTTAGGCGATTTAATATAAAAGGATGATATTATATGTAAGTATATGAATAATTATTGTTGATTATTGAGTTATTTAATTTCAAAGCATGTTAATGAATAATTATTGTTGATTATTCACATCGATGATGATTATTGATATTCGCACTTTGTGCAATTGAATTCTTGTTCTATTATTATTGAACTATGAATTTATTTAAAGTTCTTTCATTCATGAACTGTTATAAGATAGATCTATGCTAGTTGTATCAGCTAGATCAAGCATGCTTAAATTTGTTACATCAAATTTGTTTTAAGAATCGTTCCTAATCAATTGACTTGATAAGGACTCTTGACTGAGGAAAAAACAATTTTACTAAAGCATTATGTTGGAAAACAATTGATGCTCGTTTATTAAGTGTTTATGTATAATTCACCGGGTATAAAAGGTTGATCCCCTTGATTACAAAAACTTATTAAAAGGACTAGTTTAAATACTGACAACCATAATATATGTTCATGGTTATTCTAAACCACCCAGCATCAATTATTCCATTATTCGAATATTCAATTTATTGAGACATAACCTTTCTATATCATGACATTTATTTTAGTTAAGGCTGAATGTTCAAGTAAGAACCATAAATGCAAGGGCAAGGTCCAAGAGTAGTTTACTTAAGAATGTTTATTTATTATCTTGTCTGATGAGACTTTTTATGTAAGCCTTTTGTAATATTAAAGGTACATTTATGTTAAGGTTAGAAAGACCTTGGGATGATGTTATAAGACTATATTGTAATAAGCAATGTATGTTTATTATTCCGCAATAGTTTATAGAATGCTTATGATGATGATGGATCGTGGGGACCAAACCCAAGGTTAAAGAAACCAGATTTGGAGGCACCACAGTGCCTATACTTGCTTGATAACTGTTGTTGTAGGAGAATTCAACCAAGGGTAAGTACTTGTCCCAACTTTCCTTAAAGCCTAGTACACAAAGTCTTAATAGATCTTCAAAAATATTGATTATCCTTTTCTACTGCCTGTCCGTCTGGGGATGATATGTAGAACTGAATTGTAGCTTAATACCCATAATTTTTTACAAGCTGATGCAAAATCATGAAGTGAATCTAGGGTCTCAGTCAGAAACTATGGATATTGTGCATGTCATGCAATCTCAGAATCTCGCTTGTGTACATACTACCAAAACGCTCAAATGAATAGTTTTCTCGTATGGACAAGAAATGAGTGGACTTGGTCATTCTATCTACAATGACCCAAATTATGTTTAAGCCTTGGAAAACCTTGGGAAGACCAATCACAAAATTCTTAGTGATATGTTCCCACTTCCATTCTCGAGTGGTTACAATAGACCTTTAGGTATTTGATGCTCTACATTGACGCGTTGACATGTTAAACACCTTGAGATAAACTTTGTGATTTTCTTCTTCATATTGTTCCACAAAAATGTATATCGAATGTGATGATACATTTTGATACTTCTAGGGTGGATTTCAAACAATGTGTTGTGTTTCTTCATCATGATTTTATATTTTAAATTAGGGTTTTTAGGGACATAAAGTCAAGATTTGACTCGAAGTATCCCTTCCTCGTCGATTCTTGCTTCTAGAATATCACCTTCTTGTACTTTCTTCGTCATATTCACCAGTTTTGACTTAGTAGCTTGAATAGTTTTAATTTTATCAATTAAAGTTGGTTCTACTCATACATATGCAATCTTCATATGGGTCCCTAATTTTCTTAACTTATCTCTATCTTTTGTAAGTCATACAAAAATGTGTCATTGTGTTGTCAGTGTTACACTTGTACTCGCATATGATCTTCTACTTAATGTGCCAACTACCACATTCGCCTTTCCATGATGGTATTGGATGATGTGGTTGTAATCCTTCAATAGCTCAAGTCAATGTCGTTGTTCCATGTTGAGTTCCTTTTGGGTGAAGAAATATTTGAGGCTTTTATAGTCTGTATAGATCTCTACTTTCTCCCCGTACAAGTATTGTCTCTACATCTTCAATGTGAAAAAATTGTTGCCAACTTTATATCATGAGTAGGGTAATTCCTCTCATATTCCTTAAGTTTTTGAGAGGCATAAGCTATAAATTTTTTATGTTGCATGAGAACACAACCTAGACCTCTACCTAAAGCATCATTATAGATGACAAATCCTCCCGTTCCTAATGGAATCGTTGGAACAGGGGCTTAAACGAGTCACCTTTTAACTTCTTGAAAGCTCTTCTTGCATACTTCGCTCCATTAAAATTTATTTCTTTTTCGATTCAGCTGAGTTAATGTAGTGGCAATTTGAGAGAATCCTTCTATGAATATCCAATAATAACCAGTTAGGCCCATAACATTTCGTACTTTAGTTACTTTCTTAGGTTGCTCCCAATTTAATATTACTTCAATCTTCTCAGGGTCAACTGATATTCCTTGTTTAGAGATTACATGTCTAAGGAACGTTACTTCCTTAAGACATAACTCGTATTTCTTCAACTTGGCATACAATTTGTTCTCGCAAAGCTTTTGAAGTATCAATCTCAAGTGGTTTTCATGATCCTCGTGACACTTGGAGTATATGAGAATGTCATCAATAAAGACAACTATGACGCCCCCAAATCCGAGTATCTTCCAACCCGACAGATGGTGCTACACGGTACTACCATTCACACATATATTCAATTGAAAAGTCTCAAAAGAATGGATATGTCTTCTATATATTCAAAATAATATTACATTTCCCCAGGTTCTTTATAACTCATACATATGTTCTTGTCATAATATTCAATATATTACAAACATTCACCTATACTATTACATAAGTAATTTAGGGGTTCGTCTTCGCCTTGCCCTTATCCTTGCCGGAGCCTTCGGTCCGTTCGATCTTAGCAGTGTTCATATGGTTCAAGCAAGAGTGAGCATGACTAGCTCAGCAAGTGTAACAATTCTAATAAACAACATGCTTGAAACATAGGAATCGTACATCTTCAATAACTGAACAATAGTTATGAAGTACTATTGATAATTCAAAATAGCACTTCTTTTCCTTCAAAACATTTTACAACAACAATATTTAGTAAAACATCAATTCCAGTCCCAGACCTTGAGCATTTCATAAGTTCTTTTGAAAAGGACATCCCAGCACTAAGTCCGTAACTCCGAAATTTCTTACGAGCACGTCTAGGTGATCAGCCTATAGTACTCTATGTTGATCAGCACTACATTCATTAAACGTGTATACGTTTAAGTTATGGCAACCTCACCTGCCTGTCGTTAAACGACAAAAACATTTTAGCATACTCAGTCTTCATTTGAAAACCACACCAATATAACTCAGTAAACATTAAACAAGCTTGATAGAATCATAACATAAGTCTAGCCGAAAGAATTGGCTTTGACTTCCTCATATAAGACTTCATGTGAAAGAATACATTAATTTCAAAGCCTGTCCAGACTGAACTGGAACAAGGGTTAGAATACTTGCCTTAAGCGTCTGCTTACAGTTTATCACATGTACACTTTAAGTCTCTAAGTCTTTACAATACATGATTATATAACATACCACATTAGGTCATATAATCAAGTAGGTATACTACTATATCTTACCCTTCATCTCAATCTAATCCTGACTTAGATTTGTTATTATTAGTTCTGACTTTTCGTTACATTCATGATTTATTACTTATCTTCAATCTTTAGACAACATAAATAAGGTTTAACAATAGCTTACCATACCTTATTAAGTTCCTCAGTTTATTATTACTGAGTTACTATTCATGTTATACTTGTAAACCTTCATTACAGTCCAAACCCTAGGGTTGGCGCTGCGGCACCACCCTTTCCTCTTGAAGCCGCGTTGTGGCGCGAGTTAATAGTATGCAAGTCCCGGACTCGGCGCTTCAACGCAAGTTTCCTTTGTTATGGCCGCATTGCGGTGCCAGTTAGCAGTGTGCCCTATCTTGGCCTTGCGCTGCGGCGCGGGCCCTAAAGCTATGAGTCGCGCTGTGGCGCGGACTCTGTGCCTCAGATAATTTTGCAGATTTTAAAATTTTGCAAAACTCCCGGACGTATAAATTCTTCGTTATAAGTCCGAATTGGCTCGTTCAAAATCCTACGGTTCATAAATTATATACTCTATGTGTTCATGTAAGAATTTTATCTATTCGACTTCGTTTGCTAAAATTTCACCTATTAGTTCATTTTTAACGAAAACGATAAACGTTCGTGAACGTTCAACGCTCGTTTCTTCATTCTAAGTCGGAATCCGGTCATTTTCGAGTCCACAACTCTATAGTGCCAAATACGACTAGTCTCCATCGAAAACTAATGTTTCTGAGTTCAAATGCAAAATACGACTTCCATTCTGAGAATTTCACGAATTCGACGATTATTGTCCAATCGTGTGAATTTCGACGAAACCTCATTACTAATGATTTGATTATCATTCTAAATGGATTTTAATCATCATACTAACATTTTAAGTTACTTATTACACCAACTTATTATCAAAGTAAGTTTTGACTTATTCTCATAAGTTAATAACTTAACCAACTTATAAACTACAAATTCCATTTCTTATGACTTAATATGGACTTAAGTCCTTTACTCAATGTTCTCATACCATTTTGAACATACTAATATCATATGACAAACATATGATAAGTTCTTCATAAGTTTATCAACTTATTTAGGTTCAAGTTTCTTATTCATAACCTAATCAGCTTAAGTTCATTCATTAATCACTTCTTATATGTTCTTAGCATACAATTACACTTCTCTTATCACCCTACAATGATAGAGATAAAAGATTTATTAGACTAGAGTCTTACCCATGAAGACTAGTACTTCTCTTCTCTTTGAAAATCAAGCAAAGGATGTTTTGGCTTATAAAGTGCTTATTCTGTCTAACACTTACGTTGCTTTATAAGGAAGGTTGTTGGTTAAAAAATAACAAGCAACAAATGAATCCAAGCTTCTCTATTTATAGGCTTGACAAAGCTAGGGCATAAGAGTCATTTAGGCCCACCACCTCCTTAACTAACCTCTTTACTATTCATTTCTTTGGCCCTAAGTGAACTTGCCCATTACTTCTATTACTTTGTCATCACAAAACCTATCCATTGCTTGATTACCACATAAAGCTCTTGCCCATCAAGACTACCCATATCATTCTTTGTTTGCCCCATGGATCATGGCTATCCCATTGGGCTTGCTTAAGTAATCTAGCTAATTCTTATTGGGCTTGCATTACATTAGTTTGGACTCATGATTAACAAACACTTGGGCTTGCATATCACTTCCTATTGGACTTCTACCAACATGCTAACAATCCTACAAGTCCATTCCATTTAATTAAAAACCTTGACATATATATTATACGTATAATTCTCGTATGCTAGCTCGCATACTAATTCATAACATACGTTATTCCATTCTTCATACATACTCATATAATACTTCGTATCATACTTGCTTTCAATACCTCATATAATACTTACGTATCATATAATCAATACATTCTATTCTTAACGCTTAATATTCCTAACGTTCTCAAAATAAGTCCGTATGCAAAAAATTGCGTTTTTCATACTTAGATTATTATTACATAATCCATCTCCCCTTGATATTATAACGTTACGTATTTCTTAGAAGTTCAAACATAATTCCTGAGCAGAAAACAATGAATAGTGTTTTTCAGAAAATTTCTCAGAAAGCTTTTATTTTCCTCTTAGAAATTCAAACACTTTTATTCTCTCACGTAGTTAAAATACTAAGACGTTCCGACGTTTCAAGGTTATAGAACGACATTCATCTTATCAACTCGTAATAATAATAAATAATATTATTTTATTCATTAATAAAAGTATTTACAAAAGGTTCGATTTTCTGGGGCGTTACATTCTCTCCCCCTTATAAGGATTCTATCCCTAGAATCTCGCAAAAAAAAAATTGCACAAACAATTGAGGGTAATTCTTTTTCATCATTTCTTCCAACTCCCACGTTGCTTCTTCTACATCGTGGTTCTTCCATATCACCTTTATCGAAGATATGACTTTGTTCCGCAGAACTTGTTCCTTTCTATCGACAATTTGAATCGGCGTTTCTTCGTACGTTAAGTCCTTCTCGATATGAATAGGCTCATATTCTATTACGTGTTTATAATTTTGCTTATAAGGACGTAACACAGACACATGAAATACATTATGTATTCGTTCTAAGTCTGGAGGTAATGCTATCATGTAAGCTACCTCACCTACCCGTTTTAATACCTCAAAACGTCCTATAAACCTCGGACTTAGCTTTCCCTTCTTTCCAAAACGTATCTTTCCTTTCCAGGGAGATACTTTTAGAAATACGTACGAACCTACTTCAAATTCTCTATTCTCTCTATGCGAATCTGTAAACTTCTTCTGTCTGTCTTGAGCTGCTAGAAGATGCATTTGTATCATCTTGACAATGTCCGCTGTTTACTGCACCAATTTTGGTCCTAGCATTCGGCGTTCTCCTACCTCATCCCAATACAGTGATGTTCTTTATTTCCTCCCATACAAAGCTTCGTAAGGTGGCATATCTATGCTTGTATGATAACTATTGTTATACGCAAACTCCACTAATGGTAGATGATCATCCCAACTACCCTTGAAATCCATAACGCAAGATCTTAGAATATCTTCTAATGTCTGAATTGTTCTCTCGCTCTGTCCATCAGTTTGTGGATGATACGTCGTACTCAAATTCAACTGCGTTCCCATCTGCTCTTGTAGACTTCTCCAAAAGTTCGATGTGAATAGTGGATCACGATCTGACACAATTGATACTGGTACTCCATGTCTGGAAATTATTTCCTTAACATAAAGTCTAGCTAACTGATCTAAGTTTTACTTAACTCTGATTGGCAAAAAGTGAGCCGACTTCGTCAATCGATCCACTATTACCCAAATTGCATCATACCCTTTCGTTGTAGTCGGAAGTCCCACCATAAAATCCATCGTGATATTTTTCCACTTCCACTCCGGAATTTCCAATGACTGTAACAAGCCACTTGGTCGTTGATGTTCGGCCTTAAATTTTTGGCAAGTCAATCACTTACTCACATACTCCGCTATTTCTCTCTTCATGTTCGGCGACCAAAAACTCTGTCGAAGGTCTTGATACATCTTAGTACTACCAGGATGAATCGAAAACCTCGAACTATGAGCCTCTTGTAACACCTGCTCCTTTAATTCTGTCTTATTTGGAACCCAAATTCTTCCTTCAAATCTTAATAATCCTTCATTATTAAGACTATAATTGATATCTTTTTCATTAGCTAGCCGCTCCTTTATCCGATCACACTCATCAGTTTTGAGTTACACCATTTTTAACTCTTTCTACGATGGTAGATTGCATCTCCATCGTAAACAGTGTTATGTTTTCGTGAAAATCAGAGTAGCAATCAAATTGCAAAACGTAGCGGAAGCGAGATAAAATCAGATTTTAAAATTTTTCACGAACCAATTACCCGGATCATCCTTTATGCATATTATTAATTAAAACGAAGAATAAGAAATTATGAAATCATACCCTTGTAGAAACGAGCTTCCTCAGGTACGAGTTCACCTCCTACTTCTCCGCGATCTCCTTGAATCTTTGGGTTGATTCCTTCCTTTGATTAATGTAAGCCACCCAAGTGTGTGGCCTCTATAGGTGATCCACCAAGGAAGAGGAATTTTTCAAGAAGAAGGGATTTGGCTCAAACCCTAGTTTTTCCTATCTGAATAAGAAAAGGGGTTGTACTCTCCAACTCTTGGAATTACGTATATTTCATATCTAATATAAGACTCCTCTTATAAAGATATTATGTAACCCTATTTTAATTAAAATAAGGTATTATTTATTTAATTAAACTCTTTTAATTAAATGGGCTCCCTAATCCTATTAGGGATAATTAGTTAAACTCCTTTAACTAATTTTCTTTCCTAATCTAATTAGGAATAAATGAGAGTACTAATATTAAATTAATTCCTAAACCTTTTAAAAATTAAAATAATTATAATTATAATAATATTAATAAGACTCCTCTTATTAATTTATATTTAATATTTCTAAAATATTAAATAATAATATTAAGCTATTTAATTTATTCTATCACCATAGATTAAATTAAATATACTTAACATATTATTACAATTATGTCATTAACTTCTTAAATAATTATTCTTCCTTTTATGGTGTGACCCTTTAGGTTCTCCATATTAAACCGGTTGTGAATAAATCAATTAGAACAATTCTAATCTCAATTAAATAAATAAATTAAACAAATAATTTATTTAAATAAATAATATTTATTCTACAATAGGGATAAGCCTCCCTAGCGATCAACGACTTTCCAGATAATATAGATTTCAACATTAATCATAAAAGAACCTTTGAGTAAATAGTTACCGTACAATTCAATCCTTCCACCATACTATGTCCCAATTAAATATAAGACATGGAATTACTGTCAAGTCTTATTTTATTTAATTATATGTATTTCGATTCCTAAAGGAACAACTCCTAATGAATGCAAATTAGAAACTACTTTCTAATTTCATTCCACTTTGGCCAAGGATTCCTGGGTTGTCATTTATCGAATCACATAGGACAATTCTCCTTTTACTAGAAGTGGTAGATTCTTTATTGATCATTCATTATCTTCATATATAACTTATTACACCCAAGCATACCCTTTGATATACTCTAAGAGTCTTAAGGAATAAGTCAAAGTGTAATTCATTATATATAAGATACTATGATGATCTCAAGTCTAAGGATCATTTGTACTACTATCACTACAGGAATTCCTATTGACAGTAAGTAAAACTCCATTAGGTATTCCTTAGCGAGTCACGTTCAAATGAACTTATTCTCTAATAAGCACCTACATACTTGCTTTTAAAGTGTCTCCACACAAATGATCATGAGACCAATCATCCTCATCCAATGAGCAAGCAACGTATGTACCAATCTATCCCGGATTCACTAATCCCTATTTAGTAATCCAATGATTGGGAACTATTTTAGTTTTAAGCTTTCTAAGAATTTAGATCTCATTAGAATGATCATCATCATTATTCTAAAAGTGTTGCTTAAAACTATGGGTTTATCACATATTATTAAAACAAACACCATGTAGATAATAAATGCCTTTAATAAATAATTCTTTTATTAATAAATAAATAAGATTGATTACACAAGATATGCTTTATCATCATACATGATTGGCTTGTATGCATAATACTTTCAATCTCCCACTTGCACTAAAGCCAATCGCCGTGGTATCTCATACCCATCTTCTCTAAGTGACGATCAAATGCTTTGTTGTGTTAACGCTTTAGTAAATGGATCTGCAATATTGTCTTGAGAGTCCACACGCCTGTGGTGACGTCTCCTCTTTAATGATCTCTAATCAAATGAAATCGCCGCAACACGTGTTTGGATTTACGATGAGACTGGGTTCCTTAGCTTGTGCATGCGGCAACAAAGTGTTGTCACAGAATAAAGGCACTGGTCCTTTAATGCTAGAAACCACATCAAGTTCGGTAATGAACTTCTTCATCCAAACAGCTTCCTTTGCAGCTTCACTTGCAGCTATGTACTCTGCCTCTGTCACTGAATCAGCAACTGTTTGCTACTTGGAACTTTTCCAACTCACTGCGCCACCGTTTAAGGTAAACACATATCCCGAAACGGATTTACTGTCATCTTGGTCTGTTTGAAAACTTGAGTCTGTAAAGCCCTCTAGTTTTAATTCAGACCCACCGTAGACAAGAAATACATCCTTAGTTCTTCTTAAGTACTTTAGGATATTTTTCAAAATTCTGCATGTAAAAAGACAATATTTTAGCAAACATTCATTTATTAATTACCAAAATAAATTAGGTCTTATTTTATATTGATATCTCCCACTATTTTCTTCAAACTATATTACCCTCATTTATATAGTTCGGCAAAATCTAATTAAAGTTTTTGCTAGTGAGAATAAGGATCCCATTTCAAATATATATAGCCTTGTGGTGACACAACAAACTATATATAAATAAATAGGTAGACAACTCCTTGTCAATTACATCAACATGTAACTCCTTTTGTTTTGCCTCTTAGATTATTTTGATCAAGTGGTGACACATCCGAATCAAAATTATCTAAGTTAAGTCCAACCTAGCACTTTCATATATTCAAAAAGAAAAATATCGCCTTGTGGTGACACAACAAAACAATATTGTTCAATTTTCTTTATAAGCATCAAATGTGATAAATTAACATCTTAAATACTTAATACTTGCCTTGTGGTGACACAACAAACTCATATTAAATATTTAATACTCTATTAATTTTATCATGCTAGAAGGCTGACGTTCGATATTCTAAATATCTTTGAACGCTTAAGACTTAATAAAAAAAAACTTTGAGGATTTGTTATTATTTGTCTCATCTTGTTTAGCCGCATGCAAATATATATATAAAATACGCCATTATATTATTAAACATGCGAAGCATGTTTGCATAATATATAATATATATAATACTAGCTTGCACATATAGAATACTATATTCTACCCGGATTGATTATGGACTTTTATTCTAGTTTGGTTCACTAGAGCCACCAAGTGAACCAAAAGGTCAAACCCTAGGGTGCAAAGAATAAACATTTAAATATAACCATTACATTTAAACCCGGGCTCCATTACAAACGGGTCTTCAAGCGCTCCTTGATCTTGGTCTTCGGTTCTTCTAAAAAAAAAATCTAACTAATCCTATTACATTAAACTATTTAATTTAAATAGAAACCTTGATCAGCAGTCAAGGGGAAGTACATAGGAGAGAGATAGAATATACATCAAGAAGAAAACCAGATAAGACGAGGTACGCAGACCCCATTTAATAAAACCCATTCATTCAAACATCCAACTAAAATAAATACAATCATATTGGTCAATTGTCCATAATCAATCCCATTTATTATCATACATATCATCATATGTATCAATAAATAAAATCATTCCATATATATATGAGTATCATTTAATGGGCAATTTTATGTTGCATGAAATCCAATTTCAAAATTAAAATAAACTCTTTTATTTTAATTATAAAATTATTAAAATTAATATATATATGTATATAACAATTATATATATATATATATATATATATATATATATATATATATATATAAAAGTCCTACTTTTAATTATATGCAACTTGTTGCTATCTGCGGGACAAAAAAAACTGCTGGAATCTCGGTCAAACAAAAAAAAAATTCTGGACCTGCTGCTGTTCTATTCCACGTGGTAGCCTTGTTCATTTGATATAACAGCAGACGTTTTGTACTTAACAGATGGGACGGCATTAAAAAAAAAAAAACAACAACTGCCACGTTTTGTTTTTTTTTTTGAAGCTTCGGTTAACGTGATGCCCCTTGTATTTTTTTATTTTTTTTTTTATTCGCTAATCATTATCATTAGCGTGCGCTTATATTTCTTCTTTGCGTCTTTTTCGGCAATTAAAAAAATAATTCCGAATTTTTGAAATAATAATTTTATACAACAAATTATGCCCAATAAATTATTCTAAATACATACCCATACATATTTAGAATCTAAATAATTAATAATTCGCATAAAGTTTGGCTCATGATACCACTGTTAGGTTTTCGTGAAAATCAGAGTAGCAATCAAATTGCAAAACGTAGCGGAAGCGAGATAAAATCAGATTTTAAAATTTTTCACAAACCAATTACCCGGATCATCCTTTATGCATATTATTAATTAAAACGAAGAATAAGAAATTATGAAATCATACCCTTGTAGAAACGAGCTTCCTCAGGTACGAGTTCACCTCCTACTTCTCCGCGATCTCCTTGAATCTCCGGGTTGATTCCTTCCTTTGATTAATGTAAGCCACCCAAGTGTGTGGCCTCTATAGGTGATCCACCAAGGAAGAGGAATTTTTCAAGAAGAAGGGATTTGGCTCAAACCCTAGTTTTTCCTATCTGAATAAGAAAAGGGGTGTACTCTCCAACTCTTGGAATTACGTATATTTCATATCTAATATAAGACTCCTCTTATAAAGATATTATGTAACCCTATTTTAATTAAAAATAAGGTATTATTTATTTAATTAAACTCTTTTAATTAAATGGGCTCCCTAATCCTATTAGGGATAATTAGTTAAACTCCTTTAACTAATTTTCTTTCCTAATCCAATTAGGAATAAATGAGAGTACTAATATTAAATTAATTCCTAAACCTTTTAGAAATTAAAATAATAATAATTATAATAATATTAATAAGACTCCTCTTATTAATTTATATTTAATATTTCTAAAATATTAAATAATAAATATTAAGCTATTTAATTTATTCTATCATCATAGATTAAATTAAATATACTTAACATATTATTACAATTATGCCATTAACTTCTTAAATAATTATTCTTCCTTTTATGGTGTGACCCTTTAGGTTCTCCATATTAAACCTAGGTTGTGAATAAATCAATTAGAACAATTCTAATCTCATTTAAATAAATAAATTAAATAAATAATTTATTTAAATAAATAATATTTATTCTAGAATAGGATAAGCCTCCCCAAGCGATCAAAGCGACTTTCCGGATAATATAGATTTCAACATTAATCATAAAAGAACCTTTGAGTAAATAGTTACTGCATAATTCAATCCTTCCACCATACTATGTCCCAATTAAATATAAGACATGGAATTACTTGTCAAGTCTTATTTTATTTAATTATATGTATTTCGATTCCTAAATGAATAACTCCTAATGAATGCAAATTAGAAACTACTTTCTAATTTCATTCCACATTCGCCAAGGATTCTCGGGTTGTCATTTATCGAATCACATAGACAATTCTCCTTTTACTAGAAGTGGTAGATTCTTTATTGATCATTCATTATCTTCATATATAACTTATTACACCCAAGCATACCCTTTGATATACTCTAAGAGTCTTAAGGAATAAGTCAAAGTGTAATTCATTATATATAAGATACTATGATGATCTCAAGTCTAAGGATCATTTGCACTACTATCACTACAGGAATTCCTATTGACAGGTAAGTAAAACTCCATTAGGTATTCCTTAGCGAGTCACGTTCAGTGAACTTATTCTCTAATAAGCACCTACATACTTGCTTTAGTGTCTCCACACAAATGATCATGAGACCAATCATCCTCATCCAATGAGCAAGCAACGTATGTACCAATCTATCCGGATTCACTAATCCCCTATTTAGTAATCCAATGATTGGGAACTATTTTAGTTTTAAGCTTTCTAAGAATTTAGATCTCATTAGAATGATCATCATCATTATTCTAAAAGCGTTGCTTAAAACTATGGGTTTATCACATATTATTAAAACAGCACCATGTAGATAATAAATGCCTTTAATAAATAATTCTTTTATTAATAAATAAATAAGATTGATTACACAGTATATGCTTTATCATCATACATGATTGGCTTGTATGCATAATACTTTCAAACAGCATTTGTCCTACTTCACTTGCCAGCTCCACTTCCAATTCCATCCTAGCCATCTCTGTTATTAACTCATTTTGAGCCGTTAACAAAGATAATTTTTCCCGACCCTTCCTACTCAAGGCGTCGGCAACTACATTGGCTTTTCTAGGGTGATCTGAGGATTTTCACTACCATAATCCTTTATCAACTCCACCATCTCCTGCGCCTCATGTTCAACTCCTTTTGTGTGAAGATATATTTTAGACTCTTGTGGTCCGTGTATATCTCACATTTTCTCCATAAAGATAATGTCTCCATATCTTTAGAAGCAAAAACTATTATGATCGAGTTCGGATCATGAGTAGGATAAACTTTCTCATAATCCTTCAATTCGCTTAGATCATACTGCGATGACCTTGCCATCTTTGCATGAGCATGCAACCAAGTCCTCTATGCGAAGTAACTCTATAAACTACAAAATTTCCCGTGTCATCGAGCAATGATAAAACAGGCGCTTCACTCAATCTCTTCTTCAATTCTTGAAAATTGTCCTCACACTTATCAGTCCACGCGTATTTCACCGTTTTCTTTGTCAAGTTAGTCAACGGAGTAGCTATCTTCGAAAAATCCTGGATGAATCTCCGATAGTAACCCACTAACCCTAGGAAACTCCGTACCTCAGTCGATGTTTTCGGTCGTTCCCAATTCATCACGGCTTCCACCTTTGTTGGATCCATTGAAATCCCCTCATGGTCAATGACATGACCTAAAAATTGTACCTTCTCCAACCAAAATTCACTCTTAATGAATTTCGCATACAATTTCTCCTTTCTTAGTGTCTCCAACACTAATCTTAGGTGTTCAACATGATCTTCTGGCATCTTAGAATAGACTAGAATATCATCAATAAACACTACGACGAAATTTTCCAAATATTGTTTGAACACTTTGTTCATCATATCCATAAATGCAACTGGTGCATTTGTCAACCCAAATGACATCACCAGAAACTCGTAATGACCATAACGAGTCCTGAATGCTATCTTTGGTACATCCTCCTTCCTAACTTTTAACTGATGATACCCCGTTCTTAAATCTATTTTAGAAAAATACTTAGCCCCTTTCAACTGATCAAAAAGATCATCGATCCTGGGTAATGGGTATGTATTCTTTATCATTAACTTGTTCAACTCTCGGTAGTCGATACAAAGTCTTAACGATCCATCCTTCTTCTTGACAAACAGTATCGGTGCTCCCCACGGCAAAACACTCGGTTGAATGTACTTCCTGTCCAACAGTTCTTGTAACTGCACCATCAACTCCTTCATCTCCACTGGCGCCATACGATACGGTGCCCTGGAAACTGGTGCCGCTCCTTGCACAATGTCTATTACAAACTCTGTCTCCCTATATGGTGGAAGACCCGGCAATTCGCTCGGAAATACATCGGCGAATTCTCTCACTATTGGTATTTGTTCCATGGTTACTACCACTCTCTGGGTATCAACAACATGACACAGATAACCTACACATCCCTTCCTCAGTAATTTCCTAGTTTATGTCATGGTTAGACAACACGAACGTCCCGGCGATCTATTCCTGTAAAATACTACCTGAGGTTGTCTTAACGTCTTAATGTTCACACATTTCTTTTGACAATCTATAATTGCCCCATGGTTAACTAACCAATCCATTCCGAGAATTATGTCGAATTCTCCTAACTTTATCGGTATCAAATCTATCGATAATTTACAACCCCGTATATCTACGCAACAACTCCTATGAACATCTTCAACAGGAATTATTTCTTCGTTTGCTACCTTAATATTTAAAGGTATAGGCAACTTTTTGGGAAGTAATCCTATTCGTCTAGCAAAATCGCATGCTATAAACGAACAAGTAGCACCCGAATCAAACAGCACGTAAGCATTTATGTCGTTGATCAGAATAATACCTACAACGACGTCCCCTGATGCAACTGCATCTTGGACTGTCATGTTAAAGGTACGGCCCATCGGCCTACCCGGCTGTGCTGGACCACTAATAACTAACTTATCACCATTAGTGCCCCGGTTCCCATCCGTCCCCTTCTTCGGGCAGTTCTTTGCTATGTGGTCAGTTGACCCACACACAAAGCACCCGTGGTTCTTCTTCGGACTTGGACAGTTAAACACAATGTGCCCTTCCTATCCACAGTGTAACAGACGGCCTTTCCCTTGAGACAGACCCCTAAATTTAGTCTTCCCACAAGTCTTGCAGGCTTCCATCCTCCTCTTTGGGTCGCCCTGCTTCACTCTGGTATTCCCAGAGCTGAACGCCTTCCTCTTCTATCCCTTGCCACTACTGATGGCTCCTTTGACCTTTACTCCCCCGTACACTTTCCCCTTATTCTTCTTATCCTTGTGGTATTGGCTCAATGCCTCACTACCACCCTCGGCGATTATCGTCTTCTCTAAAATGGTTCCAAATGAAGTACTTTGAAACACCAAAATATGATTATAGAGCCAAGGTTTCAAGCCCTGCTCGAACTATCGCACCTTCCTAACCTCGGTATCCACTTGGTGTGGAGCGAACCTCGTCATTTCATTAAACTTGGCAGCGTATTGGGGAACCGACATGTCCCCTTGTTTCAACTCGAGAAACAGCATCTCCATCCTTCCCTGCATGCTCATGGGAAAGTAGTTCTCGAAGAATATCTCCTTGAACCTCTCCCACGTCAGATTCAATATCCGGGCCCTAGCCTGATTGGCTTCCCACCAAAAGTTGGCCTCTCCCTTCATCATATATGTTGCAAAGGCAACCTTTTGGCCCTCATCAACATTTGCTATCACAAATTCTTTCTCTATTTCCTTCACCCATGTTTGGGCTTCGATAGGGTCCGTAGTTCCTTTGAACTCCGGCGGACTCACGCTCTTGAAATCCTTAAAGGTAGTAGCTCGTGTTACTCCTGGATTTACGGGGATATTAGCCCATGTTCTATTAAAAGCAGCTGTTAATAAATTAACAAACTCCTACATCGGGTTAACCGGACCTCCCTCCGGTTGATTCATATTAGCTCCTTGATTACGTTGCACTCTTTTCGACGGCATTTTGCTGATACAATAAACACATTTCATTATTATTCCTTTCTTTATTAGTTATTAATCGATATTAAACAATAACTTCAACATCCATTGCTCATTATTTTCCATAAAAAGGCTTATATTCATTCTTTGTAGTATAATACTACATTATTTATATTACACAGCCTAAGCTGATTACATTACTTTGCCGCTATTGCTTTTCAAAAATTGGGATTTACAAAAGACTACCCTTCACTATACAAAAGAGGGCTTTACGTCACTACTAATTACAAAATATTTACATACCTAAACTACTCTAGCTAGTACTAGATCACATCTGCCTTAAGGCATTATCGAAATCTGCCTTGGCAAGACTGGCAATGATATCACGGCTAATAGTATGCCGCATCTGCCCCACCTCTACAGGATATCCAGCTACCTGCTGCTGGAAATCTGTATGAGAACTCTTATGAATATAGGACATCCTCCCTATCTTTTGTAGTTTGGTCTTTAGCTCCTCCTTGAGCTCAAAGACCTCATGTTTTAGCTCATGGACCTTGTCCTTAGCCAAAACCCTTTCATTGTGCTCCTGCTCCCACATGGACTCCACATCAATCTTGTCCTCTACGACAGCTTGGAGCTCTACCTTCAGCTCCTTAACCTCTTGACAGTAATGAATCTTTCTATCCAATACTGACATGAGCAGAGACATCATCTACCCCCCAGGAGCTATCTCTGCTGCTATAGCTACGGGATTAAAGGACACTGCCTCCACTTCCTCCTCTATCATACCATCGAATACTGACATGAGGTCAGGATCCTCTGAGTCTCCAGACTAATTAACAACTAACTCAGGCTCTGCCATTTTGGGGTTCGGTATGACCTCTACTTGGTTCACTGATTCTTCACTAACAAGTTGTACATCTAACTGCATTCCATTTACTCCTGACATCTACACAAAACAATTAAGTTGATTAATAAACGTTAGTAGAATAATAAAAACACATAACATAATCATAATGCATTTTTATAAGGTTATTTTCTTCTTGTACTTCTTTGACTTCTCTTAAGGTTATGACTTAAGGTTTTTAATCCCCCCTTAAGTTTTATAACCTAATGGTCTGATACCAACCTATGATTCCCCAAATCAAGGGTATCTTCCTAATTCGGCAGATGGTGCTACACTGCTAAGTCTACCATTCACACATACATTCAATTGAAAAATCTCAAAAGAATGGATATGTCTTCTATATATTCAAAATAATATTACATTTCCCCAAGTTCTTTATAACCCATACATCTGTTCTTGTCATAATATTCAATATATTACAAACATTCACTTATACTATTACATAAGTAATTTAAGGGTTCGTCTTCGCCTTGCCCTTATCCTTGCTGGAGCCTTCGGTCCGTTCGATCTTGGCTATGTTCATATGGTTCAAGCAAGAGTGAGCATGACTAGCTCAACAAGTACAACAATTCTAATAAACAACATGCTTGAAACATAGGAATTGTATATCTTCAATAACTGAACAAAAGTTACGAAATATTATTGATAATTCAAAATAGCACTTCTTTTCCTTCAAAACGTTTTACAACAACAATATTTAGTAAAACACCAATTTTGGTCCCAGACCTTGAGAACTTCATAAGTTCTTTTGAAAAGGACATCCCGGCACTAAGTCTGTAAGCCCGACATTTCTTACAAGCACGTCTAGGTGATCAGCCTATAGTACTCTATGTTGATCAACACTACATTCATTAAACGTGTATACATTTAAGTTGTGGCAACCTCATGTGTCTGTCGTTAAACGACAAAAACATTTTAGCATACTCAGTCTTCATTTGAAAACCACACCAATATAACTCGGTAAACATTAAACATGCTTGATAGAATCATAACATAAGTCTAGTCGAAAGAATTGGCTTTGACTTCCTCATACAAGACTTCATGTGAAAGAATACATGAATTTCAAAGCTTGTCCAGACTGAACTGGAACAAGGGTTAGAATACTTGCCTTTAGCGTCGCTTCATCGTTTATCACACGCATTACTTTAAGTCTCTAAGTCTCTATAATACATGATCATATAACATACCACATTAGGTCATATATAATCAAGTAGGTATACTACTATATCTTACCCTTCATCTCAATCTAATCTTGACTTAGATTTGTTATTATTGGTTTCGGCTTTTCGTTACATTCAAGATTGATTACTTATCTACAACCTTTAGACAACATAAATAAGGTTTAACAATAGCTTACCATACCTTATTAAGTTCTCAGTTTATTATTACTGAGTTACTATTCATGTTATACTTGTAAACCTTCATTTATCGTCCAAACCTAGGGTTGGCTCATAAGCGCCACCCCCTTTCCTCTTTAAGTTGCGTGCACATGATGAGTTAACGAGATGCAAGTCCACGGACTCGGCACTGCGTGCGGGGTCTCCTTTGTTATGGCCGTGTTGTGGTGCCAGTTAGCAGTGTGCCTTGTCTCGGCCTCGCGCTGCTGCGTGGGCCTTAAAGCTGTGAGTCGCACTGCGGAGCGGACTCTGTGCCTCACACAATTTTGCAGATTTTGAAATTTTTCGAAACTCCTGGACCCATAACATCTTCGTTATAAGTCTGAATTGTCTCATTCAAAAGCATACGGTTCACAAATTACATACTCTATGCGTTCATGTAAGAATTTTATCTATTCGACTTTGTTTGCTAAAATTTCACCTATTAGTTCATTTTTAACGAAAACGATAAACGTTCGTGAACGTTCAACGCTCGTTTCTTCGTTCTAAGTCAGAATTCGGTCATTTTTGAATCCATAACTCTATAATGCCAAATATGACTTATCTCCATCGAAAACTAATGTTTTCGAGTTCAAACGCAAAATACGACTTCCATTCCGAGAATTTCACGAATTCGATGATTATCGTCCAATCGTGTGAATTCCGGCGAAACCTCATTACTAATGATTTGATTATCATTCTAAATGGATTTTAATCATCATACTAACATTTTAAGTTACTTATTACACCAACTTATTATCAAAGTAAGTTTTGACTTATTCTCATAAGTTAATAACTTAATCAACTTATAAACTACAAATTCCATTTCTTATGACTTAATATGGACTTAAGTCATTTACTCAATGTTCTCATACCATATTGAACATACTAATATCATATGACAAACATATGATAAGTTCTTCATAAGTTTATCAACTTATTTAGGTTCAAGTTGCTTATTCATAACTTAATCGGCTTAAGCTCATTCATTAACAACTTCTTATATGTTCTTAGCATACAATTACACTTCTCTTATCACCCTACAATGATAGAGATAAAAGATGTATTAGACTAGAGTCTTACCCTTGAAGACTAGTACTTCTCTTCTCTTTGAAAATCTAGCAAAGGATGTTTTGGCTTATAAAGTGCTTATTCTCTCTAACGCTTAATTTGCTTTATAAGGAAGGTTGTTGGTTGAAAAATAACAAGCAACAAATGAATCCAAACTTCTCTATTTATAGGCTTGACAAAGCTAGGGCATAAGAGTCATTTAGGTCCTCCACCTCCTTAACTAACCTCCTTACTATTCATTGCTTTGGCCGTAAGTTAACTTGCCCATTACTTCTATTACTTGTTCATCACAAAACCTATCCATTGCTTGATCACCACATAAAGTTCTTGCCCATCAAGACTACCCATATCATTCTTTGTTTGCCCCATGGATCATGGCTATCCCATTGGGCTTGCTTAAGTAATCTAGCTAATTCTTATTGGGCTTGCATTACATTATTTTGGACTCATGATTAACAAACACTTGGGCTTGCATATCACTTCCTATTGGACTTCTACCAATATGCTAACAATCCTACAAGTTCATTCCATTTAATTAAAAACCATGACATATATATACTACACGTATAATTCTCGTATGCTAGCTCGTATACTAATTCATAATATACGTTATTCCATTCTTTATACATACTCGTATAATACTTCGTATCATACTTGCTTTCAATACCTCATATAATACTTACATATCATATAATCAATACATTCTATTCTTAACGCTTAATATTCCTAACGTTCTCAAAATAAGTCCGCATGTGAAATATTGCGTTTTCCATACTTAGATTATTATTACATAATCCATCTCCCCTTGATATTATAACGTTACATATTTCTTGGAAGTTATAATTCCCAAGCAGAAAATGATGAATAGTGTTTTTCAAAAAATTTCTCAAAAAGCTTTTATTTTCGAATTAGAAATTCAAACACTTTAATTCTCTCGTGTAGTTAAAATACTACGACGTTCTGATGTTTCTAGGTTATGGAACGACATTCATCTTATCAACTCGTAATAATAATAAATAATATTATTTTATTCATTATTAAAAGTATTTACAAAAGGTTCAATTTTCTGGGGCGTTACAACAAACACTAAATGATCCAAATATTCCTTGAATATTTAGTTCAAAGATTACGATCATACCATTCAATACCATCCTGGAAAAGCGAACGTGGTAGCTGACGCGTTGAGTAAAAAATCATATGCGGGTACGAGTGCGATATTGTCAATGTAAAGGCCCATTTTGTATGACTTACAAAGGATAGAGATAGAGATAGAGTTAAAGACTCCAAGGACCCACGTGATGATGTCAAATATACGAGTAAAATCAACTTTAATCGATAATGTTAAAACTGCTCAAGCTACAGACATGGAGCTAATGCGTATAAGAAAGAAAGTACAAGAAGGTGCTATTCTAGAAGCAAGAATCGATGAAGAAGGAATACTTCGAGTCAACTCCAGACTTTGTGTTCCTAACGACTCTGATTTGAAGTATAAAATCATGATGGAGGCGCACAACACACTGTTTGCAATCCATCCTGGGAGTACCAAAATGTATTATGATCTTTGACATACATTTTGGTGGAGCAATATGAAGAGAGAGATAACGGAGTTTATCTCAAAGTGTTTAACTTGTCAACGTGTCAAGGCAGAGCATCAAGTGCCAAAAGGTCCATTGCAACCACTTAAAATTCTAGAATGGAAGTGAGAGCACATTACCATGGATTTTGTTACTGGTCTTCCCAAGGTTTCTCAAGGCATAGATGCAATCTGGGTCATTGTTGATAGATTAACCAAGTCTGCTCATTTCTTACCTATACGAGAAACTTATTTACTTGAATGTCTTGCTCGTATATACATAAATAAGATTATAAGACTGTGTGGTATGCCAGTATCCATAGTTTCTAATCGAAACCCAAGATTCACTTCACGATTTTGGGTTAGTTTACAGAAAGCTATGGGTACGGATTTACGATTCAGTTTCGCATATCATCCTCAGACAGACGAGCAGTCGGAGAGGACTATTCAAACTCTTAAAGATCTATTAAGACTCTGTGTCCTAGACTTCAAAGAAAGTTGGGACAAGTTCTTGCCATTAGTGGAATTCTCCTTCAACAACAGTTATCAAGCAAGTATAGGCATGCCTCCATTTGAGGCATTATATGGACAAAAGTGTCGTTCTCCAGTATGCTAGGATGAGGTGAGTGAAGCAATGTTGTTGGGATCGAAATTGGTATGCATGACAACAGAAAAGATTCAAATGATCCGGCAACGTATAAAAACCTCACAAGATCGACAAAAGAGTTATGTTGATCTTCATCGAAGGGACGTGGAATTCAATGTTGAAGATCATGTGTTGTTACGTGTTGCTTCATGGAAGGGAGTTATGAGATTTGGAAAGAGAGGAAAGCTAAATCCTCGATTCATTAGCCCATTTGAAATCCTCGATCGAGTAGGAACTATGGCCTATAGACTCATCTTACCACCAAGTATATCTCATGTTCCTAACGTTTTTCACAAATCTATGTTACATAAATATATGGAAGACACGAACCACATATTCTATGCTCCAAGGCTATGCCTCAAGTTAAAGTTTTGTGGAGAAACCACGATATTGAGGAAATGACCTGGGAGTTAGAATCTGAAATAAAAATAAGGTATCCTCACCTCTTTGATATACCAGCTACGTACATCAATTTTGAGGACGAAATTTCACAAGAAGGGGAGGTTGTAAGACCCCAACTTTTATGAATAAAGATTAATTTTTCTCTAAATGTTATTTTGAATAATAAGGTGTGGATTTGATATAATGATATAGTTGTGGGTAATATTTACAAATTTTTCAAAGTAAGCAAATTGTCATAAAATATTCATTTGGTCAGAGAATATTCATTTTATCGGGGAATATTCATTTTATCAGGGAATATTCGTACGACGGCACATTCATTGGTGGACCCCACAACGGAATTACTGTCAGAGTTAGAAAATAACAGAAATAACTTTTTATAAAAATAAAGGCAAAACTTTTATCGTTAACTGTTGAAATACCCGGTGACAAAAGTACAGTAATACGTGTGGTTGCATAGTAGCACACGGTATTGTATAGTATCTTTGATCATTGATGCTTACGTGAGAAGTCACTCAGTTTTACTCAATTATTGCAACAGTAATTGCTGCATAGTATCTCATAATTTATTCAATTATTGTCACAGTATCATCTGCACAATATTTTATATTATTAAATAAATAATTGAGACGACACCATTATTCATATTATTATTTGAATTATTGACAATGTCTAGAAAGTTCTGTCGAGGAAAGGGGTTTGGTCATCTTATTGGGCGCCAATAAAGAGAAGTCCTTATCGAAAAGCCCACTCTTTCCTGGGAATGATCTGGTTGTTAATATTGTGAGTTATAATATTAATGATAAATAAGATCGTGTTGATTAAAGGTAATAATAATAATTGATGAGTGGAAGATATTTGTTCAATTATCCTTTTAAATTGGTTTTTGTTCATTTAGTTCTTTTAATCCTTCCGTAGCCCAATCCTTTGATTGGCTGGTTATATTATTATTGACCAAACTTTCAGTACTGCTCACTAACTTGTTAATAAGGGCACTCTCTAATTAGTCCACATCTCCCAAACTCCAATTACCTCCTCAGGAGGGCACTCTCTTATTGGTTGTCTCAAATATATGCTAATGAATTGCGTCCGAATAATTTTTTTTACTGTGCGTCCATGATTATTTTCCTAAATAGTATCCTGTCATTCTCCTATAAACAGGATGCTTAGTTTAGAAATGAAAATTACACCAGAATCAGAGAATTCTTCTTCTATAATATTGAGCGTATTTCTTTTGAGTTAAGGAAGCTTTAAGTGTAGAAAACAGTACAAATTTTCTTCAAGAATATCTCCGTTATACCAGTCAGAATTACTCTCCTACTAAGGTAAGGGATATTATTTTTGTTCAATATTCATAAGAAATAATATTTTCTTCCATACTCTGTAGTATGTAAGTAATATTATTTCGTTCATATTCCTAATTCTACACTTATGTTGATAAGTATTGCTTCTATACTCCTTGAAATTAGTACAATATCCTTGAAATTTGCGTTTCAACTAGTATCGTTTCACAAGAATATTTTTCTGAACCTTCTTGTTAAATTTTAATCTTTTCATACCGGGGTACTATTCATGGGATACTATTCACTCGAGTACTATTCACCCGGGATACTATTCATGACAAAAATTGATTTCTTTTCTGTCCAAATTATTTTTGATACATGAATATTATTCTTGAATTTTACTCCACAAAGCAGTTATCATGTTGACAATTTGGACATTTTTAAACTCTGAATAAATTAAAAATCTTTAATATTTATCCTTGATTTTGTTTGATTGATGCTTAAATCATTGTCATCATGATCATGCTTATATTGTGATGGAAGTCATCTTTGGCCCGTAGTGCATAGATGGACTGTTGATCGGTATGATTATGACCAGAAATTATGTATCGGTATAATCATGACCTATAATGTTACAAATAATGTGGTAAATGTCCTCATTAGCCCGCAGTAAATTGATGGATAGTTGTTGGCATGATCATGACCATTGGTGATAATAACGAATATCCTTGGCCCGTAATGCATGGATAATTCGTGGTTATGATACTAACGAATATCCTTAGCCCATAGTGCATGGATAATTTGATGATGTGGATTATTTATTGAGCTGTGTTACATCGATAAAATATTGATGATGAACTTTTAAATCATAGAAGATAGTAGATATCATGCTCTACTTGACTCTTCTAATGGATCACTTGTTCTGCTACAGTTAAATTTGTTGTTTATTGTATTCTATCAGTTTTACACTGTTGAAGGCTAATGATAATTTATTCTGCATTATCTTAGTCATAATATTCTTTACTGGGCTAGTTGAGCTCACCCTTTGCTTTCATTGTTCTCTTCAGGAAATGAGAACATAACTGGGATTAGTCGGGGAATGAAGTGACGGTCCAAGATGATGGTTGTAGTAGTCCTCACTATTTTATAAAATAGTGTGATAATAATTGTAATAAGGACTCCATTTGAGTTTGGATATTGTCTATGAGATAATATTCGTGTTAAAACTCTCAGCTTATGTTTTGTCGTATTTTGCACGACAATTGTATAATTAAGTTTGTATTTGAATAATGTATCATGTATTTAGCGACTCACAATGGGTTTTGTATACCTATTTTGGGGGCGTCACACGTAATACTCGTATAGAGTTTTGAAAGTAGCCTTTGGAATGTCGTCATCTTTAATCTTTAACTGATGATATCTGAAACAAAGATCAATCTTTAAAAAATATTGAGCACCTTGCAACTGATCAAATAGATCATCAATTCGAGGTAACGGATGTGAGGGCTTGTGATCTTCTCCATAGGTTGTATTAAACCAGAATTGTTTGGGTACTCTCAGATGTAGATGGCCCCATATCTTTAGGAAATGGTTGTGCTTAGATCCTTCATTTTCATGATTTTATGTGAGGAAAAAGAGAGAATTGGAGATATTTTGTGAAAGACAAAACCTTTCAATTTCTTTTATGATCAAGTTAGTGTGTTTATTTTACGCACACTAGTGAAGCGCACTCACGGGCTCTATTTTGTAGTATAGCCCTTTGTAACGATTTAGGCTGGTAAATATTAAAGCAACAAGCATGCGCTCAAAATACCTCATAAACCCCAACCCACCTTGTTTGTGTACTGGAACAGCTACCACTTCCTTAGAGCAGTACAACCTATTTTTGATGGTGACATGGTTCAACTCTCGATAGTCAATACACGGTTTCATACTCTCGTTCTTCTTCTTCACGAATAAAATAGGAATCTCAAGGCGATGTACTCGGACGTATTTAATCGGTATCTAATTGTAGTTGAACTTTTAACTCTTGAAGTTCAGTAGAAGTCATTCGGTATGAGGTCTTAAAAATAAAGTTAATATCGGGTTCAAGATCAATACAAAATTTATTTTCACAATCTTCAGGAAACACTTTAGGAAATTTAGAATAACAAACATTATGACAATACAAATTCAATTCCAACAAAGCCCACTTCATAAAATATGGATTTGCTCTTTTCTAGTGGAGATACCTTTTTACTATTGTAAAGCTAAAATATCTAAAATATATCATTTAATAAAAAAACTATATACTATAATAACAAAATTATAGCTATTAATTTGTTACAAAGTTTTTTATTTTCAAAATTTACGTGCGATCACGAGGAAACAATGGACAATATAATTTTATTGTTAAAATGTTTGTAAACACTAACTTTAATATTGTAATATTTTTACCTTGACTTATATTAAAATTAATAAATGTCAATAGTTTGTTATTTAACAAATTAAACATTATCGTTGGTGTGAGCAAAGATAATTATTGTACGACACTTTGGCTATATAAATTCAAAACAACTTTTACAAACATAGGAACAAACTATTATGATAATTAATAAATAAGGATAAGCTTTTATTTTTCTTTAACAATTCAAATATAAATTTATAAATTTGAAAATGATTCATTATAAATTTGTAGTACTGTAGTTTTAAAAGGTTAACAAATTATGATCATTTATTCATGTTTTAATTGTCGTTGAGTTAAAATTTTCACTCTATAAATTTTTTAGAGTCACATACATTATAACTCACTTTCCATAAATATAATAAAATAAAATAAATATTTTATAACTATGTAATTTATGTATTGAGGATAAATTATAAATAAAACTCCCCAATAAGAATATTATTAAACTTTTAATCAAGTATTTGAGAAAAATAATTAAATATTTAATATAACTCTTGAATGATCTTACAAAATGTTTGTCAAAATTAAATGAGGTGTTCTGAAATTGGGTGTCTCAACTAATTGAATTAAATGTTTAAGTATTACCATATTAAGAATACAAGCCAAATGCTAAACCTTAAAACTTACAACAAACAGTCTTATTTTATCAATATGCAATTGTTTGAGAATCTAAGTCCCACTAAAGCATAAAGTTTGTAATTTGATAAAATAAATAAAAAAATTATTTTATCAAATAGGACTATCATTTTCTGGACAGAGGGAGTATTGTTTTTGGATTGTACATGCGACAATGTTCTTAAAATGGTTGGTGTATTTGCAAGAAAATCTAGAGTCCAATTACAGTACCTTCAGTTACTAAGCGTTCGATGTATCTAGGCTTACATGCTAAATTAGTCATCAAAATACATAAATATGGCATGATACATATAAGAAACATTGCACTTAACACTGAAAGTCTGAAACCAACAACAAATAAATATTTTTTATTTTAGAGAAATCAAAATCTATGGGGAAAAAAATTGATCGGTAATTTTGATTTTCTGCAATTTTAAAAAAAAAAAATAAAGGAGACGGAATTTTGGTGAGGGCATTCGAGGATTTACCTTGTGTGGCCAACTGGCGCTTGATAGATTCAGCCATAGTGGCTTCATCGGCAGCAATTGACGGCTTCATTCGGCAAACTTGCTGTTTTGAAGCTAACAACCATATTCAGTGGTGAAGAGATGCATCTTGATGTTGTGACGCCCCCAAATTCGGACCTCCACTTGGTCACTCGAATTCGGTTCGTGACGTTCTCATGGTAACACTATAATAACTAAAATCATACATTCGCAACGGAAAATCTAAATTAGAATAATGTACAATGATTTATTATAATTATTCCCCCAAGTCTCGCAACCTACAGTACTTAATAGATTACATAATAGTATCGAATAAAAACCTTTTACATAATCCTACTTAAGTTTAAACATAGTCTACAAATAGTCTTAACATAACATAATAGTTTTTAAACATAAAGGAACAAGCTAGTCGGTAGCCTTGCCCTTGCCTTTTTCTGTTCCAGAGACACCTCTCTGTTCCTCCTTAACTGGAAGTTTTTAAATAAGCAAGGGTGAGCACAAATTGCCCAACAATTTTATATACAACAAGGGTGTAGGATATAATATCACAAGGTTTGAAATATCGAAGCGTCATTTCTAGGATAGTTCAAAGTGTCAGAATAACATCATGGATAAGGAATATCAACAATTCTTGGAATAAGAATAACAATTCTATATAAATAAACAGATATATATATATATATATGAATTCACGACTAACAATGTATCCAACAGGATAAGCAATTTATACTGAGCAGTCACTAAGGACCATTGAACTTTCACTAGAGTTACCAATATTAAACCGATAACCCAAAAATATTAAGTACTATAGATGATCAGTCTACAATACTTTATGTTATGCATAACACCACGATAATATTCATTCATGTGTTGGGGTTTCCAACTACATACACTCCCCTTACCAAAAGGGTTGTCCAACTCAATTTTTAAGGTTTCCACACCAATCAATTGGTTTGGACAGCTTTTATAAACATGCATACAGTCTAGCCGAATCAAATGGCATTGACTCTTTCACAATATTCAAGAACAATACCAAGTTCAACATGAATAATAACTTTCACAAGGGTTTAAACATACTAGTTCATTTGACGAGAAAGTAGTATAATTTGTATTCAATAAGCTTACGGTATTCGTCGAATGAAGAATGCAAAGATACTCGCACAATAAGGGTAGGGTTCGGATACTTGCTTAATATAAATTTGAGTAAGGTTAGAGAACTTGCCTTAAGCGTAGTTTATGTGACGCCCCTACATCACCCATCTTGAGTCGCCAAATACATGGTATAAAATTCAAATACAAACTTAAATATACAACATGAGCTGTGAGTTTTAATACAATCATTGCCTTCCAGACAGTATACAAACTCAAAATAAGTCCTCAATACATTTATTATCAGACTATTTCACAGAATAGTGAGGACTACTAATACTATCATCTGGACCATCACTCCGTTCCCTTACTCGTCCCAGCTATATTCTCATTTCCTGAAGAGAACAGTGAAAGAAAGGGTGAGCTCAACTAGCCCAGTAAGAAACATTATGACTAAGATAATGCAGAATAAATTATCGTTAGCCTTCAAAAGTGTTAAAGCGATACAATATAACAAACATCAAGTTTAGCTGCGATTGAACAAGCACTCCATTAAAAGAGTCAGTAGAGAATAAAATCTACTATCTTTTATGATTTAAAAGGTTTTCATCACTTTTATCGCTAGGACTCGATTTTAATAAATAATCCACATCATCCCTCGCACTACTACCAAGGATATTCATTAGTATCACAACCACAAATTATCCATGCACTCACGAGCCATGGATATTCGTGGTATTCATCAATGGTCATGATCATGCCAACAAGCGCCCATCAATGCACTATGGGCCAATGAGGACTTTTACCACATCATTTGTAACATTACGGGCCATGATTATACCGATTAATCCTAGTCATAATCATACCAAGTCCATCTATGCACTCTGGGCCATGAGATGACTTTCAACATAATATAAATATGAGGATGATGACAATGATATAAGAATTCAATAAAACAAGTTCAAGAATTAATTTATCCAGAATTCAACAACGTCCAAATTGTCAACATGATACTGCTTGTAGAGTAAAATTCAAGAATGCTCAGAAGAATATTTCCATGAAAAGATACTGGATGAAGCACAAATATCAAGGATATTCAACTAATTTCATGGAGTATAAAAGCCAAAACTCTAACCAACTGAGTATAATAAAGAATGGAATAACAAAAGAAATCACCAGGCATGCGATAGACCGCACAGACAGGTTATTCCAACATAATAATAAATAACGGAACCAGGTCATGCGTAAACGCACAGACAGGATGTTCCAACAGAATGATAAATAACGGAACCAAGTCAGGAAAAATTCGCACCGACAGGATGTTCCAACAGAATAATAAATAATGAAACCAGGTCATGTGTAAACACACCAACAGGATGTTCCAACAGAATAATAAAGAATAGAATAACAAAAGAATTTCACCATATATGCGGTATTTCGCATAGACAGGTTATTCCAACATAATAATAAAGAATGGAATAACAGAAGAATTTCACCAAGTATAGGGTAGTCCGCGTATACATGTTATTCCAACAAAATAAAAAAATAGAATAACAGAAGTTCTCTTCATGAATACAAAAGAAATAATACCCCTTACCGTAAAAGAAGAGTATTCCGACTGGTAGGGCGAGGATATTCTTGAAGAAAACTTGCACTACGCTCAAAGCTTCTTAAGACTCTAAAGAAATACACTCAAGATTATAGAAGAGAATTTCTCTAAATTTCTGGTGTGATTTCAATTCTAACTAAGCATCCTATTTATAGAAGAATATAAGCGGTACTGTTTAGAAAAATATCACGGACGCAACAGTTTTTTTTTCAAACGAAATAATTTGTAGTCACGGGCGAATATTACAGCTTCACTGATCCAACGCATCAGTAATCTTTTTCAAAGAGTTGTCCAATGAAAAAAATGAACACATGCCAATTTAAAAACCTTAACCAATTAAAAAGCTCCCTTAACAATAAGCTAACAATAATACTGCATGATTGAAAAGTTTTGGCCAATAATGACCAAGCATGAAAAATTATTCCAAAACCTGCCAATATATCCACCAGGACCACCACCACCCACATGTTACATTATATATATACATGTTAGTTCCCAGTAGGCACAATAGATCTAGAAGGGGGGGTTGAATAGATCCTTTTTCTTTTAAATACTTTTTTGTATTGTTAATAATTTAGCATGTGATAAACATAAGAATCTTTTCAAGCACAGCGAAATAAGTAAAAGATCCCCTTCATTGATATATTCATAATCATACATACATTGTTCGTAGAGTTAGTTTAGTGGTAAGTAGTTAAAATAAACATAGCAATTAGAGCAGTTAATGTACATAATGTAAATGACATAAAGTAAAAGACACAAGGGGTTTTAAGTGGTTCAGAGACTCAAGCTCCTAATCCACTCTTCTGCTTTCAACTAGCAGAATTTCAACTAAGGAAAGGCAAGACCACAGAATCACTATGATTCCTTCAAGGCTAGCGACCTTGGGACTTGATTCACTAAGAACTCTTCAAGCCAGTGACCTTGGAACTTCTCTAGTTCCTAGGAACTCTTCAAGCCCAATGAAGCTTGAATCTCATTTAGTCCCTCTCGGATGAGGACCCTCAGAGCCCAGCTTCTTGTTGTTGTAGTTGTTGTTGTTGTTGGTGGTGGTGCTGAGCTGCTAAGATGTCATTAAGCTCTGAACATCTTTTGTACTTAGTAGCTCGGTGTGGTCCTCTATGCATTCTGCTTCAAGTCTGAACCACATCTTCTTTTGGTGCAACTGATCTTCACTCTTTTCTGCTCATCTTCATTTGGTATCAGTTGTGCATCATCACCATCTGGGTTTGCTAAGTCTCTGTGCTTTTAGTAGACTTTGTCTGTCACTTAGCAACCCCTGAACCCTTCTTGAATACTTTACAGACATGGTTCTACACTTGTTCACTTTTAGCTTTCGGTTTATGGTGATTCATAGAGTGGCTCTCTTGATCTTCCTTGTACTTAACAACTTTCCTGGATGCTATCTTCTTGGCCTTCTCGGCTCTCAGCTTGGCTACCATCTTTAGTGGCATTCTCATTTTTGTTGTGTAAAGCTTTGATCTGTTTGAGTCCTTCTTCAAAGCTGCTTCACTTCCACCTTGGTAGTCTCACTGTCACTGAGACTTGTTCTATTGAACTTTGGTGGAACTCGTAGAGTCAATAATAGCATTCACCAACTCAACGATTCTGCTACTTTTCAAGAATCAGCAACTCTTGATCTTTGAAGCTCTGTTGACTTATACTCCTTCCCAAACTTTCCATTTGAAAGTAGCCGTTGAAAGCTATTCAAATTACTTCGTAGATCTCGAGTTATTTGGTGCAGACTGCAGATGTGACATAACACCTTTTTACGACTTTTACGACACTGCGGTCTCTTTGTTTCACCTACCTCATCGTAATTGTCACTTTCATGTCTCTAGGCGGGTAGTCAACTTTATTTCTTCCTTCCGATTTCTAAATCAGAGGTTGTCCTTTTGCATCGATGCTCTCAATAAGCTCTATTCGAATATCAGTCTTCTGATTGAGCCGTTGCCAATGCCTCAATCTTCAGTTATTCAAACTCTACGATTCTGATGCATATTTTCTTGGACTTGATCGTAGTGTCTTGTTGACTGTTGCTTCTTGACTTGTGGAGTTAACACTACGATCTAGAAGAGTGTTTATTAGATCTCCAATGTGGAACACCTCTTCCTTCTCTAGTGCAGTGCTTCAACACTTCTGTTTGCCTCGACTGTTCTCAGATATTGATGGCCCCTTCAGAATAATAAGACAGTTTAGATTTTTGGCGTGTCCAGTTCGCTTTCTCCTTGTGATCTCCCGTTCACTTATCATCAATGGACTAACCCAATGCTTAATCACTTTAGCCTTGTTATTCAGAGGCGGACCAGTATCTTTGTGTATACTCCATCAGTTTCTTCTTTGTTTGGCAAACACTACGATCCTGGTTACATCCAGGATCGTTGTCATCTTTCTTCTTGACAGCCACTGCATATGCTGACTTTCCTTAGTCAGCTACTGAAGTCTTCTTATGATCATCTTGTGGAAGACTTTACCTTAAATAGCTTCTCAACTCAATCTGGATGTTAATTTAGTTGATGCTTAGATCTTCTATTAGCTTGCATGCCATTCGTTGAGTGCTCTCTGGCTTCCTTCAAGTGAGATGTATCTTTGCATTACCAACTAGAGGCTTCATTCCTTTGGATATTCTGGGAGTGCTCAATTGTTGAGAATCGTGTTTGCTCTACGATTCTACTGTGGCCTTGTGAGCACATTTGTTAAGGTCTTAGCTCTGTATTCTATGATTCAGCTTCGGCTGTGCAGACACTATGACTTTGAGATCAGATCTTAATACTACAATTTGTCTTCATCTGATCTTGCTCGACTACGATCTCTGCCTTCTATACGATTAGTAGACTCTACGATTCTGAGTGCAGTCTACGATTCTTGAATTGGCTTTGATATTAGTAAACTCTACAACTCCGAGTGTAGTCTACGATTCTTGACTGGCTTTGGCAGATGCTCGGTCGGCTCGTAGGCAGGCTGTCTCTACGATTCTGAACATGACTTCCTCAGCAGACTACGGCCCTGAGGAAGTTCTCCTCGACACACTACGATCCTTCCTCGTCTATCCTGGAAGTCTACGACCTCCGAGATCTACTATCTTACAGACTACGATTCTGCCTCGATAACTCTTGAGTTTTCCTTGACTCTCATGGCAGACAACAATTTCTGGTGCAGTGCTCGACGATCAGACAAGCCTATCTATTGCATTATAAGATCAACCTAACATGCTTGATCTTACTATATTTATAGTCCTTGTACATCATTTCTTTTTAAAGACTTTACAAAGCTGTTTTGCTTAAGTAGGATCAACCTAACACAATTGATCAATTCATTCTAAGTCCTTGTACATATGTTTCTATTATCTATCAAAGGACTTTACAACTTTTCTTAATGCAAGTATACTTGCATATTCATTCATATATATACATATCATAATCAAATTATATGTAAATAGGAATATCATTCACATGCATATTCCTGACAATCTCCCCCTATTTGATTATGACAAAAATAATAAGTGCATATGCATGTTATGAATGAATCTTATATACAGTGAGATGATGTATTTCTAAAATAGATATTCATGAATGTCATTTATCATAATATGGAATTTAATACACTGACAATTTACATCATGGATCCAGAACATACCTAACTAGTTAGAGATGTACCTCTTTGGCTCCATGTATGTTTCTAGGATGTCTGTTGATCAGTTATTCATCTGTTTGATTCCAATTCTCCTGCTCCTCTTGGGATGTGGAGCTATTCCTTTCTTCTTTTTTCTAGTTCTGGCTCTGGCTCCCCCTCAGCCTTTGGCTCCCCCTCGAATAATGAACTATCTTCTTGTTCTGCTTTCTTCTTCTTTATCTTCCTTTCTTGTTTGCTCCTGCTCTCCTTGCCTTTTCTTGAATGCCTTTTACTCCGCCTCATTCTATGCCTCTTTTTCTCCCCCTTTTGTCATTAATCATTTGGGAGAGCTGCTCCATGTTGGACATAAGCTGCTCCATCAGATAGGAGGCATTACCGACTTCAATCTTGAGTTCTTGTTGGCTTAACTCAAGTTGCATAGAGAATGACTGATTCACATTGTCAATCTTGTCAAAGAGGGCTTGTAGTTGCTCTTCATTGGCTTTCTGAGCTCGTAGTGCATCTGTCTTCTGACCATTTAAGGCCTTCAGATAGATGTGATCTATATCTTTGATTTTGAGAGATACATCAGTCATAGTTGCTTGGAGTCTATCTTGAACTGAATTATCTCCAGCTGCTGTCACCCTCTTTAATTCTTTATGGATTAGAGATATCTTCTCAATCAGTTCATCAGAGTTTTTCATTAGCTCTTGCTCCATAGAAACTTCGTCATTTGGTTGGGCAGTCTCTTGCTGAACACCAGATTTGACTCTACGATCTTCATCCTTGGACATGTTTTCGAAAGTGCTGACAATCTGAAAGATCGTTGAGTACCAATCATGGGAGGATGTAGAAATGTCAGATAGTTTTGCTTAGTCAGATAGAGACATCTGAATCTGGACTTGATCATCATCAGTGGTAGAGTGAACAGACTCTACTATCAATGTCTTTGCCATATTCCTTTTTCCATCAGAGTCCACTCTACGATCATAAGGAATATAATGATTTTCAGCATATCGGTAGATCTTATAGTGGGGATTGTCGTTGATTATCATGGTTGCAAACTTCTTAACCCTGGGGAAATTTTGTGACAACAGTTCCAAATTTAAAAATTGAAAGTAGCACCAGCTGAAGTAACTCTTATCTCTCTCACTGTATGCTTTTAGCCAAGGCATCCATGGAAAGAACCACCTCATCAAATGGTCTTCAGAATTGTACAGTATAGTTGTGCATTCTAACTCCATATTTTTTCAGTTATGAAGCACTTCATCTGTAGTCATTTTTATAACTCGAAGTTGTTCATTTCCATGATTTATCCATCTTGATGCTGGCTCTGTTGGTGGCTTATCAAAGACTTCCACTACAATTCTTCTGCTAATTCTGGCCGGGGAGAGAACAGGATAGTATTCTAGTTCCTCAGATTCCTAATGTGCAGAATCAGAATCTTTTTCTATCTCTTCCCTTTTTGAGCTTGAATTTTGCTGATTTCTTTCAGTAGATTCATCAATGAATTCTTCTTGTTGAATTTCATTTTCAGAACCTTCTTCAGTAGTATCTTCCTTGGATTCATCACTAGTTCCATCTTCAGCACTTTCTTCATTAGATTCATTATCGCTTACTTCAATGACTGTAGTAGAGTGATCATTTCTCTCGTTAGAGTCAAATTTAGCCAGTATTCTGTATCTCTTCCTCCTCCTTGGAGGTTCAGCTATGGGTGAATCAGATTCTTCTTCTTCTTTAGACTCTGAAGCCTTGGAGTTAACAGGCAAGCTTCCTTGATTTTCATCATTAACAGGGGCAGGTGATTCTTTTTTGAATTCATCATCTTTTGAGTCATTATGAGGGCTTGTTGGAGCACTTGCATTTGGAGATCCAAATGGGTCATTTTGCAGCTTCTCTTCAACTTCAAAGTGAGTACTCTGAGAATTGGCCATATGACTTGAATATTCTTCTTCATCAGTATAGTTTACATCTTCTTTCATGGATCCAGCTCCACCTTCATTGCTGGATCTGATCTCTGGGGATTCAGTCTTGAGATCATCAGTTTCCTTTTCTTCTTTTGACTCTACGTTTTCTTCTTTGTTAGATGTGCTTCCTTGGAGAACTGGAACTGATTTCTTCATCCCTTTTGCTTTCTTCTTGGGTGGTTCTTGAAGCAGTCTGTTGCTTCTTCTTCTTTTTGGGTTTTCAGCAGTTGATGCTGATTTTTCTTCTTCTTCTTGTATTTTCTTATCAGTGGGAACATAGCTTGACGAAGCCTTAGCATTCTTCATATTCTTAGGCTTCTTGCTTGTTGGTGTGGCAGTAACTGATGTCGAGTCACTAGACTCAGAGCTTTCTACCTCCTTTGCCTTTCTCTTCTTTGTAGAGATCTTTCTGATGCTTCCTGCTGTAGTTAACCTTCTATTCTCCTTTAGGTTTTTCTTCCAATTTACGAACAGTTGTGGAGACATTACCTTGTGAACATTAAGAATTTCGCCATCATCATCCTTGATTTTATTCCTCAACTTTTTCTTCAAGATGATACTTAAGAATCTCCCATGAAAAACCTTTGTGAGTGGTTTTTCAGTTAATCTTTTCTTTTCTTCCTTATCCAGCCACTTAAACATATGATCGAGCAGGACTCCAAAGTTGATGTGTTCCTTCAGGACTATGGCAGACATGATCTTCAGTTGTTGGTCAATCATAGTATCATGTGCATTGTCTTTGCATAAGATACATTTCCCCACGATTTCAGCAAGGAACTGAATTCTTCAGGAAACTCTTTTTTCTTTATGTCCTTCAGACTAAGGTTTCTTCTGTACTGCATAATCTTCTTAACTTTTTCTGTGTCGATCTCCTCCAAGCTTTTCAGATTTTGGTCAGGAAGGCCTAAGCATTGATTGATGTCCAAAGAGTTTAGCTTTAGAATCTGACCCTTAACCTTGGTGGAGAGGATTCCAGAATTTATGGTTGCGTTTGAATGAAACTCCTTGACCAGGTCACCATATATTCGTGTGTTTTCCTCAAGACATTCTGAGAACCTAGCCTTCCTCACAAGTTCAAGAATATCCTTGAACTTCTTCTCGGATTTTTCGAACGTCTTGGCTCCTAGCTGAATGCTAGTGATTACTCGCCAATTTGCCATTTGAGGAGTTTGAGGAATATGGGTGTTGGATTTAGGAAGTCTTATGAGAGATAGTTGACTGTGATTTAGGTAATGATTTGGAGGGTTAATGGATTCAGGAAGTGAACAGGCTTTTTGGGTTTGAAAACGAGAGGGAAGAAGTTTTGATAGTTTCTAATAACTATTTGTAGATTTTTAATTTGTCTTTAAGGCAGTTTATTCTATCCCTGCAAACGTTGTGATGTGTTACCCAGTCATTGGTTGCACGATACAAAGTAACAAGCTGTAACTCCCCAGTAACTTGTCAGTTAGCTGTCTTTTTTAGAAGAGTGGACGTTTGATTGACGTGGATTGACCTTTGACCTCTTGAGTTCGTAGAGTAGCATGATAGGACAGCTATTGACTCTACGTTTTCCTTTGTTGAATCAATGATCAATTCTCTGAAAGATGTTGCAGTGGATGGTTTTGACATTACTTCTCATTTTGAACCTCCACGCCTCATCCACTGTTGTGCTTTATGAAGTCTTGGGCACTTTCCTTCAGAAGGACATCTTTCCAACCAGCATTCGAGCTTGTCCTCCCTCATTTTGAATAATTGAGCAATTTTCCTGTTCTTCCAACTCTTCATAAGTTAAGAGTAGCCTCTTATAGGATTGCGATCGTCGAGTCTGCTTCTACGATAGCTGAGGTTGCACTACGATCGTAGAGTTCTCTTCAACCTCTACTCTACGATCGTTGACTGACTTGGTCCTTGAGATGAACTTGATTAAGCAATTCTTCTGGGTTAAGGTAGCTCAGGAAGAGCCAACCTCTTAGAGTGAGCTAAGGGTTAGGTTTATCCCTGAGGCACTTTCCAGATGAAGTGCTTTAGAAGTGATTTGCACTGATATCTCATTTGACCTTTTCTGGTGGTGAGGTCCTTTACCAACTTTAGACAATTGCATTTGTTGTAATCGTGGTGTCCATCTGCTATTCCACTACGATCAGATGTTTGATAGTAGGCTTTCCATGGTTTTGAGTTGGATGGCTGAAAGGTTATTAGTAGTATGTTTTGAAATGTTCCTACTGACTATGGATCTTCATTTGGTTCATCAGTCACAAAGTTTTGGGACTCTATAGCTGGTACACTGCTTCATAGTATATCTCAGTATTGTTGTTCCTTAACATATCACTGCTCCCCATGGTTGATACTGTCTTCTCAGATAGATGTGATTCCCCTTTCATTATATGTATTAGAAGATAGCCTTGCATATCTCCTTCTGACTGGAATCACCAAATCTTCTTATATCGTAGAAATGGGCATTTTTCAGGGTTGATCATTTTATGATCCTTTGACAACACTACGAACGTAGTATTGCTTGTCAGTTTGTGCTTGCTGAGTTCTGCTCCTATAATGAGTTCCTCATGATTGATGCTCGATGATCCTCTGTAGTCAGCTTCCTTGAGGATTCTTGTCTTATGACATGCTTTGCATGATTGAGCATATAATACCCTTTTCTTCTTTTGTTGAATGGCCTGCTTCCATACAAAGATCAACAGCTATGTGAGCTTTATTCAGATTAGCTCAGCAGGTCTTCAAGAACAGGCTTTGACATATAGGAATTTTATCAGAATCATTTCTGAACAGTCTTAAGCCTTCTGTTGGTTGAATCTTTCTTGACTGAAGTCTTCTGCTTTAGCATTCCTTAGTGTGGTCAGATAGACCAAGTACCTGCAGGTTATAAATTTCTATTTTTGGTACCCATGGTTAAGTGGGTCCTGCTAGGTTAGTTTTCTAAACCCCTGTTCCTCATAATTTAGATAATCATCATATTGATCACCAATAGTCATATTCATGCATGTAACTCATTTAGATAATACATTTTAAGATGCATGAAGGTGAGTGTGTGTAAGATTTGCTATTTTAATAAAACACTCTTTTTCTTTGATGGTTTCATCATTTGCTTGGTTATGTTCACAGAGTTTAATGTTCTCAGAGTGAGAATCAACTCTACTTAATTATTTGTATCTGGTTGATTCATGGAGGTGATCGGTTTTATAAATCATCAAGATACTTTTGCGGGGATGATCATACTACGTGTGTTATCAAACACTTAGAACATAGATTTGTACATACATACTAACCCATCAAAGAAAGATTACTTCACATAAAATTAATTTAACTCATGATGCTCTTATGACCCATTTCTGATTTCTTTCAAGATGTCATCTTCAACCTAAAACTTGGATGGAGAGAAAGTTTATAGGCAATTGGATTTCCATCCTCAGTGTACTTTCTCTATTCACCTTTTTAGGTAGATTATGATTTCTTGAAAGAATACTATTATAGTTCATAAGGAGGTGCGACATGATGTACAGATTATACTAGTGAGGAGCAGTACCTTTTTCTTTGTTAGTTCCTTAATGGTCATTTATCTTGACATATCTTGAGATTAGGCATTGATGTGCATAGTTTCTCATTTGCTCTGACGACTTGTTGCTTAAGTTGACCTTGATCAATCGATCACCGTGGTCTTTTCATCTTTTCAGGCTGGTGGATGTTTGATTCTTTTCTGTTGATGTCTCTTGAGCTTTCTAGCCTGGTATTCAGATTATAAGATTGACCGCGAGTAAGAATTGGTCTTGTTGATATGGCAATCAAGAACATGGACCAAACTGAGCAGTTTCAGGTGTATATACACATTTACCTATACACAATATTTCCAACGTGTGAGCTCATCTGCATACAACAAGTGACTTACTACTAAACTAAGTTTAGAACAATGTTTGTGCTTAGGATTAGACTCAAAGCGATTAGCTTTTGAATATAGCATGAGAACCTGCTCTGATACCAATTATTAGTTCTCAGTAAGCACAATAGATCTAGAAGGGGGGAGTTGAATAGATCCTTTTTCTTTCAAATACTTTTCTAATTTATTTTGTATTGCTAATAATTTAGCATGTGACAAACATAAAAATATTTTTAAGCACAACAAAATAAGTAAAAGATCCCCTTCATTGATATATTCATAATCATACATACATTGTTCGTAGAGTTAGTTCAGCGATAAGCAGTTAAAACATACATAGCAGTTATAGCAGTTAATGTACATAATGTAACTGACATAAAGGAAAAGACATAAGGGGTTTTAAGTGGTTCAGAGAATCATGCTCCTAATCCACTCTTCTGCTTTCAACTAGTAGAATTTCCACTAAGGAAGGGCAGTACCTTGAATCACTATGATTCCTTCAAGGCTAGCAGCCTTGGGACTTCAGTTCACTAAGAACTCTTCAAGGCCAGCAGCCTTGGAACTTCTCTAGTTCCCTAGGAACTCTTCAAGCCCAGCAAGCTTGGAATCTCATTTAGTCCCTCCGGACAAAGACCCCTCAGGCCCTGGCTTCTTGTTGTTGTAGTTGTTGTTGTTGTTGTTGTTGTTGTTGGTGTTGAGCTGCTAAGATGTCATTAAGCTCTGAACATCTTTTGTACTTAGTAGCTCGGTGTGGTCCTCTATGCATTCTGCTTCGAGTCTGAACCACATCTTCTTTTGGTGCAACTGATCTTCACTCTTTTCTGCTTATCTTCATCTGGTATCAGTTGTGCATCATCACCATCTGGGTTTGCTAAGTCTCTGTGCTTTTAGTAGACTTTGTCTGGCACTTAGCAACCCCTGAACCCTTCTTGAATACTTTACAGACATGGTTCTACACTTGTTCACTTTTAGCTTTCGGTTTATGGTGATTCATAGAGTGGCTCTCTTGATCTTCCTTGTACTTAACCACTTTCCTGAATGCTATCTTCTTGGCCTTCTCGGCTCTCAGCTTGGCTGCCTTCTTGGCCTTCCTCATCTCTCCTGGAAGTCTACGACCTCCGAGATCTACTATCTTGCAAACTACGATTCTGCCTCGATAACTCTCGAGTTTTCCTTGACTCTCATGGTAGACTACAATTTCTGGTGCAGTGCTCGACGATCAGACAAGCCTATCTATTGCATCATAAGATCAACCTAATATGCTTGATTTTACTATATTTATAGTCCTTGTACATCATTTCTTTTTAAGGACTTTACAAAGCTGTTTTGCTTAAGTAGGATCAACCTAACACATTTGATCAATTCATTCTAAGTCCTTGTACATATGTTTCTATTATCTATCAAAGGACTTTATAGCTTTTCTTAATGCAAGCATACTTGCATATTCATTCATATATATACATATCATAATCAAATCATATGTAAATAGGAATATCATTCATATGCATATTCCTGACAATACATATAACCACAACTTGGTTGAAAAATAAACCACCCGACAATCCTTTTTCTTTCCCTATTTGTCAACTTTACATGCACCCACACATGCTTATATATATATATATATACCAAATAACTTTTTTATCGATTATTTTGATAAATGGGTAAATGGGGGTCCAAATAATACGCCAAAATCTATAACAAATACTTCATAAAAATTCCCTCAATATTTTTAACAACATTTATCATCAATATTATAATTCACAATATTAATCGACCAGGTCGTTCCTAGGAAAGAGCGGGCTTTCCAATAAGGATTTCTCCCTATTGGCGCGCAATTAGGTGACCAAACCTCTCCTTGGTAGAACTTCTAGATATCGTTAATAGTGCAAATAATAATATTAACGACTTGTCATCTCAATTATTGATTTAATAATATATAAAATATCGACAATAATTGCATCAAATAACGAGAGATACTATCAAGACAATTCTTTGTAGCAATAATTGAACAAAAGCGAGTAACTTCTCACGTAAGCATCAATAATCAATACCGTGTGCTACTATGCAACCACGCGTATTAATGTACTTTTACTACCGAGTAGTTCAACAGTATTAATGGTAAAACTTTTGCCGTTATTTTTATAAAAATATTTTTGTCATTTTCTCAACCTGACAATAATTCCGTTGTGGGGTCCACCAATGATTGCGCCGTTGTACGAATATTCCCTTCTAAAACGAATATTCCCCGACCAATCGAATATAATATAACAACTTGCATACTTTGCAGAATTTATAAATACTACCCACAACTATAACATTATAACAAATTCATTCCATAATATTCAAAAATGATATTTATAGAAAAATTATCTTTATTCATAAAAGTTGGGGTCTTATAGTTTATCCACTTTAAGAAATCAACACTTTCGAATCCTAATTATAGCATATTATATGTTCAAGATGTCTATTAGCTAACACAGTCTTTAAACAAGCTTGACATGATTCAAGTATGCACATATGGTACAGAAATCAGATTATCAATTCATCATGAATCAAATACTTAGTTACTTCATAAGCAAATCAAGAATGCTTAGTTTAAGACCTCCTTACTCATGGACTTTCCATTGCAAAGCAAAACCAACTTATCATCGAAGCATCACATATATATATATATATATATATATATATATATATATATACATTAGTAGGTGTTAAATTACTTTTAGCAATATAAGCATCAAATAGTTACTGTCCAAAAGATCAGAACTTACTACCTCAGATTCAGACTAAGCAATTTGCTACATGGCCAAACTTTAGGGATCAAGGTAGCATTTGCTTGCGTAATCTCCTCCGCCATGCCAGGAGACTCATTCTTTGCCTTGTGGGTTACGTAAGGCTTAACCAAAACAATCACACATAGAATATTTGTTATGTTAAAGGTCTTTTTATGCTCCTTAAGTCACTCTAGGTTCCTTCTTTCATAATAGGATCCTAAATTAATCATTTCAATAATTTAAGGCCATTCAAGGTCATGAACTCACAAAGTCTATCATGTTTGCCCTCTAAACATACAAGCTAGTTATAAAACTCATATTAGGCATGCTTGTGAATATTCATAACACCTACGTGAAACTAACACCGCTTTAGTTGAAAATATGCTTTGTTCATTCTTTATTTGACATATGACACACAAGCATGGTATATATATGTTTATGCTACATGAGCGAGTCTAAGAGTGTCATCAAACATGATTACAAATGTCAGATTCTAGTCTTCATGGTATCATGACAATATTCATATTCTAAACTTACTAGTAAGTCTGACTTGTTCATGTCTCTTTGCTAATCACATAAACATAAGCTAAAGGTTTATTCATGCATTTTTAAGTCATACTAACATGCTTTGCAAAGTCAGAATATACATCATGTAGAAATCATGCAAGTTAACTCACTAGGCTAAGTCTTTTCTTAAAAACATTTCTAACACAAGGCTTAATAAGTTTGATCATGCTCGAAGGAACTATGTACACTACAACATGCTCATCTATGTGCAAAATCAGTCATGTATAGCTTACTAGGTTCACAATTTGTAGAACATGATCTTTTACATAGTTTGTTTTCAAAACTTAAAGTCCAAATCTCCGTTTAAACCATATACCTTCGTTAATCATGCAAGTCTATTAAAACATGTTCTTATTGAGTTAATATACCCATATATACATCATACACATGTTTACATGCTAGTTTGAGTCATAACAACTAGCTCATATTTATCAGACTTGCAAACTGAACATTCAACTTAAAAAAGGGGCCAAGTAGCAATTGCTACTGCGCTACTCAAGACTAAAAATGGTAGCAATGTTGCATCGCGTACTGGTTCGAGCTAAGAACGATGCGCTTGCTTTAAGAATCGTCTAGCCCAACCTCAAAAATTACTCATAATTTTGATTTTAAACCATCATATATCAGTTGCATCATGCTCATATGGCCATAAAACAACTATATGGACATTACCCAACCTCATTAACATCTATTTCCACAAAATTAAGAATTTGAATTTTAAGAGTTCAAGAACTCTGTTTAACAGAAAATGAAATTGAAAGTATAGAATGGAATTATACCTTTGCAATATGAATGAAACTTTCTCCAATTGAACTCCTAAGCTCTAGATTACTTGTATGCTCTCAACCTTACTACTTAGTAATTCTCAGACAATTTCTCAAATCATAGAGAATGAAAGGAATTGTTCATTTTATAGGAAACTCATTAACCATGTCAAGCCACTGCCCAAGAATTCAAACTCATGGATTGAGGGATTGCATGAAGTATAAGAAGGAGTTGGTAATTTAGTTGTTAATTTGCATCATGAGCACCACTCCCCCCATGATCATTGTCTAGCAAGCTTTGGAAGAAAATGAAGAACATAGGCCTTAGCCTTTTGCTCTTACACGTGACTGAAAGTTTGGAAGTGAATGGGACTCTCAATTTGGGATAATCCAATATATCTCAGCATTCTTGATATCTAGGCTTGGTTTGTTTTACTTAATTTCCCACAATGAAAATCTTAATGTACAATTGTTACCATATTAGGAATTTTAGGGATAAATTATACACTCACATCATATAGTCCATGTACATTAAATATACGCAATAAAATAATGCAAATCGTATTATTATTGTCAAAGGTAGTTCCATAATTAATTCTACCACTCATATGATCATATAATAACCTTATTATATTAATATCTTATTTATTTATGTTAAATAAATAAATTTATTCTTTCCTTGATTAATTACCACTTAATATATTATAGTTTTATATAACTTAATATATAGTCACACAATGTCGCATCGCACTATATAGTATAGTTGTATATATGCATAACCGTCAATATTATATTACTAACTTACTTATTTATGTTAAATAAATAAATCATGCACTTCCTTAATTAATTAACACCAATATTAATTAATCCAACCATTGATTAATGTAGTTATGGATTTCCATAATCATTATTCATCTTTATAATATATTGCAATTAATAGTAATCACACATTATTAGTTAATTACTAAGAATTCAATATTCTACCACAACCATTATCAATTAATTAATATAACAATTAATAATTAATATTGGTTATTTGTGCACTTTATTTCATGGTTCATAAATGTCACATACGCCACATAATTGTTCCATTTAATTTTCAAAGGTAGAAGAATTATTTTTTTCTCCACCGACCCTTTGGCAATAATTGCGCTTGATTTATATCTTTGGGGACGGTGCGGTTGTCTTGTGCGTTACGATAGTGCCAAGACTGGTTTAGCTTCAGCCCGTGTCAATTTTCAACACTAAATTTATTTTATACGACATGAATTGATGTCCACAAAGGTGTTACTACACGTCTACGAGTGTATTGATTACTTATATGAAATCACATAATCATTCACAATTAATCTTCCTAATTCTCGTTTCAACTCGCTTAGTGAATTCTCTCGTTTCACATTATGCCACACAAGGCATTTCACAATTCTCAATGTCACATCAAACTTCTTAATACGCATTGGCCTAATACGAATCAATTGAATTAACCAACTTAAAAAACATCAACACTTATATTCACATAAATATTATTTCCATTAATATATTCATTTAATGATACGTGGAAATTCTTTGGTATTACATCATCCCCCCCCTTATAAAAATTCCATCCCGGTCAGGCGAAATAAATAACGGAACCAGGTCAGGCGTAATTCGCACAAACAGGATATTCCAACAGAATAATAAATAACGGAACCAGGTCATGCGTAAACGCACAGACAGGATGTTCCAATGAGAATAATAAAGAATGGAATAATGAAGAATTTTACCATGTATGCGGTACTTCGCATGTATAAAGTTATTTCAACATAATGATAAAGAATGGAATAACAGAAGAATTTCACCAAGTATAGGGTAGACCGCGTATACAGGTTATTCCAACAGAATAAAAAAAATGGAATAACAGAAATTCTCTTCATGAATACGAAAGAAATAATACCCCTTACCTTAGAACAAACTAGATATAGGAGTAGTGAAGTGGCAAAAAAACTTTTCTTCTTTCTCTCTATAGTTTCTCTCTCTAGAGTTTCAGTGAATTCGTAAGAAATAATGAAGGAATGAGCTTCTATTTATAGGAGAATGGACTGAATAGTAACTAATTCCTGAATGGTCCAGATTGATTTACTTTTAAACGGATGGTCCAGATTGGTTTACTATAAAATATTCTAATAAAACAAAATCTTTTAAATAAAATATAATATATTCTATTTATAATCTAATAAAACGAATAACTTTATAAAAATATTTTGTTTTATATAAAAAGCTTTTCTATTTTATTACATTAATAATAATAATAAAACAAAACTTCATCATCATTATTATAATTCACACTATTAATCGACCAGGTCGTTCCCAGGAAAAAGGGGGCTTTCCAATAAGGATTTCTCCCTATTGGCGCTCAATTAGGTGACCAAACCTTTCCTTGGCAGAACTTCTAGACATCGTTAATATTGTAAATAATAATATTAATAACTTCGTCGTCTCAATTATTGATTTAATAATATATAAAATATTGATAATAATTGAATCAATTAACGTGAGATACTATGCAACAATTACTGAAGCAATAATTGAACAAAACTAAGTGACTTCTCACGTAAGCATCAATAATCATTATCGTGTGCTACTATGCAACCACTCGTATTCCTGTACTTTTAACATCGGGTGTTTCAATAGTTAACGATAAAACATCCGCCGTTATTTTCATATAATATTTTTGTCGTTTTTCAATCAAACAATAATTACATTATGGGGGTCCACTAATGATTGTCTTGCGTCGCATTAATAATATTCCCTGTTAAAATGAATATTCCCCGACCAATCGAATATTATATAACAACTTGTGTACTTTGAAAAATTTATAACTATTACCCACAACTATAACATTATATCAAATTCATTCCATAATATTCAAAAATGATAATTATAGAAAATTCATATTTATTCATAAAAGTTGGGGTCTTACAATCTCCCCTTCTTATGAAATTTTGCCCTCGAAATTAGGGTACGGACCTGGTATGTCGAAGAGGTAATGATATCTTGATTTCATTTTAGATTCTAACTCCCAGGTCATTTCCTCAACATCGTGGTTCCTCCATAAAACTTTGACTTGAGGTATAACCTTGGAGCGTAGAATATGTTCCTTATTATCCAAGATTTGAACAGGAACCTCTTTATACGTTAAATCTTCCACTATTTCGTCCGGTTCTAACTCAATAATATGGTTTGGGTCTTTCACATATTTATGTAACATGGATATATGAAAAATGTTATGAACACGAGACATACTTGGCGGTAAAGCGAGTCTATAGGCTACAGTCCCTACTCGATTGAGGATTAAAAATGGGCCAATGAATCGAGGATTGAGCTTTCCTCTCTTTCCAAATCTCGTAACTCCTTTCCATGGAGCAATACGTAACAACACATAATCTCCAATATCAAATTCCACATCCTTTCAATGAAGATCAGCATAACTCTTTTGTCAGTCTTGTGAGGTTTTTATACTTTGTCGGATCGTTTGAATCTTTTTCGTAGTCATACGTACTAACTCCGGTCTCAACAACGTTGCTTCACCCATCTCATCCCAGCATACTTGAGAACGACACTTCTTTCCATACAACGCTTCGAATGGAGCCATGCCAATACTTACTTGATAACTGTTGTTGTAGGAAAACTCCACCAATGGTAAGAACTTGTCCTAACTTCCCTTGAAGTCAAGGACACATAGTCTTAATAAATCTTCAAGAGTTTAAATAGTACTCTCTGATTGTCCATCCGTTTGAGGATGATATGCTGAACTAAATCGTAAATCCGTGCCCATAGCTTTTTGCAAACTAACCCAAAATCGTGAAGTGAATCTTGGGTCTCGATCAGAAACTATGGATACTGGCATACCATGTAATCTTACAACCTCATTTATGTACATACGAGAAAGACGTTCAAGTGTATAAGTTTCTCGTATAGGTAAGAAATGAGCAGACTTGGTCAATCTATTAACAATGACCCAAATTACATCTATGCCTTAAGAAACCTTGGGAAGACCAGTAATGAAATCCATGGTATTGTGCTCCCACTTCCATTCTAGAATTTCAAGTGGTTGCAATGGACCTTTTGGTACTTGATGCTCTGCCTTGACTCGTTGACAAGTTAAACACCTTGAGATAAATAGCGTTATCTCTCTCTTCATATTGCCCCACCAAAATATATGTTGAAGATCATGATACATTTTGGTACTCCCAGGATGGATTGCAAACGGTGTGTTGTGTGCCTCCATCATGATTTTATACTTTAACTCAGGATCGTTAGGAACACAAAGTCTGGAGTTGACTTGAAGTATTCCTTCTTCATTAATTCTTACTTTCGACATAGCACCTTCTTGTACCTTCTTCCTCTTATGCATCAGCTCCAAGTCTGTAGCTTGAGCAGCTTTAACTTTATCGATTAAAGTCGGTTCTACTCGTATATTCGCCATCATCACGTGGGTCCCTGGAGTCTTTATCTCTATCTCAATCCTTTACAAGTCATACAAAATGGGCCTCTGCGTTGATAATATCGTACTCGTACCCGCATATGATCTTCTACTCAATGCGTCAGCTACCACGTTTACTTTTCCAGGATGGTATTGGATGGTATGATCATATTCTTTCAATAGTTCAAGCCAACGTCGTTGTCGCATGTTGAGTTCCTTTTGAGTGATGAAATATTTGAGGCTTTTATGATCTGTAAAGATCTCCACTTTCTCCCCATACAAGTAATGCCTCCAAATTTTAAGTGCTGAAGAACGGTAATTTGCTAACTCTAGATCATGAGTAGGATAATTCCTCTCATATTCTTTGAGTTGTCGAGAGGCATAGGCTATGACTTTCCCATGTTGTATGAGAACATATCTTAACCCTTTGCCTGAAGCATCACTTTGTAGATGACAAATCCTCCAAGAGCGGATGGTATTGCCGTAGCAGTTTGAAATGAGTCTTCTCTTGAGTTCTTGAAAACTCTTCTCACATTCCTCGTTCCAACCGAATTTGTATCTTTAAAAGTCACAATTTGAGTTAAGGGAGTAGCAATTCGAGAAAACCCTTCTACTGAATCTCCGATAATAACCGGCTAAGCCAGAAAGCTAATACTTTCATTCCTTCGATTTAGGTTTCTCCCAGCTTTGAATAGCTTTAATCTTTGCTGGGTCAACAGATATTCCATGACTTGATACCATATGCCCAAGGAATGCTACTTCCTCAAGCCAGAACTCGCATTTCTTTAACTTGGCATAAAGATTATATTCACGAAGCTTTTGAAGTATTAGCCTCAAGTGTTGCTCATGATTTTCACGGCTTTTAGAATAAATAAGGATGTCATCAATAAAGACGACCACAAAGTGATCCAAATATTCCTTGAATACTCGGTTCATCATATCCATGAAGGCAGCAGGAGAATTAGTCAATCCAAAAGACATGACTAGGAATTCATAATGCCCGTACCGAGTTCTAAAAGTCGTCTTTAGGATGTCATCGGTTCTAATCTTCAATTGGTGATATCCAGAACGAAGATCAATCTTTGAAAAAAAATTGGCGCCTTGCAACTGGTCAAAGAGGTCATCAATGTGAGGCAATGGATATCTATTTTTGATAGTGACATGGTTCAACTCCCGATAATCAATACAAAGTCGCATACTCCCATCTTTCTTCTTCACGAATACAATAGGAGCACCCTAATGAGACGTACTAGGATGAATAAAACCGATGTCTAACAATTCCTGCAATTGGGTCTTTAACTCTTGAAGTTTAATAGGAGCCATTCGATATGGGGCTTTAGAAATGGGTTTTATCTTTGGGTTCAAGGTCGATACAAAATTCAATTTCACGCCCGGGGTAGGCAGGAAGTTCTTCAGGAATACGTCAGGAAATTCATTAACAATAGAAATATCATTAAAAACTTACGTATTTTTATTTAGATCCGTGACATGAGCTAAGAAAGCTTGACATCCATTTTTCAATAAACGAATAGCTTTATGGCTTAAGATGACAGTGATTGATTTTATTGGTTTGGTTGCTTGAATTTGCATAATAGGTTGGTTAGGAATATAAAAGCTAACAACCTTACAAAAATAATCAATTTTTGCATGATGAGTAGATAACCAATCAATCCCTAGAAATACGTCAAATGCAAGTATTTTCAATGAAATAAGATCGACAGGTAATGTGAGGGTACCGATTTGAACCAAACAAGACTTATAAATAGTGGATGTAATGAAGGTTTCTCCCAATGGAGTTTCAACAGATAAGTCAAAGTCTAATTTCTCCGGAGTCAAATTTAAACATTGAGTGCAAGTAGGAGAAATAAAAGAATGGGTAGAACCGGTATCAAATAAGGTATAAACTTCGCTAGAGTTTATGAAAAGCTTACCCGTGATGAGCTCGTTCGGGTTCTTTGCTTTTTCGGGAGGTCACGACAAACGCTCTCCCTTACCACTTCTTGGCTTTGACATTTTTACGGGGCGTCCTTTGGTGCCTCCATCCCTTTGAACTTGTCTTGATGAACGACAAAATCGGGCTAGGTGACCTTCTCTTCCACAATTATAACATGTTTTGGACGGCATCGCGCAGTTTGGACTGATGTGTCCCTCCCCTCCGTATTTGAAGCATATGATAGGTGGTCGTTCTCCTTCCTTAACAACGGGTACTGGTGCTGACGTTTTTTCCATCATTGTTAAATCTCCTCTTATTGAAATGTCCATTCTTATTGTTTTGACCATGATTACCACCAAAGTGGTTACCATTTCTGGCATGTTGATTCCCTCCACGCTTATTGTCACCGCTTTAATGACTGCTATCACTAGTATTATTATTTTATTTTGCTCTCTTTTTTCTTTGGGTTGGTGATTATCTCGCTCCAATAACTGAGCCCTATTAAAAACATCTGAATATAAACACAATTTATGAAAGATAAGATATTGACATATCTCGGGTTTCAAACCTCTTATAAACATTCGCGTCATTCTCTCCTCATTATCAACCAAATGGGACGCAAACCGGGATAACTCGGCAAACTTGGCTTCGTACTGCGACACGGTTATGTTGTTTTGCTCCAACTTGATGAACTCTACCTCTTTCATGTGACGAATACTTTCGCGAAAGTACTTGTCGTTGAACAATTCTTGGAACTTCTCCCAAGTCATCTTCAGTGCGGCAGGTTGAGTACGTTTTACAGATTCCCACCAGTAATCTGCCTCTGCACGTAACATGAAGGTGACAAAGGGAACCTTTTGCTCCTCGGAGCATCCCAAGACATCAAAAATCTTGCAGATCTACTTTATCCACGTCTCCGCCTTAAGTGGTTTTGGCTCTCCAAAAAACTCCAATGGTCCCAGTTCCTTGAACTGCTTAGTGGTGACCGTCCAAGAGTTGCCAGTGTTTCCACCTACATTTTGTACAGGAGCCGCTCTTGCCTGATGTTGCATGAATTGCATAAAGCCTCTGAATATTCCATCGTTCATCATCTGGTCAGTGTTGTTGTTTGCCTGAGGATTGTCGCCTTTCTGATGCACATTATCCTGATTATTGATCTGTGGAGACTCAATAGACTCCTGTGCTCCATTGCTAATCTTAACATTCTCGGATGCCATTTTCAAATACTACCACAAAACAAGGGTTAATTAACATATCACATATTATCCCTATACTCTAACCGACCAATTAAATATCAAATAAATTTAGGTAGGTCATACTAGCGAAGGAATTCTCCGTCTCTCCCCTCCTAGTTCTTGTCTCACATCTCAGCTAGGGATCATATCCCTAAGCTTTGATACCAACTGTGACGCCCCCAAAATAGGTATACATCACCCATCTTGAGTCGTTAAAAACATGGTACAAAATTTAAATACAACTTAATTATACAACAGTCGTGTAAAACACGACAAAACATATGTTGTGCGTTTTAAAACAAATATTGTCATATAGACAATATCCACACTCAATTGAGTCCTCATTACATTTATTATCACACTATTTAACAGAATAGTGAGGACTACTAATGTTATTATCTGGACCATCACTCCGTTCCCCGACTAGTCCCTGCTACGTTCTCATTTCCTAAAGAGAACAATGAAAGTAAAAGGGTGAGCTCAACTAGCCCAGTAAAAAATATTATGACTAAGATAATACAGAATAAATTATCGTTAGCCTTCAATGTTGTTAAAGCGATACAATATAACAAACATCAAGTTTAACTGCAGCGGAATAAGCAATCCATTAAAAGAGTCAAGTAGAGAATAAAATCTACTATCTTTTATGATTTAAAAGGTTTTTATCGCTGGGACTCAGCTTAATAAATAATCCACATCATCCCTGCACTACGGCCAAGGATATTTTTTAGTATCACAACCACAAATTATCCATGCACTACGGGCCAAGGATATTCGTGTATTCATCAATGGTCATGATCATGCCAACAACTGTCCATCAATGCACTACGGGCCAATGAGGACTTTTACCACATCATTTGTAACATTACGGTCATGATTATACTGAATAATCCCTGGTCATAATCATACCAAGTCCATCTATGCACAACATGCCACAGATGACTTTCAACATAATATAAGCATGAGGATGATGACAATGATATAAGAATCCAATAAAACAAGTTCAAGAATTAATTTATCAAGGAACCAATAACGTCCAAATTGTCAACATGATACTTCTTTGTGGAGTAAAATTTAAGAATGCTCAGAAGAATATTTCCAGGAAAAGACATTGGATGAAGCGCAAATATCAAGGATATTCCACTAATTTCATGGAGTATAGAAGTTAAAACTTTAACCAACTGAGTATAATAAAGAATGGAATAACAAAAGAAATCACCAGGCATGCGATAGACCGCACAGACAGGTTATTCCAACATAATAATAAATAACGAAACCAGGTCATGCGTAAACGCACAAACAGGATATTCCAACAGAATAATAAATAACGGAACAAAGTCAAAGTAAATTAATTGCAAGCGTGATGCTCCAAATGTAATAATAAATAATCAAGCAGTCATGTGTAAACGCATGCATGACAGGATGTTCCAATGAATAATAAAGAATGGAATAACAGAAGAATTTTACCATGTATGCGGTACTTCGCATAGACAGGTTATTCCAACATAATGATAAAGAATGGAATAACAGAAGAATTTCACCAAGTATAGGGAAGACCACGTATACAGGTTATTCCAACAAAATAAAAAAAATGGAATAACAAAAATTCTCTTCATGAATACGAAAGAAATAATATCCCTTACCTTAAAACAAACTGGATATAGGAGTAGTGAAGTAGCAAAAAAACTTTTCTTCTCTCTCTCTATAGTTTCTCTCTCTAGAGTTTCAGTGAATTCGTAAGAAATAATGAAGGAATGAGCTTCTATTTATAGGAGAATGGACTGAATAGTAACTAATTCCTGAACGGTCCAGATTGATTTACTATTAAAAGGACGGTCGAGATTGGTTTACTATAAAATATTCTAATAAAATAAAATCTTTTAAATAAAATATAATATATTCTATTTATAATCTAATAAAACGAATAACTTTATAAAAGTATTTTGTTTTATATAAAAAGCTTTTCTGTTTTATTACATTAATAATACTAATAAAATAAAACTTCATCATCATTATTATAATTCACACTATTAATCGACCAGGTCGTTCCCAGAAAGAGGGGGCTTTCCAATAAGGAATTCTCCCTATTGGTAGCTTAATTAGGTGACCAAACCTCTGCGTGGCGTAACTTCTAGAACATCGTTAATATTGCAAATAATAATATTAATAACCGTCGTCTCAATTATTGATTTAATAATATATAAAATATCGATAATAATTAAATCAATTAACGTGAAATATTATGCAACAATTCTTCAAGCAATAATTGAACAAAACCGAGTGACTTCTCACGTAAAGCATCAATAATCAATACAGGTGTGCTACTATGCAACCACGCATATTCACGCATTTTTTTAACACCGGGTGTTTCAGCGATTAACGATAAAACTTCCACCGTTATTTTCATAAAATATTTTTGTCGTTTTCTCAATCCGACAATAATTTCGTTGTGGGGTCCACCAATGATTGTATCGTCGTACGAATATTCCCTGTTAAAACGAATATTTCCCGACCAATCGAATATTATATAACAACTTGCGTACTTTGTAAAATTTATAACTATTACCCACAACTATAGCAATATATCAAATTCATTCCATAATATTCAAAAATGATAATTATAGAAAATTCATCTTTATTCATAAAAGTTGGGGTCTTACAAGTTACCTTTCATAACACACTAAGCCTCTCAAGGAAAACTCTACATGAGTTTTATCTCCTTCCTAACTTCTAGGTATTCTTAAGTTATAATCTAAGGACTCTCGTTCCTAAGGTTTATAACAATAGCTTTGATACAAACCTGTGACACCCCCAAATTTGGACCTCTACTGGATCACTCGAATTCGGTTCGTCACGTTCTCATGGTAACACCATAATAACTAAAATCTTACATTCACAATGAAAAATCTAAATTAGAATAATGTACAATGATTTATTATAATTATTCCCCCAAGTCTCGCAACCTACAGTACTTAATAGATTACATAATAGTATCGAATAAAGACCTATTACATAATCCTACTTAAGTTTAAACTTATTCTACAAATAGTCTTCACATAACATAATAGTTTTTAAACATAAAGGAACAAGCTAGTCGGTAGCCTTGCCCTTGCCCTTGTCTGTTCCAGAGACACCTCCCTGTTCCTCCTTAACTGAAAGTTTTTAAATAAGCAAGGATAAGCATAAATTACCCAGTAAGTAATATACAACAAGGGTGTAGGATATAATATCACAAGGTTTGAAATATCGAAGTGTCATTTCTAGGATAGTTCAAAGTGTCAGAACAACATCATGGATAAGGAATATCAATAATTCTTGGAATAAGAACAACAATTCTATATAAATCAACAGATATATATTAATTCAACGACTAACAATGTATCCAACTGGATAAGCAATTTATACTGAGCAGTCACTAAGGACCATTGAACTTCCACTAGAGTTACCAATATTAAACTGATAACCCAAAAATATTAAGTACCATAGATGATCAGTCTACAATACTTTATGTTATGCATAACATCGCTGTGAGAACCCCAAATCCGGGTCCCAAATCACCGCGGATTCGGTTCAATCATTCTATAACAATTTGCGGAAGATATAAACATAAATTTGTTATACAATACACTTTACACACATTTCCCCAAAATCGAATAACCTTAACTTATACACAATTCATAAACTATCTAACGTATATCATTATTATCCAACTATACTATTACAAACTAGCCGCACATTTTATCGCAAGCTGAACTTGGCATTAACCTTTTCCTGTATCCGAACGCATTCGCCTTGTCTGCAATGTTTATCATGATATAGCAAGGGTGAGCATGAAAGTTTCCCAGCAAGTTTAAATTTATATAAGGATATATCATGATTGAAATAGTCTAAATAATAAGCTGGCTATAATTCATCAATATAGTTGTGAATTAGCACGAACAAACTTTTGACTGAACAAGTATTAAACATGAACAAATATATCTGGACCAACTGGTAATGAAGGTGATCAGCCTTTCATACCTGACTTATACATGCAATATGTACAGAGTACAATTCTACATGGTAATCAGCAATGATTGACCATAAGCATATCCGAATGAAACAACTCTTAGTAGAGTTAAGAAAAACTTGCCTGAATCGTTGATTACCGCTACACAATTTATAACGCTTTATCCGAAGACCTAATATTAGTAATATGTATTTCTAAGTTAGAATAATAACATTACAGTATTTAAAAATAACCTAAACACATAACCCTATCAGTCTATACAACACATAACACCTAGCCTCAAGTCAAACTATTGCAATCCGAGTTAAGTTCGGTACAATTCTAACATCCCGACAGTCTAGACGGACTATTCTCGAGTCTAAGTTTAATTAAACTCTGCCTGAACACTTAACAATTATCTTAGATAATTTATTATTAGTCAAAACATTAATCATAGGCTTGTAATAATTTTTAGATAATTATTATCATTTATCATGATTTTTCAATCACTAATATCGTATTTATATAATATAAATACCACATAATTCCTTTATCATTAATATTTATTTAATACCAAATATTAATGAAAATCATAACATAATATTATAATATATTTATAATATCACACAATATTTTAAATACTTTGAAATCATATTTATATGATTTTTAAATGACTAAATTCATTATCCAGATAATTGATATTAATATTAAAATATTAATATTTCCATGACAAAATATCGAAAGTTATATTTAAAATATTTTTCTAACCCTTAAATCATTTTTATATGATTTTCAAAGCATTATTTCTAATTTTTATTATTTATTTAATATATTTATTAAATAAATAAATAAATTAATCACCATTAATATTAATTTATTAATGAATCTCATTACAAAATATCAAAAGTCATTAAAAATAACATAAAATATTTTCTTATACCATAATATAATTTTATAGGCAATTGTAGTTTTTATTTCACTTAAATATATAATGTATATTTATTACATATTTTTATTGCTTTAATTATGCCTGAAAAGAAGTTTATTGGTGTAAAATATCATTTATAGCCAAATCTCGTCCCGTAGGACTTTATTAGATTTATTAATACTTATTATTTCGCCAGAACGCGATTCGGAACGTCGAACGTCAAAATCGCTCGACGAGCCGACGCTCGGCGTTCGCTCGTTCTTAAGTTCTGACATGCTCCTTTGCAGATTTTTAATTCTCAAATCGTGAATCATATAAGACTGAAATTTTGGGCATGTTATAGACCTCATGTCATAGTATTTTTAGAAAATTTCTAACCGCAAAAACGAACAACAGAAACCATTCGAAACAGGGTGCAAAGCAGGCGCCGATGCTGCTGGGCTGTAAGACCCCAACTTATTATTAATGAAATTTAATTTTCTCTATTGATTATTTTGAAATAGTAAGGGTTGATTTGATTAATGTGGATAGTTAGGGTAAAATACGCATGAAATACTTCAAAATAAGCAAGTGGTTATAAAATATTCATTGTCATTGGGGAATATTCGTTTGGGTCGTGGAATATTAAATCTTTGTCGGGGAATATTAAATGCTGACCAGTAGCGACCATGTGTGGGCCCCATAACGGAAAGCGATTGGATGAAGAAAGCGACAAATATAAGTTGTTTAAAAATAACGGTGTAGTTATTGCAGATTAATACTATTAAAATACTCGGTGGTTAAAACACGATGCTTTGCGGTATTGCACCAATTATTGATTCTTACGAAGAAGGCACTACTCAATAATGGTTACGGTAATTCTTATTCAGGTATTTTATTGAGTTAATAATTGATGCGTTGATATTTTATATTCTTTGTTGTTTGATAATTGTCATTTACGGTATTTTTCATTATCGAAGAAATAATTCATATTATCTGAATAATATTATTAGATAACATTATTGGCAATGTCTAGAAAGTTACATACTAAGAGGTTTGGTCACCTAATTGCACGCCAAGAAGAAGAAATTCTTATTGGAAAGCCCCCTCTTTCAGGAGGGAGGCACTGGTTGTCAATATTGTGATTCTCGTAATATTATTTGTGAATAATTAATTATTGATTCATAAGATGAGGAAAATATTGATTTTATGTGGATATAGATGGAGAAAAATTTTAATGTGACAATTGTTGAAAATTGAAATTTTATCTTTTTACGATAAAAAATTCATTTAAATATATTATTATATTTTAATAATATAATAATGGTGATATTTTTACAACGAATGTGGGATATATGAGTATCTGAGAAGGAAGAGTATTTTTGTTGCAATAAATGTTTAAAACATGTTAAACATGTCGGTGGACCCCATTTATTGATCGAAATTTGATTATAAATTTTGTAAAATCGCTTGTTTGTGGATTTTGGTCAATTTCTATTTGGAATTTGGAAAAACTTTCTTACGCAAAGTTGTAGAGAATTGAATTTCCTATAAAAATTAGTGAGATTCGAATTTTCTGATGAAAGGGCTATTTATTATGAATTATTGAAGTTCGAAGTTCCGAAATAATTAATTTTTGGGAGTTTTAGTTAATTATTTTGAGAAAAACGTTTTTTGCAACTAAGTTGGCCTCACATGTGATTCAAATGGGCTGAGATCAGTTGTCTAAGGTGGGCTAAAGAAAATGTGAAAAATATATTAATATTATATTCAATTTTCTACTTTGGTGTTTCTAAGCATTTTCTATAAATAGGGTGCTTAGGTTAGAATTGAAAAACACACCGTAAACTGAAGTTTCTCTCTATTTCTCTCTCGATATATTAAGCGTATTCTTGTGAGTATACTTTGAGTATTGTTAGACGGAGCAAGTTTCCTTCAGCACTATACCCGGTATTCCAGCTAGAAGTACTAATCTTTCGAGGTAAGGGATATTATTTTCTTCTCAGATGATATTAATTCTTCAATATCATTATGCTGAAATATTGGTTGGAACTTTTTATCAAATTTGGAACTTTTTCATGTCGGGGTTACTATTCATGAGTTACTATTCACGAGTTACTATTCATGAGTTACTATTCACGAGTTACTATTCACGAGTTACTATTCACGAGTACTATTCATGAAGCGTGAAGATGTTTTTTTTTGGGAAATTTCTATCTTTTGGTGTCGAGTTACTATTCACGATATCTAAGACTATTCACGATATCTGCACTATTCATAGAAAAATAAAATTTCTTCTTTTTGTCCAACATATCTATTCTGGATACTAGTTTTGATTGTATCCATGTTTTGATCATTCTTGAATTTTACACCACTATGTTCATTTTTGAGGTATTTTTGAACTTGGATAAAACAAAGTACGAATCCTTAATCCTTAATCCTTGTCATTTTGTTTCCTTTGGATTCGTTTCTTTAAAAATATTTTTCATCATCCTCGGTCTTAAATGATGATATTATTGAATATCTTTGGCTTGTAGTGCAAAGATGAATGATTTCGAAGAATATATCTTCGCCATAGTGCAAAGATGAGCAGTGTTTAGATGAACATGACCAATCGATGAATATCTTTGGCTGTAGTGCAAAGATGAATATTTGATTCGAGATATATATTGATTGATGTTCTGGGGATAAAAGATAGACGATGAACTTTTAAATTCATACATGTAGAAGATAGTAGTTTGCATTCTCTACTTAACTCTTCTAATGAATTATTATTTCGGCTATGAATATTGATTTAAAATTTTTTGTCTATTGTATTCTATTAGATTTTTCCCTATTGAAGACTAACGGTAATTTGTTGTATATTATCTTAGTCATAATATTCTTTACTGGGCTAGTTGAGCTCACCCTTTTCCTTTTTGTTCCATTTTTCTTCTCAGGAGGCGAGAATATAGCGAGTACGAGTCAGGGTATGGAATGAAGGTTTTAGAAAGAATTGTTTAGTAGTCCTCACCATTTTTGTAAAATAATGTATCAATAAATGTGATGAGGATTTATTTGAGTATAGATATTGTCTAGAGGATAATATTTGTATTCAAACTCACAGTTTTACTGTTGTAATAATAAAGTTGTAGTTGTTTCTGTACCATGTATTGACAACTCAGAATAGGTGATGTATACCTATTTTGGGGGCTTCACATGGTATTTCACTGTAAATTCAATGCCGCTTAACAACTTCTTGGCTGCAAAGATTGCTTATTAGTAGCCCACTTTGCGATTTTTTCACGCCTTGCTCGTTTATCAGAAAATTCCCAACTTTGGATATGTTATACATGGTATAACAAAGTATTTTAAAAAAATATAACCTAGTAATTTCGGACCTCTTAGGAAGCCTAAAACAGACCCCCAAAATGTCCACTCACAACAATTTTTATCTATTTCCCAGATTTACCCTCTTTCGCTAAAACCGTCATAACTTTTTTGTTTTTCCAGATTCCGAACATATCAGCCCAGAAATTCCGTTCAAATGGACTGCACCGCACTTGTTGGACAGTTTTGAAACTACTACTTTGAAATGTCATAACTCTCTCCTCCGATGTTGGATTTAGTCCGTTTTGGAGTCTATGGAAAGCTTATTCAGTGTACTACAACATATCAAAAGTCCAGAATTTTCTGAACATCCTAGCTAATCCCGAATTTTCCTTTTTAGGTCAGCAGTTTACTAGTTTTTCACACTTTAGAAAATTAGTTTTCTTTCCTTTCCTTGTTTAAGCTTTTCACTACGAAAAATGGTTAGATCTACTCATAAAACACACTAGAACTTGCAGATCTATGGTTTTAGAGTTCAAGAAACATAGATCTTTATATTGACAAAAACCATCACAATAAATCATATTAACTAACTAGAGTTTTGAAATAGGAGAACTTTTAAACCTTTTGTCTTGATGACTTTTCTTCCTCTCCTTCCAAGAGTGATTATGGAGCTTGGAGGCATGGAAACTTCTCTTCCTTCTTCCCTCAAAATTTGCTTAGAACCAACACTATCCTCTCTCTTTCTTGCTATAGCCGAACTCTCTCTCTCTTTTCTCTCTCTTGAAGTTGCTAGCTTGGGAGAAAAAGATAGAAGAAGAAGGATGAGAGAAAGTGAAATGTTCTAGCAAATGAAATGGGTGAGTAACTATTACCCCCCATACTTTCCTTGACCCATGGATAAAAGGCTTTGCCTTATCCTTTCAACTAGCTTAATCATGTGATTAAGAGTGCTTAATAGATTTGCAACCAATGAGAGCTTGACAACCATGTACTTGTGTGTAAGAGTTGCTAATTATGGACATTGTTTAGCTTAATTAGTTGCCTTAAAAGGCCTTAAATGGTCGGTCCCTCTAGCCCATAATATCCTCCATTTAGCTTTTATTTTAATGCATAAATTTGATTAATCAAAAGTCTAAAATACCCTTAATTAAGTGGGCTAAGTATTGGTTTGCATTTTATTTCTTTTGGGCTCCTCCTTTAATTGTTTTGGGCCATGTAATAAACATAGTCTAACAATTTTAATATATGCTACCCAAATTATTTATTTAGGGTTTCCATTCCCAATCTTATGAAATTTAATTACTTATACATGCGACTTTAGCTCATAACCTAATTAGGTTTACTAGAATTAGGTTTAAAATTATTAGTCACTTGAAATAATAAGATTATCCACTTAAGTTAGTATACATATTAAATACTAACCTTTCCTTACCATAACCCTTAGGTTATTTAATTGTCTCACCTAATGTATAATTAGGTTACGAAGCTTTCATTTTTTTTAATGAAATCTATAAATGTATATATCCATAACTATAGTATATATGTTTATTGATCCATGCACCACTTCACATATGTTGTCACATATTAAATCACTGTATAACTCAAAGTTTTAAATATCAATAATGTACATACATATATAGTGACTTAAAATTCACAGTTATTAACCCTTAGGGTTTTCAAAAAAATAGAAAATTAATATTTCTAAATTGTAATTAGGATTCTCGAATTAAATTAAACTTTCCCATTCATAAATCAATTTTGTTAATTAGGATCATTTAATCCCAATTTAAATTGCTAATTTAGCAATTAAGTCAACAATTGTACATTAGGCTTTCTGACGGAACAATTAAGGTTTAAAAATCTGAAATTAGGGTTTGCTAATTAATTAAGCTTTACCCTAATTAATATTATAATTAATAACACTTAAGCATTATAATTATCCTTTAAATTCCCAGATTAGGGTTTCCAATTTCCAAATTAGGGTTTCGGATTTTCAGAACTGAAATTAGGGTTTTAGAACCGATTTCTAGGATTTCTTATCAGACGTTAGGGTTTTCTAACTGAACGTTAACGTTCTTAATAATATTAGGGTTTGATACTAATAAAATTTATCTAGTCAACCCTTGACCCTTAACCACATATTCTGAACACATATAATACCATATACACAGAACATATTCACATATACACTTAATCCTGAATAATTCACCTAAATCCTTCACAGAATTTTGAAATCCTCAAAATTTCATCCTAAAAATATCAAACGCATACACTTATTTTCAGTCTAGGTCTATTATTTGACCTTAAATCCATCATTTAAGATTTTAATAAATTGTCTAATTTCTCGGGTTGTCACAACCACAATAATATTCATTCATGTGTTGGGGTTTCCAGCTACATACACTCCCCTTACCAAAAGGGTTCTCCAACTCAGTTTTCAAGGTTTCCACACCAATCAATTGGTTTGGATAGCTTTTATAAACATGCATACAGTCTAGCCGAATCAAATGGCATTGACTCTTTCACAATATTCAAGAACAATACTAAGTTCAACATGAATAATAACTTTCACAAGGGTTTAAACATACTAGCTCATTTTACGAGAAAGTAGTATAATTTGTATTCAATAAGCTTACGGTATTCGTTGAATGAAGAATGCAAAGATACTCGCACAATAAGGGTAGCATTCGGATACTTGCTCAATATAAATTTCAGTAAGGTTAGAGAACTTGCCTTAAGCGTAGTTTATCCACTTTAAGAAATCAACACTTTCAAATCCTAATTATAGCATATTATATGTTCAAGATGTCCATTAGCTAACACAGTCTTTAAACAAGCTTGACACGATTCAAGTATGCACATATGGAACAGAAATCAGATTATCAATTCATCATGAATCAAATACTTAGTTACTTCATAAGCAAATCAAGAATGCTTAGTTTAAGACCTCCTTACTCATGGACTTTCCATTTCAAGGCAAAACCAACTTATCATCGAAGCATATATATATATATATATATATATATATATATATATATATATATATACATCAATAGGTTTTAAATTACTTTTAGCAATATAAGCATCATATAGTTACTGTCCAAAAGATCAGAACTTACTACCTCAGATTCGGTGATGGCTGTATTTGCTTGCCATTGGCTAAGCTTTTAGGGCCGTGGCAATCTTGCTGTGAATCCTCTGCCATGCCAGACTCATTTCTTGCCTTGTGGGTTCAATAAAACAACCAAAAAAAATCACACATAGTATATTTGTTATGTTAAAGGTCTTTTCATGATCTCTAAGTCACTCTAGGTTCCTTCTGTCATAATAGGATCCTAAATTGATCATTTCAATAATTCAAGGTCATGAACACACAAAGTCTATCATGCTTGCCCTCTAAACATACAAGCTAGTTATAAAACTCATATTAGGAATGCTTGTGAATATTCATAACACCTACGTGAAACTAACACCGCTTTAGTTAAAAATATGCTTTGTTCATGCTTTATTTGAAATATGACATGCAAGCATGGTATATATATGTTTATGCTACATGAGCGAGTCTAAGAGTGTCATCAAACATGAACACAAATTAATATCAGATTCTAGTCTTCAATGTATCATGACAATATTCATATTCTAAACTTACTAGTAAGTCCGACTTGTTCATGTCTCTTTACTAATCACATAAACATAAGCTAAAGGTTTATTCATGCATTTCTAAGTCATACTAACATGCTTTGCAAAGTCAGAATATACATCATGTAGAAATCATGCAAGTTAACTCACTAGGCTAAGTCTTTTCTTGAAAACATTTCTAACACAAGGCTTAATAAGTTTGATCATGCTCAAAGGAACTATGTACAATACAACATGCTCATCTATGTGCAAAATAGTCATGTATAGCTTACTAGGTTCACAATTTGTAGAACATGATCTTTTACATATTTTGTTTTCAAAACTTAAAGTCCAAATCTTCGTTTAAACCATATACCTTCGTTAATCATGCAAGTCTATTAAAACATGTTCTTATTGAGTTAATATACCCATATATACATCATACACATGTTTACATGCTAGTTTGAGTCATAATAACTAGCTCATATTTATCAGACTTGCAAACAGAACATTCAACTAAAAGCGAGGGATCTAAGACATTGCACACTGCATACCAAGATAAATATGGCGCAATTTGCGTGTCAGTACTGGTTCGAGCTAAGAATACCGCTTGGCAGAACTGTCTAGCCCAACCTCAAAAATTACTCACAATTTCGATTTTAAACCATCATATATCAGTTGCATCATGCTCATATGGTCATACAACAACTATATGGACATTACCCAACCTCATTAACATCTATTTCCACAAAATTAAGAATTTGAATTTTAAGAGTTCAAGAACTCTGTTTAATAGAAAATGAAATTGAAAGTATAGAATGGAATTATACCTTTTCAATATGAATGAAACTTGTTTCAATTAAACTCCTAAGCTCTAGATTACTTGTATGCTCTCAACCTTACTACTTAGCAATTCTCAAACAATTTCCCAAATCTCAGAGAATGAAAGGAATTGTTCATTTTATAGGAAACTCATTAACCATGCCAAGCCATTGCCCAAGAATTCAAACTCATGGATTGAGGAATTGCATGAAGTATAAGAAGGAGTTAGTAATTTAGTTGTTGATTTGCATCATGAGCACCACTCCCCCCATGATCATTGCCTAGCAAGCTTTGGAAGAAAATGAAGAACATAGGCCTTAGCCTTTTGCTCTTACATGACTGAGAGTTTGGAAGTGAATGGGACTCTCAATTTGGGACAATCCAATATATCTCAGCATTCTTGATATCTAGTCTTGGTTTGTTTTACTTAATTTCCCACAATGAAAATCTTAATGTACAATTGTTACCATATTAGGAATTTTAGGGATAAATTATACACTCACATCATATAGTCCATGTACATTAAATATACGCAATAAAATAATGCAGTTAGGTATTATTGTCCGGGTAGTTCCATAATTAATTCTACCACTCATATGATCATATAATAACCTTATTATATTAATATCTTATTTATTTATGTTGAAAAAATAAATGTATTCCTTCCCTTGATTAATTACCACTTAATATAGTATAGTTTCATATAACTTAATATATAGTCACACAATGTCGCTTTGCACTATATAGTATAGTTGTATATATGCACATAGTCAATATTATATTACTAACTTACTTATTTATGTTAAATACATAAATCATGCACTTCCTTAATTAATTAACATCAATATTAATTAATCCAACCATTGATTAATGTAGTTATGGATTTCCTTAATCCTTATTCATCTTTATAATATATTGCAATTAATAGTAATCACACATTATTAGTTAATTACTAAGAATTCAATATTCTACCACAACCATTATCAATTAATTAATATAACAATTAACAATTAATATTGGTTATTTGCGCACTTTATTTCATGGTTCATAAATGTCACATAAGCCACATAATTGTTCCATTTAATTTTCAAAGGTATAAAAATTAATTTTTCTCCAATGACCTTTCAAGCAATTGCTTGATTTTATCTTCTTTGGGGACGGTAGCAATTGCCTTGGTTCGATAAAGCTGCTAAGACTGGTTTAGCTTCAGCCCGTGTCAATTTTCAACGCTAAATTCGTTTTATACGACATGAATTGATGTCCACAAAGGTGTTACTACACGTCTACGAGTGTATTAAATACTTATATGAAATCACATAATCATTCCCGATTAATCTTCCTAATTCCCGTTTCAACTCGCTTAGTGAATTCTCTCGTTTCACATTATGCCACATAAGGCATTTCATAATTCTCAGTGTCACATCACACTTCTTAATACGCATTGGCCTAATACGAATCAATTGAATTAACCAACTCACAAAACATCAACACTTATATTCACATAAATATTATTTCCATTAATATATTCATTTAATGATACGTGGAAATTCTTGGGTATTACAGATGTCATCTATGGTTTCGCACGGGCGCAAATTATTGTACTCTGCACTGGTATGCAACCCAGATCTGTGATGGGGGGAAAGAGACGCAACCGAGATTTGTGATGGAGGGAAAGAAGGGAACATAGCGAATACATAATTGTAGAGAGACTGAAATTGGAAGAAGAGGAAGAAGAAGAGGAAGAGGAAGATGAAAATATTTGGAAAAGGTCGAGAAACTAAAATTGGAAGAAGAAGAGGAGGAAGATGAAAGGGAAAAAGGGTTGAAAGAATTGGAAAAGGCGTAGAAAAAGTAATCGACTTTTTCAATTGAACCGAGTTGACTCAGCAGAATTCCAAATTGAGTGGGATTGACTCACCCAATTTTCAAATTAAAAGGGTTGCTGTGAGACCCCGAATTTTATGAAATAAAAGTATTCAATTTTCTTATAATTATTCTATTTTGTAAATGGTTAATTGAGAAAGGGTTAAAGTTAAGGGTGATATTTGAAAATTTTACAAAGTAAGCAAGTTGTTATTCGTTGTGTCGGAGAATATTCGATTGGTGGGGAATATTCATTTTCACGAGAGAATATTCATTCGACGGCAACATAATCATTGGTGGACCCCTAATCAAGTATTGTCGTATTTAGAAAACGACAGATTTATCTTTTATTAAAAATAATGGCGAAAGTGTTACCGTTAAAACTGTTGAACTACCCGGTAGTAAAAGTACAGTAATACGCGTGGTTTCATAGTAACACACGGTATTGATTATTGATGCTTAAGTAAGAAGTCACTCAGTTATACTCAATTATTGCTACAGTAATTGCTACATCATATCTCTCATATTATTGATTCAATTATTGTCACAGTATCATTTACATTATTTATATTATTAAATCATAATTGAGACGATAAAGTTATTCATATTATTATTTAACTACTACAAAGTAGTAAATAGACAACACTTAAACCACAACGTTTTTATAAAAAACATTGTGGTATTTTTTTTTACAACGTTTTTTTAACAAAACGTTGTAGATACATATAAAAAACGTTATCTGTTTATAAATGGTATTTTTTGATTTAAATAGATAACGTTTTTTTAAAAAAAAAATGTTGTCCATGTAAAAAACACGGAAAAAAAAACACGGTACTTAAAATTTTTTCCTTCTAGTACTTTCCCGTCTCTGCCCAACTCTGTCTCTCTCATTTCACCGGCTCAACTCTCTCACTCAGATATGCAGCCCATCTCATTCCCCTCCCTCTCGACTCACTCTAACCCTAGAAATAGTGGCAGCGTAGTGGTGGTCTAAGACCCTAACTTATTATAAATGAAATTAAATTTTCTCTATTTATTATTTTAAAATAGTAAGGGTTGATTTGATTAATGTGGTTAGTTATGGGTAAAATGCGCAAATATTTTAATTAAGCAAGTGGTTATAAAATATTCATTGTTGTCAGGGAATATTCGTTTGATCGTTGAATATTCTTGCTGTCGGGGAATATTCGTACGACGGCGTAGCCTTGTGTGGGCCTCATAACGGAAAGCGATTGGATGAAAAAAATGACAAGTATAAGTTGTTTATAAATAACGGCGTAGTTGTTACCGTTAATACTGTTGAAATACTCAGTGGTTAAAATACAATAGCACACCGTATTGCACCAATTATTAATTCTTACGTAAGAAGGCACTTCTCAATAATTGTTACAGTAATTACTGTTCAATATTTTATTTTATTGATTCAATAATTGCTGTGTTGATATTTTATATTATTGTTGTTTTAATAATTGTCATTACACAGTATTTCCTTTATCGGAGCAATAATTCATATTATTTGAATAATATTATTAGATAACATTATTGGCAATATCTAGAAAGTTCTGTCTAAGGAGAGGTTTGGTCACCTAATTCTGCGCAAGTAAGAAGAAATCCTTATTGGAAAGCCCCTCTTTCCCTGGAAACGGCTGGTTGCCCGAGATTGTGATTCTATAATATTATTTGTGAATAATTAATTATTGATTTATATGATAAGGAAAATATTCATTTTATGTGGATATAGATGGAGAAATTTTAAAGTGACAATTGTTAAAAAATTGATATTTTATCTTTTCTAATAAAATAATTCATTTAAATATATTATTATATTTTAATAATATAATAATGGTGATATTTTTACAATGAATGTGGGATATATGAATATATGAGTAGGAAGAGTATTTTTGTTGTAAAAGTTCTTAAAAACATGTTAAACATGTCTATGGGCCCATTTCCTGACTGAAATTTGATTATAGCCTATAAAATCGTCCGTTTGTGGATTTTGGTCAACTTCTGTTTGGAATTTGGAAAACCTTTCTTCTGCAAAGTTGTAAAGAATGGAATTTCCTATGGAAAGGACATAAGGTTCAAATTTTTCTGATAAAAGGGCTATTTATTATGAATTATTGAAGTTCTGAAGTTCCAAAATAATTGATTTTTGGAGTTTAAAATAATTATTTTAAGAAAAACATTTTTTACACTTGGGTGGGCCCCACATGAATGTTAAGCATGCTGAATTCAATCTTCTTGGTGCACGTACGAAAAATTTTAGAAAATATTATTATTTTATTAAATTTTCTGCTTTAGTGTTCTAAGCATTTTCCTATAAATAGGGTGCTTAGGTTAGAATTGAAAATTACACCAGAAACTGAAGTTTTATCTCTCTATATTATCGAGCATATTCTTGTGAGTATTTTGATACTTTGAGTGTTGTTATACGGTGCAAGTTCCTTCAGCGTTATATCTGATATTCCAGCCAGAAGTACTATTCTTTTCAAGGTAAGGGATGTTATTTTCTTCTTAAATGATATTATTTTCTTCAATATCATTATGCCAAAATATTAGTGAACTTTTTAATCAAATTTGGAACTTTTGTGTCGAGGTTACTATTCACGTATACGGCACTATTCACGTATACGGCACTATTCACGAATACAACACTATTCACAGAAAAATTAAATTTTTGTTTTTTGTCCAAAATATCTATTATGGATACTAGCTTTGATTGTATCCATGTTTTGATCATTCTTGAATTTTACTTCACTGTGGTTATTTATGAAGTATTTTTGAACTTGGATTGTTTGAAATACGAATCCTTAATATTTGTTCTTTTGTTTCGCTGGATTTGTTTTCTTTAAAATATTTTTCATCATCCTCAGTCCTAAATGATGATATTGCTGAATATCTTTGGCATGTAGTGCAAAGATGAATGAATTTTTGATGAATATCTTTGGCTTGTAGTGTAAAGATGTACAGGTGTTGAGATGAACATGACCGACTGATGAATATCTTTGGCCTGTAGTGCAAAGATGAATATTTGATTCAAGATAAATATTGATTGATGTTATAGGGATAAAATATTGATGATGGACTTTTAAATTCATAGATTATAGTAGATTTCATTCTCTACGTAACTCATCTATGAATTATTATTTTCGCTGCAAATATTGATCTGAAACTTGTTGTCTATTGTATTTTATCAGATTTTTTCCTGTTGAAGACTAACGATAATTTGTTCTATATTATCTTAGTCATAATATTCTTTACTGGGCTAGTTGAGCTCACCCTGTTCCTTTTTGTTCCATTTTTCTTCTCAGGAGGCGAGAATGTAGCGAGTTCTAGTCGGGGTGTGGAATGATGGTTCTAAAGAGTTGTTTTAATAGTCCTCACCATTTTTGTAAAATAATGTATCAATAATTGTAATGAGAACTTATTTGAGTGTTGATATTGTCTAGAAGACAATATTTGTTTTTAAACTCACAGTTATTGTGTTGTTGTATTTTGTACGACAATTGTATTAATAAAGTTGTAGTTGTTTCTGTACCATGTATTTGGCGACTCAGAATGGGTGTTGTATACCTATTTTGGGGGCGTCACAGGTGGCGGCAGCGGCGACATAGTGGTGGCACCATTCTACAAGCGACGTTTGGAGCCGAGGAGGTGAACCGCGTCTCTCTGAAAAACCTTGTTAGCGTACTTTGTAATCGAATCTTCTTCAATGGTGAATCGCAATTTACCTCGAAGAATTATCAAAGTAAGTCACTCGATCTTCCTCTTCTCCTATTTCTCGATCCCTTCCCCAATTCATTTTGATTTAATTTCTTCATCCTTGTTTAGAATTTTTCTGTTTGAATAATTTATTTTTGGTCAATTCATGTCTACTTTGAAGTTTTTAGAAATACTGGACTATTTTTTTTTAGAATCAGGTGCTTTCTCCTGCGATGTATAAGCATATTTTCCTTGGACGACCTTTCCACCTTAGCTTTTTGAAAGAGTAATATTGAATTTGAATATGTCACACTTATCAAATGGAATTTTTGCCTGTATCCTTTACATTAAGTCCAGTTTTCTCCATGTCTCCTTTGTCTCCCTCACTTTACCAAACATTCCATCTCTATTTTTGTTTAAAAGAATGGTTTGAAAGACTATTGTGACCAAGAATTAGCTTTGTAGATTTCTTTCAAACTCTTCAAGACTTCTAAACTAAAGGGAGGCTGCAAGCATTGAAGGATTCCTGAACACCCATTCCAAGACGTCATCCACAGATGCTACCTTATGTCTTTGGTACTAACATGTCATTTTGTGCTTGTTAACTTATCCTTTTAACTTCTTTTGGACTCTTAAGCTTAGTACAATATTTTCTTATGATGAATATGCACACTACTTTCTTGATTTTGCTCATTCCATTTATATCGATTTCAACTAACCTGGAGTAATCCCAATATCCTAGCATCAATGTCCTGCATTCAAGTAAATCAATGATTGTTAAATATGTATGTTATGTACTGGATAAGTTATCTAAATGAGCTTAATCTTTCGAAATTGCATGGTAGTCTTATTCTGTATTTACTTTTAATGTGGGTGTATTGTCAAGTTGTTAATTCTAACTAATTTTTCCGTATATCACCGAGAAACTGAGAAACTATTAGTCCTTCCTTTAGAGGGAGATTTTAGATTGGATTTTATATCATTGTAACCATCTCTTATTCACCCTTTCTTTTGGTGCGATTACTAGGTCTTGTGCTTTTATAGAGGAGTTTCATCAAAAACTATGCGTAGTGATAGTTGCATCATCGTTTAATGTTTTTCTTGGAAAATGCTTTATTTATGAGTGAAGGCCCAATTACGTGGTCGTAAAGATTGTTTTCACTTTACTTTAATCTGCGTTCAAGGCTTTGGAACATATGTATATGGGGGGCTTGAAAGGAGGAAAATAGAAGTGACATTCTCTTTTGATTTCTTTTATGGTTTCTCGGTTTGATTCTTCTAAAGTTCGATAATCCATTTCTATTATATGTTTACCGAAGTTGGCCAAAGAAATTTGGTCTTGAGTATGTGGAGATACAAAACTTGATGATTTCTATGATGATGATGGGTTCTTTGGATTTCCCTTCCACATATAAATCTATTTCTGAATTTTAGTTTCTATCCTACGTATTCTTTTCTTTGCACCCTACTGAAGGTTTGATGAAAGTAGACAAATGGAATCATTTCATATACTATAAATAATGGGGTTTCATTTCTTATATATTCTTCTTACTTTCATGCCTTTAAACTGAAACTAAACTAAAAGTTATTCAATCATTCTAACGACTGATGCTTTGAGGAGATCTTTGGTATTGTATGAAAAACAAGAGCTCAGAATTTCATAAATTCGTGAATACTTTTGTCCCTTGTACTTGGCACCAGATATTAGGTGTGCAAACATAATATTTTTCAAACATCTGTTTTTCTTTTCTTCTTAGTCACTTCTATAAGATCATCCTCAATTATGTGACCAGGAGCAAGCTGCCTAAAGATTTGCATGAGGGTGTTTTGGAGGCTATTTCAATTCAAGCACTAGCACAGGTATATACTACCTAAAAGAATTACTCAAGTTATAATTACCTTTTCTTACTCTTACTTGGCTGCTCAAAGGAAAATTGGCAATTGTTTTTTCTATATCACATTTTGTGGAACGAAATTGACTTGGTTTAGTTGTTGCAAGTAAAAATGCCACTCAACCTGTAAAAAGAAGGTTGGCATGTGAACAACTAAGTTATTTGGCACAGATATGTGCCAATATCCTCATGTGGCTGTGCCTCAAGGAATTTGTATTTTTTTGTTGTTGTTGTAAATAAACTGCTGGGATCTTTTGTTTCATCAGTCTCATTACTATTTGTCGACGAGTAATTACAATCACGGCTATGGAAAGAAGCAACTGTTGTTCATTATATGTGGTTGGGACTTGGACAATAATTTTCATACATGTTTGAGTATTTGACGAAAGTGATTTAATTGGTGGTGTACAGTGAAATAAGCATTTGCATCTGGTGGGAGTCATAATTCTGGTTGTCTTTATCACCAATTATCTTGTTATAGTATTTTATATAAAATTTAACTATTGTTGAGGCGACCAACTTAACCAAATTGTGCATGAACACACAGACACTGCATGCTAGGTAGATGTCGCAGTTCCTTATGACATTTGTTATTTGATGTAGGTTTGTTGAATCCAGCTGGTTCTGGCTTATCTGATTAATCATATTTCCTCTTGGTGAATTTTGTATTAAGCAAAAAATCTAGATTTACTAATGACAAAATAAACTCTTAGGACTTTGACAATGAAGCTTAAACTACAAAACCAGTAACTTACTTATATTTGTACACTAAAATTGTAACTAGTTTTTACTATAATAATAAGTTACTGGTTTTGACATTTTGTGTTTTGTAGGAATTCTTGATGAGGATGACTTTGGACTCCATATGTAAGGTGGGATTTGGAGTTGAAATCGGAATATTAGCTCCCCATCTACCAGAGAATTGCTTTGCTCAGGCATTTGACACTGCAAACACAATTGTCACTCTACGATTCATAGATCCTCTGTGGAAAATTAGTTTGGTTTATTTTGTGGATGTAATCAAATTCACAATTCAATATAGTAGTAATTTATATTGAAAAGTGAATTTGAGATGTATATATGGATAGTTTGGTATATATTTTGTGGATGTAGTAATTTGAAAATGTAAACGAATGGTATTATTGGGATGTATTTTGAATAGTTGATACATTTTGGCTTTAAATTTAAATGTGAATTTAGACCTTTTAGCTATATATTATGGAATTAGCATATTGCAGGTGCATTGGTAATATAGGTGAACCACAACATTTTTTATTTATTTTTTCTTTATCTACAATATTTTAAAAATGTTGTATATTTGTATAAATAAATGACACCTTCTAAACGTTGTATAAATTGGTTAAAAATGTTGTCTAATATATTAAACTACAATGTTTTTATCCAGAAAACGTTGTGGAATCATACCTTCTACAACGTTTTTAAGCATCTACTAATTTATGGAAAACAAATCTACAACATTTTTTTCTTAAAAAACGTTATGTAATGTGCATAACTACAACGTTTTAAAAACGTTGTGTAAGGGTGTCAAATAGATGACACCCTTAACCACGACGTTTTTCTGACTGAAACCACAACGTTTTTTCCGCTTTGTCTATTTACTGTTTTATAGTAGTGTTTGCAATATTGACAATGTCTAGAAGTTCTATCAAGGAGAGGTTTGGTCACCTAATTGTGCGCCAATAAGAAGAAATCCTTATCGGAAAGCCCCCTTTTTCCTGGGAACGACCTGGTCGTTAAATATTGTGAGTTATAATATTAATGATGAATGTTATAAAAAAATCGAATTTGAGTTCGGAGTTGAATTTGGAGATGCGGACGTGATATTTGAGTCCGGAAGGATGAAATTAGTAGAAATAGACTATAAACACAAAATTTGTCGGGGTTGACTTTTTGGTCAAAAAAGTCAATAGTTGACTTTTTTGGAGTCAAACTTTAAAATTTCAAAAATGAAATTTTTGAGAAAAATATTTCCATTATGTTGGGATTGTTAGTGTTAGTGGAAATCGACATTTATTTCGATAATAATTGATGTCTAAAGGTTATATTGACCAATCGGGTAATTAATCGAATAAATGAGCAATTAATTGCTATTAATTCACATGATTATAACTATTTGTTCACATGTATGTACTATTGATTCACATTCATGTACTATTAGGGGAGGTGGTGTAAGATTGATAATACTTGCATGACTAAGTTAAAAATTGAGGTATAGATGGAGGTACTATACTGTAATTTGTATTTTCACATGATTATAACTATTGAGTCACATGAATGTACTATTAATTCACATTATTTACTATTAGGGGAGGTGGTGAAAGTTTGATAATACTTGCAGGACTAAATTAAAAATGAAAGAAAAGTTGAAAGTATTAAACTGTAATATTTCGAGCCCCAAAACGTGCAATTATCGAAACTATATTTTCCTATAAATAGAAGCTCATTCTTCCTTCATTTCTCACCAATTCACTAAAGCTATAGAGCAATTATTATAGAGAGAAATTATAGAGAGAACGAAGAAGAGAAGTCTGCTACCTCACTATTCCAATATCCAGTTTTTTTTAAGGTAAGGGGTATTATTCTTTCGTATTCATGAAAAGAGTTATTTTCTTTCAATACTCATAAGGGTTGTTATTCCATTCTTTATTATTATGTTGGAATAACCTGTCTATGCAAAGTACCGCATACATGGTTAAATTCTTCTGTTATTCCATTCTTTATTATTCTATTGGAATATCCTGTCTGTGCGGATTACGCATGACCTGGTTCCATTTATTATTCTGTTAGAATATCCTGTCTGTGCGGATTACGCATGACCTGGATCCATTCTTTATTATTATGTTGGAATAACCTGTCTATGCGAAATACTGCATACATGGTGAAATTCTTCTGTTATTCCATTTTTATTATACATTTGGAATATCACATTTGTGCGGATTACGCATGACTGGTTCCATTCTTTATTATTCTATTGGAATAACCTGTCTGTACGGTCTATCGCATGCCTAGTGAATTCTGTTGTTATTCCATTCTTTATTATTATATTAGAATGTCATGTCTATGTGGATTACGCATGACCTGGTTCCATTCTTTATTATTCTGTTGGAATATCCTGTGCGGATTACGCATGACCTGGTTCCATTCTTTATTTCTGTTGGAAATAACATGTCTGTGCGGTCTATCGCATGCATGGTGAATCTTTATTATTCCACATACATGGTGAATGATCCTTTGTATTCATTCCTTATTAAATTGTGAAAATGATCTGTCTACGTGGATTACCGCATGGCGGGCAAAAATCCATTTGCAGTTTCGTAATTTTTTTGAACCTCAAAAATTCTGGAAAAATTTGAAATGTTAATTTGATGAGTTTTCTAGATTGTGTCCAAAAATAGCGAATTTTGGATGTATAGATTAGGAGTTATGAATTTTATGGGAAAAGACTATTTTAAAAAATAAACTCTTATAACTCCTTGTGGTTAACTCCAAAATTGGTAAAATTTTTATTGGGAGTACATGTATATAACAGGAATATACCCTGTAAATTTTGAAATTTTCGGACAAAAGTACAATTTATGATAAATGTCTAAATATTCGGTAGTTTTGGCCATATGAAAAATAGTAAATGAATTTTAAAAATTTCGAGAAAAATATATGTTCAATATGGGACTATATTCTGCTAAATCCCAGAAAAGATATATTTTTGGGACTGATCTAGTATTTTTCATGAAAATGAACTAGTTATGAGTAAATGAATTAAATATGTTATGTGAAGTAACAAAATTGGAAAATAGGATTTTATGGCTTGGGAATCCTATATAGGATATATACAGATTTTTTATGAGGGATTTGATCATTGGTGATGAAATCTTATGAGTATGGCATTTTTGAATGATTAAATGCATTATTTGGTAAAGTGTAAACAATTGAAATAAATTATTTATAAGTTTAAGAAGTAATTAAAATATTTTTATAATATTAATAATATTAGATTATGAGTTTATTAAGTGATTGATAATATTTGGATAAATTTAAAGTCTTTAATATTTATCCTTATTTTCGTTTGATTAATGCTTATATCATTGTCATCATCCTCATGCTTATATTGTGATGAAAGTCATCTTTGGCTTACATGTAAAGATGGACTGCTGATTATTGATTTTATAATTGTATATCTTTGGCTTACATGGAAAGATGGACTGTTAATTATTGGTTTTACAGTTGTATATCTTTGGCTTACGTGCAAGGATGGACTGTTGATTATTGGTTTTACAGTTGTATATCTTTGGCTTAAGTGAAAAGATGAACTATTGATTGATGAGTATTTTTGGCTTATATGCATAGATGAACTGTTTACTGGTATGATTATGACCAAGGATCATTCGGTATAATCATGACCCGTAATGTTATAGATGATGTGGTAAAAGTCCTCATTGGCCTGTAGTGCATTGATGGACAGTTATTGGTATGATTATAACCAGTGATTATTCGGTATAATCATGACCATTGATGATTATATGAATATCCTTGGCTGTAATGCAGGGATGATTCGATGATGTGGATTATTTATTAAGCTGAGTCTCAGCAATAAAATATTGATTATACACTTTTAATTCGTAAAAGATAGTAGATATCATGCTCTACTTGACTCTTCTAAAATACAATTGTATGTCTTTGGCCTGTAGTGTAAAGATGAATTGTTAATGAATATCTTTGTGCGTAGCGCAAAGATGAATTTATTAGTTTGACTGTGAGCAGAAATTTTGATTTGGTATAACCATAATTTTTGATGTTTCAGGTGAAGATAGGTGATGAAAATTATCTTCGTCCTATGTGCGAAGAGGAAGTTAGAATCACAATTATGATTATGAGTTATTCATATGATTGTGGACAGGAATTGTTGATTGATGTTACAAGGATAAAATATTATTGGTGGACTTTTAACATGGAGAAGATAATAGATCTGATGGTCTATTTGACTCTTCTAATGGATTGCTCGTTCCGCTGCAACTATGGTTGAAAAGTTTTATCATCTACCATATGTTCTAAATCTCTGATTTATTACTGATGAAGGCTATTGATGATGTAAATTATCTTTAGTCATGATATTCTTTACTGGGCTAGTTGTGCTCACCCTTTTGTTTCACAATTCCTTTCAGGTAATAAGAGTGTAGCTGGGTCGAACGGGGGTAACAGGAGAATAAAACGGTGGTCTATAGATGTTGAGGTTCTCCCTAAATAGTATGAAAATAATTTTATTGGGAACTTTAGATAAGTGTGTCATATTGTATACGTCATTTGATATTTAATTTTGGTGAACCGAATAGGGTGAGGTGAACCCAACTTTAGAAGGGTGTTTTGCCACTATCATACAAGATGTCTAATGACAAACAACCTCGTGTTATCATAAGACAGGGTTGTGCACATCCAGTTGCTTAGTATATCTACGAGCACTACCTATATTGTAAGACCCCGAAATTTTTAAATAAAAAGGAATTTTCTCTATTTATTATTTTGAAATAGTAAGGGTTAAATACGCAAATATTTCAAAATAAGCAAGTGGTTATAAAATATTCATTGTTGTCGGGGAATATTCGTTTGGTCGTGGAATATTAAATCGCTTTGTCGGGAATATTAAATGCGACGGTAGCGACCCATGTGTGGGCCCCATAACGGAAAGCGAATGGATGAAGAAAACGACAAATATAAGTTGTTTTTAAATAACGGCGTAGTTATTCACAGATTATCTTTGTTGGAATACCCGGTGGTTAAAACACACTAATACGCGCGTTGTTGAGCGGTAGCACTGCAGTATTGCACCAATTATTGATTCTTACGTGAAGAAGGCACTACTCAATAATGGTTACGAGTAATTATTCAAATATTTTATTGAGTTAATAATTGTTGCGTTGATATTTTATATTCTTTGTTGTTTCAATAATTGTCATTTACGATATTTTTTCATTATCGAAGCAATAATTCATATTATCTGAATAATATTATTAGATAACATTATTGGCAATGTCTAGAAAGTTACATCTAAGGAGAGGTTTGGTCACCTAATTAATTGGCGCATGAAGAAGAAATTCTTATTGGAAAGCCCCTCTTTCTGAGGCGCTGGTCATCAATATTGTGATTTCAGTAATATTATTTGTGAATAATTAATTATTGATTTATATGATGAGGAAAATATTGATTTTATGTGGATATAGATGGAGAAAATTTTTAAAATGACAATTGTTGAAAATTAATATTTTATCTTTTTACGATAAAATAATTCATTTAAATATATTATTTTAATAATATATTAGCGGTGATATTTTACAACGAATGTGGGATATATGAGTATACGAGGAGGAAGAGTATTTTGTTGCAATAAATGTTTAAAACATGTTAAACATGTCGGTGGACCTCATTTATTGGTGAAATTTGATTATAGCTGTAAAATCGACCGTTTGTGGATTTTTGGTCAATTTCTATTTGGAATTTGGAAAAACTTTCTTACGCAAAGTTGTAGAGAATTAAATTTCCTATAAAAACTCACGAGATTCAATTTTCTGATGAAAGGGCTATTTATTATGAATTATTGAAGTTAGGATTAATTGATTATCATTTTTTGGAGTTTTAAGTAAGTTTTGCATGAAAAACGTTTTTGTCACTTATGGGACATGTGTTAGTGGTTGATTTCAAATGATGGTGTGCGTGGGAAGATGTGGAAAAATAATATTATTAATATATTAAATTTTCGCTTTGGTGTTCTAAGCAATTTCCTATAAATAGGGTCTTGGGTTAGAATTAAAAATCACAATTTAAACTGAAGTTTTCTCTCTATATTATCGAGCGTATTCTTGTGAGTATTTTGAGTATACTTTGAGTATTGCTATCTGATTGCAAGTCCAAGTCATAGCCTATATCCAGGTGTTTCAAATTTAGAAGTCTTGATCTTTCGAGGTAAGGGATGTTATTTTCTTCTCGAATGATATTATTTCTTCAATATCATTATGCTGAAATGTTGATCTGAAGTTTTTATCAAATTTGGAATTTTTTCATGTCGGGGTTACTATTCATGAGTTACTATTCATGAGTTACTACTATTCACGAGTTACTATTCATGAGTTCTTATTCACGAGTTACTATTCACGAAAGTACTATTCGTAAGCGTGAAGATGATTTTTTGTGGAATTTCTATCTTTTGGTGTTGGAGTTACTATTCACGATACTCAGATTATTCACGTATACGGTACTATTCAATAGAAAAATAAAATTTCTTCTTTTCGATCAAAACATCTATTGCGGATACTAACTCGAGTGTATCCATGTTTTGATCATTCTTGAATTTTACACCACTATGATTATTTTTGAGGTATTTTTGGGCGTGGATAAAACCAAGTACGAATCCTTAATCCTTAATCCTTGTCATTTTGTTTCATGGATTCGTTTCTTTAAAAAAATATTTTCATCATCCTCACTCTTAAATGATGATATTATGGAATATCTTTGGCTTTTGTAGTGCAAAGATGAATGATTTCTTAAGAATATCTTTGGCTGTAGTGCAAAGATGAATGATTTCTGAAAAATATCTTTGCCCGTAGTGCAAAGATGAGCGGTGTTTAAATGAACATGACGGTGATGAATATCTTTGGCTCAGAAAGTAAAGATGAATATTTGATTCGAGATGTATATTGATTGATGTTCTGAGGGATAAAAGATGAGCGATGAACTTTTAAATTCATACATAGAAGATAGTAGTTTGCATTCTCTACTTAACTCTTCTAATGAATTATTATTTCGCCGCGAATATTGATTTAAAATTTGTTGTCTATTGTATTCTATTAGATTTTTCCTGTTGAAGACTAACGATAATTTGTTGTATATTATCTTAGTCATAATATTCTTTCTTGAGCTAGTTGAGCTCACCCTTTTCCTTTTGTTCCATTTTTCTCGGGAGGCGAGAATATAGCGAGTATGCAGTCGGGGTATGGAATGAAGGTTTAGAAAAGGATTGTTTAGTAGTCCTCACCATTTTTGTAAAATAATGTATCAATAAATGTGATGAGGATTTATTTGAGTATAGATATTGTGCAGAAGATAATATTTGTATTCAAACTCACAGTTTTCTTGTTGTAATAATAAAGTTGTAGTTGTTTACATACCGTGTATTGACAACTCGAATAGGTGATGTATACCTATTTTGGGGCGGCACTGGTTGGTATCGAGCTTAGGGATATGGTCTCTGGCGGAGATCGGGGAATAGAACTAGGAGGGAGAGCGAGTAAATCCTTCGCTAGTGTGTCCTACCTAAGCTTATTTGTTAGTTGGTCAAGATATATAGGGATATTATGTGATATATTGATTTCTTAATTAACCCTTGTTTTATGGCGATGATTTGAGAATGTCAATCGAGAATATTAACAATGGAAATGAGACCGTGGAGATGCCTGTACTCACCAAGCGAGGAGAACGCGTGCAGCAGTGGCAATGTTCCTCCCGTGAACAACACCATTATTGAAAGCGAGATGATGAACGAGGGGATGTTTAGAAGTTTTTTTGCGATTCATGCAAAATCGCACGAGGAGACTCGTGTTCAAAAAATGAGGAGGAAATGATAGCAATTCACGGGTTGTCACGGCCAAGCGATTCAAAGAGTTGGGACCACGAATTTAAGGGAAAGCCGGATCCGATCATGGCGGAAACATGGGTCAAGCAAATTACCAAGATATTCGATGTCTTGGGATGCACGGAGAACGAAGGTTCCATTCGCCACCTTTATGTTCCGTGGCGAGGCGGACTCTTTGGTGGGAGTCTCGTGAAGCGTACCCATCCAACCTTTTCGGCATGTCTCTTGGGAAGCGTTTCAGAAACTATTTAATGACAAATACTTTCCGAAAGTGTTCGTCATATGAAGGAAGTGGAGTTCATCGAGTAGAAAGCGTAACAACATGGCGGTGTCTCGAAGACGAGGCAAAGTTTGCAGAGTTATCCGAGTTTGCACCTCATTTGGTGGAGAATGAGGAACGATGACGCGGATGTTTCTTAGAGGTTTGAAACCCAAGATACGTCAAGATTTCATCTCTCATAAATTTTCTCTTTATTCGAGGATGTTGTAAAATGTGGCTCAATTATTAGAGCGAGATAACGAGTACGGTCAATTGAGGGACCACAACCAGATCGTACTCGTAGATAGCGATCAATGTAATAATGATAACCGGCGGAGAAAGAAATAGAGCGGACAGAAATGGTAACCACTCGGTGGTAATCATAGCCATGAAAATAGAAGAAGCGAGTCGGGAGGAGATTTTAAAAGAGGAGATTTAACAACGACCATGTGAAGATGACAAAGTCTTGCGAAAGAATCGGTTCTAAGGGAGGAGAACGACCACCCATCATATGCTACAAATGCGGAAAAGAGGACATATCGATCCAAGCCCCAACAACAGTTCACGGTATGCTATAATTGTGGAAAGGAAGGACATATCGCTCGAGATTGTACAAGATGGCGAAACCTAGTTCAATGGGGACGGTGACTCAAAAGATCGTCCCGGAAAAGTCAAAGTCAACGATTAGGAAGAGCGTTTGTTGTGGATCGGTCATAATGCGAGGAACCCAAACGAGGTGATCACGGGTAAGCTATTTATAAATTCTTGCGAAGTTTATACCTTACTTTACTTGATAATCGGGTGCTACCCATTCATTTATCTCTCTGCATGTGCTCAGCGTTTAAACTTGACTCAGGAGAAATTAGACTTTGACCTATCTCGTGGAAACTCCGTTAGGAGAAACTTTCATCACATCCACTTTGTTTATAAATCTTGTTTGATTCAAGTTGGCACCATTACCTTACCATTGACCTTATCTCTTTAAAGATACTTGCTTTTGATGTGATTTTAGGGATTGATTGGTTAACTACTCATCATGTCAAAATTGATTGTTTTCGTAAGGTTATTAGTTTTCATATTCTAACCAATCATTTATGCGAATTCAAGCAACTAAACCATTAAAATCAATCACTTTCATATCTAATCATAAAGCTATTCGTTTATTAAAAACGGATGTCAAGCTTTCTTAGCCCATGTTATGGATTTGAATAAAGACACGTCAAATTTGAATAATATTCTGTTGTTATTGACTTTTCCGACGTATTTCAAGAACTTCCTTGCCCCCCCGTAACGTGAAGTTGAATTCTTTATTGATCTTGAACACGTACAAAGCCCATTTCTAAAACCCCATATCGAATGGCTCTATTGAACTTCGAGGAGTTAAAGGTCCAACTACGAGGAATTGTTGGACATCGGTTTCATTCGCCCCAAGTACATCTCCTTGGGGTGCTCTGTTTTATTTGTAAAGAAGAAAGACGGGAGTATGCGATTTTGTATTGACTATCGGGAATTGAACCATGTCACTATCAAGAATAGGTATCCTCTACCTCGTATTGATGACTTGTTTGACCCGGATTGCAAGGGCACAATTCTTTTCAAAAATCGATCTTCGTTTCGGATATCATCGGTTGAAGATTAGGCGAGGATATTCCAAAGACCGCCTTAGAACTCGGTATGGGCATTATGAATTCTTAGTTATGTCTTTCGGACTAACTAATGCTCCTACGGCTTTCATGGCTATGATGAACCAAGTATTCAAGGAATATTTGGATCAATTCGTTGTTGTCTTTATTGATGACATCCTCATATATTCCAAAAGCCGTGAAGATCATGAGCACCATTTGAAAAGTTTGGTACTCAAAGGCTTCGTGAAAACCAACTATATGCCAAATTGAAGAAATGCGAGTTCTAGCTTGAGGAAGTAGCATTCCTTGGGCACGTGGTGTCGAAACATGGAGTATCTGTTGATCCGTGAAGATTGAAGCAATACAAAGTTAGAGCAACCAGAAGTCGGTGGTTGAAATCACGTAGCTTTTGGGCTTAAGTGGTTATTATCGGAGATTCGTGGAAGGGTTTTCTCGAATCGCTACTCCATTAACTCAGCTAACTCGGAAGGATACAAAATTCGTTTTGGAGCGAAGAATGCGAGAAAAGTTTCCAAGAGCTTAAGAGGAGACTTATTTTAAGACTGTTCTAACAATACCATCCGGTTCGGATGGATTTGTTATCTCAAACGATGCTTGTGCAAAGGGTTAGGATGTGTTCTCATGCAACGTGGGAAAGTCATAGCCTATGCCTCGTGACAACTTAAAGAGTATGAGAGGAATTATCCTACTCATGATCTAGAGTTAGCGGCGATCGTTTGCACGCTTAAAGATATGGAGGCACTATCTATATGGGGAGAAAGTGGAGATATATTCGGACCATAAAAGCCTTAAATATTTCTTCACTCAAAAAAGAACTCAACATGCGGCAAATGACGTTGGCTCGAGCTATTGAAGACTACGACCACACTATTCAATACCATCCACGGTAAAGCGAACGTGGTAGTGGACGCATTGAGTAGAAGATCATATGCGGAACGAAGTGCGATGATGTCAAGTATCTGCGTAGAGCCAACTTTAATAGAAAAAGTTAAGGTTGCTCAAGCCACCGGCCCGAGTCGATGCGTATGAAGAAGAAAGTACAAGAAGGAGCTATTCCTAGGCGAGAATTGATGAAGAAGGAATACTTGAGTCCACTCTAGACTTTGTGTTCCTAACGACTCGATTTGAAGTACAAGATTATGATGGAGGCACCACAATACGCCATTTGCAATCCATCACGGAAGTACTAAAATGTATCGTGATCTTGACATACATTTTGGTGGAACAATATGAAGAGAGATTGCAAAGTTTATCTCAATGTGTTTAACTTGTCAAGCGTGTAAAGGCGGAGCATCTAGTACCTAAGGGTCCGTTGCAACCACTTGAGATTCCAAAATGGAAGTGGGAACACATTACCATGGATTTCAATTCACGGGTCTTCCTACGGTTTCTCAAGGCATCAATGCTATTTGGGTTATTGTTGATAGATTAACCAAGTCTCGCTCATTTCTTGCCGATCACGGAGACTTATTCCTTGAACGTCTTGCTAGTATGTACGTGAATGAGATTGTGAGGTTGCATGGCATGCCTGTATCCATAGTTTCGGATCGTGACCCAAGATTCACTTCAAGATTTTGGGTTAGCTTGCAAAAGCTATGGGCGCGGTTTGCGATTTAGTTGGCATACCATCCCCAAGCAGACGGACAATCGAGAGGACTATTCAAACTCTTGAAGATCTATTAAGACTCTGTGTCCTAGACTTCAAGGGTAGTTGGGATAAGTATTTACCATTGGTGGAATTCTCCTACAACAACAGTTATCAGGAAAGTATAGGTGTGGCTCCATTTGAAGCATTATATGGATGAAAATGTCGTTCTCCAATATGTTGGGATGAGGTGGGTGAAGCAACATTGTTGGGACCCGAGAAGTTAGATGTATATCACCGAAAAGATCCAAATGATTGACAACGTATACAAAGCGGCACAAGATCGACAAAAGAGTTATGCGGATCTTCATCGAAAGGACGTGGAATTTAATGTAGGGGATCATGTATTGTTGCGAGTTGCTCCATGGAAGGGAGTTACAAGATTTGGGAAGAGAGGAAAGCTCAATCCACGATTTATTGGTCCATTTCAAATTCTTGACCGAGTAGGAAATGTAGCCTATAGACTTGCGTTACGTTCTCGAAAGTATGTCTCGTGTTCATAATGTGTTTCACATATCCGTACTTAAGTAAATATGTGAAAGACCTGAACCACGTTATTGAGTTAGAACCGGACTAGATAGCTGAAGACTTAACGTATGAGGAGGTACCTGTCAAGATCTTGGATAGGAAGGAGCATGTCCTACGCGCAAAGGTCATACCACAAGTTAAAGTTTTGTGGAGGAATCATGCTATAGAGGAAATGACACGGGAATTGGAAAGCGAAATGAAAGCGAGGTATCCTCACCTTTTCAAACATCGTACGTCACGTCAATTTCGAGGACAAAATTTCATAAGGAGGGAGGTTATAAGACCCAAATTTTTAAATAAAAGGAATTTTCTCTATTTATTATTTTGAAATAGTAAGGGTTGATTTGATTAATGTGGATAGTTAAGGGTTAAATACGCAAATATTTCAAAATAAGCAAGTGGTTATAAAATATTCATTGTTGTTGGGGAATATTCGTTTGGTCGTGGAATATTAAATGCGCTTGGGAATATTAAATGCGATCTGGTAGCGATGTGTGTGGGGCCCATAACTAAAAAAGCGAATGGATGAAGAAAACGACAAATATAAGTTGTTTTTAAATAATTCTGGCGTAGTTATTCTACAGATTATCTTGTTGGAATACCGGTGGTTTAAAACACACTAATACGCTGCAGCGTTGTTGAGCAATAGCACCATTATTGCACCAATTATTGATTCTTACGAAGAAGGCACTACTCAATAATGGTTCGGTGATAATTCTCGCTCAATTATTTTATTGAGTTAATAATTGTTGCGTTGATATTTTATATTGTTGTTGTTTTAATAATTGTCATTACACAAGTATTTTTCATTATCGAAGCAATAATTCATATTATCCTGAATAATATTATTAGATAACATTATTGGCAATGTCTAGAAAGTTACATCTAAGGAGAGGTTTGGTCACCTAATTGCGCGCTACCAAGAAGAAGAAATTCTTATTGGAAAGCCCCTCTTTGAGGAACCGCACGGTTGTCAATATTGTGATTCTCGTAATATTATTTGTGAATAATTAATTATTGATTTATATGATGAGGAAAATATTGATTTTATGTGGATATAGATGGAGAAAATTTTAAAATGACAATTGTTGAAAATTAATATTTTATCTTTTTACGATAAAATAATTCATTTAAATATATTATTTTAATAATATATTAACAGTGATATTTTTACAACAAATGTGGGATATATGAGTATACGAGGAGGAAGAGTATTTTTGTTGCAATAAATGTTTAAAACATGTTAAACATGTCGGTGGACCTCATTTATTGGTGAAATTTGATTATAGCTGTAAAAAATAACCGTTTGTGGATTTTGGTCAATTTCTATTTGGAATTTGGAAAAACTTTCTTCCGCAAAGTTGTAGAGAATTGAATTTCCTATAAAAACTCACGAGATTCGAATTTTCTGATGAAAGGGCTATTTATTATGAATTATTGAAGTTAGGATTAATTGATTATCATTTTTTTTGGAGTTTTAAGTAAGTTTTGCATGAAAAACGTTTTTGTCACTTATGGGACATGTGTTAGTGGTTGATTTCAGCTGATGGTGTGCGTGGGAAGATGTGGAAAAATAATATTATTAATATATTAAATTTTCGCTTTGGTGTTCTAAGCAATTTCTATAAATAGGTGCTTAGGTTAGAATTAAAAATCACACCGTAAGCTGAAGTTTTCTCTCTATATTATCGGCGTATTCTTGTGAGTATTTTGAGTATACTTTGAGTATTGCTATACGGTGCAAGTCCAAGTCATAGCCTATATCCGGTGTTTCAGCTAGAAATACTGATCTTTCGAGGTAAGTGATGTTATTTTCTTCTCAAATGATATTATTTCTTCAATATCATTATGCTGAAATGTTGATCTGAAGTTTTTATCAAATTTGGAATTTTTTCATGTCGGGGTTACTATTCATGAGTTACTATTCATGAGTTACTACTATTCACGAGTTCTTATTCATGAGTTACTATTCACGAGTTACTATTCACGAGTACTATTCATAAGCGTGAAGATGTTTTTTGTGGAATTTCTATCTTTTGGTGTTGGAGTTACTATTCACGATGATCACGGTACTATTCATAGAAAAATAAAATTTCTTCTTTTTCGTCTAAAACATCTATCTCGGATACTAACTCGAGTGTATCCATGTTTTGATCATTCTTGAATTTTACACCACTATGATTATTTTGAGGTATTTTTGGACGTGGATAAAACCAAGTACGAATCCTTAATCCTTAATCCTTGTCATTTTGTTTCCTTTGGATTCGTTTCTTTAAAAAATATTTTTCATCATCCTCACTCTTAAATGATGATATTATGGAATATCTTTGGCACAGTAGTGCAAAGATGAATGATTTCTTAAGAATATCTTTGGCTTGTAGTGCAAAGATGAATGATTTCTGAAAAATATCTTTGCCCGTGAGTGCAAAGATGAAAGGTGTGTTTAAATGAACATGACCAATGATGAATATCTTTGGCTCAGTAGTAAAAGATGAATATTTGATTCGGATGTATATTGATTGATGTTACTGGGGATAAAAGATGAGCGATGAACTTTTAAATTCATACATAGAAGATAGTAGTTTGCATTCTCTACTTAACTCTTCTAATGAATTATTATTTCATTGCGAATATTGATTTAAAATTTGTTGTCTATTGTATTCTATTAGATTTTTCCTGTTGAAGACTAACGATAATTTGTTGTATATTATCTTAGTCATAATATTCTTTCTTGAGCTAGTTGAGCTCACCCCTTTTCCTTTTGTTCCATTTTTCTCGGGAGGCGAGAATATAAGCGAGAGTACAGCGGGGGTATGGAATGAAGGTTTAGAAAGGATTGTTTAGTAGTCCTCACCATTTTGTAAAATAATGTATCAATAAATGTGATGAGGATTTATTTGAGTATAGATATTGTCTAGAAGATAATATTTGTATTCAAACTCACAGTTTTACTGTTGTAATAATAAAGTTGTAGTTGTTTCTGTACCATGTATTGACAACTCAGAATAGGTGATGTATACCTATTTTGGGGGCGTCACATATATGATCTTGGAGTTTGTTCGAAATATAATTCTCAATTGGAGAAAACGGAGATAATTATATGTCAAGAGAAGACTCACCATTGGAAAGAAGATGATAGTAATCTTCTTATTTTTCTTTGGGGACTATTGGGTCAACTAAGGATAATTCTCTAGACATATGATATCTATCATAACCTAGACGCATGGCCTCCCATGTACGAAGGTTTCCTTGAGTATTTTTCAAAGATTTTAATTTCTAAAACAGTTATTGACTGTACTTTTATGTAAAGTATCTTTGTAAGGTTGTGGTCGAGGCACTATGAGAGTTACATACATTTGTATTAAAACTCACAGTTTAACTGTGGTCGTATTCTGCACGACATTTCAATACTTGTATAAATGATGTTGTAAATGATTTTTATAGTGTTAGATCTGGCGACTCAGAATGGGTCGTGTGGACCTATTTTGGGGGCGTCACAGTTGCTTCTCGTCCCTTTATATATAAAGATTGATGAGGTGAAAAAAATTCATACAATAACATTATATTAATTATTGTCATAATGATGCCGTGAAGTTTTGCATGAAATCTTGTAAAAGTTAATGCTTAACATTATTAATGATTTTAGAATAACATTATACTAATATTATTTATTTTTCTCTTGTAACTGCAATTAGTTAGGATGCAAATAAATAAAGGATGATTGGAAAGAAACACAATAGTAGATGATAAATTAGTATTATCTTTCATTGAAAATGATGTTAATTTGATACTTTTTCTAGGATGTTTAAATTTTAATTTTTATGATAATAATGGATGATGATGATGTGTTTGACATTTTCATGCCCTTTATGATTAAGATGTTTATATAATATGTATGGTTTAAACTTTAAATTATGATTAGTGATAATGAGTAATTATTCAATTTTTTCCTTTATTTTTGTAAATAATTTAAATGAATTTTTATTAGGTGAATATAAAGCGAATTCGGATATCAGAATATTCAAATAATTTGTTTATTCGAATAACATAAACGAAAACGGATATTATCCGTATTCGGATATTAATTCGAATACCGTATACAGATAACATTTTAAAAATCCGCCGAATACCAGATATAAATATAGATACCAAATTGATTTTTTGAATACGGATATCACTGTATCTGGATCCGTATATATCTGTTTACATCTCTATAAATAGGTGTCTTTTATTGAACATTAGTAAGGTCAAATTAAACTTGCATAAGAGCCAAAAAGGAAAAAAGATCAATTAACCAAACAAATACAATCCAACCACAATCAACATGAATCTTGCTATATATTATGATAAATTTGTGTTGAATTACAGTTACAAAACTTATCAATACATGAGATTAGATAGAATTATTAGAGGACCTCACTTATTATACATTTCTGCAAAAATATTATCACTAATGTTTATTCATATAATTGGCGATTGAAAAATCTACATAAACATTTACAATATATATTTCCAGATTGTATTTTCTGTGAAAATGGAATAATCAATCAACTAAAAAATTAAACTTGAAAATTAACAAAAACATTCCTTACATTTTCTATGCATGAAATGATAAACAAAGTGATTTTTCATGCATAAAAATCATTGAATATGCTCCATCGTTATAATGTTTTTAATCTGTTATGAGTTGGTATTGTTGATCGATCGCATTTTGCCACATATCAAAAGTTTGGCCTTAAAAGAGAATCTTAATTTGTTGCATAAATGCTTCTGGTCATGGACAAAGTGACAAGTTGGATCATCTGATAACATTATTATCTTTATAATTGGGAGACAAGATGGATGTTATTATTTCCTAACCATAATTTGGCGTAATATAGACAACATATGCAAGGACGGAGCTAGGATTATAACTTGGAGTGGGCTAAAAAAAAAATTCGTTAACGTTCACTACATACATTTTTTTAAAAAATTAAATCATATATTAAAATAACTGTATATGTCATAAAATCACGTAGCTAATTGAATAATAAACAAATCCATCTCTAATTCACTATAACATTAATAAAATTTTGATAACGAATGTATGTCCAAGACATAATAATATACTTGGTCAAATTGCACTCTTCGCTTTTGAATAGAAGCAAATTTTGTAATTATTGAGTCTGCATCATAGTTCTCAGTCAACTCCTTTTTGATGTGGACAATCATGTTATCAGCTAAGAAGTCATTCTCCATCTTGTTGCGCAACATTGTTTTGATACATTTCATAGATGAAAATGATCTTTCTGTAGTTGTTGTGGAAACCGACAAAGTCAAAACAAGACGAATTAACCGATCAATCATTTGATGTCATTGATTTTTTTGTTTCAAATAATACTTGGCATAACTCAGCAAGAGTAGTAACATTCTTGAGCACATCATCATGAGGTACATCAAACTCATAAATTGTCAGCTCGCTTCTCAAGCGATGCCACTCTTGTTTAGAGAAATCTCGAGGATAAAACTTCTTTGCAAGTTTGCAAATATTATCAATGTTAAATGCCTTAAAACTATCTGCAACATCCAAAGATGAGATAAGAATAAGAAGTTCCTTTGTTCTTTCACTGAACCTGCTCGCTTCTCAATGAATCAATGATATCTTATTGAATTCAAATCAAATTAATCAATTTCACTTAAGACCATCAATCAATTCGTACCTGGTCACTAAAGAGAGAAGAGCAGCCGCTTTAGAAAGGCAACGGATAAAGAAAAAAGAAGAGGAAACGTTGACCTAATTCTCTATAAAAAGCAAGCCCAATTATTAACTAAATTACTTAATAAAAAGAAATAATTTATATTTAATAAACATATAAATAAACTAGAACAACATATAGGCTAATTGTTAAGTATTTAAATTTGGGGTGGACTAATTTTTAATTTGGGATGGGTTGTAGCCCACCGTAACCCGTGTGTAGCTACGCCCTTAAAGATATATTACTTATCATCTTTGATGAAATAACAAATACTCCCCCCTCCCCCTCCCAAAAACTAGTTTAGTTTGATTTTATTTTATTTTATTTGTCAAAATGATTAATTTTAGAATTAAAAATTAAAAGTATTTATTTATACTTTCAAACTTATGAAAATTGAAGTTGGTAATAAGTTCGACATAGTTTTTTATATTTATAATTTCTCTACCTATATTTATAAGAAAATAATATAAATTTTAATTATAAAATGGTCAATTTAACTAAAAACTCAAATTAAGTAAATTTTTGTGGGATGGAGAAAATATTAATCAATTTAGGCGATTGATATTATCAGAATAAAAATAATGTTGTTAAAGCAAAAATTATTGCATAAACTGTAATTGTCGATAAAAAAATTGTAAAAATGTGATTAAATGTATATTTGTTCTTGCCAGTATTATTTTTATTTGTTATGACGATATCAACCCCTAAATTTATGAGGCTTAAATGTGAATTAATACGTTGAATTTTTAATTTTTTTTTATTTTGAGATTTTCTGCTCGATTTTTTTTAATTAGAGGATTAAATTTTGAAATTTTTTTTTGACTTTAGGGATTAAAAGTTCAACACACACTCCATTAAATTAGCTTAGTTTAATTGTCCCAACAAACTCCTAACCAATCATAGACTAGCTGCACCCCAAATCTTTCAGACCCAACTACAAGTTAGTAACACATGTTTCAGTGTTTCCATATGTATCTTTCACCAGCAGCAGGTATCATTAATCCTTAGAGCCATCCCTCTTTCCACCAAAAAAATCTCTTAATTTTGCACTGAAAAACTGCTACATAGTAAAAAATCTCCCTCTAAACAACTTCCATTCCTACTCATTTCTGTAAAACAGGAAATCTGCAGCTACCCACCATTCACTTGCACTCATGATTTGATTTTATTTTAGTATTTGTACGTTTCTTTTTTCTTTTTTTTTAAATTTTCCTGTACTATTTTTTTAGAGTATTAAGGTAGTTCTCAAACGTTGCCACCTAATTAAATAAACTGACATGACATTAAAAATAATAATAGTGACATGTAACTTTTAATCTCAAATGTGTGAAATTAATGAATAAAGATAATTATAGTTAATTTACAAAAATTAGAATTAAATTTATTTTAATTTTAAAATAATATTTTTGTACTTAATAATAATTCTTAAGTAGTTTTCAATATAGATTATTGCACTAATTAAAATTTTAAAAATTAATATCAATTTTGAGAATTTTGAAATATTTCAAATTAACTAGAAAAAAAAGTAAATTAGATTTTTTTTTTGAAATGGAGATTATGGTAAGAGACATTATTGTCCTTAATTTCAGTACATGCTTGGGAATAAAAGAATAACACCTCAACAATTTTTTTTCTTTTTCTAATGCCATGTCACATTATTTTAACAAGGTGACAGTGTTTGAAGACTATATTAATACTCTAAAAAAATAGTACAGGGAATTTTTTGGGGAAAAAAACGTATGACTTAAAATGAAACAAAACCTTAAAACCATGAGCATATAGGACCAAATCAGTTGATTTGCCAATTTGAAACAATTTGTATCGTACATATTTGAAATTTTGTATTCATGTTATTAATAATATATAAGAGGGTAGAATTGTCTTTTATCTTTCAGAGACAATTTTGGAAGTCAAATTACCAAATCAAACCCCGGAGATAATTCCGAAAGATCAAATCAAACCCCGGTGATAATCCTGGGAGATCAAATCCAAACTCCGGTGACAACCCCGAGAGATCAAATCAAATCCCGGTGACAACTCCAGGAGATCAAGTCAAAATTCGGTGACAACTCCGGGAGATCAAACTAACCTCAGAGACAACCCCAAGGACTGTCAAAAGTCAACATCAGTCCAATCTTGGAGACAATCCTAAGAAAAGACAGCTACAACTGCATCAATCTCGAAACCAACCCGTGAGGGGCAAAATAGTAATTTTGCCAACTCAACATCAATTCAGCCCAAATCACTGCAAAAGAAGTCATGCAAAACCATAACATCAATCCCGAGTGAAAACATCACAAGACAGCTCAACGGATGGACTGCGAAGACTTGAGGATCTGGTCATGCACCCATCTTTTCGGATTCAAAAAATATCAAATCTCATGTCATTGTGTAGCTCTCGTCAAGGGCTTTCCAAAAAGGTATAGCACGCCTCCATCGAATTCCCAGATTGAAAGTTATGAAGGTTCGAGCGGACAACACGCTGATTCGAGTGCATGTATTTCGAGACAATGGGACCCACGGGGCCCGGGCCCACCCGGGCAGCTGTAAGTAGACCCGTGGCTTCGGTGGGTAGACCCACGGTGTTGGTCGAATTTCTAATTACGCTCAGCACGCAAGTGCACGTGGTCAACAAGTAATATAATGATAAGTAAAAGTATCGTTCCCACAGAGATTAGTATGAAATTAATCCTAACAATTACTAGCTTTCTATTAATCCAAATTTTATTAAACTATCCAACTCAATAATTATAACTATTAAAAACTAAAAATCCCAATCAATCAACACAACTTAAAAACCCTAAATTCAAGCAAATATTGGAGAATTAGGCTTACAACTCACTTTAAGTCTCACTCCGATTATTACATCTTATTCTAGTTCAATTCACTATCCCAGATTATTAATCAAGAACACTTAGGTAGAATTAGTCATCTCTCAATGCACTAACACCGTATTAATTTAAATCCACAAATTTGATAGAATTAAGTCAAACACCCTAATCAACTAACTCACTATATCTCTATGTGAATTAAAATCAAATAAGGTTTAAATTCAAGTTCTCTACCCGATTACATGCGATGCTAGGCATATCTCTACCCTAACATTCATCAAGATTCTATTCAAACACAAAATTCAAGAACACATGTTAAAGTGACTAAGTCTAGATTCATACATCATCTCTCGAATCCATACAAATCCACACAGAATTGGTGATCAAGAAATTTATAAATTAAAGCACAAATCATAATAGATAAACTGAATTGATAGATTATTAAACTGAATTCAAGGTATGATAATCATCGTTCAACAATAAAGATCCATCATAAGCCTAAAAAGTAATTTAGTTCAACATAAATAAAATAAAAACTGAAATAATAAAAGAACCCATCATCTCAATTACAATAATTGAATTAAAGAAGTAGAATAGATACAAAACTACCCTTCTTCTTCGCTCTAACTCGTAATCTTCGTGATTTTGACATTCAATTCTTTCCTTCAATGTTCTTCACTCAAAAATTAGGGCTCAAGCTTGTTATTTGGTTGAATGTTGTTAATTCTCCCTTGTTGTATTGTGTTATATCCGGCACAAGACATGTATTAGTTCATAAACCGACACCAATCGAAGTCCCAAGCCATACCAACTTGCTTCCTTCACGCTGCTACAGAACTCCAATTGAAGTATAACTCTTGTTCTTGCCTCGTACCCCTCCCCCGACGGGGGTTTTTATTTTATAGAGACCCACCCCGGCGGGGGGTTCTTCTGCTCCTTGTCTTATACCCCCGCCCCGGCGGGGGTTTCATTTGTATAATGCCTGTAAGGTTTTGTGAAGATCAAAGTAGCAATCAAATTACAAAATTAGCAGAAGCAAAGTAAAATCAGATTTTAAAATTTTTCACAAACAAATTACCCGGATCATCCTTTATGCATATTATTAATTAAAACGAAGAACAAGAAGTTATGGAATCATACCCTTGTAGATACGAGCTTCCTCAGGTACGAGTCACGATCTCCTTGAATCTCCGGGTAGATTCCTTCCTTTAATCAATGTTAGCCACCCAAGTGTATGACCTCTAGAGGTGATCCACCAAGGAAGAAAAATTTTCAAGAAGAATGGCATATTGGCTAAAATCCTAGTTTTTCCTATCTCTATAGAAAAAAGGGGGCGTACTCTCCAATAATTGGAATTATGTATATCTGATATCTGATATAAGACTCCTCTTATAAAGATATCAGGTAACCCTATTTAATTAAAATAAGATATTATTTATTTAATTAAACTCCTTTAATTAATTGGGCTCCGTAATCTTATTAAGGATAATTAATTAAACTTTTTTAACTAATTTTGCCTCCTAATCCTATTAGGAATAAATGAGAGTACTTATATTAAATTAATTCCTAAACTCTTTAGAAATTAAATAATAATAATTTTAATAATATTAATAAGACTCCTCTTATTAATTTATATTTAATATTTTCAAAATATTAAATAATAAATATTAAGCTATTTAATTTATTCTATCACCATAGATTAAATTAAATATACTTAACATATTATTACAATTATGTCATTAACTTCTTAAATAATTATTCTTCCTTTTATGGTGTGACCCTTTAGGTTCTCCATATTAATCCTTCCACCATACAATTTCTCAATTAAATATAAGACATGGAATTACTATTAAGTCTTATTTTATTTAATTATATGTATTTGACTCCTAAATGCACAACTCCTAATGAATGCAAATTAGAAACTACTTTCTAATTTTATTCCACCTTGGCTAAGGATTCCTGGGTTGTCATTTATCGAATCACATAGGATATTTCTCTTCTTTTACTAGAAGTGGTAGATTCTTTATTGATCATTTATTATCTCCATATATAACTTATTACACCCAAGCATACCCTTTGATATACTCTAAGAGTCTTAAGGAATAAGTTAAAGTGTAATTCATTATATATGAGATACTATGATGATCTCCAGTCTAAGGATCATTTGTACTACTATCACTACAGGAATTTCTATTGACAAACAAGTAAGACTCTATTAGGTATTCCTTAGCGAGTCACGTTTAGTGAACTTATTCTCCAATAAGCACCTACATACTTACTTTAGTGTCTCCACACAAATGATCATGAGATCAATCATCCTCATCAAATGAGCGAGCAACGTATGTACCAATCTATCCAGATTTACTAATCCCCTTTTTAGTAATCCATTGATTGAGAACATTTTAGTTTTAAGTTATCTAATAATTTAGATCTCATTAGCATGATCTCATCATGATTCTAAAAGCATTGTTTAAAACTATGGGTTTATCACATATTATTAAAACAGCACCATGTAGATAATAAATGCCTTTAATAATTAATTCTTTTATTAATAAATAAATAAGATTGATTACAAAGTATATGTTTTATCATCATACATGATTGGCTTGTATGCATACTACTTTCAATCTCCCACTTGCACTAAAGCCAATCGTCGTGGTATCTCATACCCATCTTCTCTAAGTGACGATCGAACTGTTGTTGTGTTAACGCTTTAGTGAATGGATCTGCAATATTATTTTGAGAGTCCACACGTTCTAGGGTGACGTCTCATCTTTCAATGATCTCTTTGATCAAATAAAATCGCCGCAACACGTGTTTGGATTTCTGATGAGACATGGGTTCCTTAGCCTGCGCAACAGCTCTGGTGTTGTCACAGAATAAAGGTACTGGTCCTATAATGCTAGGAACCATACCAAGTTTGGTCATCCAAACAGCTTCCTTTATAGCTTCACTAGCAGCTATGTACTCTACCTCTGTCAATGAATCAGCAACTGTTTACTGTTTGGAACTCTTCCAACTCACTGTGCCACCATTTAAGGTAAACACATACCCCGAAACGAATTTACTGTCATCTTAGTTCGTTTGAAAACTTGAGTCTGTGAATCCCTCTAGTTTCAATTCAGACCCACCGTAGACAAGAAATACATCCTTAGTTCTTCTGAAGTACTTTAGGATATTTTTCACTGTCTTCTAGTGTTCTTCTCCTAGATTCGACTGATATTTGCTTGTTACACTAAGTGCATGAGCGACATCTGGTCTAGTACATATCATATCGTACATGATAGATCCTATTGCTGAAGCATAAGGAATCTTACTCATACAGTCTCTCTCTTCAGGTGTCTTTGGGGCCTGTTTCTTAGAGAGATGTATTCCATGGCTCATCGGCATGAGACCTCTTTTGGAATCTTCCATGCTAAACTTCTTTAGCATCGAGTCAATGTACGTTCCTTGGGATAAGCCAAACATCATTTTAGATATATCTCTATAGATCTTTATCCCCAAAATATAGGATGCTTCTCCCAAGTCCTTCGTGGAGAAGTGTTTAGATAACCATATTTTAATTGATTGTAGCATAGGAATATCATTATGTATCAATAACATATCATCAACATATAATACAAGAATGAAACAACGCTCACACTAACCTTCTTGTACATATATGGATCATCCTCATTTTTGATAAAATCAAACTCTTTGATTGTCTCATCAAAATGGATGTTCCATCTACGAGAAGCTTGCTTCAATCCATAAATGGATCATTGTAGCTTACAGACTTGATTTGTTCCGACCTTTGAAACAAATCCCTCTGGCTATGTCATATACACATCCTCCTCAAGTTTCCCATTGAGGAATGTCGTTTCATGTCCATCTGCCAGATTTTGTAGTTAAGGTAAGCTACAATCGCAAGCAAAATCCGAATGAACTTAAGCATCGCTACTTGTGAGAAGATTTTGTCATAGTCAACTCCTTGTCTTTGTTTAAAACCTTTTGCGACCAGTCGGGCCTTATAGGTCTCTACCTTGCTGTCTGCTCCAGTCTTTCTTTTAAAGACCCATTTACACCCAATAGGCTTAATGCCTTTAGGTGGTGAAACCAAAGTCCATACTTGGTTTTCATACATGGAGTCCATCTCGGATTTCATGGCTTCTTTCCATTTCTCTGAGTCTTTATTACTCATAGCCTGTTCGTAATTCAATGGATCATCATTATCTATGATGTGTACCTCATCGTCATGCTCTATGACAAGTCCATACCTATCAGGTATCTTCGGTACTCTTCCAAATTTATGAATAGGGTGTGGTACAGAAGGAATCTCTACTTGGACAGGTTCATCCATTTGATATGTAGTGTTTATGGTTCTTGAATTTCTTCCAGATCTATTTTCCTCCCACTGACCCCTTCAAGGATAAAATCCTTTTCCAAGAAGGCAGCATGTTTGACAACAAACACCTTTTTTGAGTAGGATTGTAGAAATAATATCCTAAACTTTCTTTAGGATATCCCACAAAAGTACACTTATCAGATCTTGTACCAAGTTTATCATTCTGAAACCTTTTCACATAAGCTGGACATCCCTAAATCTTAATATGCTTAAGACTAGGTTTCCTCCCTGTCCACATCTCATATGGAGTCTTAGGGACGAATTTCGAAGGAAACTTATTTAGTAGATATGTAGCCGCTTCTAGGGCATATCCCCAAAATGACACCGGAAGATTGGTAAAACTCATCATGGAACGAACCATGTCCAACAGTGTTCGATTTCTCCTTTCAGATACACCATTCAGTTGTGGTGTCCCTGGTGGAGTCCATTATGAGATTATACCATTTTCTTTGAGACAATTGATAAACTCGCTGCTTAAGTATTCTCCTCCTTGATCAGATCAAAGAATCTTAATACTCTTTCCAGTTTGCTTCTCTACTTCACTTCTGAACTCTTTGAACTTTTCAAATGATTCTGATCTTTATTTCATTAAATACACATCCAAATCTTGAGTGATCGTCAGTGAATGTAATAAAATAAGAATACCCTCCTCGTGCAGTCATTGTCATAGGTCCACATACATCTGTGTGTACCAACGCTAACAACTCTGTAACTCTTTATCCTTTTCCACTAAAAGGAGATTTAGTCATTTTTCCCATGAGACAAGATTCATAAGTTGGATATGTTTTATAATCAGATAGCTCTTAGAGCCCATCTTTATGCATCTTAGATAATCTTGTTTCATTACTATGACCGAGTCTACAGTGCCGGTATAATTTACATCATTTCTTTTCCTTTTCTTAGTTTGTTCAATTTGAAGTATATTTTCATACAAGTCAAGAATGTAAAGTCCATTTCGTAAATTACTAACACCATATAAAACATTATTATTATAAATAGAACAACTATTGTTCTTTACTATAATGTCAAAACCATTCATATCCAATACAAATATTGAAATAATGTTTCAAATAAGTGACGGAACAAAATAACAATTATTTAAACTAATGGACTTGCCCGTCGTCAGTGCTAAACAAAAGTCCCTACAACTAATGCAGCAACCTTTGCTCCATTTCCCACTCGTAGGACGACCTCATTCTTGCTTAGCTTTCTACTTCTGACCAGTCCCTGTATATTATTACATATGTGAGAACCACAGCCGGTATCCAATACCCAAGTAGAAGATTGACTTTCAGAAAAATTAATTTCAATCATAAACAAATCTTGATTAGGATTCGAAGCTTCTCCAAGGTTCTTCTGTTTTTGTTCTACAAAATAATCCTTGCAGTTCCTCTTCCAGTGACCCAGCTTATTGCAATGGAAGCAAATTCATTTACTAGTTGGATCAGATTTCTTTTGATCCTTCACTTTCGCCTTACCCTTAACCTTCTTGGATTTCTTCTTTTGAGAAGATACCTTGGGCCTCTTCCTTTTCTTAAAAGAATCATCCACCATTAAGACATGGTCCTTCTTGGATGGGAAGTGACCTTCAGCGGTTTTCAACATGTTAAGTAACTCAAGAAAGATGACATCCAACTTATTCATGTGAAAATTCATAACAAATTATGAGAAAGTGTCAGGGAGTACTATAAGATCAAATCTTGACTCAACTCCCCATCCATGACGAACCCAAGCTGTCCAAGATGTTCAATCAAATTAATCATCTTTAGGACATGAGTCTCAATAGTAGTACCCTCGGTCATCCGAGATCGGAAGAGCTACTTAGATATTTCATATCCAGTAGTCCTACTTTTCTCACCATACAGCTCTTGCAGGTGCAGCCGTATATAGTATGAGCATCTATGGTTTCATGCTGACGCTGAAGCTCGTTACTCATGGATGCGAGCATGATGCATTTAGCCACTGATGCATCATCCTGCCACTGTTTAAAAGTAGCAATCTCTTCCTCAGAGGCTGTCTCTGCAACTTTTGCAGGTACAGGCGAATTTAGGACATAAGAAATCTTTTTAGCAGTGAGAACAATTCTCATATTCATAAGAAATCTTTTTGACAATTCTCATTGTCAGTTTGTTAGCATCAAGTATGCTACGCAGTGAAATTAGTGAGTGTGACATTTTTCAAATTTCTGCATGTGAAACGACAATATTTTAGCAAACATTCATTTATTAATTTATTTTACCAAAATAAATTAGGTCTTATTTTATATTGGTATCTCCCACTATTTTCTTCAAACTATATTACCATCATGAATATAGTTCGACAATATCTAATTAAAGATTTTCTAGTGAGAATAAGGATCCCATTTTAAATGTATATAGTCGTGTGTATGCACAACAAACTATATATAAATAAATAGGTAGACAACTCTTGTCAATTACATCATCATGTAACTCCTTATATTTTTTTCTCTTAAATCATAATGGTCAAGTGTGTGCACATCCGAACTAAGATGATTTTAAGTTAAGTCATACCCAGCATTTTCATATAAGTGAAGAGAAAAATACAGCCCTTGTGTGTGCATAACAAAGCGGTAATGTTCAATTCCTTATAAACATCATATGTAATCAAAATAACATCTCAAATATTTAATACTCACCTTGTGTGTGCACAATAAACTCATATTAAATATTCAATGCTCTATTATTTTTATCATGCTAGAAGGCGACGCTCGATATTCCAAATATCTTTGAACTTTACAACTTAATATAATTTCATTGAGGGGTTTATTATTATTAGTCTCATCTTGTTTAGCGCGCATGAAAATATATATATAAAATACGCGTCATATTATTAAACATGCGAAGCATGTTTACATAATATATATATATATATATATATATATATATAATACTAGCATGCACATATAGAATATTATATTATACCCGGATTGATTATAGACTTTTATTCTAGTTTGGTTCACTAGAGCCACCAAGTGAACCAAAAGGTCAAATCCTAGGGTACAAAAATAAACATTTAAATATAACTATTATATTTAAACCCGGGCTGCATTACAAACGGGTCTTCAAGCGCTCCTTGCTCCTTGATCTTCGGTTATTCGAAAAAAAAATTCTAACTAATCCTATTACAATTAAACTATTTAATTTAAATAGAAACCTTGATCAGCAGTCAAGGGAAAGTACATAGGAGAGACTTAGAATTTATATCAAGAAGAAAACCAAAAAAGACGAGGTACACAGACCCCATTTAATAAAACTCATTCATTCAAGCATCCAACAAAATAAATCCAATCATATTGGTCAATAGTCCATAATCAATCACATTTATTATCATACATATCATTATATGTATCAATAAATAAAACATTCATCTCATGAATAAAATCATTCCATATATATATATGAGTATCATTTAATGGGCAATGTTAAGTTGCGTGAAATTTAATTTCAAGACTAAAATAAACTCTTTATTTTAATTATAAAATTATTAAGATTAATATATATATATGTATATAATAATTCGCATAATATGATTAAAACTCCCGATTCAGCAGTAATAGCATCATCTTACCATATATATATATATATATATATATATATATATATATATATATATTAAGAATATGATTACTACTCCGTGAATAAAAGCCGCTCCGTGATTCACATATATATTAATCGAACTAGTCCCCTTTTTTTTATAACGAAATCAATGCTCATAATTGATTAATTAAAAAAAATTCCACGAACTCAACGAATCACAGTACCGATTTTTTAAAATAGGCTTTGCGACTTTTTTTTAATAAATTTTATATAACAAATTATGCCCAATAAATTATTCTAAATACATACCCATACATATATGGAATCAAAATAATTAATAATTCGCATAAAATTTGGCTCTAATACCACTGTAAGGTTTTGTGAAGATCAAGGTAGCAATCAAATTACAAAATTAGCGGAAGCAAAGTAAAATCAGATTTTAAAATTTTTCACAAACCAATTACCCGGATCATCCTTTATGCATATTATTAATTAAAACGAAGAACAAGAAGTTATGGAATCATACCCTTGTAGATACGAGCTTCCTGGTCAACAAGTAATAAAGTAATGAGTAAGTATCTATTCCTAAGAGACAAATTAGTAAATAAACTAAATTAAATTAAAGAAATTTAACCTTACAATTACCAATTTCCTATTAATCCTAATTTTATTAAACTATTCAATTCAATGATTAAAATTATAGAAACTAAATTAATAAATAATTAAACTATCACTAAACAATCATAAATATCAAAATCTGGAATTTCAAACAATTAATGGAGAATTAGATTTATGATTTCACCCTAAGCTTCACTCGATTTCTACACCTTTATTCCAATTCAATTCACTATCCCACTTTATTAATCAAGAACACAAATGTAGTATTAGCCACCTCTCAATGTACTAATACCGTATTAACTTAAATCCACAAATTAGATAGAAATAAGTTAAACACCTTAATCAACTAACTCACTATATCTCTATGTGAATTATCATTAAAGAAGGTTTAAGATTAAGTTCTCTATATGATCACATGTGATGTCAAGCATATCTCTACCTTAACATTCATCAAGATTCTGGTATTCACAAAATTCATAAACACATGCTATATTAACTAAGTCTAGATTCGAATATCCTCTCTCGATTCCATACAAATCCACAAAGAATTGTTGATCAGGCAATTCATAAATTCAAGCTCAAATTAATATAGATAAACTGAAAATAGCTTATTGAACTGGAAATCAAAGTTTACAAAATCAATGTTTCACTTAAGGATCCATCATATGCCTAAAAAGTGAATTAGTTCATCATAAATAAAATAACAACTGAATATTTCAAAGGTAACATTCTTTTAATTACAAATAAACGACTAAGGAGAAGAATAGAGAAAAGCACCCTTCACGTAGCCTAAATTTGCAATTGTCCCGAAAATCTCTTCAAAATCTTCCTCCAATGCTTGCTATGAAAAACTGGAATTGATCTTCGTATTATGCCTTGTGTGTTGTTTAATTCCTTGTTAATTGAGTAATAAACATCCAACACACATTTTTATAAATAATTCCACACTCATTAGAGCTCACTTGCCACCCAAATGCTAAAATCCATGTCCCAAAGATAGTTAAAAACAAAAGTAAGACTTCACTAATCGAGACCCCCCTCGCCACGGAGTATGCCTAATACGAGCCCGCCCCTATGGGCACCCTTCTCGCTAATTGTTAATGAAGACCCCCGCCCCCTACGGGGTATGTAAAGCTAAATCTATTCGGGCATCTATTCTATTGATTGATTTTTTTGCTTCATGAATACTTCCGTAAATGCTCCAAATGACTCCAATTTCTTGTCAAATGCCACAACAACCATCCTACACATAAAAGAACACAAAAACAAATAAAACGAACATGAAAACAAGAAAATAGCAACAATTAAGCGTGAAATGGACAACGATTCGTGGATATGAAATCCACTTATCAAAATCCCCAAACTTAAACCGTATAGTCCTCGAGCACAAAACAAACTACATGCTATGCAATGCAATGCAATGAGATGGAATGAATATAATCTATATGCTTTCAATCCAACAATATCAAAGAATCAAAATTATCCCATCTACCTCGTAGAAAACAAGCAAACTCTACAATATGAATCACCAAACCAATCCACAATTTCAGATTAATTCTCAAATCTTAAACCATCATCACTTGTATAGTGTAATGTGTGTGTTCAACATCCATGATAACCGATACGGACTCAAATTCAATACATAATCAATTTCTTAGAAGGAATCATACAAAGGTAAACTTAAAAATTTCAAAAATAAGCACATTCCAACTAAAACTAAGCAATACCAAAATCAAGGGTTCATGCAGGTACTTATACTTCATTTTATATTATTTTTTTTACACCTGGGGCTTTTTTTTGCTCTTTTCCGCTTTTTTTTTTTTTTTTATATTTTTTTAGATACACACATGATATGCAATGTCTCATCCCATTAGGCTAATAAAGTGCTACCCCTTAGCGAAGCTTTCACCAACGACTCCTGCACCATAAAAGACCTTAGGGCGCTAGGTGTAAAGACAATCCCCCATGCATTTGCTCAAGTAACAAAGGCCCCAAAACAAGACTAGCCACGATATATATAATCTTTTTTTTCTTTTTTTTATAGATAAAGCTTATATACCCCCACATATAATTCCCCAAACTTAAGATCTTGCCTAATTTTTGCCTCAACTGCCTATCCTTGTTGTTTTCTCATTTACCCTAGTATTGTCCTTTAGAAACTATTTATGTATCAATTTGAACTGACCAGTCAACAAAGATGTTATTAGCGTGCTAACCTTTTTATACCAGTTTGAAATAAACGCAAGATTCGATTCATAACAAAAATTATATCACAGTTCTAATAATCAATGCCTTATTGGTTAACTTCTTCTCAATCTCATCATTGGCCCACAAATAACATGAACTAGTTCAACACTATTGGACATATGCAAACACAATATTTAACTAAAATAAAATTTTCTTTTCATTTTCTTCTTTTTTTTATAACATAACAAAATGCGATAATAATAGAATTAAAAACAATGCAATAACAAAAATATGCAATAACAAAAATAACCTAAGCTACTATGTATGCACTTAAGCTATCATGCAACTATGTCAAAACCTATATGCAACATCATAATTCCTACTACATATGCATGCAAACAAGAATTTAAATCCCCCAAACCTAAGTAATATAATGCCCTCATTGGATGAATAATCATAATTAAGTGCGGGAGGACTTCCCCGCAATTGCATAAGTCTGGGGAGGTGTTGGTTGATCTTCTTCTTCTGAATCACTTGGTGGAAACCTCGGCATTAGCATAGGCTACTGATATGGAAATTATGCAGCTAGATTGAAACTCTGAAGTGTCGTGTTGAGTGAAGCAAACGACGTGTTCATAGCGTCAAAGATATGGTCTTGCCTCAATGCGAGTCTCCGCATCTCTCCACGTGCTGCCTTGTTGTTCGCATCCATTTGACGTTGAAATTTAAGGAACTGAGGACTGGATAGTGCCTCGGTCTGAGGTACCTACTCAGTTCCTTGATCTCCCATAGCCTCATCATCATCCTCCGAGGTGTCTGCAGCATCAACTTCGTCCTCCAAAGCCGATGGAAAAATAAAACCCAGTCCTCGAGGATGGGAATCGCCCCCGGCCCATACTGAATACTGTGCTATCATTATGGAGTCTAGCAATGCAAGCGGCATCTGTGTGGGCTCATCGTCAGACCATCTCACACCTGCTTGGCGACACAACCCACATATGAGTGATGGGTGTGGCAAGCCGCCCGAAAAGTTTCCACGTAAGCACCGGCGAATGGAGAAACAAATAATGGCCCCGACGTCAATGATGAAGTCTTGCACAATCACGTATAGCAGTAATGCCTTCTCTTTGGTCACATCTGAGGTGTGTTGAGATGGATATAGTTTAACACATAGGAATGCGTACCAAATTTTGCCATACCGACTGAGATCTTTGCTATGGAACATTGTGCCTCCATTCCGACCTTTGATCCATGTTGTTCCCGATTTAGTCATTTCCTTAAGTATTGCTTTATAGTCCTGATCAAAATTTCGTAGTTGGGCATATTGGCATTGTCGAGGCACCCGCAGCTGATAATATGTGTTTATGGAATCAACACTGAACGGGACCAAGTGACCCCACACATAAGCGTTGAATGGGGCTTTGTCCTCTGCATTTGTATAAAACTCCTTGACTATGTTGACCACGACGGGTTCCGGCTCTTCGGTGAATTTATTCCAACCCTTTCGATAGATTTGTTGCATCATCTCCCCATCAAAGGGATCCGTGCAACCCCGCCCGGTGTAAGGGCTTTTGTCAAGATATAATCATACTCTACGATCGGCATGTGGCAAGACTCACAAATTTTCACGATCAAAGGTCGTGGTCGGTTTGTGCGGGTCTTGAACTCTCTCCCTTTGGCATTTCGATGTTGGTTGTGAAGCCATTTTCTCTCTCTATTGCTTGTATCAAGAGCTTTCCCCCCCAAACTTGGTTCACACACTTTGTGATCGAACACTTGGTGTGTGCATAGATGATTTTCCCCCAAACTTGTCAATTTTTATGTGGCAAATTGGGTGAAAGAGGTTGAAGAATGTGTAGTATTGTGCTTGACTCTCAAATGCTCTTTATTAGCCTCTAAGGATGCCCTAATTTGAAGACTTGTGAGGTGTAATTGAAGAGTTGTGACGAATTTTGGATGAGATGGAGTCAATATATAGAGGTGGTGTGATGGGGTGGTGTAGTGGATTAAAGAGGTGGGGAGAATTGGTGGAGTATTGGAAATCGTGGGGTAGAAGTGTGTGTAATGGGTGGTTGGAGTTATTGAAGAAGTATTGGAGAAGTGGTGGAATTGGGAAGAGGAAGAAGAATGTGTGTGTAATCACGAAGTAGTCTGTTGGTTTCAGGACCCACGCCTGTGGGGGGTATTATATAAGTATAAATGACCCCCAAGTGGGCATACACTCTGCTAAATCGATTGGGACCCCGCCCCTACCTGGGTATAAGGCAAAAAAATAGCCCCGCCATTTTGGCATGGCATGGCTTCTATCTAAATCCTGGAGAGACCCGCCCCGGCGGGGGGTGTAGTTCAATTTGAGCCCGCCCCGGCAGGCATGCCTTCTGCTAAATTCCTCTGTTTCTCAATTTTTGCTTCATGGTAAGCCACTCAATGTTCCTTTTCCCATCCTGCAAGACATGAAACATAAGAATTAGTGGATTATAGATAAAATAGAGCATTATGGAGATATTAACAAGACTTTTATTAGATAATACCTACCTAATAACTCAATAAAAACTATATCCTAATAATTATGAATGAAAATACAAAAATTAAACGTAAGATTGGGTTGCCTCCCAATTAGCGCTTGATTTTAAGTCTTTCAGCCTGACTACTTCCTGTTCATGGTGTGTTGGCCAATGTAATGGCGATGACATCGGTGTTGGACTCGCCACCCCAATAGTGCTTTAATCGTTAACCGTTGACTTTGAAAGTTTCTAATGGATTCTGACTGAAAAGTTCAACGACGCCATGAGAAAACACCATTTTTATAGTGAATGGTCCCGACCATCTCGACTTGAGCTTTCCTGGGAACAAACTCAGTCGTGAGTTAAACAAAAGGACTGATTGCCCCGGCTCAAATGTTTTATACATAATTTTCTGGTCGTGCCATCTCTTAACCTTTTCCTTGTATAACTTGGAGTTCTCGTAGGCTTGAAGGCAAAATTCGTTGAGCTCGTTTATTTGCAGTAATCTCTTTTCTCCTACAGCTGCTTGATCGAAATTGAGTTTCTGAATCGCCCAATAAGCCTTATGTTATAGCTCGACTGGTAAGTGAAAAGTCTTTCCGTACAATAGATGATATGGTGACATCCCGAGCGGTGTCTTATACGCAGTCCGGTATGCCCATAATGCATCATCCAACCGGAGCGACCAATCCTTACGATTCGGATTCACCACTTTCTCCAATATTTTCTTGACTTCCCTGTTCGACACCTCAGCCTGCCCACTGGTTTGGGGGTGATAAGCCGTCGCTACCTTGTGGTTGACCCCATACCTAGCCAATAGAGTTGTGAATGATTTGTTGCAAAAGTGACTACCTTCGTCACTTATAATTACTCTTGGCATGCCAAACTTCGTGAAAATATTTTTCTGTAAAAATTTAAGGGCCACCTTAGCATCGTTAGATGGTAAGGTCGCAGCCTTTCTACCCACTTTGATACGTAATCCATCGCGAGTAGAATATACCGATCATTAAGAGAGACGAAGGGAATGGCCCCATGAAATTGATGCCCCATACATTGAAAATTTCAGCTTCAAGAATCGTTTGTAGAGGCATCTCATTCCTTTTCAAAATGTTGCCCATCCTTTGACATCTATCACATGTTTTGATAAAATGGTGGGCGTCCTTGAATAGTGTAGGCCAATAAAACCAAGATTGCAGCACCTTTGTTGTTGTCCTCTCACTACCATAATGTCCGCCATACGTGGATGAGTGGCACTCATGCAGAATGTTCTTCACCTCACTGTAGGGCACGCACCTTCTAATCATTTTGTTGATGCACTGCTTGAATAAATAAGGTTCGTCCCACATGTACCATTTTACGTCATGAAGAAACTTCTTTTTCTGTTGTCTTGTGAGATCAGGTGGAAGAACGTTGCTCACTAAATAATTCGCATAATCCGTGTACCAAGGAAATTCTGCATTTATCCCAAACAATTGCTCATCTAAGAATGATTCGTTAATTTCACACTTGTCCTCTTTCAATTTCCCTTAGTTTTCCAGCCTAGACAAGTGATCGGCTACTTGATTCTACGTCCCCTTTCTATCCTTTATTTCTAAATCAAACTCTTAAAGCAAGAGAATCCATCGGATAAGGTGTGGCTTAGCATCTTTTTTCGCAATTAGGTACCAAATAGCCGAATGGTCCATGTAGACTATCACCTTAGTCTCGATCAAGTATTCCCGGAACTTGTTAAATGCATACACCACTGCAAGCAATTCCTTTTCCATAGTTGTATAGTTCATTTGAGTCTCCGTGAGCATTTTTTCTTGCATAATATATGGCGTGAAACACCTTCTCTCTAAGATTGACCCAAAAGAACCCCAATCAGTAGTAGTCGCTCAGATCACACATCACTCGAATGGCATATTCCAATCCGGTGCGACGATCACGGGTCAGAGTCAACTTCTTCTTCAACATCTCAAAAGTCGACTTACAATTTTCATCAAAATCGAAAATGTAATCCTTCTCTAAAAGATCGCATAAAGGTTTTGCAATTTTAGAGAAGTCCTTTATGAATCTCCTGTAGAACCCAAAGATGTCCCGTAAAACTTCTAATTCCCTTAACTAAGCTGGTGGAGGCAGCTCGATTGTTTCAAATTTCGCTTTGTCAACCTCCAATCCTTGAGCCGATACTTGGGCCCAAAATTATGCCCTCCTCAACCATGAAGTGGCATTTTTCCCAATTAAGTATGAGGTTCGTATCCTTGCATCGCTGTAACACCATTACCAAATTCCCTAGGTAAGTATCAAAGTTGTCCCCATAGACAGAAAAGTCATCCATGAAGACTTCAACATTTTTCTCCACCATGTCTGAGAAAATGGCCATCATACACCGCTGAAAGGTCGCAGGTGCATTACATAACCCAAATGACATTCTCCTGAACGAATGCGAATGTGCCGTAAGGGCACGTAAATGTAGTCTTCTCTTGATCCTCAAGAGCGATGACGATCTGGTTATAGCCCGAGTATCCATCCAATAAACAGTAGTACTCATGTCCCGCCAATCTGTCCAACATTTGATCGATAAAGGGCAGCGGAAAATGATCTTTTTGAGTTACTTTATTCAACTTCCTATAATCCATGCAAACCCTCCAACCTATCACCGTTTCGTTTTTGTTGGTATTAACTCATTATCCTCATTCGCACTCACAGTCATTCCTCTTTTTTTGCACACAGTCATTCCTCTTTTTTTGGCACACACAACCTTAACTCGACCGGATTAACCCACTTACATATCGAAAATTGGGTAGATGATACCGGCATCCAACAATTTCAGAATTTCCTTCTTCACAACTTCCTTCATAATGGGGTTAAGTCGACGTGGTTGCTCCACCATCGATTTTGCATCATCTTCCATCAGAATTTTGTGCATGCAAACGAAGGGCTGATTCCCTTTATATCAGCTATCGCCCACCCTATCGCTGATTTATGTTCCCTAAGCACCCTCAACAACTTTTATTCCTGCAAATCGTTAAGTGCAGCAGAAATAATAACAGGTAAAGAATTTGATTTGCCTAAGTACGCATACCTGAGGTGTTTAGGGAGTGGCTTAAGTTCCAAAGTTGGTGGATCCTCCAATGACGATTTCAATTTTTTTGTGGATGTCTCCTCCGTGTGCAAAGGTTCAAATGGTGCTCTGAATCGGCTAACTCGTGGCAACGAATCTAACATCTGTAAGTAGTCCACAAATTCTGGGTCATCGAACTCTTCATCCCCCAATAATGTTATTTCTAATGGATCATTGACCAAACTCTTGCCCTTATCTTCACTGATAATTTGCTCAATTATATCCATCCAAAAACATTCTTCCCCATCCGTAGGGAATTTCATGGCCTTGAACACGTTAAATTTAATTTCTTGATCTTAGATCCTCATAGTAAGTTCTCCTTTTTATACGTCTATGAGTGTCCTACCCGTGGCCAAGAAAGGTCTCCCTAGGATGATCGGGATGTTCTTGTCCTCCTCAAAATCCAGAATAATAAAGTCCGCGGGGAATATAAACTTATCCACTTTAACCAATATGTCCTCTACTATGCCTCTCGGATATGTGACTAACCTATCCGCCAACTGCAATGAAATATTATAGGCTTTGGCGTGGGAAAACCCAATTCTGTGTATACTAACAATGGCATAAGGTTCACACTCACCCCCAAATCACATAAACACTTATTAAAAGACATGTTCCCGTAACCGTGTCCCTATAATCCGCATGCATGTGATATTCCAATGTAATAATAAAGAATAACTGAATAATCACTGATATTGAACAACCAAAGTCATTCCCGTAAATCGCTACAATGCTCAATTAATAATATAAGGATTTTTACGATCGCATGGAATAGTGAAACACCCCAGGTCCTTTAGCTTTGGTGGAAACTTTTGTCAGAATAACCGCACTACACCTCCTCGTTAATGCCACTGTTTCAAAGTCTTCCATCTTTTTCCTCGACAAAATCCCTTTCATGAACTTCTTCAGATAACTCTCAAAGATTCGCTCTAGGCTTCGCAAATGGGATGTTAATCTGAAGTTTCTTAAACACTTCCAAAACTTCGTGAATCGCTTATCTAATTTCTAGTTTTTTGGACCCTCTCACTAAAATGGTGGTGGAGGATATACAACTTGGTTTGTCGCCTAACTTTGTTTTCTCACTTTGCTTATCCTCACCCTTATTTCCTTCAACCACTTTTATCGTCATCAACTTTTTCATCCGATATCGTCAATTTTTCTCGCATCTTTACCAACGAGATGTTTTCCACTCCTCAACGTAATTGCTCGACATCGTTTCGTGGTTTCCCTTCGGATTTCTCTCTCAGATCACCTTAAGAGGGTCCCCTTGTGGCTCGTTATTTAATGCTAAGGCAATTTGCCCCATCTGATTTTCCAAGTTCTTGATGGACATTGCTTGATTTTTCATTGCTGCCACATTGCTAGTTATGTACTTCGACAACAACTCCTCTAAATCTGATTTCCTTTTCTGATGTTGAGCCGTTTTTTGGTGATTTTGAAAACATGGGGGATATGACGGTCGTGGAGCTTGATGTTGCTGATTATTGCTCCATGAGAAATTTGGGTGATTCCTATTCCCCTGGTTATAAGTGTTTTGGTACATATTCTGTGGACCTCGTCAGTAGCTACCTCACGAATCGCAGACGCGGATTGATCACCGACTGTAGGATGGTCACCAGTGCACAATTCACATACAACTGCAACCTGCTATACCTGAGCCCCTGTCATGGCATCCAACTTCTTAGACAGCGCAGAAATTTGTGCTTGTATTGCTGTCACCCCATCTACTTCTAACACCCCAGCCGCCTTTGCCTGTGTCATTCTTGTTGTGGGCCACTGGTAGTTGTTAGCCGCCATGGTCTCAATCAAATTGTAGGCTTCCTCATAACTCTTAGCCATGAACGCTCCACCCGACGCTGCATCAATACTGGTCCTGAGATTTCCATGTAGTCCGTTATAAAAAGTATTCATTTGTAGCCACTTGGGCAATCCATGATGTGGGCACTTTCTGAGCAACTCCTTGTATCTCTCCCATGCCTCATATAGCGACTCCCCATGTTGCTGCTCAAACATTGTTATCTCATTCCTCATTTTTGCAGTTTTCGCCGGTGGGAAAAATTTGGCAAGGAATTTCTGAGCTAAGTCTTCCCACGTGGTTATCGAACCCGGTGGTAGAGAGTGTAACCAACTCTTCGCCTTGTCCCGTAAAGTAAATGGGAATAAGAAAAGTCTCATCGCATCATCCGACACCCCATTATACCTGAAGGTGTCGCAAATCTCCAGAGAGCTAACTAGATGTTCATTCGGATCGTCATTTACCAATCCCCCAAACTGAACTGAATTTTGGATCATCTGAATTGTCCCAGGCTTGATTTCGAATGTATTTGCAGTAATTACGGCCCGGTGATGCTCAATCGCTAGCTCACCACCTTGGTGTGGCGAAGTCCCTTAACGCTTTTTCGATCTTTAAGTCGCCATCGCTTCTTCTTTCTCAGAATTTTCAAAGTCTTGCCTCGCTTCCTTGATCCACTTAACCTCTGGAACTGTTTCTCAATGTCATCCTCAAAAGGCAGCAAGTCTGGATTTTTGGATCGAGTTTGCATAAACCACTTCAAAAACCTGAGATAAGAGGAACAAAAAAAAATGTTTAAGTAAAACTACATTAATTAAACTGATATTGTAAAAATATAAAGATCTATACTAAATTATCCCTGGCAACGGCGACAAAAACTTGTTAGGTAAAATCTATATATGCACAACACGCAAGTATACGTGGTCAACAAGTAATAAAGTAATGAGTAGAGTATCGTTCCCTCAGAGACAAATTAGTAAGAAACTTAACCTTACACTTACCGATTTCCTATTAATCCTAATTTTATTAAACTATTCAATTCAATGATTAAAAATTATAGAAACTAAATTAATAAATAATTAAACTATCACTAAACAATCATAAATATCAAAATCTGGAATTTTAAACAATTAATGGAGAATTAGATTTATGACTTCACCCTAAGCTTCACTCTGATTTCTACACCTTTATTCCAATTCAATTCACTATCCCACTTTATTAATCAAGAACACAAATGTAGTATTAGCCACCTCTCAATGTACTAATACCGTATTAACTTAAATCCACAAATTAGATTGAAATAAGTTAAACACCTTAATCAACTAACTCACTATTTCTCTATGTGAATTATCATTAAAGAAGGTTTAAGATTTAGTTCTCTATACGATCACATGCGATGTCAAGCATATCTTTACCTTAACATTCATCAAGATTCTGCTATTCACAAAATTCATAAACACATGCTATATTAACTAAGTCTAGATTCGAATATCCTCTCTTGATTCCATACAAATCCACAAAGAATTGTTGATCAGGCAATTCATAAATTCAACCTCAAATTAATATAGATAAACTGGAAAATAGCTTATTGAACTGGAAATCAAAGTTTACAAAATCATTGTTTCACTTAAGGATCCATCATAAGCCTAAAAAGTGAATTAGTTCATCATAAATGAAATAACAACTGAATATTTCAAAGATAACATTCTTTTAATTACAAATAAAAGACTAAGGAGAAGAATAGTGAAAAACACCCTTCACGTAGCCTAAATTTACAATTGTCCCAAAAATCTCTTCAAAATCTTCCTCCAATGCTTGCTATGAAAAACTGGAATTGATCTTCGTATTATGCCTTATGTGTTGTTTAATTCGTTGTTAATTGAGTAATAAACACCCTACACACATTTTTCTTAAGAATTCCACACTCATTAGAGTTCACTTGCCACCCAAATGCTAGAATCCATGTCCCAAAGATAGTCCAAAACCAAATGTAAGACTTCACTCATCGAGACCCTCGCCCGTGGGTGTGTGTACTATTATGATCCCGCCCCAGCGGGCACCCTTTCTGTTAATTGCTAATGAAGACCCCCCACCACGGGGTATGTAGGTTAAACAAGCCCCATTTTACGGCATCTATTCTCATTGATTGATTTTGCTTTTTCATGAATACTTCCGTAAATGCTCTAAATGACTCCAATTCTTGTCAAATGCCACAACAACCACCCTACACATAAAAGAACACAAAAACAAATAAAAAACATGAAAATAAGAAAATGAAAAGCGTGAAAGACAACAATTCGTGGATATGAAATTCACTTATCAAATGATTAAATTATAGATTTCAACATTAATCATAAAAGAACCTTTGAGTAAATGGACCAACGATTCTAATTAAATATAAGATGGAATTACAGTCTTATTTTATTTAATTATATGTATTTTGTCTCCACACAAATGATCATGCGATTAATCATCCTCATCCGATGAGTAAGCAACGTATGTACCAATCTATCTGGATTCACTAATCCCCTTTTCAGTAATCAATTAATTGAGAACATTTTAGTTTTAAGCTATCTAAGAATTTAGATCTAATTAGCATGATCTCATCATGATTCTAAAAGCATTGCATAAAACTATGGGTTTATCACATATTATTAAAACAGCACCATGTAGATAATAAATGCCTTTAATAATTAATTCTTTTATTAATAAGTAAATAAGATTAATTACAAAGTATATGCTTTATCATCATACATGATTGGCTTGTATGCATAATACTTTCATGCCGGCCCCGGAGGGGGGTAGTTCTGGAGCTGCCCTTTTTACTCATTTTGATGCCACTTCCTGTCATAACGCCACCTTTATGCCACGATTGCTACGCCAGGCCACCTAAACATAAAATAAATATAAACAAGTAAAAACGAACATAAATCTACATAATTAACACAATTTAAGTCCGAATTAGAGGCCGATTCGTAGGTATAAAACCCACTCATCAACCTCCCCCAAACTTAAACTCGTGCTAGTCCTCGAGCACAAAACAAAACAAAAATACTATGTAATGCAATGGAATGCAACTAATCTACATGCCTACGAATCCAGTAGTAATGATAGAAACAAATCTATTAAACTAGCCTTAGAGAAATCAAGTAAACATGATAATACCTCATATCAAAACAAATCAATAATTTCCTAATCAATCATCAAATCTTAAACTGTTATCACTGATATAGTGCGTGTGTGCTTAACACCCATGCTAACTGATACAAAATCAAATTTAACACATCACATGTCTCTCTAAAGGCATCATGCAATGTAAAATCAAGAAATTCAAAAACAGTCAAGATCCAACTAAAATCAAACAACTACCAATATTGAGGGTCAACATCGGGTACTTATGCTTTATATACCATTAACGGGGGCATTTTGCTCTAATTTTCTTTTCTTTTCTTTTTTATATACTCATAGATGTGCAATGTCTTATTCCCTTAGGCTTTTCAATGCTACCTTAATGAGCTTTCGACCAACGACTCCCAGACCATTAAGGCCTTAGGGCGCTAGGTGTAAAGACAATTCCCTCGAGCTTACTTACTCAAGTAACAAAGGCCACAAAACTAGACAAGTATGCCATGGTGTTTATTATTATTATTATTATTATTATTATTATTATTATTATTATTATTATTATTATTATTATTATTATTATTATTATAGATATAGCATATATACCCCAAATTTTCCCCCAAACTTAAGTTCTTGGCTAACTTTCGCCATCACTGCCTATTCTTGTCAAACTTTCATTCAAACTAGCATTATCCTTTAGAGTTCCATTATGTATTAATTTGAACTTAATTAGTCAACATAGTTGTTATTACTGTGATATCCTTATTATCCCAGTTTTAAAAAGAAAAAGATTCAATTCATAACAGAAAATCACATCAAAGTTCTAATAGTCAGTACTATACTTGTCTACTCTATTCCAGTCTCATCATTGGCCAAAATAGACTGTACTATCTAACAGCTGGACTCATGAGAGATAAGCACAGTACTTAGCTAAATTTTTTTTACAATATCGAATAAAAATAACAGAACTAGAACTAATAAAAACTATTTACAATTCTACACTCCTATATAGACTATTATGCAATTATACTACATGAATGTAGCATAGTGAATCTAAACCTAAACATGACAACATATGCAAAAATGTAACAAACTAAACTAAAAATGCAATAACGAATTAAACTAAACTAACTCCCCCAAACTTAAAAATTACAACGTCCTCGTTGTAAACATATAGCAGTAACTGTAAGAGGACTTCCCTATAATCGTCTAAAGTTGAGGTGATGGTGGCGTTGGTGGTGGTGGTGGTCGTGGCACATACATTCGGCACTCCTCTGTGTCTGAGTCCAATGGAGGATATTGTGGCATAGGCCCAAGTTGCTGGTATTGGAACTGAGCAGCTGGATTTAGACTTTGGAGGGTCGCGTTCAATGAGGCAAAGGATCATGACGTTGAACATGTGGTCATGCCTAGCTGCTAATCGGGTCATCTTCCTATTATTGTCCCTGTTGTGCTCATCAATTTGTTTTTGAAGGATGCGAAACAGAGAGCTGGACATGTATCTATCGGTTTGTCGACTCTCCTCAGTCTCCTGCTCCTCAGTAATCTCGCCAGCCTAGAACTCGTCATCTTCAGAGGTGTCCTCAGCATTAGCCTCCTCCTCAGAGGCAGGTGGAAATATAAACCTGACTCCTCTTGGATGTGATTCTCCCCCAGGACATACCGTTTAGCGTGTAATCATACGGGAATCCAATAGCTTTAGACCATCTAATGCAAGCCTGCCTGCATAACCCACAGATGAGGGATGAGTGTGGCAGGCCGCCAAAAAATGGCCCTCACAAGCATCGCCATATAGAAAAGTTGATAATGGCGCCGACATCGATGTAGAAGTCTTGCACAATTGGATAAAATAGTAGCACTTTCTCCCTCATCACCTCAGTGGTATGCGTGGATGGGAACAACTTTGCACACAAGAACGCATACCATATCTTGCCATAGCGGCTCAAGTCCTTGTTGAGGAAGATTGTGCCACCCTTTCGTCCTTTAACCCATGTAGTGCCCAGCTTAGTTATTTCGGCTAAAATCTGATCTTAATCAGGACCACTGTCATGAAATTATGCATAATGGCATACCGCAGGTGTTCGCAGGTTATAGTAATTATTGATAGCCTCAGGACTGAAGGACACCTGTTTACCCCTCACGAATGCATTGAACAGGACACTATCCTCAGCATTTGCATAGAACTCCTTCACCACATTGACTACTGCTGGTTCGGGCTCATCAGTAAACCTATCCCAACCTTTCTCATATATCTGCCTCCTCATTTTCCCATCGACATTTTTCGGTGCCAAACCCCGCTCAGGAGTTAATGCTTTGGGCACTAAATAATCGTATTTATCGGCGGTACTAGCTCTCACAAATTTTCGCCGGTCAAAGGCCCGTTGGCAATTATCTCCAGGGTTGGAATTGAGTGACTCGGGGTTATCTCCGAGTTTGAAACTGACTTCTGGGGGGTTGGAACGAGCTTTTTCGGGGTTATCTCCGGAACGACAACTGTATCCCTTGGGGTTATCTTTGAGGTTGGAACCAAAAATCCAGGGGTTATCTACGGGACTGGAACTGAGTATCTCGAGGTTGTCTTCGAGATGGAAAACTGAGTATCCCGGGGTTATCTTTAAGATTGAGCTGATTTGACTTCCAGGGTTATCTTTGGAAGATGATTTTGCCCTCCTACAATGTTAGTAACAGGAATGCAAAAAATTTTGAGTGTCTACAGATGCCCCTCTTTATCATATTCATGCAATGTAATGGCATGGATAGGATAAAGAATACTAGACACTTGAAATGTGACAAGATAATCATGATGCAATGTAATGCAGCATGATGCAAATGTATGGTGAATGTGGTTTGTTGGACCATTTTCCAGCGAGATGTGATGATTATATGTTCCCACGACTTTTGATGGGGACTGGATTTATCACTGATGACCCTGAAGAACTGCTTGGATGTCTACTCCAAAGCTCTCAGGAACTTTCAGGATGTTGACATTGGGGTTATCACCAAAGTCCTTAATCCTTGGTATAAATTTCCCACTAAGGATGTATCTCTCTTGTATGAGAGACTGTTGGGGATTTGTGCTCTGTCTGATGAAGATTGGTATAACAGATTCCATCATCGGTCCTCCCCGATGAGGATAGTTTTCCCTAGTTTGTATCGCCAGGTCCTTCTAGTGTTCTGTCGGAGTTACTGCCAATAGTCTGTGTTGTTTGGGTTGCCTGACCCTCGCTGAAATGTGTTTTAACAGCTACTGTCATTGGATTATCTTCGATGCTTCGCTGGGTTTAATTGCCAATGGCTGAATAATGTCAAGGTTGCTTGACCTTCGTTGAAAATGTACTTCAATGGATGAACATCATCGGATCACCTCCGATGTTTCACTGGAGTTACTTGCCAACGGCTGAATAATGTCAAGGTTGCTTGACCTTCGTTGAAATGTGCTTCAATGGCTGAGATCATCGGACCACCTCCGATGCTTCATTGGATTTACTTGCCAACAGCTGAATAATGTCAAGGTTGCTTGACCTTCGTTGAAATGTGCTTCAACAGATAAGATCATCGGATCACTTCTGACGCTTCGCTGGATTTACTTGCCAACGGCTGAATAATGTCAAGGTTGCTCGACCTTCATTGAAATGTGCTTCAATGGATGACTTCAGATGTTTCGCTGGATTTACTTGCTAATGGATGAAATAACGTCAAGGTTGCTTGACCTTCGTTGAAATGTGCATCAATGGATGAAATCATCAGATGACTTCTGATGCTTTGTAGGATTTACTTACCAACGGCTGAAGTTGTATGAAGTGCACGCTGGGGATAGGTTTTTGGAGTTATGACCCTGAACTGATGGCATCGGACCTTTGTGGGGTATTGCCAAGTATAGTTTGCAATAGTTTTTATCATTGGTGTTGTGAACCCTGTGTCCGGGCGAATACCAATGAGTGATATGTAGACCCGTAGTTTGGTCTTTGAAAATTAGGATCAGGCTTTTCCGCTCAATCGTGTAGCATCTTTTTTCCTAATTTGACTTTTTCAGCATGTGAGACCTCCTTTGCAACTCAGATTGGACCGAGACAAAGGGGTGGGACCCACCTAGGATAGCCGTAGGTACACCTGTGGCAGCCGTAGATACACTTGTGGCCATCCGTGGGTGTATTTGTTGGTCATTTCCCCTTCACAAGTCATTTTCAAGTCATGCCACATAGAGAATCTAAGAGTTCTTCTTCAGATTTACTGAGTTCGGGCTACTTTCTGCAAAATCTGAGGTTAGGCATTGATGTGCATACTTTTTCCTTCACTTCTGACAGCTTGTTGCTTCAGTTATCCTTTGATTAATCAGTCATAGTCTTGAGGATGTAGGCTCAGAGAATTTTGACATCTTTAGTTCTTTGACAACCTTGAGTCCTCAAGGTTCACATCCAGCTATTGGTTGGCTAAATTTATATTTGACATATTCTTCTTTCTTATCTGAATGAGTACTTCTTAGCACATATGGCCTTTTCATCTTTCAGTCTGGTGGATGTTTGACTCTTTGCTGTTGATGCCTCTTTAGATCCCATATATGTTCTTTATACTATAAGATTGACTATAGATAAGGATTAGTCTGGTTGTTATGGAATTTAAGAACATGGACCAATCTGAGCAGCTTCAGGTGTATATACACATTTACCTGTACACAATATTTCTAACTTATGAGCTCATCTGCACTTACAAGTGACTTACTACTAAACTAAGTTTAGAATAATGTTTGTGCCTAGGATCAGACTCAAAGCGATTAGCTTTTGAATATAGCATGAGAACCTACTCTGATACCAATAGTTAGTTCCCAGTAGGCACACAATAGATCTAGAAGGGGGGGTTGAATAGATCCTTTTTATTTTCAAATACTTTCCTATTTATTTTGCATTGCTATTGAATTATCATATGACAAACATAAGAATCTTTTCAAGCACAACGGAATAAATAAAATATCCCTTTCATTAATATATTCATAATCATACATACATTGTTCTTAGACTTAGTTAAGTTGTAAGTAGTTAATACATACGTAGCAGTTATAGCAGTTAGGTACATAATATAAATGACAGAAAGTAAATGACTGAATTAAAAAGATACAATGGATTTTAAGTGGTTTAGAGACTCAAGCTCCTAATCCACTCTTCTATTTTAACTAGTAGGATTTCCACTAAGGAAGGGCAACACCTTGAATCACTAAGATTCCTTCAAGGCCAGCAGCCTTGGAACTTCAGTTCACTAAGAACTCTTCAAGGCCAGCAGCCTTGGGACTCCTCTAGTTCCCTAGGAACTCTTCAAACCCAGTAGGCTTGGAACTTCATTTAGTCCCTCTGGACAAGGACCCCTCAGGCCCTGGCTTCTTGTTGTTGGTGGTGTTGTTGTTATTATTGGTGGTGTTGTTGTTATTATTGGTGGTGCTGAGCTACTAAGATATCTTTAAGCTTGAACATATTTTGTACTTAGTAGCTTGGTGTGGTCCTCTTTGCATTCTGCTTCAAGTCTGAACCACATCTTCTCTGGTGTAGCTGATCTTCACTCTTTTCTGTTCATCTTCATCTGATGTCATCTATGCACCATCACCATTTGGGTTTGCTAAGTGTTTGAGCTTTTGGTAGACTTCGTCTGGCACTCAGCATTCCCTGAACCCTTCTTGAATGGTTTGCAGACATGGTTCTGCATCTGTTCTGTTCCAACTTTTGGTTCATGGTGATTTGTGAAGTGCCTCTCTTGATCTTCTTTATACTCTTCCACTTTTCTGAATGATATCTTCTTAGCCTTCTCGGCTCTTAGCTTAGCTGCCATCTTCAGTGGCATTCTCATCTTTGTTGAGTGAAGCTTTTAGTCTATTTGATTCCTTCTTCAAAGCTGCTTCACTTCCACCTTTGTAGTCTCACTGTTACTGAGACTTGTTCTGTTTAGCTCTGGTGGAACTTGTAGAGTCAACAATATAGCATTCTAACAACTCAACGATCCTTTAACTCCGCAACTTTAGCAACTTTTGATCTTTGAAGCTCTTGTTGATTTATACTCCTTCACAACCTTCCCGTTGTAATGTAGCCGTTGGGAGCTATTTAAATTGCTTTGCAAATCTTGAGTTATTTGAGGTAGACTGCAGATGTGACATGATATCCCCTTTATGACTTTCTGACACTGCAGTCTACTATTTCACCTACCCCGTCAGAGATGTCACTTTGATGTCTTGGGCAGGTAATCGAATTTATTTCCTCTCTCTCTGATTTCTAGATCAGAGGTTGTTCTTTTACATCGATGCTCTCAATAAGCTCTGTTCGAATATCAATCTTCAGATTGAACCGTTACCAATGCTTCAATCTTCATATGGCCGAACTCCACGATTCTGATGCATATCTTCTTAGACCTGATCGTAGTGTCATGTTGAATGTTGTTCATCGGCCGGTTGAGACAACACTACGATCCTGACGAGTGTTCATTGGATCCTCAATAGAGAACACCTTTTCCTTCTCTTGTGTAGTGTTTCAACACTTCTGTTTGCCTCGACTGATCTCAGGAACTAATAGCTTAACTTCTTGTTATGGCCTCTTTTGAATAGCAAGACACTTCAGATTTGTGGCATATCTAGCTCTCTTTCTCCTTGTGATCTCATGTTCACTTATCATCAATGGACTGACATGATGCTTAATCACTTTAGCCTTGTTCTTTATAAGTTAACCAGTATCTCTGTGTTTACTTCACCAGTTCCTGCTTTGTTTGGCAAACACTATGATCCTGGATACTTCCAAGATTGTTTTCTTCTGTTTTCTTGATAGCTACTACACTTGTTGACTTTCCTTAGTCAGTTACTGAAGTCTTCTTCTGATTAACTTGTGGAAGACTTCATCTTAAATGGCTTCTCAACTCAATCTGGATGTTGATTGGGTTGGTGCTTAGATCTTCTGTTAGCTTTCATGTCATTCGTTGAGTGCTCTCTGGTTTCCATCAGGTGGGATGTATCTTTGTAGCTCAGACCAGAGGCTTCATACTTTGGATATTCTGGGAGTGCTCATTTGTTGAGAATCATATTTGCTCTACGATTCTGCCTTGGCGTTGTGAGCACTTCTGTTGAAGCCTTAGTTATGCACTCTATGATTTTAGCTTTGGTTCTACAGACACTACGACTCCAAGATTAGATGCTGACACTCTACGATCTTTGTCCTCAAGCTTGTTGTCTTCATCTGATCGAGCTCGACAACGATCTCTGCCTCTAATGTGATCAGTAGACTCTACGACTCTGAGTGTGGTCTATGATTCTTAACTTGTCTTCGGTAGATGCTTGGTCATCTCTTAGACAGGCTGTCTCTACGATTCTGAACATGACTTCCTCAGCAGACTACGACTCCGAGGAAGTTCTCCTTGACACACCATGATCCTTCCTCGTCTCTCCAGGCAGTCTACAAACTTCAAGATCTACTATCTTGCAGACTACGATTTTGCCTTGATAGCTTTCGAGTTTTTCTTGACTCTCCTAGTAGACTACGATTTTTGGTGCAGTGCTCGGTGATCAGACTAGCCTATCTATTACATTATAAGATCAACCTAACAAGCTTTGATCTTTCTACATTTATAGTCCTTGTACATCATTTCTTTTTAAGGACTTTACAAAGCTGTTTTACTTATGTAGGATCAACCTAACATATTTGATCTATTCATTCTAATTCCTTGTACATATGTTCCTATTATCTATCAAAGGACTTTACAGCTTTTCTTAATACAAGCATACTTGCATATTCATTCATATATATATCATAATCAAATCATATATAAATACGAATATCATTCACATACTTATTCCTGACAGAGGGCTTCTGATGTGCCTCGGTCTCGCGCAGTTCGACAGCCTCATCGGTTGGTGGAGGCAGTGATTCATCCTATCCGAGTTGAGGTACCGGATGTTGAGGACGAGGAGGAGGATGTACCGATTGCGAACCCCACTCTTGCTGCTCATGCTCCCCGCAGGGATCTTCCAGGCATTAATGTGACTATTCTAGAGCTTCTGGATGATTTGAGTTGCCACCCCTCGGTTTACTTACATACGAACGAGGTAAAAGCTGGGTTTGATCTTCTTTTTTCCTATTGATGAGGAGCAAGGGTTCTGATGTTGATTTTCTTTTGTGATGTAGGTTCCCCGCTTTATGCAGCTTCGAGGGAACTGGTTTAGCATACACTCTCTATATCAGACTCTTCATCCAGAGTATCGAGAGATTATACATGGCTGGGGCTTTGAGGCGTTCTTTTCCATCCTCCCCCATCTTTGTCCCCTCGGGATACCTCGTATGTTGTTCGAAAGGCCGGTTTCACCTGCACTCAGTCTCTCTATTCTTTGGATGCGAGGTGATGATGACGCCGATGGATTGGCAGTTTATCACCAGTATGGAGTTTGGAGGGGCCCACGTGCCTTGTACGGCGAACATTACCCCAACTGTCGTCAGATCCTTGCTAGGAGTCCCGGCTGAGGCGTTCAAAGGCGGGACAGTCTGCGCTGGTCCTTTGGGTGTATATGCTATGAGTGGGGCGTTAAGTGAGCCCATACCCGATGATGTTAGAGTCAGGGATCGCATTTTTTGGCGATTGTTCATGGTTATTCTCAGTGGTTTCTTCATAGCGGATAACTCTTCTACGATGTCATTCACTTTGGTTAGCGCCACACGAGAGGTGGATTGTATTAGAGAGTATGATTGGGGCTCCTACATCTTTACCTATTTCCTCAGGGGAATGTGCATGCATTCGCAGGGCTTAACAGAGGCTTGGCTAGGATTTTACCCATTTCTGCTGGTGAGTATTTCTCTTTTGATTTCTCATGTACAGGTTAAGAGTGTTGACTGATCGCATATGTTTGCTCTTGTGTTGGTAGTTTTGGGCCTGTGAGAGGCTCTCATGCCTGCGTCCCATTAGCATGTTAGGTTTAAACACCTATCCACGAGGACGGCGATGGCATCACTCCACATTGGCGGAGGTTCCTGTAGCTAAGGGTTTCACCCATTATCGCCTACAGTTGGAGCTTTTGACAGTCGATGTCATCTCTTGGGTTCCCTATTTTGGGGACCATTTGACAGTTGGTTTTGAGGATAGGTTCCCGACTGGTGTCGAGCATGTGATATCCACCCGTCGGATTCCTTTCTTCACAAATGGAGGATGGGAGCTCTATTTGGGAGAGCGTGCTGTCAACAGCACCACAGGAGAGATCCGTGTACCGATCTGTCCTCCTATCAGGCATTATTGGCCTGTGTCGTAGTCTCTTGTCAGTGATATCCCGTTGATAGGAGTTGACGGCTTCACTTTGTCAGAGGGTCCATTCACTCAGGAGGTATTCTACCGCTAGTGGTCCCTTCGTACCATCAGAGCCCAGACTCGCGCCACTCAGTTTATGGGGGATATGGTTCCTGTATCCGTGATGATGACGGATTGGATGGCCTGCGTTCGAGATCCTACCCATTTGATGCAGATTGACAGCTTGACCCGGCAGTTGGATAGGGCACATTTTTTCATCCGGTATTTGGGCAAAGATCCTTCCAAGGCTGATAATTTTGATCCTTATAGCTTAGGGGATGGCCCTTCAGGTGACCCATATGGTTTTTCCAGCGCAGATCCTCCATTGTATAGACCTAACATCCCTCTTAGCAGAGATTCAGTGACTGGAGAGGAGTTACACCAGATGGACAAGATAGATGATGTAGACATCAACACCATTAACTTCTTCTGATATATTTCTCGCTATATCTTTTGATACGTCTCTGTTAGATACTGGGTGGCTGTGCCCCATTCTCGTTATATCTTTTGATAGGCCTCTGTTAGTTGTTGGGCGGTTGTGCCCCATTTCCCTGTATTTTCTAGGTGTACATAGAGATGATGTATTAGATGATGATGTACTTAGGAATGTATATACTATTTTCCATTCCCTACATCATATTGCCATCTATTATTTATCATTCATGTATTATATTATGCATATATATGTCCAGAGATGTTCATGATTGACCACTGTATGGTCTTATGATACGGCCCACACAGATGTCTTCCTCAATAGTTAGCTGCATTGATCACACCCCACCAGTATTGGTAGCATCGTGTTTGAGATCACCTCCAGATCAAATGATTGTAGATCAGCTGTTGCAGCACTCTATGACCCTCCTAATGTTCTAGGTTCCTGTGTATTTTGTAGAGGGTATGCTGGAGCATTGGGTACCGGACAGGCATGTGTTCCGGTTTGAGACCCAGGAGTTGACTCCTACTTTAGAGGAGTATGAGTGGTTGAAAGCTTTGGCACTGGACAGGCCTTGCGCTCAGATGGCTATCAGGGATATGAGCCGATAGTTTATGACCCTCACCGGGTTGAGGCGTAGAGTAGCCCAGGATGAGATCACTTTCGAGCATGTAGTGTCCCTATGTTTTCTGATAGAGAGATTTGGCTCATTGGACAGTTATGCATAGCACTCTGGGGATTTCACCACGTCGGAGGATCAGTGGCGTGTTGCTAGAGTAGATATATTAGTGATGTGTGTAGTGGCTTATCTATACATGCCACTATACATGGATCATTTAGACATCGGTGTAGTTATGGCAGTGCGGGCTCTCAAGGAGGGACATACCATTATACCGATGATTGTGGTAGAGACATTGAGGTCAGCCATGTATTGCCACACCCATTATGTAGGGGTATTTACAGGCAGCTCGATCTTCTTGTATATATGGTTCATGTCACACCTGAGACCGATTGGCACCTTTCGACGCCATGGATACTATTTTTCCCATGAGATAGCCATGTCTTACTCCTTTCAGCCAACGGAGTGTACAGACGCTGCATCCTAGTTGGTGTTCTTGGCAGGGATCGAGGATCCATTTGACATTTTGCTGTGTTCAGGGCTTAGTTCCCCCTACAGCTTCATTACTCATGCACCTGGCATGGATTATCTTCCTCTAGCTAGTTTGAGGGGTATGACCACTTATCATCTGCTGGCTGTGATGGCATAGTTTGACCAGTTTCATGATGTTCGTCCCTTTGAGAGAGCATTAGGTCAGCGTTTGTCTTCTCGGCATTTGTTAGCAGAGGATAGATCCAGGGTTTATGCCTGTTGGGCTCAGCGTGAGAGGGCTGAATTTTTCGTTAGCCATCTGAGCCATTCTACAGAGTATTCTGCATGGATGGAGGCAGATATTACATCGTTCGAGTTTGTATCCACCATGCCGAGGATTGATTCTGACAGTGGGGAGCCCATGGAGGACACTGATTCTCCCATTGAGGATGAGCTATTTGCTGGGTTGATAGCAGCTCTAATTGACTCTTCCAATATAACTGCTACTATGACCCCGCATTCGGTAGAGTATTTAGAGCAGAGTCTGCATCTGATGACATTTGAGAGAGATCAAGCTAGGGCCTTGAATTTGACAGCTCTTGCTCGGAGAGATGCCGCTCTAATAGAGAGAGATGATGTTTTAACTCATCGAGACACCTCTGTTGCTGAGCGGGATGAGGCTAGATCATCTAGAGATATAGTGGTTGTTGAGCAGGATGGCGCTATATCTACCCGAGATGCTGCTATTATAGATAGTACTGCATTGAGGTCTCACACTACTGATATCATTGCAGAGATGTGTACGTTCATTGATGAGCATAGTGTCACCATGCAGTTGGCTGTGGATCTGTTGGCTCGTGTAGATACCCTTGGACAGGAGCTCACAGAGTTACCCCCTTCTTCTGAGAGGGATGTCATGTTGGATTTGATAGCGCGCATATACACTAATTTATAGATGGGCCTGTATTTTCCTGCCTAGACTAGCTTAGCCATTTTTGTCATATACAGTACACATTGTATATATCAAACAGTATTATATATGGCAGGGATATATTTTGATTCAATTCCCTTTTAGTTATGCCTTGTTACTTGCTTGATATTTGCCTATTTCTCTAGGACTTGTGATCTTGATGTATTCTCAACTCCTCCTTGATGGATGGACATTGAGATGTCTCAGGATCTTTCAAAATGGATCATTGATCTTATATTCCCTACCCTTTTTGGTGTCTTGGGACTGGTTTTTGTATGTGGTTGTGGAGAGGAGTGTGGCTTTCCTCTCTGAGGTTGACCGCACCACAAATGGTCGTTGGCACTCCTTTGTGTGGGGGAGCCAGGTAGTTTCATCTCTTATGGATTGGTGTTTCTCTTTGAGGAATCAACCGCAGCTTAGATGGTCGCCGGTTTTCCCATTTGTGTAGGGAGACCATGTAGTTCCATCCCTTTGGTCTGAAGCCGATGAAGTGTGTTTTGAAGATGATCCCAATACCGTTGACAAGTTTTTGTGTTTTGGTAGGGGTGAGACCGAACCATGAATGGTTGCCTACGTACTCCCATTGATGAGGGGAGATCAAGCCTGCGTAGTTCGAACCTGGTATGAAAGGTTCAAAGTTGTATGTGGTGAAAAGGGTGTAGAGATGTTTTTATTTTTTCTGTGGTGAGACCGGACCATAAAAATGGCTGCCTACGTACTCCCGTGTATTGGGGAGATCAGGTCTGCGTAGTTCACCCCATATACAGGGTAGACTATAGATGAAAAGTTTGATCCCTGGTGGGATAAACTGAGAGTGTGAAAATGTTTAATCTATAGTGGGATAAAACTGAAGATGTGAAATGTTTATCCCGAGTGGGACAAACTAAAGGTGTGAAAGGTTTTGAAAACCTGAATTGAGTGAAGGATCTGATGATCCGAAACCAGGTTGTTGGTTAGAAGGTATGTTTGTCCCTGATGGGGCAAACGAATGTGAAGAAAAGGTTGTATGTAATGAGAAGTTTTGAAAACTTGAATTGACTGGGGATCTGGTGATCGAAACCCAGGATGCTGGTTTGCTAATAACTTCAAGCATAGTACTGTTTTACGGTGTCTGAGTTAATGATTTACCAAAATTCATCATCATCCATCTCCTGTAATCTGAGAGCTCCTCCTGTCAATACCTCCTTGACAACAAATGGGACTTCCCAGTTTGGAGCGAATTTTCCTTTGGATTGATCTTAGTTGTCTAGAATTTTCTTTAAGACCAAGTCATGTGGTTTGACATGTCGTAGTTAGACTTTTCTGTTGTAGGATCTGGTGATCCTCTGTTGGTATAACCGATCATGGAAGATGGCAGCGGTTCGCTTTTCATCTATTAGAGATAATTGGTGATACCTATCTTGTAACCATTAGTCTTTATCCAGCTAAGCGTCTATCAACACTCTAAGGGATTCCATTTCCACTTCTATAGGGAGCACTGCTTCCATTCCATAGGTTAATAAAGTCAAAGGCAACAAGTTAGGCCATCCTTTGTGATTGACGGACATCTTTTGCATGATCTTTTTAATATTCTTATTAGCCGCTTCAATGGTACCATTCATCTATGGATGATAGATGACGGATTTGAGATGATTAATATGGAATTTACTGCATAACTCCTCCATCATTTAATTGTTGAGATTTTTAGCATTGTCTGACAGAATCACCTCTGGTTGTCCATATCCACAAATGACATTTTTCTGATGAAACCAATGATAACTTCTTTAGTAACCTTGGGGAAGAGGTTGCTTCTACCCACTTGGTGAAGTAGTAGATCATGGTGAAGATAAACTGATGCCCATTACTGGCTTTGGGCTCGATGGGCCCGATCACGTCCATTCCCCACATTGAGAAGGGCCAAGGTGAACTCATATTTTGAAGCTCCCTTAGAGGGACGTGAATAGCATTCCCATGAATTTGGCATTGGTAACATCTCTTAGCGTGATCATCAGAATCAGCCTTGAGAGAGAGCCAGTAATGCCCTGTTCTTAGGATTTTCTTAACAAATAGAGGGCCGCTCATGTGTGGGCCGCATACTCCACCGTGGATTTCATCCATGAGCCTCTGAGCTTGGTCTTTGTCTAGACATCTAAAAAGACCTAGTCCTGCATCTCTTTTGTAGAGTGCATCTCCGCTCAAGTAGAATTTCATGGCCATTCGATGGTTCCGCTTTCTTTCAAATGGACTCGCCTTAGAGGGTGTAGATCCATCTTGTAGATACTCCTTGATATACTGATACCAAGGGTGTTGGATGGGAGGTAGCTCATCCGATATTTCTCCAATGTAATTCCCATAGGCTGGAGCCTTTTGCAGGGCAAATGTGATGTTTGGCATGTCTTCCTTGTCAAGTATGTTGATCAAGGAGGCCAAAGTTGCTAGCACATCCGCAAAGTCACTCTTATTCCGAGGAATGTGGAGGAAGGATATTTCTTCAAACTCTGAAGCCATCTGTATAACCTGCCGATGGTAAGGCAGCAAATGTAGCTCTTTGGTGTGATAGATTACAATGGTTTGTCTGATTACCAATTCAGAATCTCCAAAGACAGTTAACCGTTTGATGCCCATGGATTGGGCTAGTTTCAACCCCATGATATAGTCTTCATACTCAGCTGTGTTATTGGTGCTGACAAACTGCAATTTGACGGCGACGGGATACTACTCCCCCGTAATGGATACTAGAACTGCTCCAGCTCCAGAACCTTCCATGCTTACAGCTCCATCAAAATACATCTTCCATGATTGGTGTGAATTATCTTGATGGTGTTACTGAACTGTAATTACCCCTTCATCAGGAAAGTATGTCTCCAAGGGATTGAAATCCCCTGAAGGTGCGGGGGCCAGTTGATCCATAATTCCTTGACCTTTGATAGAATTTTGAGTCACGTAGACGATGTCAAATTGATGTAGGATCAACTGTCATTTGGACATTCGATAATTCAACATAGGTTTGATGAACACATACTTGAGAGGATCCATGCGGGATATAAGATGGGTTGTGTGACCATAGAGATAATTCTACAATCTCAAGGAAGCCCATGCTAAAGCACAACAAGTTTTCTCAATCAGAGTGTACTTATGTTCACTGTTGCTGAATCTTTTGTTGAGGTAATAGATAGCTCTTTCTTGGCCTCTATCATCTTTATGTCCCATCATGCAGCCCATGGCGTTGTCATTGATTGACAGGTACATGAACATGGGAACATCATCCCTGGGAGGTACCAAAATAGGAGCTTTAACTAGTTGTTCTTTGATTGTAAGGAAGGCTTTCTGACACTCATCATTCCATTTCATGGAGGAGTTCTTCCTTAACAACTTGAAGATAGGCTCACAGGTTGCTGTGAGTTGGGAGATGAATCGGCTGATGAAGTTGATTCTTCCCAAAAATCCCTATATTTTCTTCTCTGTCTGAGGTATGAGCTTTTCCGTGATGGCCCAGATTTTTGTAAGATCCAGCTCAATCCCTTTGTGGTTGACTAGGAATCCTAGCAACTTTCCTAATTTAACACCAAAGGCGCACTTGGTCGGGTTAAACTTCAAGTTGTACTTATGCAACCTGTTGAAGATCTTTTTGAGATGATCTAGGTGGTCTTCCTCCCTTCGGGATTTGACAATGATGTCATCCATATATATTTCTATCTCTTTATGCATTAGATCATGGAAAAGAGTCATCATGGCTCGCTGATAGGTAGCTCCGGCATTGATGAGGCCGAATGACAATCGTGTGTAGCAAAAGGTTCCCCAAGGAGTGATGAATGTAGTTTTCCCACGATCCTCTTCAGCAACCATGATTTGATGGTACCCCATAAAGCAGTCAGCAAAGGAGTACATGTCATACTAAGTTGTATTGTCAATAAGTATGTGGATGAATGGCACAGGAAAGCTATCTTTGAGACAAGCTTTGTTCAGATCCCTGTAGTCCACGCAAACTCGCACCTTCCCTCCAAGTTTAGGCACGGGGACTATGTTGGATAGTGACTCAGGGTATGTTGACACCATGATGATGCCGACTTGAAATTGTTTCACAATTTCTTCCTTAACTTTTAAACTCCACTCAGGTTTTAATCGCTTGAGCTTCTGCCTGACTGGCTTGAATCCTTGTTTGATGGGGAGACGATGAATGACGATGTCAGTGGACAAACCAACCATGTCTTCATGAGACCATGCAAACACATCCTGGAATTGGGTCAATAGAGTAACCATGTCATTCCTTTGGTTTGGATTAAGGTCCGTACCAATCTGGATTTGTTTGGGGTTTTCTGAGGTTCCGAGGTTAAAAGAGGTGGTTTGATCAAGATTTGGCTTGGGTTTGTCTTTGACCCATTCTTTGATCTCCTGAGGTATCTCATAGTCCTCTTGTTCAATCTCCATCAAGTCTGAGTCTAACTTTACATCAAAGTTACAGTCCTTATGAAGAATAGGCACCTCATCAGCAAGTTTAGGCATATCTAACTTTAGAGTCCTGAAACAAAATGCTTTCACTTAATATATGAAACTATTCAATCATACAAAGTGTTAGCATGAAATGACAAAAACAACTGCTAATACTGTACAGCAAAAGTAAGCAGTTATTGATATCTACAGGGCAGAGGGATTTTCTGCCCTTTTTACCCTTGTCGGCAAATGCAAGGAGTTGCTCCAATTGCCAAGGGTAAAATCCTAGTGGACAGCAGTGATGAAGGGGCTGTTATCATCCTCCTTCTCTTGAATGATGACCATGATGTCTGGAAAGTCATCATCTGGGATGTCTCTGTTTATACCCTCCATTTGGACTAGGACGCGCATATTTGACAGATGTTTATATATCTCTTCTTTGCGCCTTCGATTCCTTTCTTCCACCGCCGGGTCTGGAATCATGACTTCCTTTCCTTTGACCGGTATCAGCTTAGGAAACAACTAGCTACCACATGGGCAGGAACCTTTAATGAAGGCCGTATAGGCTCAACCTCAGTAGGTTTAGGCAATCGCCTTGAAGATGAAGGAACCGGCTTGTGCTTGTGAGGGTTCCTATGACTGGATCCAAGAGAATAGCCTAGTCCGGTTGTCCTTGTTTGATTGGGAACTTGAATTGGGCACTTAATGCCCTAATGATCCTTCCCTAACCCTTTTCCAGCTTGAAAACCCAAGGATATCATCTCTTGACTTTCCGACATTATCTCAGAAGAAACTCTGGGTATCAGAGGTGGCGCCCCAATGGGTTGATAGTGAGTGTTGCTCACTTCAAGGACCTGTAAGATGACAGGCTCAACTTCTACATTGAAACTGATGAGTGGTATGTCACTTTGTACAAGACATTTTGGCTCAGCATTAATAGTGACCTGGCTATTGTTAATGATCTATTTGAGCTACTGATGAAGGGTGGAAGGGATGGCTTCAGCCATATGAATCCACGGTCTTCCCAAAAGTAGGTTGTATCCTGTAGCTATCTTGAGCACATGAAAGAATACACAGAATATATGTGGACCAATCTCTGCAGGTACAATCTCTCTGACAGCATTTCGTCGAGATCCATCAAAAGCTTTTATAATTGTATGGCTGCTTCGGATCCTATTGAGATTGATATTCATTTTCTCTAAGGTGGTGTAGGGGCAAATGTTTAAGGATGATCCTCCATCTATCAGAACTCCTCCTACCACATATCCAGAGGACATAATCGGTGAAGGATATCACATTACTATTGAAAATGTGATAAACCAGATGATGGAACTTTTCAACATCCACTGATTTTGGCAAGTGGGCTTCTTCTAAGACTCTCAGTAAGACCTTCTTGTGATCTTTTGAAGAGAAAACCAAGTCCAGTATAGAAATCTATTGTGGAGCTTCTTTCAAGCTTAAAACTACCTTGGCTTCATTGTGTCCCATATTACGGAGGAATTCTTCAATCTTCTCCATGGGAACTTTCCCCTTTGACTTAATGGTAGGCTTCATCACCCGTTGAGGAAGATATAATGGATTTTCTTTGGACACTGCAGCAGTTGTATTGGATGTGGATCCTTCAGCCTCTTTATAATTTTATGACACTTTTTGTAGGCTGACAACAGGATACTGTAGCCTAAACGGAAATATGATTGGCTTTAGTGCAGCCACTTTCAAAAGATTTTCAACACCTTTGAGCTGAATTGGTTATATTGTAAGTGGTGTGGCAGCCAAGTCTCCCTCAGAGGATATAACTGCTACGACTTCCTTCCATATTTTAGGAAATGTGTCCCCACTCTCAAGTAATACAACGTCATTGTCTGCCATATGCAGGTTACCACTGTCAATCATGTTCTGAATAAGATGGCGGAGTGCCCAGCATTCTTCAGTGTTGTGACCGCGAGAGTGGGAGTGGTATTGACATACTCCATTAGAATCAAACCATCTCGAGCGTGGGTTGGCTGGAGGTAGCAGCGCTATGATTTTTCCCTTATTAATCAGCATCTAAAATATCTCTTCCATCGGTTGGCTTAAATAGGTGAATTCCCTTTTGTTGGCGAAATCCCGATGGGCTTTAGCTTTTGCTCTTTTTGTAATCTTATCCTCCAGTTTTCACTTTCTAGAGCAAGTGGTAGAGTACTTGTAATAAGAGGAAGGAAGCTAGCGTGCTCCTGGCTAAATAATTATCGTGTGACTTGGTGCTGATTAACCACTAGTTCTTCCAATTGGTTGACTTGTTCGCCAAGAGCCTTCATTTCTCGTTCCATCATAAACTAGAACTGTGCATAATCCCATTTGTCGGCACTATCCTTGCTGGTTTGGGATGATCCACCCACATACTTGAGGTACTTGGAGGTATCTCCATTGCCTCTGTTGATCATATTAACCTCCTCTTCCTTGTGTTAAAGGAGAGGGTTGTCTTGAACATTGGGTTGATCGGGTTTAGTCACCACGATCTCACCATTGTCAATTAAATCCTGGATCTTATGCTTAAGGGCCCAACAATCCTGAGTGTCATGGCCTGGAGCTCCAGCATGGTAATCACACTTCCTGCTAGCATTGAAACCATTTCCACTCGGGTTGGCTGGTGGAAGAAGATGAGTAATTTTCTTCTAAGTTGTCAGAAGTTTGAGAATGTTTTTGAGTGAGTCCCCTAAGGGTGTGAACACTCTTATACGTCTGACTTATCCACTTTTTGGCAATTGAGGGTTTAAAGACTAGGCTTGGAAAGGGGAATAGTTTCTCCTCTGAATAGGCATGTTCTGATTGCCTTTTTGTCCTTGTAATATCTAGGAAACATTATCCTCTTTCTTCTTATGGACCCTCCGGGGGTTGTTTCCACAACTTCCAGACTGGATGTGCTCAGCTACAGCTTTTAGAGCGGCAAGGTCTTGAATCTTCCCTGATTTCAATCCCATCTCCGCCATTTTTCCATGCTTGATCATTTCAGAGAATGGATTGCCTATGCCAGCTAAGACCCTCTCATAAAAGGGAGCTTCTTGAATGTCTATGAAGGTCATCACCTTTTCAGACTCAGTCATATATGGAATAACTTGAGCCGCCAGACGCCTCCATCTTTGGGCATACACTCTAAAAGACTCAGTGACTTGTTTCTTGACCTTGGTAATTTGATACCGGTCTAGAGCCATTTGAGTCTAAAAACTCTATTAACTGAGGAAAGCATGGGCTAGCTCCTCCCAGCTGTGAATTTTGGAGTTGTCTAATCTGGTGTACCATGCTCTAGCTTCTCCAAATGGATTTTTCAAACAAATTTGATTTCGAGCTTTTCATTCCTCAGATAAGATTTGAGCTCTCCAATGAATACCTTTAAATGGGTGTAAGGATCTTCTAATCCATCATATTTCTCAAAATCGAGAGTCTTTAATTTTTTTGTATAATGAACCCCGGGGAAAATGCAAAGGTCTGAATATGAAACACTCCCGTGTGCTTCAATCCCTTTGATGGACCGAATGGTCTCTTCCATTTGTAGGACTTTCTTCCTAATATCACTGGTGTCTTGATCTTCTTTTAGATAGGTGATTTCAGGGGATTTATTGGTTTTATCAGATTGAGACTTAGGTGTTGGGACTTCTTTGTCCAGACCCTGGATTCCTCCATGTGCAGAGGATTTTGTGTGGATGGGTATTTGTGGACCCTAAGTTGATTTGTGTAGTTCTTTTAGCAGAACAGCCAACTCTGTAATTTGATTGCTTAATCCTTCGAATTCCTCGCGAGAAACAGGAGTAGGATTAGACAGGCCAAATGTAGCCATGTTTGGCTGCAGGCTTATTACCTTTTTAGACTTTGAACGGGTAACATGACCAATTGTTTCCCTATAAAAAGACTTATGTAATTTAGTCTTAGGGAAATGTGGAAATGTTACATGCTATGTGATATGTCCATTTTTAGGATTATTATCCTGCAAAACGGATGTCAGTTGTTTTAATGACAAGATAGCATGACAGGTTTTGATATGAAAAGGGAATGCATGTTCACATATTCCTTTATTTTTTCCATTACATTCAGATTGATATGGAAATAAAATTACAAGTAATTAAAATGGGAAGGTATGAAGAGACTTCCCTCCGCGTTTGGTTTATCAAAGGCTGACCTATCTTAGGTTACTCTCGCGGCTTTTTGGCATGAAGGTTCCCAGATCATCGCAATTTACTCGACGGGAAGTTTATCCGGTCTTTCAACTGGAGTGAATCTAGGTGGTGCCTTTCCTGAGCCTCGTTGGAATTAGTCTCCCTACGAGTCCAGTAATCAAACACTGATAGGATACCCTCCTAGTGGACAGACCACACAATATACATTCATATACAATCGCGTCTCACTATATGGAAATGATGACATGTGCAAAGCACTAATATCACAGGCAGATATAGTGCGAAGCACTAAGTGCAATAACTAAATGCATTTGTACACATTCATTCAAATGTAAATTCAACATCCACACACAAGCAGATAAAGGTTTTGAAAAGCTTTTAATAGCGGCTTAAGCCCTCTTACTGGTGTCCCCAATAGAGTCGCCACCTGTCAAAGTCGGGATTTTTATTTGTCCCTTTCTGTTCTTGTCTTTTGGTGTTCTCATGTTAGGTGAGATTTGTTTGAAAAAACAAGTTTGAAAAGGTCCGACATGTATATGTCGACGATTGGACTGTAAGAGTCTCCAGCTGGTATTTTTAAATTGTTTCACCAACTCAATCGAGAAAAGGCTTGCACAAAGACCTAGTGATGTGACACTACTTAACTGGTCTATGAAACCGAGATTCGTTAGGGTCTGGGGGCTTGATTAAGCGGAGGGAAGGTGTTACCTCCACTTTTCAATTTAAACCTTTATCTGAATGTGTGTGTGTAGGTCAATGTGCAATTATCTGGAAGTAGTGTTATGCCTCGTTTGTACCTATATACAAAGGGTTTGAATTTTGTATAAAAGTTCAATTTTAATGAGATATGGCAGTGATGTTTTGTAAAACAGGTTTTTCAAACCCTTGCTCTCAATAGTAATTGAGGCCTTTGATACTTCCATTTTATTATGTGTTCGGCTTGATTGCTTTTATTATTTTCGAGATGCGAAGCATCTTCAAGAAAATAAGATACATAGCAGCGCCGAACTCCTTGTGGCATGAAAGTCGTCTAAGGAAATTTAGACACTGTGAATAATTTATAAGCTGGTTGCAGCTGAAAATGTCCATCACAGGAACCGAATCTAGATTCGGGAAATGAATCTGTGATCACATGATTTCTAGGCTCACATGATGATGCAGTACGTACAAAAGTTGTAAACAGTTATATATATATATAAAAGCGGTAAATATATATATGAACAATCAACTGCCATGAAGTAAACTCCAGGCAGGACGTGAAATGTAAATATATATATGTGTGTGTGTGTGTGTGTATATATATATATATATATATATATATATATATATATATATATATATATATATATAGCATATAAACGCATTGGATGTATATCTGCACTCAATCAAAATGTAGTTTGATGACATAGCAGATATATATATAAGTATTATATATATGTGAAAGCGAAGAACGCCCTCAATATTATATTCAGGCTCAATCGAGTCATAGCTATATAGTAATATATATATATATAAGTATATATATATATATATATAAAAGCAATAAAAGCCACGGATCGACGATCCGGGCATACGCACACAACACGACTCTCAACGTGAATAAGTATGTGTGGATGTAAGTGGAGAAAGGCTTTAAGAAATCTGAGATGTCTTACAGTGGGCTGCCAAGAAGACTTCAGATAGCTTTAAATGAATGAATACTCGGTTTCCACCGGTAAAATATAGTAAAACACTAGCTCACATGTGTTTGGAAAAAGAAAGCACTCAGTTTAAAGTGTGTACATAGCAAAATGGACAGGGCTTCCTTGTCTTTTTCTTCTTAAAATGGCCACCCCAAGCCCTCTATTTCTAGAGGGGGAGTCATCTCGAAGTATGTGCACGCATGCAACACGTTATCCGCTTGAACCTTAATAACTTTCAATCCGAGCATCCGATTGAGGCGTATAATACCTTTCTAGAATGTTATTGTCGAGAGCTACACAATGACATGGGATAAGAGATTGTACGAAACTGGGAAGATGGGTCCATGACCAGATCTTCAGGTCTTTAAATTATATCCGGTGTACTGTCTTGTGTAGTAGTTACTCGGGATTTGAGCTATGGTTCTTGTAGGACACTTTTGTGTAGAATATGGGTTGAAATGTTGTTGAGACGGCGTGAATGTGGGATCGAGGTGGAAAAATGATGATTTTTTCCCTCACCAGGGTTATCTCTAGCTCTAGGCTGATTTAGCAATCGTTGCTCAGGGTTATCTTTAAGATTGGGCTGGTGTGAGTACTGAATGTCCTCAAGATTGTCTCTGAGGTGTGCCTGACCTCCCGGGGTTTTCTCTGGGGTTGGAATTGAGTGCCTCGGGTTATCTCCGAGTTTAAAACTGACTTTTGGGGGTTAGAACGAGCTTTTTTGGAGTTATCTCCGGAACGGCAACTGTATCCCTCGGGGTTATCTCCAAGGTCAGGACTGAAACTCCCGGGGTTGTCTCCAGGACTAGAACTAAGTATCTTGGGGTTATCTTTGAGATGGAAAATTGATTATCCCGAGGTTGTCTCCGGGATTGAGCTGATTTGACTTCTAGGGTTATCTCTGGAAGACGATTTTGCCCTCCTGCAATGTTAGTAACAGGAATGTAAAAAATTTCGAGTGTCTACACTTACAATTGCGAAACTTATCAACACATGAATTGATAAAAATTGTAAGAGGACCCACTTATTACATTTCTTTATAAAAAAGTTACTACTAATACTTATGCATGTAACTAACAATCAAATAGTCAATATAAATATTCGCAATATATATCATTTTTCTTGAAAAAAATAAAATATCTTGCTATAAAACATGTTAACGTTTTTTAGAGAAACATATCAAAACAAAAATTACCCACAAAATTATTATTCACATTGTACAATCCATAAAGTAAGAATTTTAATTTTGTCGCTTAGAGTTCAATAAATACATATAAATTCTCCTTTTATATTTCTTTTCCTTTTTGAGTTTTAGAATCTGAATTTGAAATCTATGGGGGCTCCAACTCTTCTACTATCTTTAACATACAAAATATTAGTTTTCTAGTTTTAAGATACTTAGTGTTCGGGAGCATTTTACCGATACTCATGTGGACTGAGAGCCTGGTACCAGAAGGGGCTGTTAAGCCCATTGGGCCGAAGCTAGCAGAGTTGTTGAAGGCGTTCGGGTTTGGACATCCGAGTCCTTTGGACCAGAGTCCTCTTCGGGTTAGTGGTGTTCGAGGTCGGGTATCCAAGTCCTTTGGGCCGGAGCCCAGACCATTGTATATGGGTTCGGTTGAATTGGGCATGTACCGTGGGTTAGCCCTCGTATGGAGCCTAGAGTCATAAGGTGTTTAAATGACTAAGGATTCTAGTCCTAATCGTATTTATATAAAGTAACTCCAAAGGTAGTGTTTGGATTGGATTCCACTTGCACCTTTTAAGGAGATTGTGTTGGACCCAAATAATGGTAACTACCATATTTAGGAGTCCTAAACCGACTCGGAGATGGATTCCAAGGTAGTGGGAATGGCTATAAATACAAGGCTAAACTCCAGGTTAACAGGTAATATACACTTTTTAACACTAAACACTAAAGCCTTCATTTTTAAACCTTATGAACGACCTGTACTTATTCTCACACCGGAGCTATCCCCAGGTGGCACAAGTCATCAACCTTCGCGTGTGATCTGTTATTGTGTAGGATTCAACGCGTGGACTTGGTGATTGGACGCACCGGCGAAACTTGGCATTAACATTGTCGCTAGAAGGAGGGCCTTTAGTGCTTTTTACAATCACAATAAACTTTTTCGGTAGAAGGCCATTGCGAGTGGAGATAACAGTGCTTCTGTCCAGGAGAAAGCTAAGACTCACCAAACCACCCAGGTGAGGGGGTCGGTAAAAGATAGACTGGGCTCAAAGATGTAGGGAGACCATGCTGAACACGTCCCCTCTATCCGGAGACGGTTGTTCTCGGCCAGTCAGTATACCCCCATCCCCATCAACCATGCTAAAGACAACCAATCTCAGGCACATGACAGGAGAGGGAACGGGAGAGCTAAGGGTAGCCAAGACTAGCGTTGATTCATTCTGCATAAGAAGATGCAGGAAAATCAAGATGCCAAGATGGCACTACGCATTCAGCAAGAAGAGTTTGAGGAGCAGATGGTTAGGATGGCAGGAGAGCAGGAAGCCTCATCCAAGAGGCGAGGACATTGGAGCCGATCTCGATCACCTCGCCGGGGAGAGGAAGGAAGAGAAAAGAGCAGACCCAAAAGTCACTCACGAGAAGGCAGAAGCCAAAGGAGGAGTTGTTCGGTAGACAGAAAATCTGAGCATCAGGGCAGATCGGGACAAAGGAGGAGAATCGGGTCTCCCGAATACAAGGGGGACATACATAGATCACCCCTTCATAAAGAGGAATCTGATCCCCTTGCTCGAAGGGTTGCAGAGTTGGAGAAACTACTGGTGGCAAAAAGCTCGATGGGAACACCTATTAGTTATCCCGGTTCACCATTTTCGTCCAAAATTAATCAGGTCACAGCCGACCCGAAGAAGAAAATGCCCCCGATGGAGACATATGATGGGCTGGGGGACCCGTATGATCATTTTGATGGATATGACAGGCTAATGACCTACTAAGGGCATTCGAACGCTGACAAATGTCACATGTTTGCCACAACTTTAAAGAAGAGCGCCCGAGAATGGATGGGGACCTTGGCAGCTGGTTCGATTATTTCATGGTATGACCTTCGAGAAAAATTTCATGCTCGGTTCGGGAGCAATAAAAGAAGAGGGAAAATCACTGCTTCCCTCATGTAGGTGAGACAGCGTTCGGATGAAAGCCTCGGTCAGTACGTTAAAAGGTTTCGGGAGGCTGTGGGCTCGGTAGCAGAATTACATTCCCTATAAGCCTTGGGATTCTTCACGACTGGTGTGGATATAGGGAGATTGAAGAAGCAGATGAAAGACCTAGTGATCAATCCTCCTACAAATTTGACCGAAGCCTTTCATCGGGCTGAAGGATTTATAGCAATAGAAGAGGTTATGGGAAACTTTAAACCACACTCTCAGTCCTATGACAAATCTAAGGATCGAGACAAACAGAGTTATCAGCGTTCAGAAAAAAATCAGGGGAGGACAGATAATTCAGGAAAGAAGAACTACAATGGTGGGGGATCGGGCAGTGGCCGACCACCCTTCCCAAACTGAAGTGTTAATAAAGTTTACACCCCCCCAATATAGAACGGGCGAAGATATTGGAGGAGATACGGAATAAATCATTTTATGAGCCCTGCTCGACGCATCCGAAGCCTGGGAAGAAGGGTCGAGATAAGTTTTGTGAATACCATCAGAGTCCCGGACATACAACGGAGATGTGCAATGATCTGAAGGACCTGATAGAGAAGAATGTCCAAAATGGCCAGCTAGTTTAGTATGTAGCAGGTCAAGAAAGTGCTAAGATACCCAGGGAGGAAAATAAAGGGTCGGCTCGAGATGCACAGCCGAAATAGAACCAGCCAGCCCAAGGCGTAATTAACATGATTTCAGGCGGTTCTGTAGGGCGTGTAATTGGGAAGAAAAGGAATGGACACCTCGATGCAGTATTATCGGTGGCGGGTTCCTCACCATGAAAGGATCGGGCATTCCTAGGAACATCCATATCTTTCTTTGACGAAGATTACCGGTCAGACCTCATAGAGCCACATGACGAGGCGTTGGTGATAACTGCTCAAGTCGGGCCGGTGGACATGAGAAGGATGATGATTGACAATGGGTCCTCGGTTGACATACTATACACTCATGCCTACCAGAGGATGGACTTGGAGGGGAAGAAGATGGAATTGGGAGGAGAAGGCCCGCTGTACAGTTTCAGTAGGGATCTGGTGCATTTGTCGGGAACCATCAAATTGCCTATCACGTTCGGCACAGCACCCCAACAGGTGGAAATAAAGGTCAGATTTTTCATGGTCCGGGTGGATTCGGCATATAATGCAATTTTGGGAAGGCCAACCCTAGCAACCTTGCAAGCAGTAACATCCATACCACACTTTAAAATCAAGTTTCCGACACCGAACGGGATTGGGGAGGTAAAAAGTGATCTTGACATTTCCCGAAGGTGTTATTGGAATACCTTGATTTCTTTGGGGGGTCTGGGTCAGCAAGCAAAAGCAAACAATGGCCATTGAAGTAGAGTCATTCACTGAGAGAAGTACTGAGCCGCTTGCCCTGCCTACCGAGGAGACAGAGGATGTGGAATTGGTCCCGGGGAATACAGAGAAATTGATCAAGATCAGGTCGGGATTGACAGAACCATTCCGAACAGGACTGATAGATCTGCTTTGGGTATATGCCGACATCTTTGCATGGGAACCTAGTGACATGCCTGGGGTAAGTGAGTCAGTGGCCCTGCAGAGATTGCATATGGACCCGAAAAGAAAACTAGTTATACAAAAAAGAATGGTTTTTACTCCAGAGAGGCAGAGAATAATAGACGAAGAGATCGCCAAACTTCTAGAAGCAAAATTCATCTTCGAGATCAATTATCCCGAGTGGTTGGCTAATGTGGTTTTTGTTCAAAAACAGAACGGGAAGTGGAGATTATGAATCGATTATACGGACCTGAATAAGGCATGCCTGAAAGATTTTTATCCTCTGCCAAATATAGACCAGCTGATTGATGCCACTTCGGGGTAAGGCATGTTGAGTTTCATGGATGCCTTCTCAGGATATCATCAGATCTCGATGAGTAAGGAGGACATCCCGAAGATAAGCTTTATCACGCATCGGGCCAGATACGCTTATCGGAAGATGACCTTTGGACTACTCAATGTCGGGGCAACTTACCAGCGGATGATGAACTTCGTATTCACAAGGCAGTTAGGCCAAAGCATGGAAGTATATGTGGATGACGTGATTGTAAAAAGCATGTCATTCCGGGATCATCTGGAGGACCTAGAAAGCTGCTTTAAAACAGTAAGAAGACATAAGCTGTGGTTGAACCTGACTAAATGTACCTTCGAATTGGGGTCAAGAAAGTTTTTGGGGTACCTGATCAGCAAAAGGGGAATCAAAGCAAACCCGGAGAAGATTCAGGCGATCTTAGATATGAAATCCCTGAAGTCCTACAAAGATGTTCAGAGGTTGAGAGGACGGATTGCTGCCCTTCGGAGATTTGTATCAAGATCAGCTGAAAGATGTTTGCTATTTTTTGATACTTTGAAAGGCCTGAAGAATGAGAAAAGTTTTTAGTGGACCTCGAAATGTGAAGATGCGTTCCAAGGGATCAAGAAATATTTATCTTCAGCACCACTATTGATGAAGTCGATCCCTTCAGAACCTTTGTATTTATATTTGGTTGTAAGCTCGATAGCGGTGGGGGCAGCACTGGTACGGGACAAAGGGGAAAGCAGTTCCCAGTATACTATGATAGCCACGTTCTTCGAGATGTAGAGACAAGATATCCGAACCTGGAAAAGTTTGCCTATGCCCTAATAATCGCAAGCAAAAAGCTTTGGCACTATTTCTAGGGTTGGTTGGTGGTGGTGTATACGGATCAGCCGCTAAAGAAGGTACTGCATAGGCCTGAAGTCTCGGGTTGACTGGCTGCGTGGGCGGTGGATTTGACTCAGTTTTCTTTGGAATACCATCCCTGAATGGCAATCAAGGGACAAGCTTTGGCAGACTTTACAGTAAAATGTTTATTCAGAGAGCCAAATGTGGGGTCGGTTACTAATACACAACAGGTGCAAACGTCATGGACTCTCTATGTGGATGGGTCATCAACTTCGGACATTAGCGAAGCAAGGGTTATTCTGACAATTCCTGAAGGATTTAAAGTCCAATAAGCTATTCGGTTTCAGTTCAAAACCACAAATAATGAAGAAGAATATGAGGTCATCCTAGTTGGACTTTGGTTGGCCCGAAGCATTGATGTACAGAAGTTAGTTATCTACAGTGATTCCCAATTGGTCGTCAAACAGATATCTGGGGAATATGAGGCTCAGGGGGGGTAAGAATGACAAGGTACCTAGCCAAGGTAAAGGAGAAACTTGCATACTTCACTTCGCACAGTTGTCAAGGAGTTGATCGATCAGACAACACAGTAGCAGATGCCTTGGAATGATTGGCAACCACCAAAGCAAGTTCCTTTAATGGTTCGGTATATCTAGAGGTGTTGAAACAACCAAGCGTTCCGAAGGTGGAGGTGCTAGCTTTGGATCGGCTTGACTGCTGGCTTACGTCTTACATCTCTTATCTGGTCGATGGAGTTTTACCTTCGGACCGCATCTTAGCAAGAAAGATCAAGCACAGGAGCTCAAACTTTATTCTTATTGACGGAGATTTGTACCGAAGGGCTTTTAGTTCTCCACTGCTCAAGTGCTTGACACCATCAGAAGCGGATTACACACTTCGGGAAGTGCACGAAGGTATTTTTGGGGATCACATGGGGGCCAAATCTTTAGCATACAAGATTTTGAGGCAAGGATACTACTGGCCGACCATCTATCAGGAAGCCAAAGACTTTGTCAAAAAATGTCCCAAATGCCAACTAAATAGCGTCATCCCTCATCAACCTCTTAAAGAGCTGTGTTCGGTCTTATCCCCAATCCCATTTGCTATTTGGGGAATTGACATCTTGGGACCCCTACCAAAGGCCAAGGGACAAGTGAGTTTTGTGATCGTAGCTATCGACTACATGATTAAATGGGTCGAAGCCAAACCTCTATAAAAGATCACCAAACAGGAATGTCTCAAATTTTTTAAAGAAGGTGTTGTTTATCGGTTCGGTATCCCAATGGCGGTGGTTTTAGATAATGGCAGGCAATTCGTAGGGGCAAAGTTTGAAGCCTTTTTGAAAGAATTGGGGATTCATCACAGAAAGACTTTAGTTGCTCACCCCAATCAAACGATCAATTGGAAGTCACCAACCGAACTCTACTCAACGGAATCAAGAGGAGGTTGGATGAACTGAAGGATCGGTGGCCTGAGGAATTACTTAGTATTTTATGGGCCTACAAAACCACCCCGAGGATGACAACTGGGGATTCACCATTCCGATTGGCCTACGGGACCGATGCACTCATACCAGTCAAGATTGGATCTCGAATACTTTGTGTCAGTCAATATAAAGAGTTATATAATGACAACGACCTTCAATTGAATCTTGATCTATTGGAAGAAGTTCGGGATTCAGCTCTGATAAGGTTAGCTATTTATCAGAAACGAATTGCCCGACACTATAACCAGAAGGTGAAACAAAGGAGGTTCGAAGTTGGGGATTTGGTTCTTCGGGAGTCAGAGGCATCGACCCCCCAGAACACTGGCAAGCTGTTGTCGAACTGGGAGGGGCCCTATGAAGTAGTAGAGGTGCCGAAGCCAGGTACCTACTGGCTCCGGGCAATGGATGGTTCGGAAGTGAAGAATATATGGCATGTTGGAAGACTTAGAAAATATTACTAGTAAAAGTTATGTCATTCATTGATTTACATATGTAAATCATGCTATTTATAAATGAAATAAATGAGATTTCTCTTCGGGAAAATATTGTACTACATTTATATTCATGAGCTTTTTATAAATTCGACCAGACAAACTTCGGACATAAACCAATCAGAAAGTTAGAAACGACATAACTGATCGGTAAAAGTCATAAGTATAACTGATAGGAAAAATTACAAGAGAAGAAAAATTTTGTACTTCATTCATATTTATAAGTCTTTACAAAATTCGATCAGATAAGCTTCGAACAAAAACATATCAAAAAGTTACAAACAACGTAACTGATCGGTAAAGTTACAAGCATAACTAATCGAGAAAGTTATAAATTAAGAAAAGAAATGAAGACTACAAAATTTACAAGTCCTAAAAGAAACTATTATTTAGGGCCTTCGTCTTCGGCTTCAGATCCTTCGTCAAAAGAATTAAGGACAGAGACATCGTACCCAGCAGCCTTCATCTTCCTCCGAGCCTTTTCCCAATAAGCTTCATATCCCTCAGCAAACTGAGACATGATCTCTCAGTCAAGGCTGGAGATTCCTCGTATTCTGCTATGGCTCGCTATTTGGCTTCGACACATTCTTTCCCCAGGGAGTTGTTTTCTCGAATCATATGCATCAACTTAGCATGCATCTCATCAAACTTCTCCTCGAGGACATGAAGGTCTTGCAGCCGATCATTGTTTTCCTCTGACAAATGCTCCTTCTCCTGGATGAGTTTCTTGGCGTGATTATCAAGACCGACGAACTCTTACTGAAGTAAGGCATACTGCTCTTTAAGCTCATCAGTCTGACGCTCAGCCTCAGTCACTTTATTTAGGGTCTCGACGTGAAGATCCTTCTCGTTCTTCAGCTCTGACCGTAGACCCCGAACCTCAACCCCAAGCAACTCCATATCCGCCTTCAGCTGAGACTCATTCTTAGTAGCACGGGCCATAGGTGGAATGGCTCGGGCAAGGATAGCATTGGCCTACACCATGAGGTGGAATGTATAAGTTATAAGAAACAAAAGACGAAAAGGGGAAATACAAAAAGCTTTCCAGTTTACGTAACACTAGGCCTTGATATAGGCCACTAGAAGCTCCTCGGAGGAGAACCCCTTAAACCGCTTACCGCCTCCACGCAGTTTAAAGTGCTTGAGCAGATTGAAGGGGAAAACCTTCGTGGGAGTACTCCTTGGCCAGAATGTAGTAGGCGTTCCCTGTGAGGAGCTCGCCTCGGTGTTCGGCCCTGAGGTAGGCGTGGAGGTTGGAAGGGGATCGGCTTCCACGATCGAGAGATCCAGATCCTCTATTAGCCGAGGCCTCTTGGAATGAGGTTCGAGAGGAACCTCTTCGGTTTCCTCCGAATCCTAGAGGATTGCGACCGGTGGAGGTGGAGGAGGGGTTGGCTTTAGAATGACCAAAGAAGATGGCTTGGAGGGGCCCTTAGCGGAAGGATTCTTCTTACTCTACTTTAACAAAGTTATCTTCTCTGATCGGTTCATCTTTAGAATACTTTTACCACCGGCTTCGGTGGTGGCGGCGTTCGGAGGGGCTGAACCCGAGGCAGAACCTGTTGAAAGCTTTCCAATCGGGATAGTCTCCTCGTCGGGTGAATCGCCTATGATTGGGGGGCAGATGGGTTAGACCGTGATTGGCAGAGGTGTCAACGAGACATCAACCCCCTCGGGTTTGAAGATGGTGACTGCAAGATGGATAAGACAGTTAGAAACGAAAAAAAGACTATTGAAAGATAAGCCAAGGCATGTAAGAGGTTAGGGGTTATAACTTACGGCCATTTTGTACAGCCAAGAGTCGTTGGATAAAACTCCTAGTCCCCACTCAGTCTGGCACAATCTTTTGTAAAATGTTTTGAAGGCGTCAGATCGGTCCTTCGGGAATTTGGATATTTTGGCAATGGGATCTTCAGGAGTGGACTAGTTCGGTAGAAGCTTAAGGTCGATTCCCCTCATGAAAAACCATTGTGGGTGCCACCCCTTATTGTTAGAAGGAGTCTTCATAAAGGTGGCTCGGCCGGCCACATGGTTTAGTTGTCGGAAGTCGAGTTCCTTTGAATTCCTGATAGAGAATAAAACAAAAAAGAAATCGAGGCCAGGAGTGATCCCGACCTCCTGACACAGGGAAATGAAGGAGATTAGATGGATATACGAGTTCGGCACTAGTTGTACGAACCCGATCCCCGCGAAGCAGAGAAAGGAAGAAATGAACTCATGAAGGGGGAACTGAACCCCATACTTCAGAGCCCAGAGGGGGATGGCAACCCAGTCGCCTTCGGGGCGCCAGAACATCCTTTTATTGGGCTCAAGAACCTGAAGTTTGTATTCTTTGGGGATGGTAAACAAGGTTCGGATATCAGAGAGTTAGGATGTGCTTATGGTGGACTTAGTATTGATGTGAGAAATCGATTTTCGAGGCGTAAAGCTTTCAGATCTTTGATTCGTTGCTATCAGTGGAAGTATCAGCAGGGGCTGCCGGTAAGTCAACCGGAATCAGGTCTCCGGCGGCAATGGTAGTGGTAGTGACGGTAGGTGGATCTTGCTCAGTGGTGGGAAGAATGTTGGAGTCTGCCATTTGAGGTGAAGAAAGTAGGAATGTAAAGTTTCAGAAGCTAAAACAAACGAAAAGAAGCTGGGAATGAGATGTTTAAACCAGAAAGATTTGATTAAGAAGAGGTTTGGATGAATTAATTGCTCACCGAAAATCTCCCTCGCCAGAAAATCTGAAAAAAGGATTTGAAATGAGGAAGATTTGGAAAAGGTGATAATGAGGGATGAAGTGGGGGTTTTATAGTGAGATGACACGAAACCCCTGTATGCTTATTTATGGCGGTGGGGCCCCATTCCGGGAAGCGCAAGATATTTCAAAAATAAAGAGAAACCGTTTAGGTTCCCCAGACAACTCATCATTTGCTGTCATGACTTTTCGAGTTCATGTCTTTTCAAGTCTCTAATTATAAATATACTATAACAAGAGACTGGGGGGCAATGTTCAGGAGCATTTTACCGATACTCATGTAATTTGAGAGCTTCGGTTCCGAAGAAATTTATTAAGCCCATTGGTCAAGCCAATGAGAGTTGTTGAAAGCGTTCGGGTTTGGACAACCGAGTCCTTTGGACCAAAGTCCTCTTCGGGTTAGTGGTGTTCGGGGTCGGGTATCCGAGTCCTTTGGGCTGGAGCCCAGACCATTGTATATAGGTTCGATTGAATTGGGTTAGCCCTCGTATGGAGCCTAGAGTCATAAAGTGTTTAAATGACTAAGGATTCTAGTCCTAATCGTATTTGTATAAGGTAACTCCAAATGTAGTGTTTGGATTGGATTCCACTTGCATCTTTTAAGGAGATTGTGTTGGACCCAAATAATGATAACTACCATATTTAGGAGTCCTAAACCGACTCGAAGATGGATTCCAAGGTAGTGGGAATGGCTATAAATACAAGGCTAAACTCCAGGTTAACAGGTAATATACACTTTTGAGCACTAAACACTAAAGTCTCTATTGTTAAACCTTGTGAGAATATTTATACTTATTTTTCACATCGAATTATCCCATGACGGCATGTCAAGCCAAGATTGATGCGATCCGTTATCATCTTGTAATTCAAAGCGTAGACTTGGTGATTGAACGCTGGCAAAACTTTACTTTCACACTTTGAAAAATCTAATTTTAGGGAATACTGTGAGAAAAGTATATCCATACGTTTAACTTCTTTTTCCAATCATCAAGAAAAATCTACCTTCACTATGCTTGTGGCTTACTTAGATTTTCATGTCCTGTATATTTATAGTAGGTTTCCAAAGAAAAAAGAAAATATGTGGGGGCCAAGCAAAAAAAGGTTGGCCTTTAATAAATTTTCCCTAAAATATCTTGATCAGAGCTCGAAACAAATTGAGTTGTTCATGAACAAAACTCAATATGAGAATGGATTTAAACTATACATATTAAATAATATATCTTTCTTAAATAATATATTTTTATTAAAATTATGTTATTTTAGAAAAAAAATTAATAAACAAATAAGATTGCGGATAACATTTTTATAAATAAATAAAACAAATAAAATCACTCTCTTTTAATATTACTTAAATTTGATTCGGTTCAAATAAATATCAAATCGAACCCCACTGAAGCTCCCTTAAACTCGACTCTGAGTTCTAGCTTTTTGACAGTTACATTCTACTTATAATATATCGACTACGCGCACAAGTTTTTGCAAGCCTTGTGTGTGCAGTAGAAAACTAAAACATATATATATAGATGATCCTGAAACATTTCCTTTTCATCAAAAAATGATTTTTGGTGGAGAATTTCTAGATGCTTGAGTTTATCTGGGTATACAAAATGTTAAAGAACAGTTCCTATAGTATCTTTGGTTCTTATTCTTTGACATGTATGGAATGGAATGACTTAAAGAATGGAATGGAAATGGAATGGTCATTCTCATTTTTATATTTGGTTTTCCCATTCATTATTTCAGAAATAAAATCACCTTTCTAATTTAGGCGTTTAGTTTATATGAATTACATTATGAATGGAATGTGAAATAATTTTTTTGATTTTTTATATACGACAAACTTATAAAATGAATGAAAATTAATCTTGCGAGGTTATTAAGTATAAATTTGAAATTCTTTTATTCTATTTTTTTTTTACTTTTATTTTTTTAATTTGTGTGAAAATTATACTTTATTCATTTTTTTAAATTTTTTAAAAACGGAGAGAGTATTATGTAAATAAGTATAAATATATATAAGCAATCAGTGAAAACATAAATCATAATATTTTTACTGCAAAAAATGTAGGAAAATAAAAGAAATGATAGCGAAAAGAAGAGGGGAAAGAGGTTGGCCTAGTAATGAAATAAACTCACCTATTTAGAAATGAATGAAAAATAGCTTTTAGATTTGGAAGAAAATAACTGAATGGAATGAAAATTGACTAACCAAACATCTTTTAAGTCATTCCATAAGTTCTTTCCATTCCCAGCTCATTCTATTTCATTTCCACCAACCAAACACAACATAAGTTTTCATTTTGTAGTATTGAATATACCTTGAAACATGCAGCTTGCAGCTACCAGCTACCAGCAATATAGAAATAATTAGGAGCAGCTAGCATTGACAAATAGGAGATGCAATACAGAATAGCAGCAATGTCTAATGCATCTGTGGCTAGCCTCAGTGCAACGCAGCAGATTTTGAAGAGTACTAAAACAAAAAATTTACAGCAATGATGCCAAGTTTTGAAAATCTGGTTCTTCTCTTAACCTGATTAGTTTATCTTTATGATTGTGACTTTAAGTAGGGAATGTAAATGATATTTGAAGTCATATTTCATTGGTGCAGTAGATGATTTGTAATCTTAAATTTCATTATTTAAATATTTTAGATTATGGGATATATTTTAGTAATAAATTATATTTTAGTCTTATGCAAAAAAAAAAAAAATGAACCAACTGAATCGTTTGTGAGAATACACCAAAAGGCACAGCGCAGCCTGTGGCCCTGTGTGGCTTTATTAATAGAGATTAAGAGTATGTTTGGGATTACTTATTTTGATTATTGTTTTTTATTATAATTAGTATTAAAAAAAAGTTGGTTGTGTTTGATAAATAAAAAACACTTAAATTAATCAAAAGTGAACAGTGTTTGGTATATGAAAATTTTTTAATCACTTCCCAGAGCGGATTTTTTTCTAAATCTTGATAAAACACAAGTGTAAATAACTAAAGTCATGTTTTGAAAAGTAAAAATAAGTAATTGATGTAATTACTAAAATAAATAAGGATATATCAGTAATATACTTGGTCCAATCTGATTATTAGATTTAGCAAATAATCAAAAGCTCCAATTTTAAAAATCAGGTTATCAAATACTTTTTGTTTCTTAAAACTAATTATAAAATCAGATTATCAAACACTTTATTTCTTAAAACTAATTATAAGCAAGCTTAACCGCTTATAAACAATCCCAAATATCTTATAAACCAATTATGGGTAAACAAGCTGAGGAATACATTTCTTATTTCTTTTTTTAAGAAATTAATAATTGTCTTTAAAAATTTAATATTTAAAATAAACCATCAAAAAGAAGCTATTTCTCCATTTCTTATTCTTTTTTAAAGAAAATAATAATTGTCTTTAAACATTTTAATATTTAAATTAAATCATCAAAAAGAAAGACTCATTTCTCGATGTCGTGAAGTACTACCAAGTTTTTAATTAGTTTAAAGTTTGTTTTCCTATAATAATCTTTTTTTGAGTTGCTCTTTAAATATTTTGTAGGTTTGTTTGGACACTACTATCAATATTCAATAGTACCTTTTGGGTTATGGGCATGTAGTGGGCCAAGATAATACCTTAGCCCACCACAGGCAGACATTAAATCTAGCATGATTGCAAACACTCTTTATTCTTTGATTAGTCCGAAGATAACAAACTTGTGAACTATTCTTTACTTTTTGTTTTCTAAAGTCTATAATCCCAAGGAAGAAGATAATGGCTTTAAAAATAATATTTAAAATATTATATAATAATTAAAAAAAAGGTTCATGTTATAAAACCTTAGCAAATTATAGAAAGATACTCTTATAATTGCTGCATAAATTTAGAGAGAATAAATAAGAGAAAAAGAGAGAGAAACTATTCAGAAAAAAATCTTATTATTTTCCTTTATAAAGGCAAAGAAGAGGAGGAGGTTCACGGGTGAGGAAGGAAAGAAGAAAAGAAAGGGAGTCACGGGGAGGAGGGAATCACATCATAATACATCCCCTGATTTTCTACGATAGAAGATTATGTCTCATTAAAAACCTTGTTAAGAAAATCCAGTGGGAAAAACTTAACGAAGGGAAAAAGAGTACATATCTTTTACATAAATATCTTAATTGATTGCCTCGTTAAAACCTTATCAGGAAAAACCCATTGGGATAAAAACCGTGACTAAGAAAAAAGAGTACAGTCTTCCCCTCAAAAGGATTTCATTACTCCTTGATGAAATGTTGTCATAAGTCTTTCAGTCGACACATTCTGATCCTTTTTCGAAGTTTTGCAAACGTTGCATTTGGTAGCGACTTTGTGAATAAGTAGGCTAGATTATCACATGATCGAATTTGATGCACATCTATATCACCCTTCTTTTGTAGCTCATGTGTGAAGAAGAATTTAGGTGAAATGTGCTTTGTTCTATCTCCCTTGATGTACCCTCCTCTAAGTTGAGCAATGCATGCAGCGTTATCCTCATACAAAATTGTAGGAATGTCTTTGATTGATGGTAATCCAAATGATTTTTGAATATGTTGAATAATTGATCTCAACCAAACACACTCTCTGCTTGCTTCATGTATAGCGAGAATCTCTGAGTGATTTGAAGATGTAGTTGTCATGGTTTGCTTTGTGGATTTCCATGATATATCTGTGTCACAATACGTAAATACATAACCTGTTTGTGATATTCCACTATGTGGATCTGATAAATATCCTGCATCGACGTATCCAACCAATTGCGACGTTGAATTTCTTGGATAAAATAACCCAAGATCTATACTTCCACGGAGGTATCTAAAAATGTGTTTGATCCCATCCCAATGTCTCTTAGTTGGAGAAGAACTGTATCTTGTTAACAAGTTGACAGCAAAAGTAATATCCGGTCGTGTACAGTTTGCAAGATACATAAGAGCACCTATTGCACTTAGGTATGGGACTTCAGGTCTAAGAACTTCTTCCCCACTTTCTAGAAGTCGAAATGGATCTTTATCAACTTCTAAAGATCGAACAACCATCGGGGTTGTCAAAGGATGAGCTTTATCCATATGAAAACGACTGAGAATCTTTTCAGCATATGTGGATTGATGAACAAAAATTTCAGATGCTAAATGCTCCACTTGTATTCCCAAACAGAATTTTGTCTTTCCAAGATCTTTCATTTCAAATTCATCCGTTAAATAAGTAGCAGTTCTTCAGAAGTACCTACAAGATTCAAATCATCCACATATACAGCAATGATGGAAAATCCACTTTGTGATTTCTTAATAAAAACACATGTACATACTTGATCATTTATATATCCATCTTTTATTAAATAATCACTAAGTCGATTATATACCACATCTGACGCTATCAACCCATACAATGAGCGTTGTAACTTGATTGAATATATGTGACGGGGCCTTTGTGATTCAGCCATTTTCAATCCTTCATGGATTCTCATATAAATCTCACTGTCAAGTGAGCCATATAGGTATGTTGTTACAACATCCATCAGACGTGTTTTCAAACCTTCCATGGTTGCCATACCTATCAGAAAGCGAAAAGTGACTCCATCCATTCTTCGGAGAGTATGTATCCCGATAATCAATACCGTGTTTTGTGAAAACCCTTGAGCTACAAGTCGAAGCTTTGTATCTCACAATTTCATTTTTCTCATTTCACTTTCGTACAAATACCCATTTGTTTCCGACCGGGATTACACCCAGCTGTGTTTGAAATAGTGAGGACAGCTAAAACATCTTTCTAGAACCATCATTCCATACCCCGACTCGATCCTGCTTATGTTCTCACCTCCCGAGAAGAAAAAAATGGAACAAAAAGGAAAAGGGTGAGCTCAACTAGCCCAATAAAGAATATTATGACTAAGATAATATACAACAAATTATCATTAGTCTTCAACAGGAAAAAATTTGATAGAATATATTAGACAACAAGTTTTAGATCAACAAACACAGCGGAAACAGCAATCCATTAGAAGAGTCACGTAGAGAATGAATTCTACTATCTTCTAAGATTTAAGAGTCCATCATCAATATTTTATCCCTGTAACATCAATCAATATACATCTTTTAATCAAATATTCATCTTTGCACTACAGGCCAAAGATATTCATCAAGTATCACTAGTTGGTCATGTTCATCTCAACACCTGTTCACCTTTGCACTACGGGCCAAAGATATTCACTAATCATTCATCTTTGCACTACAGGCCAAAGATATTCAGTAATATCATCATTTAGGACTAAGGATGATGAAAAATATTTTAAAGAAAACGAATCCAGTGAGACAGAAGGACAAATATTAGGGATTCGTATAATAGTTTTATCCAAGATCAATAATACTCCATAATAACCAATTTTGAAGCAGAATTCAAAAATAACGATCAAAACATAGATACAATCAAAGATAGTAGCCAAAATAGACATCTTGGACAAAAAGGAAAATTTTTATTTTTCGGTGAATAGTGTCGTATACGTGAATAGTAATCCCGACACAAAAAGTTTTAAATTTAATTAGAAAGTTCACCAATATTCCAGCATAATGATATTGAAGAAAATAATATCATTTAAGAAGAAAATAACATCCCTTACCTCAAAATAACCATATTTCGATTGAATTTGATATATAGTCTTGTGAAACAGACCGATAAAGCAACACTCAAAGTATCAAAATACTCACAAGAATACGCTCGATAATCTAGAGAGAAAGATAACTTGTTTCTGGTGTGATTTTCAATTCTAACCTAGGCGTCTATTTATAGGAAAATGTTAGAACGCCAAAGGGGACTAAATAATAAAATAATATTATTATTAATTACAATTCCTACGCATGCTTTGAATTTTTGGGCAGCCATGTTAAAAAAAATTCAAAGAAATTCACATGTGTATTCCACCAACCAAAAGTGGGTCCCCCCATAAATTTAATAAAAAAATCATTTTATTTATCAAAACTTCAATAATTCATAGAAAATAGCCTGTTTATCAGAAAAATATGAATTTTATGTCCATTCTGCCTGAAATCGAATTCTCTACAACTTTCCAGAAGAAAGTTTTTCCAAATTCCCAACAGAAAATATCTGAAATCCACAAACGGATGATTTTTAATACCTCCACTTTGACAAAATACTGATAAAACACCTCAACATTAATTCCTTCATTAATAACCACATAAATAAATTCATCATTTATATCCACATCAAATAAATATTTTCTTATCATATAAATCAATAATTAATTATTCATAAATAATATTACAGAATCATAATTATGACAACCAGGCCGTTCCTAGGAAAGAGTGGGCTTTCCAATAAGAATTTCTCCTTACTAGCGCGCAATTAGGTGACTAAACCTCTCCTTAGATAGAACTTTCTAGACATTGCCAATAATGTTATCTAATAATATTATTCAAATAATATGAATTATTGATCTGATAATGGAAAATATTGTGCAGTGACAATTATTGAAACAACAATAATATAAACTATCAACGCAGCAATTATTGAATCAATAAAATAAAATATTGAACAAGAATTCATCGTGAATAATTATTGAGTAGTGTGCCTTCACGCATTTAATCAATAATTCAATAATATCATGCAATACTGGTGTTTCATCGTGCCACCACAGCAGACATCGTATTTTAACCACCGTGTATTCCAACAGTGTTAACGGTAACAACTACGTCGTTATTTATAAAAACTCATACTTTGTCGTTAACTTCATCCGATAGTTATTCTGTTATGAGCCCCACGAATGATTTGCTGGCCGCATCGCACAAATATTCCCGACAAAAAGAATATTCCACCGACCAAAAAAAGAATATTCCCCACACAAAATGAATATTTTATAACCACTTGCTTATTTTGCAAAATTTTCACATTTCACCCATAACCAAATCATTATATCAAATTAACACCTTATTAATTTAGAATAATGAATAGAGAAAATTTTATTTTATTTATAATAAGTTGGGGTCTTACAACCTCCCTCCTTATAAAATTCGTCCTCGAAATCGACGACGTACTGGTGTTTTGAACGGTGTGAGGTACCTCGCTTTCATTTCCGATTCCAACTCCCATGTCATTTCCTCCATTACATGGTTTCTCCACAAAACCTTGACTTGTGGTATAACCTTGGTGCGTAAGACATGTTCTTTTCTATCCAAGATCTTAACAGGTACCTCCTCGTACGTTAAATCTTCGGCTATCTCGACTGGTTCTAACTCAATAATATGGTTCGGGTCTTTTACATATTTACGAAGCATAGATATGTGAAAAACATTATGAACACGAGACATGCTTGGAGGTAATGCGAGTCTATAGGCCACATTTCCTATTCGGTCAAGAATCTCAAATGGACCAACAAATCTTGGATTGAGCTTTCCTCTCTTTCCAAATCTTGTAACTCCCTTCCATGGAGCAACACGTAATAAAGACATGATCCCCAATATTAAATTCAACGTCCTTTCGATGAAGATCAGCATAACTCTTTTGTCGATCTTGTGAGGTTTGAATACGTTGTCGAATCATTTGGATCTTTTCTGTAGTCATGCGTACTAATTCTGGTCCCAACAACGTTGCTTCTCCCACCTCGTCCCAGCATACTGGAGAACGACACTTTCATCCATACAACGCCTCGAATGGAGCCATGCCTATACTTGCTTGATAACTGTTGTTGTAGGAGAATTCCACCAGTGGCAAGTACTTATCCCAACTTCCTTTGAAATCTAGAACATGGAGTCTTAATAGATCTTCAAGGGTTTGAATAGTCCTCTCTGATTGTCCATCCGTTTGAGGATGGTATCTTTAACTAAATAAATCAGAATCCGTGCCCATAGCTTTCTGCAAGCTAACCCAAAATCTTGAAGTGAATCTTGGGTCACGATCCAAAACTATGGATACTGGCATGCCATGCAATCTACCAATCTCATTCACGTACATACGAGCAAGACGTTCAAGGGAATAAGTTTCACGTATCGACAAGAAATGAACAGACTTGGTTAATCTATCAACAATAACCCAAATCGCATCTATGCCTTGAGAAACTTTGGGAAGACCTGTAACAAAATCCATGGTAATGTGTTCCCACTTCCATTTCAAAATCTCAAGTGGTTGCAATGGACCTTTTGGTACTTGATGCTCCGCCTTTACACGTTGACAAGTTAAACACCTCGAGATAAACTCCGCGATCTCTCTCTTCATATTGTCCCACCAAAATGTATGTCGAATATCATGATACATTTTGGTACTCCCAGGATGGATTGCAAACGGGGTGTTGTGTGCCTCCATCATGATTCTATGCTTCAAGTCAGAATCGTTAGGAACGCAAAGTCTGGAGTTGACTCGAAGTATTCCTTCTTCATCGATTCTTGCTTCTGGAATAGCACCTTCTTGCACTTTCTTCTTCATACGCATCAGCCCCAGGTCCGTAGCTTGAGCAGCTTTAACTTTATCGATTAAAGTCGGTTCTACTCGTATATTCGCCATCATCACGTGGGTCCTTGGAGTTTTTAACTCTATCTCCATCCTTTGCAAGTCATACAAAATGGGTCTTTGCGTTGACAATATCGCACTCGTACTTGCATATGATCTTCTACTCAATGCGTCAGCTACTACGTTCTCTTTTCCAGGATGATATTGAATAGTGTGATCGTAATCTTTCAATAGCTCAAGCCAACGTCGTCGCCGCATATTGAGTTCTTTTTGGATGAAGAAATATTTGAGGCTTTTATGGTTCGTATAAATCTCCACTTTCTCCCCATACAAGTAGTGTCTCCAGCATTTTACGCGCAAAACGATCACGCGCAACTCCAAATCATGAGTAGGATAATTTCTCTCATATTCTTTGAGTTGTCGCGAGGTATAGGCTATGACTTTCCCATGTTGCATGAGAACACATCCTAACCCTTTGCTCAAGCATCATTTGAGATAACAAATCCATCCGAACCAGATGGTATTGCCAGAACAGGTGCCGAAATGAGTCTCCTCTTGAGCTCTTGGAAACTCTTCTCGCATTCCTCGCTCCATATGAATTTTTTATCTTTCCGAGTCAGCTGAGTTAACGGAGTAGCGATTCGAGAAAATCCTTCCACGAATCTCCGATAATAACCAGCTAAGCCCCGTAAAGCTACGACTTTGGATCACCGACTTGGTTGTTCCCAACTTTGTATTGCTTCAATCTTCATTTGGGTCAACAGATACTCCATGTTTTGACACCACGTGCCCAAGGAATGCTACTTCCTCAAGCCGTAACTCGCATTTCTTGACTTGGCATATAGCTTGTTTTCACGAAGCCTTTCAAGTATCGTCTTCAAATGGTGCTCATGATCTTCACGGCTTTTGGAATAGATGAGGATGTCATCAATAAAGACAACAACGAATCGATCCAAATATTCCTTGAATACTCGGTTCATCATATCCATGAAAGCGGCGGAGAGCATTAGTCAATCCAAAAGACATGACTAAGAATTCATAATGCCCGCATCGAGTTTCAAGGCGTCTTGAAATATCCTCGGTTTTAATCTTTAGCGATGATATCCGAGCTAAGATCAATCTTTGAAAAGAATTATGCTCCTCAGAATCTGGTTGAACAGTCATCAATGCGAGGTAGCGGATACCTATTCTTGATGGTGACATGGTTTAATTCTCAGTAGTCAATATAAAAGTCGCATACTCCCGTCTTTCTTCTTTACTGAATAAAACAGAGAGCACCCCAAGGAGATGTACTAGGACTAATGAAACCAATGTCTAATAACTCTCGTAGTTGGACTTTTAACTCTCGAAGTTCAATAGGAGCCATTCGATATGGGGTTTTAGAAATGGGTTTTGTACCCGGTTCAAGGTCAATAAAGAATTCAACATCACGTTCTGGGGGTAGACTAAGAAGTTCTTCAGGAAATACATCAGGAAATTCTCTAACAACAGAAATATTATCCAAATCTGACTTGCCTTTATTCAAATCCATAACATGGGCTAAGAAAGCTTGGCATCCTTTTTTTCAATAAACGAATAGCTTTGTGGCTTGATATGACAGTGATTGATTTTAGTGGTTTAGTTGTTTGAATTCGTATGACAGGTTGGTTAGGAATATGAAAACTAACACCCTTACGAAAATAATCAATTTTGGCATGATGAGTGGTTAACCAATCAATTCCTAAAATCACATCAAAAGCAAGTATCATTAAAGAAATAAGATCAACAGGTAATGTGATTGTGCCAACTTGGATCAAGCAAAATTTATAAACTATAGATGTAACGAAGGTATCACCCAACGGAGTTTCAACAGATAAATCAAAGTCTAATTTCTCCGGAGTCAAGTTTAAACGTTGAGCACAAGCAGGAGAGATAAAAGAATGGGTAGAACCGGTATCTAGTAAGGTATAAACTTTGTAAGAATTCAAGATTAGCTTACCCGTGATCACCTCGTTCGGGTTCCTCATGTTTTGGCCAGTCACAACAAATGCTCTTCCAGGAACCGTTGATTTCGACTTATCCGGGACAGCCCTTGGAGTCACCATCCCCGCTGAACTTGGTTTCGCTATAGTACAATCTTAAGCGATATGTCCTTCCTTTCCACAATTATAACATACCTTGGATTGTTGTAGGCAGTTTGGACTGATATGTCCCTCTTTCCCGCATTTGTAACATCTAACTGGCGGTCGTTCTCCTCCCCTAGAATTTGTTGTTGGTGCTGGTGTTGCTTCTGATGTCTTCCCATCATTATTGAATCTCCTCTTTCTAAAATTTCCACTTGACTCACCTCTCCTATTATCATGGCCACGATTACCACCCGAGTGGTTACCGCCTTTGTCCGTATTTTTCCCTCCTCGCTGGTTATCATCTTTCTGATGACTGTTGTCACCGGTATGACCTTGGTTGTGATCCCTCGGTTGAGTATACTCATTATCTCTCTAATAATTGAGCCATGTTAACAACATCTGAATACAGAGAAAATTTATGAGAGATAAGATATTGACGAATCTCAGGTTTTAGACCTCTCAGAAACATCTGCGTCATACGTTCCTCATTCTCTACCAAATGAGGTGCAAACCTGAATAACTCCGCGAACTTCGTCTCGTCATCGAGACACCGTCATGTTGTTACATTCGGTCTAATAATAAACTCTACCTCCTTCATATGACGAATACTTTCTGGAAAGTACTTGTCATTGAACAGTTTTTGAAATCTTTCCCAAGACATCTTAAGTGCGGCTGGCTGGGTACGCTTCACGGATTCCCACCAAAAAATTTAATCTGCCTCACCACGGAACATAAATGTGGCGAATGGAACCTTCTGCTCCTCCGTGCATCCCAAGACATCGAATATCTTGGTAATTTTCTTGACCCATGTTTCCGCCTTAATCGGATCGGGCTTTCCCCAGAAATCTGGTGGTCCCAACTCCTTGAATCGCTTGGTTGTGTGACATATCGCGCGTTGCCATCATTTCCACCCGTATTTTGTACACGAGTCTCCCTCGTCTGATTTTACATGAACTGTAAAAAGCTTCTAAACATCCCATCATTCATCGTTTGCTCGGTAGCGTTGTTTACAAGAGGAATATTGTCTTCCTGTTGCACGTTCTCCTAGTTTGTGACTAAAGGTTGTTCCACAGTCTCATACACTCCATTGTTAACGTTCTCGGCAGCCATTCTTAAATAATTCCATAAAACAAGGGTTAATTAAACAAATTAACATATCACATAATATACCTATATTATGACCGACCAACAAATAAGCTTAGATGGGACACACTAGCGAAGGATTTTCTCATCTCTCCCCTCCTAGTTCTATTCCTCGATCTCCGCCAGAGACCATATCCCTAAGCTTTGATACCAACTGTGACGCCCCCAAAATAGGTATACAACACCCATTCTGAGTCGTTAAATACATGGTACAAAAAGCAAACTACAACTTCAATAATACATTTGTCGTGCAAAATACGACAACACATACTGTGAGTTTAAATACAAATATTGTCTTCTAGACAATATCCACACCCAAATAAGTCCTCATTACAATTATTCATACACTATTTTACAGAAATAGTGAGGACAGTTAAAACATCTTTCTAGAACCATCATTCCATACCCCGACTCGATCCTGCTATGTTCTCACCTCCTGAGAAGAAAAATAGAACAAAAAGGAAAAGGGTGAGCTCAACTAGCCCAATAAAGAATATTATGACTAAGATAATATACAACAAATTATCATTAGTCTTCAACAGGGAAAAATCTGATAGAATATAATAGACAACAAGTTTTAGATCAACAAACACAGCGGAAACAGCAATCCATTAGAAGAGTCACGTAGAGAATGAATTCTACTATCTTCTAAGATTTAAGAGTCCATCATCAATATTTTATCCCTATAACATCAATCAATATACATCTTTTAATCAAATATTCATCTTTGCACTACGGGCCAAAGATATTCATCAAGTATCACCAGTTGGTCATGTTCATCTCAACACATGTTCACCTTTGCACTACGGGCCAAAGATATTCACTAATCATTCATCTTTGCACTACAGACCAAAGATATTCAGTAATATCATCATTTAGGACTGAGGATGATGAAAAATATTTTAAAGAAAACGAATCCAGTGAGACAGAAGGACAAAATTTAGGGATTCGTATAACAGTTTTATCCAAGATTAATAATACTCCATAATAACTAATTTTGAAGCAAAATTCAAAAATAACGATCAAAACATGGATACAATCAAAGATAGTAGCCAAAATAGACATCTTGGACAAAAAGGAAAATTTTTATTTTTTCGGTGAATAGTGCCGTATACGTGAATAGTACCGTATACGTGAATAGTAACCCCGACACAAAAAGTTCCAAATTTGATTAAAAAGTTCACCAATATTCCGGCATAATGATATTGAAGAAAATAATATCATTTAAGAACAAAATAACATCCCTTACCTCAAAATAACCGTACTTCTGACTGAATTTCGGGTATAGTGCTGACGGAACTTGCACCATATAGCAACACTCAAAGTATCAAAATACTTACAAGAATACGCTCGATAATCTAGAGAGAAAGAAAACTTGTTTCTGGTGTGATTTTCAATTCTAACATAAGCGTCTATTTATAGGAAAATGCCAGAACGCCAAAGGAGACTAAATAATAAAATATTATTATTATTAATTACAATTCCTACGCATGCTTTGAATTTTTGGGCAGCCATGTTGGAAGAATTCAGCAGCCCATGTGTGTATTCCACCAACCAAAAGTGGGTCCCCCATAAATTTAATAAAAAATCATTTTATTTATCAAAACTTCAATAATTCATAGAAAATAGCCCATTTATCAGAAAAATATGAATTTTATGTCCATTCTGCCTGAAATCAAATTCTCTACAACTTTGCAGAAGAAAGTTTTTCCAAATTCCCAACAGAAAATATCCGAAATCCACAAACGGATGATTTTTAATACCTCCACTTTGACAAAATACTGATAAAACACCTCAACATTAATTCCTTCATTAATAACCACATAAATAAATTCATCATTTATATCCACATCAAATAAATTTTTTTCTTATTATATAAATCAATAATTAATTATTCATAAATAATATTACAGAATCACAATTATTATGAAACTGCAGTTCCCAGAAAGAGGGGGCTTTCAATAAGGATTTCTCCTTCATCGTGCGCAATTAGGTGACCAAACCTCTCCTTAGACAGAACTTTCTAGACATTGCCAATAATGTTATCTAATAATATTATTCAAATAATATGAATTATTGATCTGATAATGGAAAATAATGTGCAGTGACAATTATTGAAACAACAATAATATAAACTATCAACGCAAACAATTATTGAATCAATAAAATAAAATATTGAGCAAGAACTCATCGTAACAATTATTGAGTAGTGCCTTCTTACGCACGAATCAATAATTCAATAATCTTGTGCAATACCGTAGCTTCTTTGTGCCACCACGCGTAGACATCGTATTTTAACCACCGTGTATTCAACGGTGTTAATTCAGTATAACTACGTCGTTATTTATAAAAACTCATACTTTGTCATTTTCTTCATCCGATAGTTATTCTGTTATGAACCCCATGAATGGCTGCGTCGTCGTACGAATATTCCCTGACAAAAAGAATATTCCACGACCAAAAGAATATTCCTCGACAAAAATGAATATTTTATAACCACTTGCTTTTTTTGCAAAATTTGCACATTTCACCCATAACCAAATCATTATATCAAATTAACACCTTATTAATTTAGAATAATGAATAGAGAAAATTTAATTTTATTTATAATAAGTTGAGGTCTTACATCTGGAGTGGTTTGTACCTCTTCTTGGGCTATTCCCATTCTTGGAATAAGTGCTACTTCTGGAGCGGGTATTCCTTCTGGGATTCCCTTATTTGCTTTTGATTTTCGTGGTACAATGTCTTTTGCACCAACCTGTGACGCCCCCAAAATAGGTATACATCACCCATCTTGAGTCACCAAATACATGGTACAAAATTCAAATACAACTTAATATACAAATGTGATATAATAAAACGACAAAACATATGCTGTGAGTTTTAATACAAATATTGTCATCTAGACAATATCCACACTCAATCGAGTCCTCATTACATTTATTATCACACTATTTAACAGAATAGTGAGGACTACTAATGCTATTAAGCGAAGCGTCACTCCGGGTTCTCGACTAGTCCCAACACGTTCTCATTTCTGAAGAAAACAATGAAAGTAAAAGGGTGAGCTACAACTAGCCCGAAGAACAAATATTATGACTAAGATAATGCGAGAATAAATTATCGTTAGCCTTCAATGATGTTAAACCGATACAATATAACAAACATCAAGTTTAAGCTGCAATTGAACAAGCAATCCATTAAAAGAGTCAAGTAGAGAATAAAATCTACTATCTTTTATGATTTAAAAACTTTTCATCACTTTTATCATTTGGGACTCGACAATAAATAATCCACATCATTTCTCGCACTACTGACGAGGATATTCATTAGTATCACAACCATAAATTATCCATGCACTACTGGGCCGAGGATATTCGTGTATTCATCAATGGTCATGATCATGCCAACAACAAGTCCATCAATGCACTACGAGCCAATGAGGACTTTTACCACATCATTTGTAACATTATGGTCATGATTACAACCGAATAATCCACGGTCATAATCATACCAAGTCCATCTATGCATTACAAGCCACGATGACTTTCAACAAAATATAAACATGAGGATGATGACAATGATATAAGAATTCAATAAAACAAGTTCAAGAATTAATTTATCCGAAGACTAATAACGTCCAAATTGTCAACATGATACTTCTTTGTAGAGTAGTAAAATTCAAGAATGCTCGGAAGAATATATCCATGAAAAGATCTTTGGATGAAGCGCAAATATCAAGGATATTCCACTAATTTCATGGAGTATAGAAGTCAAAACTTTAACCAACCGAGTATAATAAAGAATGGTATAACAAAAGAAATCACCGGGCATGCGATAGACCGCATGCAGACGAGTTATTCAATAGAATAATAAATAACGAAACGGTCATGCGTAAGCGCACGCAGACGGGATATTCAATGAATAATAAATAACGGAACCAAGTCGGGCAAAATTCACAAGCGAGAATGTTCCAGCAGAATAATAAATAATGGAACGGTCATGCGTAAACGCATGCGTAGGCGAGATGTTCAACAGAATAATAAAGAATGGAATAATGGAAGAATTTCATCATGTATGCAAGATTACTTGGTAGGCGAGTTATTCCAACATAATGATAAAGAATGGAATAACAGAAGAATTTCACCAAGTATAGGGTAGACCGCGTATACAGGTTATTCCAAGAGAATATAAAAAAAATGGAATAACAGAAGTTCTCTTCATGAATACGAAAGAAATAATACCCCTTATGTAACAACCCCTAAATAGGTCCATTCCATCCAACCCATTCTGAGTCGCCAAATATATGGTACAGAAAACAACTACAACTTTATTACAACAATTGTCGTGCAAAATACAACAACACATATGCTGTGAGTTTGGATACAAATATATACCAACTGTAGCACGTCACAATGACACCTTACATAAAGGTATAGTCAAAAACTGTTTTAGAAATTAGAATCTTTGGGAAGTGCTCAAGGAAACCTTCGTACATGGGAGGCCATGCTTTGAGGTTATGGTAGATATCATATGACCACAGAATTATCCTTGGTTGACCCAATAGACCCCAAAGAAAAACAAGAAGATTACTATCGTATTCTTCCCAATGGTGAGTCTTCTCTTGACATATCATTATCTCCACTGTCTCTAATTGGGTATTATACTCCAAACAAACACCAAGATTATATAAGTAGTGCTTGTAAATATACTCAGCAAGTGGATGAGCACAACCATGTCTTATGATAACACGAGTTTGTATGTCATTAGACATCTTGTATGATAGTGACAAAACACCCTTCCAAGTTAAATTCACCTCACCCTCAACGTCTATAGACCACCACTCTATTCCCCGCTCGACCCAGCTACACTTTTATTACCTGAAAGGAATTGTGAAACAAAAGGGTGAGCACAACTAGCTCAGTAAAGAATATTATGACTAAAGATAAATAAATTATCAATAGTCTTCATCAGTAATAAATCAGAGATTTAGAACATATGGTAGATGATAAAACTTTTCAACCATAGTTGCAAAATGAATGAGCAATCCATTAGAAGAGTCAAATAGACTATAAAGTCTATTGTCTTCTCCATGTTAAAATCCACCAACAATATTTTATCCCTGTAACATCAATCATCAGCGGTTCCTTTCCACAATCATATGAATAACTCATAATCATAATTGTGATTCTAAATTCCTCTTCTCATCCGGGGCGAAAATAATTTTCATCACTTGTCTTTTACGAAACATCAAAGATCATGGTTATACCAAATCACGGTTCTGCATTCATAATCATACTAATAAATTCATCTTTGCACCACGGGCCAAAGATATTCATCAACAGATTCATCTTTACACTACAAAGCTAAAGATATTCAACAACGGGACATCTTTGCATTACAAGCCAAAGATATTCATCAATAATTCATCTTTGCACTCTGAAGCTAAAGATATTCAACAACGGGACATCTTTGCATTACAAGCCAAAGATATTCATCAATAATTCATCTTTGCACTTCTGTGGTAAAGATATTCAACAACAGTCATCTTTTCATTACGAGCAAAAGATATTCATCAATAATTCATCTTTTGCACTACAATTTAAAGATATTCAACATCGGTCATCTTTGCATTACGAGCAAAAGATATTCATCAATAATTCATCTTTGCACTACAGGCCTAAAGATATTCAACACAGGTCATCTTTGCATTACGAGCAAAAGATATTCATCAATAATTCATCTTTGCACTACAAATTTAAAGATATTCAACATCAGGTCATCTTTGCATTACGAGCAAAAGATATTCATCAATAATTCATCTTTGCACTACAGGCTAAGGATATTCAACAACAAGTCATCTTTGCACAACGAGCCAAAGATATTCATATATCAAAGAAATACATAATCATTTCAGAAGTTATATAACAATAATTATAACCATGTTGATCAATTCACCTTTGCACTTAAGCTAAAAATATTCAATTGTAAATTCAATGGTCATGATCATACCAGTCAACAATTCAACTTTTGCACTACTGGCCAAAGAGAACCTATGGTCACGATCATACCAATAATCTACCCATCTTTACACTCAAGTCAAAGAGAAATATCATCATTAGGGTTATAAGAATGTTATATAAAAATAATATAATCAAAACATGGTTTTAAATTTCAAGAGTAAGATTCATAAATCAACGATAATTTGGTCAGAGAAGAAACCAATTTGTTGTGAATAGTACCCAGATTAAATACATAGTCCCGTATCGTGCATAGTAATCTCGACACTAAAAGATAAAGTTTCATAATAAAATTCATATCCATATTTATAACACCTTAATCCAAATGTTATAAATCACTTAGAAATCTCATAATCTAATATTATTAATATTATAATAATATTTTAATCATTTCTCAAACTTATAAATAATTTAATCCAATTATTTACACTTTAATAATTAATGCATTTAATCATCTAAAATGCCAAACTCATAAGATTTCATCATCATTAACCAAAACCCTCATAAAAATCGCATATATCTCATATATGATTCTCAAAAGCCAATAAATCATATTTTCCAATTTTCTTACTTCACATAACATATTTAATTCATTTACTCATAACTAGAATATTTTCATGAAAAATACCAAATCGGTTCTAAAAATATTTCTTTTTCGGGATTTAGTATAAAATAGTCCCATATTGAACATATTTTTTCTCGAAATTTTAAAAATTCATTTACTATTTTTCATATGGCTAAAAACCATTAGAATATTTAAACATTTATCATAAATTGTACTTTTATCCAAAAATTCCGAAATTCACAGAGTACACTGATATTATATAGATGTACTCTCAATAAAAATTTCATCAATTTTGGAGTTAACCGCAAAGAGTTATAAATAGTTACTTTTAAAATAGTCTTTTCTCATAAAATCCATAACTCCTAATCTATACATCCAAAAATACCTCAAAATAATCATAGTGGTGTAAAATTCAAGAATGATCAAAACATGGATACAATCAAAGCTAGTATCCAGAATAGATATTTTAGACGAAAAGAAAAATTTTTAGTTTTAAATTGAATAGTGCCGTGATTCGTGAATAGTCAGAGTATCGTGAATAGTCTTAGTATACGTGAATAAGTAACTCAAACACCAAAAGATAGAAATTCCACAAAAAATATCTTCACGCTTCATGAATAGTACTCGTGAATAGTAACTCGTGAATAGTAACTCATGAATAGTAACTCGTGAATAGTAACCCAGACATGAAAAAGTTCCAAATTTGATAAAAGTTTCAACTAATATTTCAAAGATAATGATATTGAAGAAATAATATCATTACTGAAAAAATAATATCCCTTACCTCGAAAGACAAGATTTAGTTGAAACACAGGATATAGTCTTTGAAAGGAACTTGCGCAAATCTAACAATACTCAAAGTATACTCAAAATACTCACAAGAATACGCCGATAATATAGAGAGAGAAAGAGAAAACTTATTTCTGGTGTGATTTTCAATTCTAACTTAGCCCTCTATTTATAGGAAAATGTTAGCACGCCGAAGCAGACTTAACCTGCAACCTGATGGCTTTACCTGCTACTATTCCCACCCACCACATTTGAAATAAAATTCAGCACATTTCTTCACCAACCACAAGTGGGGCCAACTCAATTCTAGAATTTTCCACCAAAATCATTTATAACCTAATTTCTGAATCAGTTACCTCTTAAAATTCATAACAAATCATACGTTCATTTTTAACGGTTCAAAATTTGTGGACATATACTCAACTTATATATGTATAACACATCCAAAAATTACAACGATCCAACGGTCGGATCAAAATTTATAACTCACTTAATATAGTGAAGAACACCGATTTTTCGGACTATTAGTCCTTGGACGATTTCATTCAAAATTTCACCACGAAATATCTACAAAGAATTTTTGGGTGATTCAAATTTCTCTGATTAGCTTACTTCTAGGGCTTTCTTTTGATATATGGCTCATCTCTTAACTCATTATACACAAAGAGTTATGGATTTTACAAAATCAAGTAATAAACTAATTTTTACGAAAATCCCATATTTTGTTCTCTATTTCGACAAATATCTTGATAAAACACCTCATCATTAATTCTTCACTTATAAATACATAAATAAATCCATCATTTATATCCACATCAAATAAATATTTTCTTATCATATAAATCAATAACTAATTATTCACAAATAATATTACGAGAATCACAATAATGACATGAGAGGCGGTTCAGAGAAGAGGGGCTTTCAATAAGAATTTCTCCTTCTTTGGCGCGCAATTAGGTGACCAAACCTCTCCTTAAATGAGAACTTTCTAGGCATTGCCAATAATGCTATCTAATAATATTATTCAAATAATATGAATTATTGATTTGATAATGGAAATCTTTGTCAAAATGACAATTATTGAACAACAATAATATAAAATATCAACGCGCAATTATTGAACCAATAAAATAAAATATTGAGCAGTAATTCTTTGTAACAATTATTGAGTAGTGCCTTTTACGTAAGGATTCAATAATTCAAAATATCGTGCAATACATGTGTATTCTATTTGTGCAACAACGTATTCGTATTTTAACCACCGGTATTCCAACGAGTGTTATAAAGAATAACTACGCCGTTATTTATAAAAACTCAAACTTGTCGTTTTCTTCATTCGACAGTTATTTTGTTATGGGGCCCACAAATGACTGCGCCGTCGTACGAATATTCCCCGACAGAAAGAATATTCCACGACCAAACGAATATTCCCCGACAACAATGAATATTTTATAACCACTTGTGTATTTTGAAAAAAAAAATTCATATATCACCCTTAACTTTAACTTTTATCAATTTAACCATTTACTGAATAGTAATTATAAGAAAAATTGAATACTTTTATTTCATAAAATTCGGGGTCTTACACCTTACTAGTACAACAAATAATATCCCTTATCTTATAAAGAAGAGTACTCCGACGAGTAGGGCGGGGATATACTTGAAGAAAACTTGCACTACGCTCAAAGCTTTCTTAAACTCTAAAGAAATATGCTCAAGGTTATAGAAGAAGAATTCTCTCTCTGGTTTCTCTCTAGAGTTTCAAGTGAATTAAGTAAAAAATAATGAAGGAATGAGCTTCTATTTATAGAAGAATGGTGAATAGTAACTATTTCTTGAGCGGTCCGATTGATTTACTTTTTAAACCAGACGGTCCAGATTGGTTTACTATAAAATATTCTAATAAAACAAAATCTTTTAAATAAAATATAATATATTCTATTTATAATCTAATAAAATGAATAACTTTATAAAAGTATTACATTTTATATAAAAAGATTTTACTATGCAAACACTATGCATAATAAAATATAATATATTCTAATTATTGTCTAATAAAACAAATAACTTTATAAAAGTATTACATTTTATATAAAAAGATTTTACTATGCAAAACACTATACATAATAGAATATAATATATTCTATTTATAGTCTAATAAAACGAATAACTTTATAAAAGTGTTGCATTTTTATATAAAAAGCTTTTTTGTTTTATTACATTAATAATACTAATAAAACAAAACTTCATCATCATTATTATAATTCACAATATTAATCGACCAAGTCGTTCCAGGAAAGAGGGGCTTTCAATAAGGATTTCTCCTATTCATGCCGCATGATTAGGTGACCAAACCTCTCCTTGGCAGAACTTCTAGACATAGTTAATATTGCAAATAATAATATTAATAACTTTGTTATCTCAATTATTGATTTAATAATATATATAAAATATCGACAATAATTGAATCAAATAACGTGAGATACTATGCAACAATTACTGAAGCAATAATTGAACAAAACTGAGTGACTTCTCACGTAAGCATCAATAATCAATATTGTGTGCTACTATGCAACCACGCATATTCCTGTACTTTTAACACCGGGTTTTTCAACAGTTAACGGTAAAACTTCCGTCGTTTTTTTCATAAAATATTTTTTGTCGTTTTCTCAATCCGACAATAATTCCATTGTGGAGTCCACCAATGATTGTGCCGTCGTACAAATATTCCCTGTTAAAATGAATATTCCCCGACCAATCGAAGATTATATAACAACGTGCGTACTTTACAAAATTTATAAATATTACCCACAACTATAACATTATATCAAATCCACACCATAAAATTCAAAAAAATATTTCAAGAAATTTAAATCTTTATTCATAAACTTTGGGGTCTCACACGCTTCTGGCGTGGTTTAAATTCTTCTATTACCTTATTCGTCAACTCTCAAGGAATTGATTTTTCAATAGGTATTTCTATCCTTGTTGGAGTATTCATTGCAGGTGTATGTGACTTTATCACTTTTCTAGCATCATTAAATGCATCTGGCATTTTATTTTCAATATTTTGTAAATAGATAATTTTTCGAACTTCAATTTCATATTGTCCTGTACGAGGATCAAGAGAATTTAAATCTGATGCATTCCATGATATTTCAGAGGGTTTTTTATTTAAAACTTTCCCTCCTCCTAATGGTGGAAATACAAATTCATCAAAATGACAATCTACATAATGTGCAGTAAAAACATCTCCAGTTAAAGGCTCAAGATATCTGATAATAGAAGGAGAATCAAAACCAACATAAATACCTATTCTTCGTTGGGCTCCCATTTTAGTTCTTTGTAGAGGTGCTGATTGGAACATATCTTGCACTTCCAAAAACTCGAAAGTGTGATATGTTGGGTATCCGTCCAAGAACTAAGCGTAGAGGAGAAAATTTATGAAGAGTCGTTGGTCTTACTCGAATGATGGCTGCGAAAGATGAAGAATTGCATGACCCCAAATGAGGTAGGTAAGTTAGCCCTTAACATTAATGGTCGTGCAACTAGTTAAAGTCTTTTTTATTAAAGATTCAGCTAAACCATTTTGTGTATGAATATGAGGAACAGAATGCTCAATGGAGATTCCAATAGTCATACAAAAATCATTAAAAGTCATTGATGAAAATTCAGCTGCATTATCAAGTGGAATTGACTTGATTGGATTATCCGAGAACTGAGCCCGTAACTTGATTATTTGAGCAAGAAGTTTTGAGAAGGCAAAATTTCGAGAAGAGAGAAGACAAACATGAGACCATCTAGTTGAAGCATCTATTAAAACCATGAAATATCAAAATGGGTCAGACAATGGGTGAATAGGTCCATAAATGTCTCCTTGAATTCTCTCTAGGAATTTTAGGGCTTTTTTATAAACTTTTACTAGTGATGGTCGAACAATTAATTTTTCTCAAGAACACGCAGCACAAGGAAATTCACTACTAGGAAAAACCTTCTTATTTTTGAGAGGATGACCGGTAGAATTTTCAATAATCTGACGACGATCATAGAAGTACGGATGAGTAAGTCTTTCATGCCAAAGCATAAAGGATTTGGAATCTATGATTTTTGAAATCATAACAGCATGAGACTCAATTGCTCTAATTTTCATAGTATATAATCCAGAAGAAATCGAATGCAGTTTTTCTAGGATATTCTTTTTTCCAGAAATAGTAGAAGTGATGAGAAGATATTCATTTTCATTGTCATTGGTTGTTTCAATGTGAAAACCATTTAGTCGAGTATCTTTAAAACTAAGTAAATTTCTTCTTGATTAACTAGAATATAAAGCATCTTTGATAAAAACTTGTGTCTCATTTGGTAGCATGAAACTAGCTTTTTCAAATTCCTCGATTAAATTTGATGTGTCGGGGATAGTTCCTACATTTCCCTTAGCTTTGATCAGTTGTGAAAAATATTTCTCACTTCGAAGGATTGTATGAGTTGTTGCATTGTCTGCTAAACATATGTCTTCTATATCCATTAAAAATGGTCTAACACATATAAAAACATAAATAAGAAAAGTTACATTTCAAATATAATTTTATTCATGATAAACACATACCACGTATAGAACGAAAACTAATAATATTATACATGCAGGGTGTTTAATTAAAACAAGAAATTAAACGATATCCCAAAAGATACTTTCAGAAGGTTCAGTAATATCAACAACCTTTTCCTCAATGTTGGTCATTGGTGGAACATCAATAATATTCAATTGATGATTAACAAAGTTTGTTTCTACCTCCATTACTTTGTTCTTTTGAGACTCCTGAAATAAATTAACCAGATGCCTCGGCATACGACAGGTACGCGACCAATGTCCTTTCATCCCACACCTAAAACAAACATCTGATTTGTTCTTTATCGGTGCTGCATTTTCTTTATTTTTACCAGACCCAAACACTTGCCACTTCTGGTGGCCTGAATTGTCTCGGTTTTGGAATTTGTTGTTATGATGGCCTCGTTTATTCTTTCGTCCCCAAGACTTCTTATTATATAACCATCTATTGTCACGTTTATTCTGCTGGAATGACGTGTTGTTAATATCTGGCAATGCGGTAGCACCCGTTGGCCGTACTGGATGGTTTTTCAACAACAATTCATTATTCTTTTCTGCAACAAGGAGGATAGACAACAAATCACTGAATTTTGTGAACTTACTCTGTCTATACTATTGTGATAGAATCATGTTGGTGGGATGAAAAGTTAAGAGCGTTTTCTCTAACATTTGAGTTTCAGAAACTGGATCTCCGCATAAAGCCAAAGTAGAAGTTATTCTATAAACATTAGAACTATATTCCGTAATTGATTTGTAATCTTGTAGCCTTACATTAAGCCACTCAAATTTGACATTAGGGAGAACAACCAATTTTTGGTGGTCAAATCTGTCCTTCAGTTGTGTCCATAATGACAAAGGATCTTTGACTGTTAAATATTCAGTCTTTAATCCTTCATCAATATGGTGACGAAGAAAAATTATGACTTTTGCATTTTGTGCCGAAGTTGCTGTATTTCCTAATTCAATGGTCTTTTCTAACTCATTTGCACTAAGGTGCAATTCTGCATCAAGTGCCCAAGCCAAATAGTTATCTCCAGATATTTTCAAAATAGAAGTCTATTTTTGCCAAGTTTGCCATCTATTCTGGGTTAAAACACAATTTTATTATTTATTAAAATAATAAATAATTGCATGTATGATATAGAAAAATAAACTAAGTCACGGCCTCAAGTGGTGATAAAATGCAAATATAAATATTCTTATATTTATATTATTAGCATATTATTTTAGTAAAAAGAATATGCAATCGTTAATGTATATATACAAGTATTATAGTTCAACAAAAATATATATATATATACAAAAATGCAAATGGATCTTCACCCGGCATGCAGTAGTTCGCATAGACAGATTATTTCAACAGAATAATAAAAAATGAAATAACAGGATAATTTCACCATGCATGCGGTAGTCCGCGTTGACAGGTTATTCCTACAATTTAATAAGTGGTAAAAAGGTTCCCACCAAGTCTTGTAAGATTAACAAGGATAGATGGTACCATTGTAAATAATAGAACTTAATGGTAAAAAGGTTCCCACCAAGTCTTGTAAGATCAACAAGGATAGATGGTACCATTGTAAATAACAGAATTTAAAGATAGACAATAAAACATAAATATAACTTGACAGTTAAAGAATATAATAGGCGGAAAATGTAGCGCCCCCAAATCCGGGTATCTTCCAACCCGACAGATGGTGCTATACTGTACAAACATTCATACATTCATTCAATTGAATAGTCTCAAAGAACGAACATAACTTCTATATATTCAAATTAATATTTACACTTCCCAGGTTCTAAACCCATTACAAAGTTTCTTTGTCATAATATTCATTACATTACAACAATAGCCCTATACTATTACAAGACAGCTTAATAATCTGCCTTAGCCTTTCCCTTATCCTTATTTGATCCTTCGGGACGTTCAGTCTTAGCTGCATTCATATGGTTCAAGCAAGAGTGAGCATAACTAGCTCAGCAAGTATAACAATTTCAATAACAACATGCTTGATACATATGAATCGTATATCTTCGATAACTGAACAAAAGTTATGAAGTACTATTGATAATTCAAAATAGCACTTCATCTTTCTTTCAAAATGTTTCACAATGAATAATATTCAGTAAAACATTCACTCCGGTCAAAGACCTCGAGTATTCATTCTTTCTTTGAAAAGGACAACTCGGAACTAAGTCCGTAAGCCCGGCATAGCTTACGAGCACTTTTGGGTGATCAGCCCATAGTACTCTATGTTGATCAACACTATATCCATTAAACGTATGTACGTTTAATCATTTGGCAACCTCACGTGCCTGTCGTTTTACCAACAAAACTTTTGTTTAACATTTCAGTCTTCTTTTGAAAACCATATCAAGTAGTTGACAAAAGATAATCACATTTGATAACAGATGAATAGATTATCAACAATCCACTCAATATGTCAAGTCTAGCCAAAAGAACTGGCTTTAACTTCATTGTACTTCAATTCATGCGTAAGGATACATGAACTTCAAAAACTTGTTCAGATTGAACTGAGACAAGAGTTAGAATACTTGCCTTTAGCGTCTGCTACTGTGTATTTTACTTTACGTTCAAGTCTTTCAAGTCTCTACAATACATGATCACATAATGCCTTACATTACGTCACATATAATCAAGTATGTATCTGACTATATCTTACCCTTCATCTCAATCTAATTGTGTATTAGATTTCGTTATTAGGGTTTTCGGCTTTCGTTACGTCATTCATATTCCGCTAATCTTCAATTGATTATTAACTCTTAATCAACATGCATTAATGTCTTACAAGTACCTTACAATGTCTTAATCATGTTATGATTACATCTTAATTCATTACTAACCAGTTCTCTTTTCTTCTATACTTGAAAACATTCTTTACTTTCAACTTCTTAAGATCGGTGCCATGGCGCCCAAGATTGGCTTTGTGACTTCGTATTTGCAGCTGAAGTTAATGATGCACCAGCCCTCCGAGCCTCGTACATGCTGCAGCTTACGGGCATTCTAGCTTAGAGTCATGCGCATGGCGCGGACTCTGTGCCGCTGCATAATTATGCGGTTTGACATTTTTACGAACTTCCCGAACGCGTAACTTCTTCGTTTTAAGTCTGAATCGGTCCGTTCAAAAGCCTACGGTTCACAAATTACGCAATCTACACGTTCATGCAAGAATTTTATCTATTTGACTTTGTTTGCTAAAAATTCACATATTGGTTCATTTTTAACGAAAACGATAAACGTTCGTGAACGTTAAACGCTCGTTTCTTCGTTCTAAGTCGGAATTCGCCCATTTTCGAGTCCGCAACTCTTAAATGACGAACACGACTTGTCTCCATTGGAAAATAACATTTCTGAGCTCAAACTCAAAATTTGACTTCCATTCCGGGAATTTTACGAATTCGACGATTATCGTCTAATAAATGCGATTCCTAAGCAAATCTTCGTTCTTATGACTTGTTCAACATTACCAATGAATTATATTCATAATATGAACATCTTAACATATTTTTTTCCAACAACTTATACTCATGGTTGGATTTTGACTTATTTCATTCCTGAGTTTATAGCTTATTCTATTATAAACTACTTATTACTTCATTGTTCCTAACTTAAGAAAGTTAGTCTTTTAATCATCATGCATACATGTTTTCACATATAATTTCATCCTTATATATATAATTCATATACATATAAATTCATTACTTTCATTAATAAACTTATTACAAGTTCATAATCTTTCGCATAAGTTTATAACTTATGCTAGCTTAAATGACTTATTACCGACTTATGTGGCTTAAGTTCATTACTTACACATTCTTCTTATTTATTAACATCCATGACCCCTTAATCTATCTTTGTTTATCAACCTATCATGAATAGAGATAGAAGATAAAGTAAAGAAGGAGTCTTACTCTAGAAGTTCTTGATAAGTATCTTCTTTCTTCTTCTTATGTAAGTGGCTTATTTGCAACTTAATCTTCCTAACACTTAAGCACTTTGAGAGAGTGTGGATTGTTTGAACAATTATCAAATGGCTTGTAAACCTCCTCTATTTATAGATTTTCCAAGGTTAGGGTAGTTTAGTCTTTTCCATCATCCCACCTCCTTTTGCACCTCCTTACTATTCATCACGTGCATGGCACAAAATCTATCCATTGCTTGGCCATTACACATTTAACTTGGTCATTACATAACTTGGTCACCACTTAAAAGGTTTGGTTACCACACTAACTTGATCACCACTTATAAAACTTGGTCATTACTCATTTACCATATTCCTATGGTTTTCCTCATGGGTCAAACAATCCATTGGACTCTAGCTTGGGCTTTATCAACTTAATCCTTTGGGCTTTACATTAACAAACACTCTCTTGTTTATTAATTCATTAGATGGGCCTTACACTTAATTAACTTGGACTTATACAAAATCCTAGCCAATCCTTACAAGTCCATTAATATTACATAATATATATACATATAGCTTATGTATCATTCTCGTATTCTAATTCATATAGAATTTATATACGATAATTCATTCTTCATACAAACTCGTATAATACTTCATATCATACGCGTTTTCTTTCCTCGTACAATACTCACATATCATACGATTATCTCTTAACGCATTAATTCTTCACTTTCCTTACATTCTCAATTTAAGTCCGCAAGCAAAATATTACATTTTCCATAACTAGATTATTATTACATAATCTATCTTACCTTAATATTCTATCATTACGTATTTCTCAAAAATTCAAAAATAACTTCCGAACAAATACTGATGAATAGTATTTTTCGAAAAATTTCTCGAAAAACTTTCATTTTCGTCTTAGAAATTCAAACACTTTAATTCCTTCACGTAGCTCAAATACTACGATATTCCAATATCAATAGGTTATAGAACGACAACCATCTTGATATCATAAATAATATGATTTTATTATTATTTAAATTAATAAAATCATTTTACAATAAGATCCGAATTTCTCGGTCGTTACAGCAAAGCCAAGCCAATTGTAAGAATAACATTATACTATTGGTAGCATAGCCAAACCGGTAGTATAATAATAAATTGCAAGAATTTAAAGACAATTATAAGAATAAAATTATATTATTGGTGGCATAGCCAAACCGGTAATATAATAATAAATTGCAAGAATTTAATTTTACCATCTCAGTTGGTTAGAGCCTCGTACTGATAACGTGTTATAAAACTTTAGCAAATTATAGAAAGATACTCTTATAATTGCTGCATAAATTTATAGAGAATAAGTAAGAAAAAGAGAAACCATTCAGAGAAAAATCTTATTATTTTTCCTTTAGGATCATTCCTTTATATAGACAAAAAAGAGGAGGAGGTTCACGGGTGAGAAAGAAAAGAAGAAAAGAAAGGGAGTCACGTGGAGGAGGGAATCACATCATAATAGTTCATTAGAATTTAGAATGTTTATGGGACTAATTCAAGGGTAAGAAAGTGCTTATACATACTAAAATAATATCAATAAGTTAAAATAGTTTAAACTCATGCAACTTAATTATTAGCTTTTCTTTCTCCATGTACCTTGAACTACCAAAAAATCAAATAAAGAGAAGAAAGAAGGGAAAGGGGAAACTGAGATATTCTTAATTAGGTTCAAATGGAGGCACGAGGTCAAGGGATGCAGTACTTGCTAGTCAGTCAAATTATTGCCTACCATTTGCTCTCAAGCATAATAAAACAGGGCAAAATGATGCATATATAGCACCTTCACTCATTAGTCATGATGATTACAGGATTCTTTCTTTTTTAGATAAGTTGATTATAGTTTCTTTTAATAGTCAAAAATTAAAGATCAGGCCCAACCCTTTGCATGAACAAATAAATGCTTGCATTTCTCAGCCTGTTGCAACCAAATCAATGTCCGCGTCAGTCTCTCCGTCGATCATCCCCGGCTCTGCTTCGCCATCGGCTTCTATTTGTCCTGCTTCCTGACCAGCATCTGTGTCAGAGCTTTGTTTCTGATGATCCTCTGGTGTCGGAGTTCCACCCTGGGAAATATTTCCTGTTGTAGTGTCAATGTCCATTTGAGCTGCTGAGGCTTCAAGATCAACTCTGCTTCCTTCACCATCAATCTCACTTGCAGGCGTCGCATTCTTGTCAAAAACAAAAAGTAAAAAAATTAGAAAGAAAAAGGGATACAATGGACAATATATGAAACAGAATAACAATGTTAAGTTGAGAAGAAAAATAAATTAAATAAAAATCAGTAATTGCAAAGACCACTAATCAATTATCAGAATCATCCATTCAAGTTTAGTTCCACGAACTCCTAACTGATGGTGGATTACTATGTTTCTAACAGCATCCTTCTGTTCTTTTGTTCAATTCATGCATGTACATTATGTAAGACAATCAACTATATTTAATAGCATATGATGAACTGAAAATCACATACAATGAAAAATGATATGCACCCTTACACTTAGTAATGTGCTATACAAGCAATTACCTCTTGATATTTTATGGAAAACAAACTTGTAAAAATCATTTCAATTTCAAGTATAACCTTTGAAAGAAACAAAATGTCCAAACTAAAACAAAATTGGAAAGTTCTAACTTCTAACCAGTGTACCTGATTCTCTTCAGCTTGATTGGCGGTAGATTTTGTTTCTTCCTTTTTAGCACGCTTAGACCTATCACTTGGTTTAGCTTGATATTTTGACCGTACATCAGATGGCAAAAGATCCAGAGGCACAACACCCTCAATACCATATTCAGTAAACTGCAAATAAAGTAGGAATATATTTCATTTCTTAGAATGGCAGCTTGTGCTATTTGTATTGATTTTACCAGTTATAAGATAAATCATACTTTAGAAAAACCTTCCAAGTCCTGTCGTGCTGAAAATCGAAGACCTTTCCAACAATAAACCTGCACCAAGAGTGAAAAAATGAGCTTTGCATGGAATAATGATCATGAGATTCCGACCTCTGCTTTCACATAACACAAAATTTGGAAACAAAGAGATTGTCACGTCTACGTCATTTGCACAAATCATTTAGGTTAAGCCATTCAAGGACAGCGGTATATAAAAGCCTTGATCTTAGAGGGAACCTTAGCTTTTCAAATACAATTTGAAAGAGGGAACAAAATAGCATTCTGATGATGAATGAGAAAATCAAAATAGGACATGGAGGAAACAATTCCTCTGGGATCTAAGGACCAAACTAATTAATCAGAGATGGTAGGGTTCTAGGAAAGATACATGAAGAGGGTGTAAAAAGAAAAGAAACATCCAGGCTCTCATTAAGATTCCAAACAAACGAAAATTCCAATTAGCTTATACTATCCTACATCTGAAATCCAAAATCAGAGAATTATGAAATTAGCACGTGCTAGTGCAACTAGTCATCCAAACATGCACCATTATTGGTACTAACCAGTCGAATTTCAAAGAAAAGATCCATTTTAATAGCTAAATCCCGTGAAATTAAAATTGTGGCAGGGATACATTTTACAAAATTAGCTTGTGCTACTTCAACTAGTCATCCAAAATTCACCATTGCTTGTACTAACATGCCAAATTTTTGTCAGAGTTCAATTTTATTAGACAAATCTCATTAAATGAGAATAGAGGCAAAAAGTGGGAAAAAACCAAGACTAGTCAAGTTTATTTATATTCGTATTCTGCTTCTATCCCAAAAGACTAACTCTTCTTGTCCATAGGTACTTTATGATCTCATTTAAAATAATCTCATTCTAAAATTCCAAAAGGCTGAAAACAATGCCTCACACAAGCTAACTGCAACTAGTCATCCAAAATTTACCTTAGTGAAAAGAAGGAAAAGAAATAAAAACTTAGGTGCACAAGAAGTTTTCATAATACCAAGTCCCAAGAAATTGACTAGTAAGCTAAAATGAAGAAAAAGCCAGACTAACCCGATTATTTTTGTGGTGGTACTCTCCTTCTATTCCAGCAGACTCATCCATCTGTAATTTCAGAAAGCGAAATAGTATTTCTTTGGATAATAACTACATTTTTCAACCAACTGTGTGGGCGCTATTTTTTAGATTTTTTGGCACCATATTAAAATATGCACACATTTATAGGATATAACTTTCACCTATGTTTAAATATTCAATTATATTTAAAACCTATTACAAAATAATACATTGAAAACATTAAGAAACAGCGGCCACATGAAGTTGGACAAAGGTAATGATTAATTAGATTAAATTTGATTTAGTGTTTGCAGATACTCACATCTTCAGCCAAGGGTTTCCAGTATTCTGAGATTTCAGGAGTGCGCACACGTTGAGGGTCGGTTAATGCATTCTGGACATGCAAAGGATTAAGGCATTAGAACAGTAGTGAATTTCCTAAAACTATGAAAATAAAGTATCAGGTAAGATGAAGAAAGCATAGCAGGACCCTTTAAAATCCGCAATATGGATAACAAATCTACCCGCCATTGCAATACATTGAGTATAAAAATACATGTTTTGTGTCATGCAGAAGTACATCCACCATGCGAGTTCAAACTTCATACAGGTGATGTGCTACTAATCCAGTGTGCCTACTTGGATAAAGGGTAACTCAGTGTGGATAATAAAAGCTACAGTAAATATAAAATTGTGCCAAAGTCGATTTCAATAAGAACTTTGACTATTCAGAAATCAAATATACATCCAATAAGGTAATAACATATTATAAGGTAATAGCTATGTCTGGGAGCCAAATATTCTATTGACATAGTCGGCATCATTGAAGCACAGACAAGGCAATCAAATACATATGACGTGCCAAGATAGAGCTTCTGGTGACCTAATATGAACTGGTACCATAGGCACTTTGATGGAGAAAGAGGGTGTTCAGTAAGTGTTGCTTGATGCGGTGAGTTTTCAGAAAAGTGCTGCAAAATTCTTGACTCCACCACACTAGCATGGGAAGAAAAGACGACAGGGCTCACCTGATATCTGTGGCTTTTGGGCGGCTGTAATTATGAAGCTTTTACCACAAAGTGGGGTGTGGTTGGACTGGTTCCTCTTGTGTTTGTCTTTGCTTAAAGCTCGTTCTTGATTGGCTTCAAAGATAAAAAAACCCAAGCTTGACCCTAATTTTGAGCTTGGCTTGTTTATTCAGTTAACTTCTTGTCTTCTTCACATAATAGAAAATACCAAGCTATTAGAGCTAGGTTCGATTACGACTTGTTCGAGATCAGCTCATATGATAAACAAGCCAAACTGAGGATTAATTCAGGCTCGTTTTCAAATGAGCCGATCTCGAGCATCCCAAGCTCAGGTCAGATTGGCTCATATACAGCCCGCTTTGAAAGCCTAACACAAGGACTATCCACCCCATACAACAAAAGAACACTTTTTGGCCTAAAGGAAGTGTCCATGGTAGTTTCTTGAATCTTTGTAACAAGTTGTTCAAGTTGATGAGCTGCAGCATTATTTTAATTAAATTTTACTAAATTTGGATTGGATGATATTTCTGCAAGTTTCTCATTTAGACTGCTGAAAAGGCTGCTTTGCTAGTATGTTTGGTCTAATGGTTTTGCAAGTCAAAAGAGAACTATAAGTCTTACAGTGAATTTGGTTCTCAAGTTATAAGTTCTTCAGATAATGTACTGGTCATCATAAGAAGGCTATGAATGAGAACTCGATAGTGTTTGTGTGTTTGCATAACCCTGGGGAGGGTAATTGAGACTCATTTTCTTCCCAGTTCCCCTTCTGTCGTGGTCTCATTAGCGATAGTAATTATTTAGCTAAAGTATTGTTGTTATCTGGTTGTTAGTAGGGTAATAATTATTCTCTTATTTGGTTGTTAGTAGAATAAGGATAATAGTTATCTTAATCTGGGTGATAGTAGAGTTGGAAGTAGTTATCTTCTGTTAATTAGTTTGTTATATAAGGGAATCTCATGAGCCGAGTGTTATGTAATTGAACTTCTATCAATAAAATTTATGTCCCTTCTTCCTCTCTCTCAATTCTCCTCTCTCTCTAATTCTCTTCTCTCCCACGACTCTTCTATAATCTCTATTCTTTCTTCCTTCCTTCAATCTCTATTTCAGGAAACCTGTTAGAATTTAGTTATCATGATTCATCATTATGGCTGATCATGATCACTGTCTCTTCACAAAGCCAAACCCTTGCTTAATTACCATCTTATCCAAGGAATCATTATATGTCCAAGGTTCATATATATGTGTGGATCTAGATAACATATGGATTTTATATGGATTCATTTGGTTCTTTTGATTCTTGCTTGAGATGCTATACCCAAGACTAGTCGATACACACTTCTCGTATTATTGTTCATCATTGTTCAGAGTCAGAACAGCCCCTCTTTGAGCCCTAAAAAGTAAAAACCCTATTAGATCATAAACAACCCTTTTGTCTTTTTGGTTAACACCCAAACCCTAACTTTGCTTGCTGTCCACAAATTCTAGCACGAATTCTTTCAAAATCCAACAACAGATATCTTCAAGCTCACCAAACCTTAATCCATCCTCAGATCCTATAACCCTTCTCGAATATTAGCCATTACCCCAGAAATTCCCCTCGATACTAATCACCAAAAAGCAACTTGTAGGTAGGATACAGAGTTTAATTTTATTTTTAATAAATTCTTTATACAGTGTTTCTTAAAACTGTCCTGTCTCAGTTCTAGACAGAAGATTTATATGTATATCATAAACACATGCCACATAGTGTCCGTTAAGTGTTGGTGTACACCATAAACACATTAACCTTTTTAAAGTACTCATAGTTCCCAGCATCCTCCAAAGTTTGTGATGGAAATAAATTGATAATCCTAGCCTTTCTATCAATCATCACGAACTAGCAAAAGTATATAATTTTATTTTGTTAAACATAAAAAACAAAAAATTGCAACAGAATTAAATACATAAAACACACCCGATTATCTTCAGACCACTTCCACAGTTGAGAAAGTTGCTTATTCCCAAGTCTCCACCGTGGCTTACTGCAGGTGAGGAAAAAAGGAAAGAACATAAATTTCAAAATTTAATATTGATGAACATCTCTAAGATACAAAACAAGTAGAGAAGTACAGTTGAACATCTAATAGCTAATGTTTTTGTAATCGTTAATAATCAAAAAGAAAAGGGTAAATTAATTATTTTGTCCTTCAACTATTTCACTTTTTGAAGTTGGGTCCTTCATTTAATTTTTAATTATAACAACCCGGGTCAAATCTCTAGTCCAGCACAAATCTCAAGTCAAATCTCCAGTTCGAATCGAATTAAATTAATCCAAATAAGACCTTAAACTACTAGCCCAATAGTATCTTACCCCACCACACTCGCCCAAAAAATCATGACTGAAGGTATTATTCTTAGTAATTTAATTCCTTATATACAAACAAATTCTTCCCTCATATTTCAATATAGGACTGGGGTGTTAAGAACTCTCCCACTTAAATTTTTGGCGTCCGGTCAAAATCAATCAGACACGGAGTCCACAAATCTTTGTCTCTTGAGCCATTATGGGATAATACTGATCGACTTCATATGGACCTCCAAACCTCTCTTCATTGTGAGAGAATACCACCAACCTTCGTGTACTGACTTCCGGCAACCCGATTGGATAACCCGACTCAAACTTTCGAGAGTCGGTTCTATATGTAACAACCCAGGTCAAATCTCGATCTGGAACAAATCTCGAGTTAAATCCCGAGTCTGAATCGAATTAAATCCATCCAAATAAGAGCATAAACCACTAGCACAACAGTATCTTCTTGGGTCATCTTAGTCCAACACAGGCTCACCCAAAAGGTTTTGGATCATGACTGAAGGTACTATTGTTAGTAACTTATTTCCTTATAAACAAATAAATTATTCTCATGTTTCGATGTGGGATTGAGGTGTTACATTAATGTAGTTACATCCTTGAACAAATTATTTTGTCTTAAAGTTTTTCGTTAACTGCCATTAGAAAAGTTGCCTATGTGGCAATTATTTTTCTCTATGTAATTTCATTTCTTAGGAGTTAGTATGTGGTAATGGCATAGCTCAAAAAAGATCATATGCTTCTCACATGATTGCATGTGTAATTTAACTTCTAACTTGTCATTTTCTAATTTCATTCATAGGAATTATCCAGATAAGTTTGGTCACATTTTTCATTGGCAATATCAAAGATATTGTTATCTCTTATGGGTGAATGTTTTATCGGTTCAAATTATCTTTAGGGCATACATGGTTAAAGGATCGTCACATACACTCTCATTTATGCTATTGACATGCCAAATTTGAAGCTAGTAAAGAGTTCCATGATGATCCGGTGTGATTGTTCTTGTGGAGATGCTCTAAACTCGACAATTTTTTATTTTTATTTTTGCAAGGAGAAATGATGTAGGACGAGCCAGCGGGATTTGATTGGAGCAATATAAAAGGCTTTGGAAGCCTATGTGAATAAAATAAATTTAAAAATTAATCAATTTACTTTATTTATAACTTTAGTACTTCTGTTAATAGAATCCAATTGGAATTAGAAAAGTTGTTTAGGAGTATTATAAATAGGGATGTATTTTTTTATTTTTGATACCTTAATTGATTGGGTTTTGAGAGTACTGTAATTTGTGAGAGAATTACAATTGTACTAAAATCCTGTCCCCAATTATCTTTCTTCCCTAAAACTACACATTTCTATTCACATGGGCACAAGAATATATACAACCATTGGTAACCATGAGGTTGGGGGTTCGAGTCTTGGCATACCAAGTTGGGGTGTGCGAGTGTGTTAAATTAGCAAAAAACAAAAAAACAAAAAATATTGAGTCTTAAACTCTTCTTCTCCACTAGTCAAATTGTCTCTTTCTTTCTCTCTAGTCATGGACAATTACAACTTTACTTGTATTCTTGCTATTGACTCGATAAAAAATTGAGCAAACAATTGACATTATGTAATTAGATTGAATGTCCAAGGATCTTAGAATAAAATATGTTGGTGAATGGAAATACATGGAGTTGTCCAACTTACTTTCTGCAGAATTACTATATTTTGTTAATATAAGAAAAAAAAACAAATTATCATCCTTTCCTCTTTCTATCTCCAAACTGAATTGTTTGCATTCCATTGAGATTGCTTTTACAGATCATGGGGATATCTAATACGAAAAAATAGTAGATTGCTGGTGTCAAACCCCTTTTGGGGCAAAAAGGGAGGGATATCGCTACCAGAGAGATTGGTAGAGATTTGGACTAAAGGGAGAATATGAGAGGAGTGGAGAGAAAAATGGATTTGTCCCTTCTTTTAGCCTTTGATTTTGATATAAGATTCTGGGACAATATTCTCGTGATCATTGAGTTGTTTGATAAATGAATCGATGTTAAGATAAAGTGGAAAGAAGGAATAAGAGTACTTATCCCCGCAACAAAAGCACGAAATTTTAATCTCAAATCAAATCAACGTATTCAATAATCTAAAAAATAATAAAGATTACAAATCCTTATATCAGAACTCTGACTTAACGACCAAGTAAAGAATCATAATATAAAAAAAATAATAATAATAATTGCGTAATTAAAATCTACTATTATTAATCTCTTAATAAAAAACTACTAGTATACTTAAAATCTTAATTTAAAAAGGAACTAATCTCCTAACTAGTGGTACCGTAGATTGCGGTGTAAGACGGCATATGTGCAGCTGTTTGCTTTCAAAATCTACTAGTATAATTAAAACTTCTAGAATATCTTACTAATGTAAAGAATAAATAATTACATTAATAATAAAAAATTTATTTCAAACTAACAATACAAAATGAATAATAAATTCTTTATTTTCCTCTTCTGCTTCGCATTATTCTCCTCGCCATTGAGAAAAACTCTCCCTTGAGTTTTATAATATTGAAGAATAACTAATCACGACCGACGAGTTGTATTCAAACACAACAAGCACATTCGATGATCCAATGTCACAGTCACAATTTTTGCAAATAGCAACGACATAATATAGAAATTTAAAATAGCTTAAAACTCTAATGTTTCAATCGAAAAGAGAAAATCAATATATTTGATCTTCACCCTTTCTTCATTTTTGTGTTCAACCTCTTCATCAACTTGAATTGCGTCTAGAATTTTTTAATTTTATTTTTTGCAAACCACTTTTAAGTCTTCAACTAACTCGACATCCTCAAAAAAGCTTTTTCATGAATAGACGTCTTTGAATCGTCAAGTTATTTAACATCCACAACTTTCTCTTTATCAATACCCCTGAGCATGTAAACTTGACACTAGTTGAATAAACCCAATTAGGATGAACATTTCTTTGTTTTGAAACAAAATATGGATGAACATAACATATATATATGTACTTGTAATGAATCTTTAAATCTGCGAGGCTTCATTCAGATAATTCTAAATCATTGTGCAATTTCCAATAGTCAAAATCATATGGAAAATAAGAAGACATTTTAATTTTTTTTCGCATATGACAAAAAATTGAAGCTCAAGTTACTTGATTTTAAGCCAAAGGAAGTATAAATCGTCAAACTTGTCTGGCTTGTCAAACCTAGAAAAAGGCATTGTAATTTATTTATTTTTCTTGATAAATTTAGACTATGGCAACGAAGATTTATGCTATAGATTGCACTTTCATCCTGCATTGGGATGTTGATTTTCTAGTAGACTTAGACAAATATTCTCGAGGCCTAGAAAATTTGGGTGGTAAGAAATTTGGTGACAAAAGATATCAGGAATTTTGGCTCTTGATACCAAATAATGTAGGATAAAGTAAAAAGAAAGAATTAAGAGTGTTAATCACCACATATAATTGCTAGAGAAACACACACAGAAGCAACTTTAATCTCAAATCAATATATTTAATAATCTAAAAAAGTAATAAAGACTACTAGACTTTATATAGGAAATTTACAACTTAGCGACCAAGCAAAGAATCCTACTATAAAAAACAAATAATCTCCTAATTCAAATCTACAAGTATAATTAAAATTATCTCCTAATTCAAATCTACTACTATAGTTAAAAATCCTAATTTAAAAATGAGATAATCTCCTAGTTAAATTCTACTACTATAATTAAAACTTCTAGAATATCCTACTTACTATAAGGAATAAATAATTACATTAATAATCAAATATTGATCTCTAAATAACGATAATAAATTAATAATAATTTTTTTAATTTTCAACTTATATTTCACATCGTTGAGTCTTTAGTAGATGGGTATTCCAGTAGTTCTTAATATCATTGTCAATATGACTAGGGTTGTGCAAAACAAACGGGACAAACGGTTTTTTACCAAAATAAGCTCAGTCGAACCGATCAGTTTGGTATTTTTTAATACCGTAACGGTATTATAAACCGATAAATACCGATTAATCCGATCTGGTGTTGGTATTGCTTTTTCCATGATAGGTCTTACCGAACCGATACCGATTGATCAATTGTACATGTATATATATTTATGTGTATAGATAAATTAATTGTAACACCATCTTTACCCTTCCACATCCATTTAATACTAATGACTAGATCTAGATGTCTCTATCTTCCGCTCTTTGCCCATTACCATCACGCTTCCTTTTTTACTAAACTGCATCACCCTTCCTTCCAACCTTCTTTCCATTCACACATCAAAGTAAGGATCAAGAAAGAAAATAGAAAGATGATATTTACCGGTAAGTACGCACCAACTAAAATTCACTTCATCTTTTCTCTCTCACTTCTCAGATCTGATACTTCTCTCTCTCTATATATATATATATAATGACTTTGGTTGGTGTTTAATTGTTGGCATGTGCAAAATTTGAGTCCCTTATATGTTGTGGGGTTTTTATTTTTGAAGACAAGGAAATAACCATCTAAGTTTTAGAATGAACTTTGAAGTTTGGGCTTATTTAAGATATATGTATTGAGCAAGTATGAAAGGATTGAAAGAAAAAAAAAAAAAGACAAACAACATTTGGATTTTAAAATGAAGTTTGAAGTTTGGGTTTCTTTTCCATATGAGTTGTATGGTGAAGGGATTTAAAAAACAAACAGAAACGGTACAATAGCGGTATTTACCGGTACCGATGGCTAACCGAACCACTGGTCTAACTGATACCGGTATCAGTACGTAATTTTGGACACTTTCGGTAACTAGTACGGTTCAGGCCGGTTATTTACCCATACACAATCCTAACTATAACCATGAGCCGGAATATGGTGAGGGAGAGAAAGAAAGATTGGGGGAGAAAAAGGGGAGGGGGATCTAATTTAGTTCGCAAAAATACATAATTATGTTTAAGTGGCCATAAAGAAGCTTGTCTAAAGACAGCCTTAGAATGGATTTCACCCTATACATATATTATACATACATATATAAAAGTAGGTATAGAAGGAATAAACTCTTTTCCTATCAAAGAATATACAAAGTAAAATTAAAAGTTAACAGTTAATATAATTATTAGACTTCAATCTTATTCTTAATAATTATTGACCAAATGATTCAACAAATTAACAGTATTTTGAAACGAAAAGAATTTTTTTAGTTTAGATATTGTAGTTTGACTAGTTACCCTAAAATAACACTAGAACTAATGCAACACAAGTGTTACTGCAACTTGCAAAAGGGATAGATAAAGAATTGTGTTTAAGTGTCACCTGTACGCAAGTGTTGCTGCAACTTGCAAAAGAGATAGATAAGAAGTGTCTTTAAGTGTTGCATGTAATTAGACTATACTTGGGCAACATATACTCATTTTACCTAAATCAATAATTAAGAGAGTGAGCACAAAATGATGCATGACAGGAGAAAGAGTATTTCTAAAATGAACAATTTCAATGAAATCTATACAAATGCTTAACAAGTGGGGTGGGAAATCATAACATCTTATAATATCTCCATATAACTTTTGTTTTTAGTTTATAACTTATATATCATAAGAAGTATATTTTCTATTTTCATTGAAATAACATGGAACACCACATGTCCATTTAAGGTGAAAATGTTATGAATTTTTGCTGAACACTTAAATAGGTTATTCGTATCATATAATGAAACTCATTTCGCTTCTAGATAAAATTTTCTTGTCCTTCAGAAGAAAAAGAACAAGTAGAATCTAACTTTTAGCCACGTATCAGCCTAACACTGATCAGCGCCTAAAGGTAAATTATAAAAGTTTCCTAACAACAAAGAGAAAAAAGGTTAAAATAACTGCGACCATACAAGCCCTGTTATGAATTTTTGCCAAACTCTTATATAGGTTATGCATATCATATAATGAAACTCATTTCGCTTCTAGATAAAAATTTCTTGCCCTTCAGAAGAAAAAGAACAAGTAGAAATAATAGAATCTAACTTTTAGCCACGTAGCAGCCTAACACTGATCAGCGCCTAAAGGTAAATTATAAAAGTTTCCTAACAACAAAGAGAAAAGGTCAAAAAAACTGTGACGATACACGTCTTGTATCAATTAGGTCATTCTCAATTCTTCAATCTTTATATCATATATTTATCAGAACTAGACTAACAATAAACCAAATTAAGGCAAATCAACCTACTAACTTGCATACCGTTTTTTTGCTCCATCTTGAACTGATTTCTTCTCAATCAGTTGCTTCTCAAATGGAGGGCAACCATCACGTTTCCAACATACCTACGTACTCTCATACAAGGAACAAAGTGAGCTGGAAATTACTCTCGTACATGGAACAAGTGAGCTGGAAAACAATGGTTCAAGACATATAGAGAGAGATGCTCACCCAATTCCTTTCGCGTTCTAATATATGCTCAATGCTATGAAGAAATTCATTCCCCTTAGGTGGAGTCATTACAAGAAGCTTCTTCACCCGCTCCTCGCAAGATTTTATTTCTTCCTTCTGAAATCACCAATAACAAGTTGTCACTTACTAGAGTGGAAAAATATATACACACCTGGTGGCTCTTAATTTCAAATGAAAAAACAAATACTACTTGTGAAAGCATGTTAGCAAAAAAGGGTAACTCAGTAAATTTATGTAAATTATGCTTGTGCAAACCAAGTCCTCTTTGAGTGCTGAGATGCAAAGTCAGGGCCGCCCATTTGATTGCACAAGTGAATTAATTTTATGAATAGGTTCTTTTAATTAATAAATTGTAAATTCATGAACTGCCCAATTTCAATGATGTGTAGTTAGGTTGTCCTAATGGAGAGCAAATTGATTTGTAGTCCTAGTTGACAGACAATGGAATAAGAGTAATGCTATGGTGACAAAATATGGATACAAAGAAACGGATACAAAATGATATGTCGGATTATAATTAGTTGATGTTCCACAATACATGGGTGGGTCCAATGGTTACCAACCGATACCATACACATCATTTTGTCTCCAATCTTTAGTCACCATACACATCATTTTTTCTCCAATCTTTAGTCACCATAGTTTTTATTGAGTTATGAATTTGTGGGGCCACTTGTTTGTTTTTTATTGAGTAGTGAGTTAGTGTTTTACTATTTTAGTTAGTATGATAATATTAACTCCAGATAATTACATGTATTGTAAACAACTACAACTTCAGGGGAATTGTGTTTTATGCGAGTGTTTCATGAGTGAGTAGGAATCCCGAACTTACAAGTTAAAAAATTTTAATTTTTCAATTTGATGATGTTTACAACCAAACATTCTTCATGATTTAATTTATGAATGAGCCAAACGCCACTAACCAATTTACAAATTTGGGACAACCAAACGTGCCTTCAACATTTGCATTAACATTCAATACTCGACAATACATGGATGTTAAAACTTCTTAAACACCATGTTTATTCTTTTTCGTAATTTGGTTGCTTGTCACAAATGAGACAGACATGTCTGCAATTAGGGTTATTTGTTAAGGATTTGGGGTGGTGGTGTGAGACGAGACTGCTTGGCAGATTCTGGCGGTTGTTTTGGTAGATTCTGCTTCTCCTCTTTGTTATTTTCCTTTTTATTCTTTGGTTGTACCTTGATGGTCGAGAACGATAATGGGGTGATTGGTCGGCTGTGATAAGGAACTAGGTACTGCAACTGGTTTTGGGTAATTTGGTCCAGCAGCTTAGGCCTTTGATTTGAACGACGTTTGGAATTTGGGGTGATATTAGTTAAAAATGGCTATGGTGGTTTTAGGTGAGTAGGTTGATTATAGGTGTTAGGTATTAAAGTTGGGTTTAAAGTGATAATGGTTGTCGGGAATACTGGTCGAAAGTGATAATGGCTGTCGGGAATACTGGTCGAAAGTGATTAGGCCTTAGGAAGGTTAGGGTTTGTAATAATATATGTTAGGGCTGCGTTTGGACGATCGGCAGTGCGTTAAGGCTTAGGTAATGACAATAATTTGGGGAAGGTGATATAAGGTGTCAGAAGGTTTTTGGAGGTTGAGCTTTGATACCAAAATGGTGGGGACAGGGTCTTGGGACAAAGGATAAAACTCTAATTATCAAGTAAAATTCAATCAGTTACATCATTCATTGTGTTCCAAAGTTTCATGTACACCCATGTTTATACTTGGCCTAGCCTAAGCTAATATGGATAATTATCTGATGGTGGTAGTTGAAGTGTGGCTTTCATTGTGGCCGGTGGTGGTGATTGATGGTGGTGGATGGTTGCGAATTTGGGTTTGTTGGTGGTAGATGGTTTGTGCTGGTGGTAGATCGATGTTGGTCACTAGGGGCAACGGTGGGTAGTTGATGGTGGGTAGATTATGTGGTTGTGATCATTTGGGTGGTGATGTTGGTCACGGCGACGGTGGGTGGCGGTGGTTGCTGATGGTGGGTGGAACATGTGTTGTGATATTCTGACTTAAAAATATAAAAAAATAAAAAAAATTAAAATTTAAAATGAAGCAGTACATAAAAAGGTACACTGGTAATGAAAGAGGCAATATTGTATTATGATAAAATGATAGAACTAACCATTGTTTCAGACAGCAAATCTTTCTCGCTCTTTCCTGGGGCCTAGAAGAAAGACAAATCATTTCTTACAAACAAATTATTGGCACTAAAAACTCACAACCCAATGCAACTTACCCCCCAAAAAATACTGCATCTAACAAGAACAAGTCACATTAGATAAAATGTCACCATAAAAGGGTTCATTCAAAGTTTACGTACAATGTTGAAAACGGTTACCAACTCTTTTTTCAGCCCTATATGAAAATTCAAGAAAGCTAGAAATGGGACGTATGAGCAATAAAAATCCATGAGTATCAATATAAACTACTTTCTACACAGTATTCTTGCGACTTTAGCATACTTAGTCTACAGATTTGGCAACTGACTAAATTCTCACATAGAAACCAGTGTGATGCAGGGAAAAATTAGGTAGTATTGGCTCTAAGAATGAGAAAAATCTTTAGCTTTACCTAAAGTAGGTAGTTTTGAGGTTCCTAGTATAGAATGACAGCTCTCTAGTTGGGGCATAAGAGTTCCTTCTATTTACCCTATGCTTTGTATACTATGTGTCTACATGGTTTCTCCCGCTTTTGCGCTTTTAGTGATATTATTTACCTATCAACAAAAAAAAATTAATTTATCTTGGTGCTTAGGTGAAAAGAACCTTCCCTGCATATTAATTGATAAGCAACGCAACAAGCTTCCATTTGATTTTTATTCTTTAAAGTTTTCAATTGGGTAGAAATGATAAAATTGGGGTTGTCTATATAGAGGTAAGGCCGATCCTCCATACTCCAGACCCATCTGGGAGTCTTTGTGTACTGGGTTGTGACCTAGAGGATACAACCTTTATCAGTCATTTTGTTCAAGTCCTTAGGGAATTTGGACTTTTATTACTATCTTGTTCCGTTAGGTTTTATTTTCTCTAATAATATGTCGTGAAATCCCCAAGGTTAGACAGATTATTATTGATATCAAGTGATAACATTAATTTGAGTGTTTGGTTGTGATCAAGAGATTCTAGTACTTTAGGTGCGGAAGCCTAAACCATAGATACTTGTTTAGGAGTGGTGCCTAAACCATATATACTTTTCAGTCTTCGGCTTAATTTCTATAAATTCATCCTTTCCAGCTTGCAGGGGCGGATCCACGCCTGGGGCAGGGGGGCACCTGACCCCACTGGATTCTATGCCTGGGACAGTTTCGTGTTTAAGACTTAGAAAACTAATGTTGTTAATCTCACTAGTTTTATTTAATGTTATCTTAAAATTCCTAAATTCCTACTAGCCACAATCTTGGTCTTAAAATTTATTTAATGTTGTCTAAGGACCAAATTTCAATCCCACATTCCCACTAGTAGTCTACTAGTCTTGGTACTTCATCTGTAATCTGTAAGTTCCCAGAGGCATAGTTATCTAGAAGGGGGGGTTGAATAGATAATTTAAATTCTTTCTTTTCAAAATTCTTGTTAGTTTTGATAATGATTTAAGCACAGCGGAATTAAGATTTGTTTGTTTTTCCTTCAAGATATAATGATTAAATACGAGTGAAACAGTTATGACAGTTATAGCAGTTATGGCAAGAATATAAGGGACACTGTGATTTTAAGTGGTTCAAAGCATTCAAAGCTCCTAGTCCATTCTTCTACTCCTCGAGTAGGAAATTCACTAAGGATATCTTTACAACTTCTGAATCTCAGATTCCTTCAAGACCAGCAGTCTTGGAACTTCTTACTTTTGAACTCTTCAAGTCCAGCAGACTTGATACTTCTCAGTTCACTTAGAACTCTTCAAGTCCTTCTGACTTAGAACTTCTTCCTTCACTAGATGATAGTTGAGTTCTTGAATGGTGCTACTCAGTTGCCGTTAAGCTTGTGTTCGAAAGAACTGAGTAGCTGAGCAAGCTTTCCTTTTTTCAGATCGTAGAGTTTGATCGTTGAGTGTTCTTCAGCTTTTTGTTCAGTGTTTGCTTAATTCTTTCATCTGCTGACATTTTGTATATATGATGCCTTTGAAATGTATCTGTTGAAGACATCAGTTGAAGCATTAAATGCATTTCACATTTCTGAGCTTTGATGGACTTTCTGCATAACTTCTGATTAGCAGACTGGCCCCACTAACACAGCAGACTGCTATCTCACCTAACACCTGAAAATGTGTTTTCTGCTGACCCATAGTACTTTCCTTAGCTTCTTCAATACGTTTCTTTGTTATATACTAAGGATGACTGTTGTGTCATTGGGACTCCCGAGGTCTTCAACATCTATAGCTCATTCCATATTTGTTGTGATTAATCTTTAAACAAGTGGACAATGCTCGATGCTTCTGACACAGACAGATGAAGCTCTACGATTCTGATCGTGGTGTCATGCCACCTTGGTACTTGGTCTGGTGCTGATAGATGAGCACACTAGGATTTCTCTTAAGTACTGATACACTACGATCTTCACTTGCTTGACTTCCGAGAGCACTCTACGAGGCTCGGCAAGCGTTAGGACTAATCTACGATTTCGAAGAGGCCCTTTAAAGAAGAAACACTACGATCCTCAACGCTCTATGATTCTGCCTTGTCTTCTGCAATCTCTTGATCATCTTGATAGACTACGATTCAGTTGAAGCCTATATATTACATTTCAAGATATAGATCAACCTAACAGCTTTGATCTCTTCTTCTATACATTCATTTACAGAATAATAAACATTAGAGTTCAGATCAACCTAACAAATTTGATCTATCACTAAGTCCTTGTACATGTGTTCCTTTGAAGGACTTTACATATAATCATGACTATTAACTTTCAACATCAAATTTTAAATATGCAATCTCCCAACAATCTCCCCCTATTTGATGTTGACATAACCAAAGAGATTTGTATCATGATTATTAATTTCTAGATGCAGTTGCTAGAAAGTAAATATGACTTAGTGTTTCAGTGAGCAGCTGAAACCTCTAGAGAATAAGCATGAATTTATTGATGTTTGTAAAGACAGATATTATAATTAAGCTTAGTTACATCAATAAGAAATGAGTTTCAACTTATCTCTATTTCTTCTGCCTTTTGTTCCTTGGAGGATTTGCATACTCTTGAGCTCTTCTTCTCATGCTCGCTTCGTCTCTCCATGATATATCTTCCAGCTCGCTTTAACTTAGTCTTTCATGATGATCATGCTTATTCATGAATGCAGGATCTCCAATTGGCATTCTTAGGCCTGTGGTGGTCACCTCTTGTGAGCTGGGAGAATGCCTTTGACTCTTTATTGGTTGTGCCATGAGAATTTGTTGCTGTTCAGGTCGTGGAGTCAAATGGAGAGACCGACTTGTAGGAGAACTTTTTAAGAAATCAGTAATTTTGCCTTTGCCTCCTTTGCTTCTTCCTTTGTCTCCTTCCCCTTTATTCAACCCCTTTTATGTCAGCATCAAGGGTTTGAATGTCTTCAGAAAGGCGAGTCATGCCTTGTACCAGTTCGTTGAGTTGAGTCTGGGATTGACTATATCGGCACGATTTTCCTCGATCAGAGAGCCAGTACGAGCTTCTCTCCTTTGCAGAATGTCCAAGAGAGTTTCTGTTTGTTTCATTTGACCCATGGAGAAGACTTGGAATTCTTTCATTTGGGTCTTTAGACTCGTGAGATTTTTCATCATAAGTTGATTTTGGGATTCTTGGGTATTTTGTAAAATAAGAACAGCATCCCTATGCTTCTTGGCAGCCAAAAAGTGGATTTGATCCCTTTCATTTATACTCTGGATCATCTCTTTTATTATCTCCCTAAGCTTCTTTGTTAGTTCAGAACTTAGGGTGCTTGGGAGAGTATCAAAAGATCAATCAACCGAGTCGACCTCTATATGTACAAGTTCGGAGTGAACCTCAAGATCTTCTTGTATGTCCTTGGTCACTTTCTTGGTTGCTTCTGACAACTCCGTTTTGGTAGGGAGATCAGATATAAGCTCAAGGAGTTGCGGATTCTTTGGAGGAGAGGCTCTTGAATGTTGACCTTGCATTTGGTAGAGAGCAAGATCAAGACTGAAATAGTCGTTTGTTGAGGAAGAAGGTATGTCCGATGGAGGGGCAGGTGTGTGAGGTTGAGCTTCAAAAGAGATTGAGTCTACGATCGTGCCAGGTGACTCGACGACTTGTGCAGGTGACTCTACGATTTGATGTGGCTGTAGAGGGAGGGATGATAGGGGATTGAATCAATACAAAGTTTGGCACATTTGGTTCATCAGTTACAGAATGTTGGGATTCTGTAACTGAAAATTGATTGAGTGGATGAAGTATCACCTCCAACCATTTTGGTAATTCATAGAATTGATTGAAAAATGATGGTGGACAGTGATTTACTCTAAAAGAGATGGGAATAGCTTGTACCTCATGTCCATGTCCTGAAGAGGGGCCTGTTGGTGATCAGCTTTCGAGCAAAGTTGAGTTTGCCTGGGAATCCATGAGCTAGCACCGAAATTGCTGGATAGGCTTTGAAGGTCCAGAACATATGATCCCAGGAGTTGAGAATTTGGGCTCTGTGAAAGGGCATCATAGGTAGATAAACAGTTGATTGTAGTTGGCTCTCCTATAACCATCACATCCCACAGCTATGATCTCCACCTCATCATCCTCTTCTTCTTCTTTGTTGTAAAGATGAAAAATATGTATACATTATATATATACACACACACATTTCTTTTAGTTCATCTTGCGAGAAACAATCTAATTAAATTCAAAGACCTCAAACATTTCTTTTGATTTCCCAATCTCTAATCTAAGCTCAATTTCCCAGTCTCTAATCCAGCCTCAAACATTTCTTTGAATTAGATATTATCGTTTAGCTAGCATGTCAAATCATATTGAGTACCTCTTTCACCAAATAGTAAACCTCTATTCGCAAGTTGGCCAAGCCTCTATCACATATGCTAAGCTAAAGAGTGAATATAAACTAACCTCCCAAGAAAGCAAGAACCTCCAAGATAGGAGTTTGCCAGCCTGCCTGAAAAATTAACTTCACAATGTTCACATAAATCCAAGTCCCCCTTGTAAAAAATATTAGTCAAAATCAGACCGCAGGATAGGTATCTAACTCTGGAGAATGGCTCCCATAACCTTCCAGAACAAGTATGACCAAGATCGGGAATTTTAGAGAGAGAAAAAAAGAGGAGATATATTGGCTTGAACCCTCAAAGTGAGCCATACCCACAAGGGGGAAACCACTAAGCACTCAAAGCCTTTGTAACAACAACAGAAATCTCTCTTGAAAGTCGCAAGTTAACTATTAACTGAACTTTATCAAAGTTTATGTAAGCTAGAATCCACATTATCTGACAAATCGAACGTTTGCCGATCCATCCAACTTGGCAAATGATTAGAAATTATAACAGTATATTGGATCACAAATTTTTTAAGGCGGTTCAAAGAAAGAATCTAATCACCAAGCAAACCTCACTGCTCAGTATGACTTTCAAATCACCATAATAGTTCTGAACTTGTACAAATTACTATCATATACACAGAGCAATGAAAACTTCCTTGATGTAGTAATTAGAGATTCAGTTGAATTCTTCAGTAAAAAAATACTAGCATAACACATACCTACTACACGGAATATGAAAACTGTTACCTTCAAATAATCAAACAATATCAGGCACTGAACAAGAACATGGCGCCGAAAGCTTGAATCTTTTAACTGCGGTGGAAAAAGAATAGAACATAAATCAAGTGGTGCAGAGATCAACTCAACAGAACATTTTTCTTCTTGTGACATTATAAAAGCTTATTAGTATTTTATAGCACTACTTACTTCTAGACCCATCAGCTTACTGCTCGTAAGATATTTTATGTTGAAGGTTGCCGCTTCATCCTCAAGGTTATTAGCATTGCCCTCTTCATCACTCAACGGCTGAGATTCAAAGGTATTCAGCACAACCTGCAAATCCCATTTACAAAGAAAAGCACTTGATGCAACCGATGAGATAAATAAACTGTACTTCGGCAGTACAGTAAAGCTGCAACATAAAGACCAAACTAAAAAATCATGAGCAGAGAAAGGGGTGTACCATCAACGAGGATGAAAATTTATGCCACTTGCTAGGAGCAAGAGTTAAGGAGGTGGGGTTAGAGAAATGTTCCTGATATACCCAAACAAAGAAATTTATTAGATAGACAGCTATAATAAGTTATAACAGAGGAAATCTCATAGACAAAATTCAAGTCATTAATAGAAACCAAGTTTTGGCATTGTTTAATATAGAACTACAATAAACAACTTCAAAACTTGTCTAACTTTGGTCATATTCTCTTTCTATCTAATTTCTTTGATCTAAAAATAACTATGACCATCATATAAATGGTTAAAAGTTGCTAGCCTAAGAAGCATGCTCCATAAGAGTCAGTCATACTTCCACTAATAACTTTTTATCATCCCTAAAGATTAGTATTCAATATCCAAAACACGAGTCAATAATATAGCTCTTAATTATGGGTCAAGCATAACTAACATTGATTAGGTTCAACTCGATACTTGTGTATCTAACATATGGGTGCTACTTTTAATGCGTCTTATGCAAGCCAAAGTTCTCGAGCCTAGGTATATTAAGTAGATGGAAATTCCTCAAATTTATAGCTTGGACTGAAGCATTAGCAAGTAGTAGGAAGAAACGACAATGGATGAGGGTAATCCTGGATAAGATACGGCCCACTTCTCTTGGGTGCATTCAAACTTCATAGTTAATATGAGGTGGTAAAGATTAGGAGAGGCTTTTTTTGGGTCATTGTTTCTTCCAACTGTTTGGCTAAAGATATATCTAGGCTTCTTGACAGATCTCATCCTTCGTTTTTCTGCCTCCTGTTTTACAGTAAATAACTGGAGTTTCTATACATATCTTCTATACCATAAAGATTCCATACAAGAAGTGAAAAAGTATGAAAAGGTGAATCTCAAACTCAGCATGTTACTGCTATATAGAAAGAATAAAAAAACAAAGTGGTCGAAAACAGGATATGCAACTTAATTAAATCAATTACAAATAATTTAACCAACTTTCTGAGTACCACACTTCATAGGAATCAAATCTTCAACTTCTTAGCAGTGATTTAATTCTATATATGATCAAGAGCTCTGCCAGGATCAAAGGGTGCTAAGTTATGTGCTCCAACTTGACGTGAAGCCTGAAGGGTACATGTATTTTTATCTACTCTTTGCTAGGTAGCAGTAACATATATGCATAGTAAGAATCAACCAGAATCACCACTAAGTATTTGGAATTTATAGTCTTGCTTTATGTTGTCCGTCAACATTGTAAGGTCTCCTGACGCTTAACATATACATAAAAACAATAACAATTGATAAAAAAGAAAAATAGAAGGGGGGGAAACTGAAACAAGAAGTAACACTTTTCTTTCTGTTAACCTCCAAATAGCATAATCTACTGACCTGTAAACTCCAAAATGTTTTGTAAAAGTTGAAATCAATAGAAATGCCTTCAAAACAAAGAAGATAATTAACTTTACTTGAGCAATAAATAAATAGATGAAAATTACAAATACAACATACAAAAAGAATGTTCAAATTTAAGCCAAGAATTGAGCAACTAAATGTTACCATCAGGGGCATCTTTCTCATACTTTGTCTCATTTGATGTGTTGGAAACACCCTTTATGTTCACCGCTACAAGAATTAAAGAGATAACAAAGAAAAGAATAAGGAAAAATAAATGATAACGCGTATATGAGAACAAAAAATAATGTGAAACATAAAGAGCAATGAATTTTGATAAGTAATGTAAAAGGCAATGATAAATAACTATCATTACCTGAACGTTCTGACAACGGGAAGAAGTGAGCAAGAAACATTATAATTCGTCCACAAAACACTACATCATTTGCCTGAAAAATCAGGCTTCGGTGAATTATACGAAATTGTGAAATTATATTGCAATTATGTCAAGCTTAAAAAGAGCTGAGACGTCATTGAACTAATAACCATTTTTAAGAAATATAATATGCAACATTAGTTTAACAAAAGGAATATTTGAAAATGGATTGAAAGATAAACTAGACAAAATATAATTGTTGCAGGACAAGTTAAAACTATAATCACTAGGAGATATGAAAGAGAAGAAGAGATGATTTATAGCACCATTGCAACTAATTTACTGCCTCAAAAACCAAAAATTGTATTTTGTCTATTTTCACAACATGCAACCTGTCCTCACCAAATCCAGTGCCTCTGTGACCCAAACCCAATTACCCTACCATTAATCAATACTTGCTAAGTTTCTTTCTTCATCAATCACTCTCAAACATATACGCAGATATACCTGCCCGGGATTGTGTGATAATGATCTCAATTTATATATATACTATACAACGAGAAAGAGAGAGGTGATAATAGATAGAATAGAGATCGAAAGTAGAGCCATATGGAACCATCCACTTGCTGAATTGACTGGCCAAGTAGTGTTCTAAGCTTTGGCAATTGGGCTATAATTCAAATTCAATTCCGTGAGATTCTTTTGCCTCATTTGTGTGTAATGCCACTTTATTTTCAAGAGCCTTACAACCATGGTAGCCTTGGAAGTTGAAATCACAATATTCTACTACACATACATATCATGTTTTGTGATCATAATAAGAATTTTCATTTACCTAAAGCACTTATATAAATTAATAAGTGACATGTTTTATTTGGATATATATACAGCATGGATTTTAAGGCATGCTGAAAACTCATATTTGTATTCTATTTTTTTATTATTTCTTTATTTTCAATATATTATTAACAATATAAAATAATGAAAACAGAATGCATGTGTTTCACACTTTCACTATATCTAAAAATCCATACCTAGCAACTATAAGGGAACAGAGGGAGTACCTTTTAAAGCTATTGCAGCCATGCAGTTTGTCAAGTTGCAACACATCAAAGCATAGTGAAGGAACTGGTAGCTCTTTGGCAGATATTCTTATCCTTAGGAAATCTTTTTGTTCTATTGAATAAATTAAGTTTTTGGCTATAGTTTCTCAAGTGCAGAGAAATAATTTAATCTTAGACTCAAGAGGTACGAACCTCTTGTCTAGATCGTTAACCCTGTATTTGCTTTTGCTTCTGTTATATATGGTAAGAGCATTTGATTATGGGAGTCCTTGTTGTATTTACTCAACAATGTTCTTGTAATGTGTAATTGTTGATTGCCATGCATACGAAGAAATTTAAGTGTATATACTACAAGTAGAAACTTAATTATTTTTTATTTGTCTGCGAAATTACTAAAGGAGGAAAATCCAAGTAATAGATGTTATATTTGCAAAGTTACTTGCAAGAAAGAGAGAGATCACATAAAAACAATGATACCTTTGACAAACGGCGAAGAAGTTGATTGCATGTTCTCAACATTACAAGTTTACCCCGTGCAAAAAGTTCTGGCTATATGGTGCAACCACATGAACAAAACAACAGACAACCATAGTCATGTACTGAGTAGATGCTTATAAATTAGAATAATGACACCCAAAATATGGAATAGATTACACAACTAATAACGTAAGGCAGTTTTTTTTAAAAAAATGGAGCAAGAGAAGTATTACACACCTTTCCCAATATATCTTGTTTACTCTCAATATAGCCAAAGACATCTTTGCAATTTCTCATTGTTGACATCTCTGTCAAATCTTCTAAGAGCTGGAATATCATGCCACCCTCAATGTGTTCTTTCTCACAGAGATATAGCACATTGTCTATCAAAGGCAGACAAAGAATAAGTGAGAGAAAGTATGTGTTTGTGTGTTTGTGTGCCTAACACGCGTGTGTTTGTCTGTATGTGCCTGTGTATGTGGGTGTGTGGGTGTGTGGGTGCACAGGTCTTTATGTCTATGTTTGAGTGTGCAACTCAGTGAGAGAATGTGTGTGTTTATGTATGTGTGTGTGTGTGTGAGAGAGAGAGAGAGAGAGAGGAGGGGAAAGAGAGAACAATTGACCAGTATTTATGGAGATATATATTAAGATTTCTCAGGATTCAAACAAAAATGAGGTAAATAATTTAATATAAAAGTTTATCTAAAAGAATAATAATTTAATACTATGAATTTATCTAAAAGGCGTGTATTATCATATTTTCAAAAAGACAATCTATAAGATAAATAATAGCCTCAAGTTTCAAATTTGAGAACTCCACAAATGAAAAGAAAGGGAAAACCAATTACCTTTCTGAATTTCTGCAAGTTGAGTATAAGAAAGAAAAAACTAGAAATTAAAATATTTGTCCAGATAGTTAAATGAACACATTTATTATGTAAATATATTCAATCATTAGAGAGATAACATGATGTTTTAAGTGGCCAAAAGAATCAGATTTTTGGTTTCAGAGCAGTCCCCTAGCAATAAAATGAATTTTAGACCAAAAGAATGTAAATTATTCAAGTAGGACAAAGAATTATTCCTAGCCAGAGGCCACCAAGTAAGTTTCTGTATATCATTTGTCCCTCGACTCCCATCCCAATTTATGCCACAATATATCATGTTTCATGTTTGAACACGTAATCTATCTTCCAAACATAATGAAACACCATGCTTGACTAGACATTGTGGGATAATAGAAAGCATTTAAATGAATAATATGGTCTCAGTGCTCTAAGCATGGTCAAATTCTCTTATTTAATAGATCTTCTATCTCCTAATTTAAATAAATCTAGATACTCTTATTGCAAGAGATATTTCACTTCACTGACATTCTCTGAAGTTTTATTGACCCAAATCCACCAATTTCATTTCACCCAATCCTTACCTTCATAGCACATATCACCATATCTTACTTAATAGATATTATGAGATAAGAAAAAGCATTTACATTAAGATTATGGTCGCAGTGCTCTAAGCATGGTTGAATTGTCTTACTTAATAGATATTCTTCTATCTCCTAATTTCAATAAATCCAGACTCTTATTGCAAGAGAAATTTCACTTGCACTGAAGTTTTATTGACCCAAATCTACCAATTTAATTTCCAACCAATCCTTACTTCATAACCATATCACTCATTTTGGGGGTTTGTTAGTCTTTCTCCATGTTAAAAAAAATATATGTTTACTTACATGTTTGAGATAGGATGATTTTTATCATGTTAGTGACCATTTATCCTACTTTAGTAATAAATTTATTTCTCTAATAAAAAAGCGCTATACTAATTCAGTTGCACATGATTCTATTATCTATAATTAATAAAACATGTGCTGCAAATAACAAATCAGATTCAAAATTTTACTGGAATCAAATAAAATTAGCCCTGAAGATTACTACATTTTAATTACAACTTATAGAAAGACAATGAACATGTCTCAAATAAATTTAAGTTAAGCTGTATCCCTCCTTAGTCTTCCATTCTAATTGCTTCTACATAAGGGAAAGAACAGAAAATCCTTGCAACATCATTCTTTGTTAAAAGAATAGAAGAATGGAAAATGATATATAGGTCAACAAATCTCATGACGAATTTGGACTGCGACCAATGTGGAACTCTAAGCAATCAAAGAGAATAACAATATGTGGGTCCATTCTTAATTCTTTCCTATCCCATATATCCACATACTTCTGTATTTTTTACTGTGAACATAAATTTGTCGTCACATGAAGCAAAACTCTAAAAGATTATCTCTACTACTTTTTCATTGATAAGTAGAGATTATCTGTACAACATTTTATTTTTTATTATAAATCAAGATTATTTCTACAACACTCGTTTCTCTGGGACATAAATCTTGAAATTTCTATTTCAAACTCGGTTAAAACATCCATGCTAAGCTAAAATCTTAATTTGTTCTTTTTAAACTTAGTAGGGAAGCAAAGCATCATGTCAATTCCACTCCCCATACGTGAGGCCACAAATACCAATTTAAAATTTTTAAAATTAAGAAAAAAAAAAGGAAGAAGAAAAGAAAAAAAGTCAAACTGTCAAAGCGTAACATCATTCAATAACTTCATATAGTGGCTTATATAACGCACTGGATTTATAATTTTCTGATAGGTGCAAATTATTTTAGTAAAATTAAATTATAAATGTGTCTGTAATATGACTGGTATTGTGTGTCACACAGTTGAAGAGAAAATAGGTCATCTACTTCTCCACTGCACGGTGGCTAGAATTTATGGAAACTTCTCCCTTTCTTTCAGGTGCACTTCTACTATCACAGATCACATATTTAGGCCTGTATTTGAATTGAATAGGAAAGAGGGGAAAAGCTGAGGTAAATGACCAGGATTCAGGATAGCTTCGTCAGTTCGTGGAGGCACTAGTAACATGCTTTTTGAAGTGCATATGGAAGAAGAGGATAGGCACTCCATTCAAGAATGGAATTGCAAATTGTGAAGAGACTCTTTTCTTCAATCAATAAAGACATTACAACTCCGCTTCGAAAATTCCACGATATTTCTCATTTTTAAAGGTGCAAAATATTCCCGAAGAGAGACATTAAGAGCTAAGAAGCACATATAATACAATTTATAAATATTTTAGATAATTTATACATGTACGCACCAAGAATGCGTGGAATTTGGCCCTGTGTGGATTCCTCATCAGAAATTGATTGCCCGTACTGCATTATATTCTCCCCTGATTGAACTGCAGATGACTATAGCAAGATATAAATCATCATACCAAACACACAGGAAGAAAGGCCAGATAAAGTGAAGCTAAAATTCATGCAGAATATTTCATGAGAGTGCCAGAACTCAAACAACAGACTGAATCAAACTTAAAGACAAAATAGTGTTTGGATGTTCAGAGTCTTCACACTCCTACCACTTATCAAATTTAATTTCCAAATGAAGATGATGAACTTTCTAACTTTTTATATTGAATAGAAATGTGAATGACCATGCTTTTAAATGCTTAAAAGCCTATCTAGCATAATATAAGACATCTTTAAGCACATGATCAAGATGAAGGACAAAAACGATAAATAATATAGCAATCATATGCAGCCAAGAACGTTAAATTTAACTCTTCATCAGCAGAAAAGAGGCCAGGAATATATTTTAATCCATGAGTATAGCAAAACAAGACACGCATTCCAAATAGTAATATTACCACCAATTCCTGAAGCAGCATTCGTAGAATATTTTCCAACAATTGATTTTCATCTTGGACTAATTTGGTTTGCTTCTGCAAAAAAAAATGAGGGAAGTTACATTTCAAGTGATGTCAAACAAAGAAAAAGGTGTAAATCACACAGGTTTGCAAAAATATATTACTAAGAACAAGGATTTTGTGTGAACTAAACAAGATGTTAGTGGCAAATATTCTGCAACTTTTCCTTTTTTTTCATTTAGGAGAGTTGAAACCATATCTTTAGCTGTAAACTAGACAACAGTTCCTTCCTACTAGGTCAAGGAAACTATAGCATCATAAAATGATTTAAGCAAATATATATTATGCAAAGATGTTAAAACTTAACCATTACTTGAGCTCTTGCCAATGTGTCAAAATTTGAAGTAAAAGACAAGTTTGTGTAACTTGCTCTAAACAGGGCCAATCTTTAAGAAAATTAGTACTAACAGAATAGAGGACAAATATTTCAAGTAGACAATTATAAGTGTTTTGGTGCCTGTCTACATGTCGCCACAATTAGGCTTATGTCACAAAACTAGAGAGAAGAATGGACTCGAATGAATGATGGAAGAGTGAAACAAAGATCCTAAAAAATGTGCAGGTTTCAGAGTTCAATTTTTACATAAACATGTTCAGCTAAAAAACAGCACCATTGTGTAAAATTTGATGGAACAGTCAAACAAAAATCACAGAAACCATCTCAAATTGAATCTTCCTATAATTGACCCGATTTATCAATTTCTATGCTTCTTAGGGCCACATTGATTACAAATGTATACCCCTTCACAGTTCATATGTGTCCTACAAAGTATATATTCAGGGCCTCAACTTAATAACTGAGGCAATGAGCCATGAGTCAATTATAGCAAAAATCACAACAGAAAACAAACTCTAAAAATATGGTCCTAATGTATATACACATAGAAAGATATATGAATGAGCAACAACCTGTGGTTTTATGGCTTCTTGAACAATCTGAAGTGCAAAATCTTCCGGTGGACCGGGTTGCAATATAGCCTTCCTGAACAAATCCTGACAATTGAAAAACAATTTAACCTGATTATGCAATTGTTTATAAACAAATCAAAAGAAGTAATAGTATACAAAATTACACTTCCAAAATGCCCAATTAACCCTTAACCAAGATTAAGATTTGGAAACTGAAGCAACCAAACACAATCACCGGAAAAGAAAACAAAAAGAAGAAGCAAAAATCGCTAGTCCCAAAACCCAAAACACAGATCTTCCAAAGAATAAAAAACTAAGAAGGAGAAGAAGAGCAGTGGTTTAGTTACCGTTGCCGTAGCCGGAAGCATTGCCAGGCCGCTGGGCCCATTTGGGCCTTCTCCGATCGTCATCCTCTTTTCTGATGGTTATCGACTACCTGAGTCCGTATTCTCTTTGAGAATGAAAGGAAGGAAGATAATATAATTCAAACTTTCTCTATATTCTTGCACACACTACGGGGTTGTTTGTTTAGCTCTTAATGGAAATGAATGTCCTTGCATATCCATAAGCTATTAACGGTGTTCGATAAAATTGACTAATTAAGATCTCAACTATGACATCTATTAATTAGATCATTTGAGTAAAATTGTATCTTAATTTATAAAGTTGTTTAGTAATTAAAATTATTAAAACATCTTAATAACAATATTTATGATTTTAATCTTCTAATATACATAATCAAATTATTAGCTTTACTCACAAATTTTAATTATATAAATAAATATTAAAATGATATCATAAAAATCTATATTTGAATGAAAATCTGAACTCCTTTGTCATTGAGGATATGTTGTGGTCCATCACGATTAAGGTAGTATTTCTTTTTTGTTCCTATTTTATATACGTATCATTTAAAAATTAATCTTCTATTTGTGTGTTTCCATCTTGTCTATTTGTGCGTTTCCATCATATATATATTTATATAATTTTAGGTTTGGAAATTACTGGGAAGTATATTTTCAATCGATAAAGTTGCTGCATCCAGGTTTTATTGTTTTAAAAAATTGCCCAAATTTTGAGATGTAGATGTGATTTGGTTTTTATTTAACTTCATTGTGAGCAGTCATGGCTTTGTTTTCGAAGGGAGATTTGATAAGATAAACAGATTGTTTAATGTTGCAGAATCATGCCAACTTTTACAACTATAGCTTTGGATCGGTTAATAGAGCTCGGAGCTTCTAAAACAATGGCTTGCTGATTTTTTTATCTGTTTCGGCTTATTTGGTGTTCTCCCTCTTCTATCTGTTGTCCGATTTAGGACTTTTGTGAGGCAATTTAGGTTTGTTGCTTTCCATTAATTGATCTTCTCTTTTGTTAATTGTTCATTTCCTTTTAAGGTCAATTCATGGTGTCTTGGCTGTGCTTAGTTTTAGCTCTGATAATCTTCGTCGGAATCTATGGAGCTTTATCATCGGCTGTTGTGTTGGCGGTTTTGATTATGTGTTCTAGTTTGAGGTTCAATGTGTTACGACTTGGTGGGCTGCAAGAACGGAGGAAAGAAGAAGAAAGGCAAATGAGATAATTTCTTTAAATTTGTGAGGGTATTCTTGTAATAAAGAGTTCAGATATTCCTCTCTTCCATCCAGACTTGATTCAATCTCTTACCGAAATAGAGGCTTACAGATGTGACTGATTTTTTATCAAACAAGTATTTGAGTCTGAACGAAAAAAATGAAAAGTTTTCAGAGGTAAAAAGTGGTAAACAAACACCACCAAAGTCTGTTGTCTTGCACCACTAAAGTTCTGAATTGTTCTAGAGCGAGTAAGCCATGAAATTCTAGCTGAATCGGTAAGCAAAAGAGCTGAATGAGAAATTTACTTAAAAGTCTTTATAAAGTATGAAAATTACTTCTAATATCTTATAAACTACTGTCATTTCATTTCTTTCGCATTTGATATCAAAATAATCACAAGTTTTTGAGCAAAATTAAAATTTTAGGAAACTCACTTCAACATGTTCGATATTTGATCGTCTTCTCAGAGAAGGATGTACTTGACAAGACAAAACTTACTTTAACTTCGGGCAAAAATTGAGATCTAGTCATCTGAAAAATGGTAAAGAAAAAGAAAACGAGAAATCTGAATGATTTTTCTTGTCTATGGGTATTTTGAAACATTGTTTCCTTGTGAATGTATTCTTTTTATGGATTGGTGAGTATTTTTGTAAGACTCCAACTTTTATGAATAAAGATGAATTTTTTTATAAATATCATTTTTGAATATTATGGTGTGAATTTAATATAATCTTATAGTTGTGGGTAATATTTACAAATTTTACAAATTATGCAAGTTGTTATATAATATTCGATTGGTCGGGAAATATTTGTTTTAACAGGGAATATTCGTACAACGGCACAATCATTGGTGGACCCCACAACGGAATTATTGTCAAAATGAGAAAACGACAAAAATATCTTTTTATAAAAATAACAGCGGAAGTTTTACCGTTAAACTGTTGAAATACCCAGTGGTAAAAGTACACGATGAATAATGCATGGTTGCATAAGAGCTTAACACCAGATTGATTGTTGATGCTTACGTGAGAAGTCACTCGCTTATACTCAATTATTGCTACGAAGAATTGTTGATAAGATCTCACGTTATTTGATTCAATTATTGTCAATATTTTTATATATTATTAAATCAATAATTGAGATGATACAGTTATTCATATTATTATTTGTAATATTGACAATGTCTAGAAAGTTCTGTCGAGGAGAGGTTTGATCACCTAATTGCGCGCCAATAGGGAGAAATCCTTATTGGAAAGCTCCCTCTTTCTTGGGAATGATCTGGTTGTTAAATATTGCGAATAATAATAATGATGAATACATGTTGTTAAAAATATTTAAGGGATTTTTATGAAGTATTTGATGTAAATTTTACTTATTTTATGGACCCCCATTTACCTATTTTTTTAAAAATAATCGGTAGAAAGTTATTCAGTATATATATAATATGGTAGGACCCACTTGTGATGGTGACATGTTGGTGGGAGGGGAACACGTGGGGCCCATGTGGAAGAAAATAATTTGGGTGGGGGGAGAGAATCTGAAAATGCTTCACGGGTGGGGAAAGTTTTCTTATAACATGTGTTAACACATGTGTTAACATGTGTTTTACTTGAATATTGTATTCTTATTTTTTTTTTAAAGACATATGTGAATTGCAGGATTTCAGCCCGTGAATTTTCAAATATTGTGTCCGTGAATTTCCTTAAACAGTGCCCCTTCCATTCTCCTATAAATAGGATGCTTAGTTAGAATTGAAAATTATACCAAAATTAGAGAATTCTTCTTTATAATATTGAGTGTATTTCTTTCGAGTTTTAGAAAGCTTTGAGCATAGAAAACAGCGAAAGTTTTCTTCAAGAATATCCCCGCTATATCAGTTGAAATACTCTTCTTTTTAAGGTAAGGGGTATTATTTATTTCATATTCACTTACAATATTATTTTTCGTATTCGTAAGAAATTTTATATCGTTCAATATTCACAAGAAATATTATATTCGTTTAATATTCGTAAGGAATATTATATTCGTTTAATATTCATAAGGAATATTAGTCGTTCAATATTCGTAAGGAATATTATTTTCGTTCAACAGTTGTAAGGGATATTATTATTTTTGTTTAGTATTCATATGAAATAATATTTTCTTCCATACTCTGTAGTATGTAAATAATATTATTTCGTTTTAGATTTTGAATTCTACACTCATTTTGTTAAAGTTTTGACTTCTATACTCCATGAAATTAGTAGAATATCCTTGAAATTTGCGCTTCATCCAGTATCTTTTCATGATAATATTATTCTGAGCATTCTTGATAAGTTTTAACTTTTTCATGCTGAAGTACTATTCACAAAGTTACTATTCCTAAAGTACTATTCACGGGGTACTATTCACTCAGTTACTATTCACTCGGGGTACTATTCATGACAAAAATTAATTTCTTTTTTGTCCAAATTATTTTTTATACAATATTATTCTTGAATTTTACTCCACAAAGCAGTATCATGTTGACAATTTGGACATTATTGAATTCTGGATAAATTAAATTATAAATCTTTAAAACTTTATTCTTTGCTTTTTTTTAATTGAATTCTTATATCATTGTCATCATCCTCATGCTTATATTGTTATGAAAGTCATCTTTGGCCCATAGTGCATAGATGGACTTGATATGATTATGACCAGGGATTATTCGGTATAATCATGATCGTAATGTTACAAATGATGTGGTAAAAGTCCTCATTGGCCCGTAGTGCATTGATGGACAGTTGCTGGTATGATCATGACCATTGATGGAAACTCGAATATCCTTGGCCCGTAGTGCATGGATAATTTGTGGTCGTGATACTAATAAATATCCTTGACCGTGGTGCAGGAATGATTCGATGATGTGGATTATTTATTAAGTTGAGTCTCAGCGATAAAACTGTTGATAAACTTTTTAAATCATAGAAGATAGTAGATATTATGTTCTACTTGACTCTTCTAATGGATTGTTTGTTCCGCTGCAGTTAAACTTAATGTCTATTGTATTTTATCAGTTTAACACTGTTGAAGGCTAACAATAAATTATTATGCATTATCTTAGTCATAATATTTCTTACTGGGCTAGTTGAGCTCACCCTTTGATTTCATTGTTCTCTTCAAGAAATGAGAATATAGCTGGGACTAGTCGGAGAACGGAGTGATGGTCCAAATGTTTGCATTAGTAGTCCTCACTATTTTGTTAAATAGTGTAAAAATAAATGTAATAATATTGAATTTGAGTTTGGATATTGTCTAGAAGACAATATTTGTGTAAAAACTCTCAACTACGCTTTTGGTCGTATTGTATAATTAAGTTTGTATTCAAATTTTGTACCATGTATTTGGCGACTCAGGATAGGTGATGTATACCTATTTTTTGGGCCACGCGATTTAATTAATTACATTATGAGGATGAAAATTAATTCTTGCGAGGGAACAAAAAGTGATCGAGGAGAGAGGAAGAGAGATAGGTAAATGAGGTAGTTACGAATGAGTAGTTATCTATTCAATTTTAAAATATGGTACACCTTTGAAATATAAATAGGTAATATATTTATTTTTTTTATATAATTACTTTTGCCTTATAATAGTATTATAATTAATTTATTATGATAAAAGTTAATTTAAATAATATATATTATCAAAAAAAATTATATATTTATTCAACATAATTTAGAGGGGTAAAATAGTAAAAAATTATTATTCAGATGTTTCAGACATGTCAATTATCAAATAACTTTTTTCATTTAGATTCAGCTCATTCAGATTTAGTTTCAGATTCAGCTCATTCAGATTCAGATTCAGATTCATTCAATTTTTTTATCAAACACCCCCTAACGTAAAATATTTAAGAATAGTAATATTAACTAGTTGTATCCCGTGTCTCCGGCAATATATGAATGGTGGGATTTATTAAGGTGAGCTAAAAATTATTTTGGACTGTTTAAATAATTTAGGGTCCTTAACACTAATATACAACAATTAAAAAGTAATTAAACTATTAGTGCATCTACAAAATAATTATAAAAATAACGCAATTCACATTAATAAGAAAACCTAAAATCAAGGAGAAATAACTGTCATAATTAATAATTTAAATTCAAATATCTGGGATCTAACAACAAAAATAAATTCAAATTCAAAATAATAATTTAAATTTAAATATTCAAATTCAAATTTTCATCTCCCTCACAGTAGCCCTCTCCTCCGCTACTCCACCGCGAATCTCCTTCTTCACAGGTTGCCCTCTCCTCCGCTACTCCGCCGCGAATCTCCGTTGTCCAAAACGCTAATGAGAAGAAGAAGAAGATTCGCCTTATAAAAAGTTTAAAAATAAATAGATGTAACTCTTACTGTTCTGAATTTTTTTTATGACTATTTAGTTACCCACACAAACTAAAATGGTTACCTTTGTATGAATGGTTGGCTACCAACTGCATCACATTCAAACTAAATTGGTAACTTAATAAAATTGAATTGGTTACCTTAGTCTGAAGGTTTGACAACGTCATCTTCCTCCTCCCCTTCACCGGTGAGACAGAGCGAGAGTCAACCACAAAATAGTCGATGGGATGGAGAAAGGAGGTGGATATTTTGATTTTTCACAATTTCTTCATGTCCAGAAATTCTAATTCCAATTTAATGTCCAAAGAAAAATAAGAACACTGCATAGGAAAGAGAGAGATAAGAGAGTGATGTGTACTGTAATGTTAATAACCAAACCTTCGTACCAAGGTAACCAAACTTTTATATCAAGGTAACCAAACCTTTATACCAAGGTAACCAATCTACCTCCACACCTGCAGTATGAATTGGTTACCTTGGTCTGAAAGTTTGGCAACCAACTGCATGAAGGTTTGGCTACCAACTACATCACATTCAAAATAAATTGGTAACTTAATAAAACTGAATTGGTTACCTTGGTATGAAGGTTTGACTACCCACTACATGAAGGTTTGGCTGCCAACTGCATCACGTTCAAAATAAATTGGTAACCTAATAACACTGAATTGGTTACCTTGGTATGAATGTTTGACTACCAACTACACTATGAAAAACTGCAGGTGTGGATGTGGATTGGTTACCTTGGTATGAAGGTTTTGTTACTTTGGTATGAAGGTTTGGTTACCTTGGTGTGAAGGTTTGGTTACCAACTGCACTATGAAAAAACTGAAGGTGTGGAGGTGGATTGGTTACCTTGGTATGACAGTTTGGTTACCTTGGTATGAAAGTTTGGTTACCAACTGCATTATGAAAAAACTGCAGGTGTGGATTTATGTAATACCCCAACTTATTATAAATGAAATTGAATTTCCTCTATTTATTATTTTGAAATAGTAAGGGTTGATTTGATTAATGTGGTTAGTTATGGGTAAAATGTGCAAATATCTTAAATAAGCAAGTGGTTATAAAATATTCATTGTTGTCGGGGAATATTCGTATGACGACACAGCCTTGTGTGGGCCCCATAACGGAAAGCGATTGGATGAAAAAAACGACAAGTATAAGTTTTTATAAATAACAGCGTAGTTGTTACCGTTAACACTATTGGAATAACCGGTGGTTAAAACACAGTAATACGCTGGTGGTGCACAAGATAGTTAATACGGTATTACACCAATTATTGATTCTTACATAAGAAGGCACTACTCAATAATTATTACGAAGAATTCTCGCTCAATATTTTATTGATTCAATAATTGCTACGTTGATATTTTATATTATTGTTATTTCAATAATTGTCACTGCACAGTATTTCCCATTATCAGATCAATAATTCATATTATTTGAATAATATTATCAGATAGCATTATTGACAATGTCTAAGGAAGTTTTGTCTAAGGAGAGGTTTGGTCACCTAATTGCGCGCCAGTAAGGAGAAATCCTTATTCGAAAGCCCCCTCTTTCCTGGGAACGACCTGGTTGTCATTATTGTGATTCTGTAATATTATTTATGAATAATTAATTATTAATTTATATGATAAGGAAAATATTTATTTATGTGGATAAAAATGGAGGAATTTTTAGAAAAATGACAATTGTTGAAAATTGATATTTTATCTTTTCTGATAAAATAATTCATTTAAATATATTATTATATTATAATAATATAATAATGGTGATATTTTTACAATGAATGTGTGATATATGAATAGATGAGGAGGAAGAGTATTTTTGTTGTAATAAATGCTAAAAACATGTTAAACATGTCGGTGGGCCCCATTTTGTGATTGAAATTAGATTATAGCCCATAAAATCATCCGTATGTGGATTTCGGTCAGTTTCTGTTTGGAAATTGAAAAAAACTTAAACTTACAAAGTTGTAGAGAATTGAATTTCCTATGGAATGGACATAAGATTTGAATTTTTTTTGATAAAAGGGCTATTTATTATGAGTTATTGAAGTTTGGAAATAATTAATTTTTGAAGTTTTAAATATTTTTGTTTAGAAAATGTTTTTGTCATTATCATGGGCCCCACTCGTGGTGGTAATTGAATTGATTGTCAAGAGGTGGGCGTGAATTTGTTTTATAAATATATTATTTTATTAAATTTTACGCTTTGGTTTCTAAGTAATTTCCTATAAATAGGGTGCTTAGGTTAGAATTGAAAATCACACGTAAACTAAAAGTTTTCTCTATATATTATATTATCGGCGTATTATTGTGAGTATTTTGATACTTTGAGTGTTGCTATATCTAATTGCAAGTTCCTTTCAAATAAGTTATATCCGATATTCCAAATTGTAAGTACTATTCTTTTAAGGTAAGGATGTTATTTTTTTTTAAAATGATATTATTTCTTTCAATATCATTATGCCTGAATATTGGTAAGATTTTTCTTGTGAAATTCTTGTCTTTTTGTGTCGGGGTTACTATTCAAGTATACGGCACTATTCACGTATACGACACTATTCACGAATACGACACTATTCACAGAAAAATTAAATTTTTGTTCTTTGTCCTAGATGTCTATTTTTGTTACTATCTTTGATTGTATCCATGTTTTGATCATTATTCTTGAATTTTACTCCACCATAGTATATTATGGGGTGTTTTTGAACATGGATAAACCGAAGTACGAATCCTTAATATTTGTTCTTTTGTCTCACTGGATTTGTTTTCTTTAAAATATTTTTCATCATCCTCAATCCTAAATGATGATATAAGTGAATATCTTTGGCCTGTAGTGCAAAGATGAATGATTTTCTGATTAATATCTTTGGCCCGTAGTGCAAAGATGAACAGGTGTTGAGATGAACATGACCAACTGATGTATATCTTTGGCCTGTAGTGCAAAGATGAATATTTGATTCAAGATAAATATTGATTTATGTTACAGGGGAAAAATATTGATGATGGACTTTTTAAATTCATAGATGTTAGTAGATTTCATTCTCTACTTAACTCTTCTAAATGAATTGTTATTATCGCTGCGAATAATGATTTAAAACTTGTTGTCTATTATATTCTATCAGATTTTTCCCTGTTGAGGACTAACGATAATTTGTTCTATATTATCTTAGTCATAATGGTCTTTACTGGGCTAGTTGAGCTCACCATTTTTCTTTTTTGTTCCATTTTTCTTCTCATGAGCGAGAATGTAGCGAGTACTAGTCAGAGTATGGAATGATGGTTCTAGAAAGTTGTTTTAGCGGTCCTCACTATTTTTGTAAAATAATGTGTCAATAATTGTAATGAGGACTTATTTGAGTGTTGATATTGTCTAGAAGACAATATTTGTATTTAAACTCACAGTTTATTTGTTGTCGTATTTTGCACGATAATTGTATTAATAAAGTTGTAGTTGTTTCTGTACCATGTATTTGGCGACTCAGAATGGGTGATGTATACCTATTTTAGGGGCGTCACAGTTGGTATCAGAGCTTAGGGATATGGTCTTTGGCGGAGATCGGGGAATAGAACTAGGAGGGGAGATACGAGTAAATCCTTCGCTAGTATATCCTACCTAAGCTTATTTGTTGGTTGGTCAGAGTATAGGGTTATTATGTGCATGTCAATTTCTTTAATTAACCCTTATTTTGTGGCAGTATTTAAGAATAGCAGCTGAAAATATTAATGATTGAGTAAATGAGACCGTGGAGACACCATTAATCACCAACGAGGAGAACGTGCAACAGGCCAACAATGTTCCTCCTGCAAACAACACCACTGAGTAGACGATGAACGATGAGATGTTTAGAAGCTTTTTGCGGTTCATGCAAAACTAGACGAGGGAGACTCCTATTCAAAATACAGGTAGAAACAATGGCAACGCACAGCTGGTCACAGCCAAGCAGTTCAAAGAGTTGGGACCACCAAAATTCAGAAACGTGGGTCAAGCAAATTACCAAGATATTTGATGTCTTGGGATGCACGGAGGAACAGAAGGTTCCATTCGCCACTTTTATTGTGACGCCCCCAAAATAGGTCCATTCCATCCAACCCATTCTGAGTCGCCAAATACATGGTACAGAAATAACTACAACTTTATTATTACAACATATAAACTGTGAGTTTAAATACAGATATTGCCATCTAGACAATATCCACACGCAAATAAATCCCCATCATAATTATTGATACATTATTTTACAAAAATGGTGAGGACTACTAAACAACTCTCTCTAGAACCTTCATTCCATACCCCGACTAGTACTCGCTACATTCTCACCTCCTGAGAAGAAAAATGGAACAACAAGGAAAAGGGTGAGCTCAACTAGCCTAGTAAAGAATATTATGACTAAGATAATATACAACAAATTATCGTTAGTCTTCAACAGGAAAAAATCTAATAGAATACAATAGACAACAAATTTTAAATCAATATTCGCAATGAAATAATAATTCATTAGAAGAGTTAAGTAGAGAATGCAAACTACTATCTTCTATATATGAATTTAAAAGTTCATCGTCGATATTTTATCCTCAGTAAAATCAATCAATATATATCCGAATCAAATATTCATCTTTGCACTATGTGCCAAAGATATTCATCGATGGGTCATGTTCATCTAAACACATGTTCATCTTTGCACTACGCGCCAAAGATATTAATCGATCCCATGTTCATCTCAACACTGCTCATCTTTGCACTACGGGCCAAAAGATATTCATCAAGAAATCATTCATCTTTGCACTACAGGCCAAAGATATTTAGTAATATCATCATTTAGGACTGAGGATGATGAAAAATATTTTAAAGGTAACGAATCCAGTGAAATAAAAGAACAAGTATTAAGGATTCATATTTCAGCTATTTCATGTCCAAAAATACCTCATAAATAATCATAGGGGTGTAAAATTCAATAATGATCAAAACATGGATACAATCAAAGCTAGTATCCAGAATAGATATTTTAGACGAAAAGAAAAATTTTTATTTTTCGATTGAATAGTCTTAAGAGATTCGTGAATAGTGTCAGATACGTGAATAGTGCATTAGTATACATGAATAGTAACTCCGACACCAAAAGATAGAAATTCCACAAAAAACATCTTCACGCTTCATGAATAGTACTCGTGAATAAGAAACTCGTGAATAGTAACTCATGAATAGTAACTCGTGAATAAGTAACTCATGAATAGTAACCCGACATGAAAAAGTTTCAAATTTGATAAAAAGTTCCAACCAATATTTCAAAGATAATGATATTGAAGAAATAATATCATTTGAGAAGAAAATAACATCCCTTACCTCGAAAAAGGCAAGTCTTTAGTTAAACACCAGGATATAAAGCTATGACTTGAACTTGCACCGTATAGCAATACTCAAATTATATTCAAAATACTCACAAGAATACGCTTGATAATATAGAGAGAGAAAACTTCAGTTTTTGGTGTGATTTTCAATTCTAACCTAAGCACCTTATTTATAGGAAAATGCTTAGAACACCAAAGCAGAAAATTGAATATAATATTAATATAATTATACAAATTTTCCTTAGCCCACCTTTTGGTCAAAAACACCAGCCACACATGTTAATGATGTCCAAAAAAATACAAAAAACGTTTTTCTAACAAAAATAATTTAAACTCCAAAAATCAATTCACACCCGATATACCAAAACTTCAATAATTCACAATAAATAGCTCTTTTATCAGAAAATTCGAATCTCGCGACTTTTTATAGGAAATTCAATTCTCTACAACTTTGCAGAAGAAAGTTTTTCCAAATTCCAAACATAAATTGACCGAAATCCACAAACGGTCGATTTTACAGTCTATAATCAATTTTCGGTCAAGAAATGGGTCCACCAACACACAAAACATGTGTTAAATATTTAATACCACAAAAATACTCTTCCTCCTCATATACTCATATATCCCACATTCATTGTAAAAATATCACTGTTAATATATTATTAAAATAATATATTTAAATGAATTATTTTATCAGAAAAAGATAAAATATTAATTTTCAACAATTGTCATTTTAAAATTTTTCTCCATCTATATCCACATAAAATCAATATTTTTCTCATCATATAAATCAATAATTAATTATTCACAAATAATATTACAGAATCACGATCTTGGCAACTGGTAGTTCCTCAGAAAGAGGGGCTTTCAATAAGAATTTCTTCATTGGCGCCGCAATTAGGTGACCAAACCTCTCCTTAGATGTAACTTTCTAGACATTGCCAATAATGTTATCTAACAATATTATTCAGATAATATAAATTATTGCTTCGATAATAAAAAATACCGTGTAATGACAATTATCAAAAAACAATGAATATAAAATATCAACGCAACAATTATTGAATCAATAAAATAAAATATTGAGCGAAGAATTACCGTAACAATTATCGAGTAGTGCCTTCTTCACGTAAGAATCAATAATTGGTGCAATACCGTATCTATCGCTGCACCAACGCCAGACATCGTGTGTTTTAACCACCGGGTATTCCAACAAAAGATAATCTGTAATACTCACGCCAGTTATTTATAACCAACTTATATTTGTCGTTTTCTTCATCCAATCGCCGTTATGGGGCCCACAGAAGATCGCTACCGTCGCATTTAATATTCCCCGACAAGATTTAATATTCCATGCCACCAAACGAATATTCCCGATAATAATGAATATTTTATAACCACTTGCTTATTCGAAATATTTGCGTATTTTACCCATAACTATCCACATTAATCAAATCAACCCTTACTATTTCAAAATAATAAATAGAGGAAAATAAATTTTATTTATTAATAATTTGGGGCCTTACATTTATGTTCCGTAGTGAGGGAGATTACTGGTGGGAATCTGTGAAGCGTACCCATCCAGCCGCACTCAGCATGTCTTGGGAGACATTTCAGAAACTGTTCAATGACAAGTACTTTCCTGAAAGTATTCGTCATATGAAGGAGGTGGAGTTCATTATCTTTCGAGCAGAACAACATGACCGTGTCCCAAAGATGAGGTGAAGTTCATGAGTTATCGAGTTTGCACCTCATTTGGTGGAGAATGAGGGCGATGACGCAGATGTTTCGAGAGGTTTGAAACCCGACATACGTCAATATCTCATTTCTCACAAATTTTCTCTATATTCAGATATTGTCAACAGAGCTCAATTATTAGAGCGAGATAATGAGTACGTTCAACCGAGGGACCCTGACGTGGTCATCTGGGGTGTGGATAATAGTCATCAGAGCAATGATAACCAACGGGGAGAGTAAAATTCAGACAAAAGCGGTAACTACTCTGGTGGTAATTGTGGTCATGATAATAGGAGAGGCGAGTCAAGTGGAAGTTTCAAAAGATTAGATTCAACAATGACAATGTGAAGACGTCAGCACCAGCATCAACTATTTCTAAGGGAGGAGAACGACCACTGGTCGTATACTATAAATGTAGAAAAGAGGGACACATTAGCCCAAACTGTCCACAACAGTTTAAGGTATGTTATAATTGTGGAAAGGAAGGACATATCGCTCGAGATTGTACTGTAGCGAAACCAAGTCCAGCGGGGATGGTGACTCAAAAGGTTGTCCCAGAAAAGTTAAAGTCAGCGGTTCCTAGAAGAGCGTTTGTCGTGACTGGTCAAAATGCGAGGAGCCCAAATGAGGTGATCACGGGTAACCTAATCATAAATTCTTGCAAAGTTTATACCTTACTAGATACCGGTTCTACCCAGTCATATATCTCTCCTGCTTGTGCTCAATGTTTAAACTTGACTTCGGAGAAATTAGACTTTGACTTATCTATGGAGACTCCATTGGGAGAAACTTTCATTACATCCACTGTTTATAAATCTTGTTTGATCAAAGTTGGCACCATCACATTACCTGTTAATCTTATCTCTTTAAAGATACTTGCATTTGACGCGATTTTAGGGATTGATTGGTTAACTACTCATCATGCCAAAATTGATTGTGTTTGTAAGGTTGTTAGTTTTCATATTCCTAACCAACCTGTTATGCGAATTCAAGCAACTAAACCACTAAAATCAATCACTGTCATATCAAGCCATAAAGCCATTCGTTTATTGAAAAACGGATGTCAAACTTTCTTAGCCCATGTTATGGATTTGAATAAAGACACGTCGGATTTGAATATTTCTGTTGTTAGTGAATTTTCTGATGTATTTCCTGAATAACTTCCCGGTCTACCCCTAGAACGTGAAGTTGAATTCTTTATTGACCTTGAACCTGGTACAAAGTCCATTTCTAAAACCCCATATCGAATGGTTCCTATTGAACTTCAGGAGTTAAAGGTCCAACTACAGGAGTTGTTGGACATCGGTTTCATTCGTCCTAGTACATCTCTTTGAGGTGCTCCTGTTTTATTTGTAAAGAAGAAAGACAGGAGTATGCGACTTTGTATTGACTACCGGGAATTGAACCATGTCACCATCAAGAATAGGTATCCGCTACCTCGCATTGATGACCTGTTTGACCAGTTGCAAGGAGCACAATTCTTTTCAAAGATCGATCTTCGTTCTGGATATCATCAATTGAAGATTAGAACTGAGGATATTCCGAAGACTGCCTTTAGAACTCGGTACGTGCATTATGAATTCTTAGTCGTGTCTTTTGAATTGACTAATTCTCCTGTGGCTTTCATGGATATGATGAACTGAGTATTCAAGGAATATTTGGATTAGTTCTTTGTTGTCTTTATTGATGACATCCTCGTATATTCCAAAAGTCGTGAAGATCATGAGCACCATTTGAAGTTGGTACTTCAAAGGCTTCGTGAAAACAAGCTATATGCCAAGCTGAAGAAATGCGAGTTCTGGCTTGAGGAAGTAGCATTCCTTGGGCACGTGGTGTCAAAACATGGAGTATCTGTTGACCCGAAGAAGATTGAAGCAATACAAAGTTAGAGCAACCAAGTTTGATCAAGTATGTAGCTCGGGCTTAGCTGGTTATTATCGGAGATTCGTGGAAGGATTTTCTCGAATCGCTACTCCGTTAACTCAACTGACTCGGAAAGATACAAAATTCATATGGAGCGAGGAATGCGAGAAGAGTTTTCAAGAGCTTAAGACGAGCTTATTTCGGCACCTGTTTTGACAACACCATCTAGTTTGGATGGATTTGTTATCTACAGCGATGCTTCAGGCAAAGGGTTAGGATGTGTTCTCATGTAACATGGGAAGGTCATAGCCTATGCCTCGCTATAACTTAATTAATGATCTAGAGTTGGCAGCAGTCATTTTCGCGCTAAAGATCTGGAGGCACTATCTATATGGGGAGAAAGTGGAGATATATTCAGACCATAAAAGCCTCAAATATTTCTTCACCCAAAAGGAACTCAACATGCGGCAACGACGTTGGCTCGAGCTGTTGAAAGATTACGACCACACCATTCAATACCATCCTAGAAAAGCGAACGTGGTAGCTGACGCGTTGAGTAGAAGATCATATGCGGGAACGAGTCCGATGTTGTCAACACAAAGGCCCATTTTAACAACAAGATTGATCAAACAAGCAATTAACATCTATTGAAGCTAATTTGGAGCAAGAGCATTGGAGAGAAGATTTTGAAGGAATTTCACAATAATTGCAGATTGAGGCTAAAGAGAAGGGTGGTTCTGGATTCATTCTCTTTCTTTAGTTCAATATTTGTAATTGGGATGATATTTACTTTAATTAATTCAGTTTTTATTTCATTGATGATGAACTAAATTACTTTTTAGGCTTATAACGGATCTTTGGGTGGAACAATGATTATGTAACTTTGATTTTCAGTTTAATAAGCTATTCTTTAGTTTATCTATATTAATGTATGCTTAAATTTATGAATTGCTTGATCACCAATTCTTTGTGGACTTGTATGGATTCGAGAGAGGAAATACGAATTTAGACTTAGTTAATATAACATGTGTTCTTGAATTCTGTGATTGAAAGGATCTTGATTTATGTTAGGGTAGGGATATGCCTAACATCGCATGTAATCAAATAGAGAACTTGAACTTAAACCTTCTTTGATTGTAATTCACATAGAGATATAGTGAGTTAGTTAATTGAGGTGTTTAACTTAATTCTATCTAATTTGTGGAATTAAGTTAATATGGTATTAGTGCATCGAGAGATGGCTAGTTCTACTTACGTGTTCTTGATTAATAAATTGGGATAGTGGATTAAACAGGAATAAAGGGTAATAATTAGAGTGAAGCTTAGGGTGAAGTTGTAAGCCTAATTTTCTAATACTTATTTGAAATTTCAGTTTTTAAGATTTGTGATTGTTTTGTGATTTTAGTATTCTTGATATATTTAGTTTTTATAATTATAATTTTTAGATTGGATAGTTTAATAAAATTTGGATTAATAGGAAGCTGATAATTGTGAAGGTTAATTTCTTGCTAATCTATGTGGGAACAATACTCTACTTACTATTATATTACTTATTGACGACGTATACTTGCGTGTTGTGCATAATTAGATTTTACCCAATAGTCCTTGCTAGAGGGTTCACCACGTTCTGCTTTAACTGAAAGTTTTAAGGAAAGCAAGGATGAGCAACAATTTTGCCCAGCAAGTAATATAGCAAAAGGGAAATCAATGTAGTTTAGATTTCTCAAGGGTATATCAATAATGATAGTTCAAGATAGCAAGAAGTATCAATGATTATCAATAATAGTCGCTATGGATAGAAAATATCAATAATATTCAACGCTTAATCAATTCAAGATTTCAAAGTAATGAATTCTGAGAAGTCACTAAGGACTATGAACTTCTCATAGAATTAATAGTAACAAACTGATAACTCTACAAAAATGAGTACAACAGGTGACCAGCCTAAAGTACCCTATGTCATGCATAACATTTAATTATTCTTATGTGCGCACGTCGGTTTCCCGACAAATATATAATTCCCTACCAAGAGGGTTGTTCAACTCAGTTATAAGAGTTCGCACCAAGTTAATTTGGTTTGGATAGCTTTCGATCAAATATAAATAGTCAAGCCGAAGTAATGGCTTAAACAGTTTTCTTTCACAACATATATATGAACAATTTTCATTCGAATCAAGGTTTATAAACCATTTCATTTCTAGATTACGAAGTATTATACTTTCAAAGTTCTACTTGTACGATCAATAATAGCACAAGTTCAAGTCATGCTAAATAAAGAGTAAGGTTCGAGTACTTTCCTCAAGCGTAGTTTACCAAAATATAGCTTATCAACACTCTTTCGAATCCTAACATGATATAGTACGCGTATAGGATATTCATTAGTTACATATGCTTATACATGATATGTAAGTTTAAATGTATACATATACGTCTAAGTTAGTTATATACTCTTTACATATACCTTGTGTACTTATATCACAACATCAGTTTACAAGACACCACAAGGTTAACAACATAGTTTATAATCATTGCTTTTTAGTTCACAAACATCTTTTGGACTTATCACTTTGAAAGTTCATAATCTCTTACTAGACATTCGATTCTATCACTTAACATACTTCTTAACACATTAGATTATGTACTGGTCATATAATACATGTTAAAGTAACAATACCAGCATGAAACACCTTCAGACTAATAGTAGAAAACTAATCCTACTACAGACTGGCACGGTCGCACTTGGTTTGTAATAAGAAGTATGCTTGTAGCAGCCGCTCTCTGTGTGCAAAACCAAGACTGCTACACAGAAGCTAGACTAGACTTGCACATCCAATCACAATTAGGATAACACTTGCATAATCATACATGACATGGTGTCTATGACTAGGCTTGGTCTCTTTTATGGCCATTTCAAAATTCTCTTAATACCATGGTTTTGTTTTTAGACAAATTCTATCTCGGCAAAGCTAAATGACCAATGTTCTACAAGCTACTCATGGTTAATCATTATATCACATAATGAAGTTAATAAACCTTAAATATTCATGCTCAAGTTATTCTAACCATGTATTCCAATTCAACGTAGTCTTTATCTCTTTAGAAATCTTTTGAAACTACGTTTGACTAGTTCATAACATGTTTAACTAAATGGATGCACACATCAATCATATCTAGATGCATAAAGTGTCCTATCATGATAGTCCATAAGTTCGGAATACTAATAGGGTATTCCCCAACAAAGTTGGTTTTCAACTTCAACATTTTTATTGAAAATCTCATGTTAAACCAACTAAGCATGCGAAGTTACTTCATTTACTATACATCATGCCCTCCTATATACACAGTAGAACATATAAGCATGCTCACAAGTTCATATATAATTTATCAAGTTTGTATTTGAAACTTTAAGCCTCCATTAATAAAACTTATTTAGGCATGCAAGATAAGTCCACATTGTCTAAATCATGCTTTCATACTCATTTGTGCACATACTTAAGTTATTTACATAGGCTAGATAGATCAGAATTTGAAGGCATATTATTCATCATGCTTTGTTTTGCAAAACTTCAAGTTTTCCTTTAGAAAATCCTTTAAAATCAAGCTAGCAAAACTTATTAAACCCGAAGCAAACTTATGCCTTATGTTAGACTTGTTTACGTATATGTCTAGGTTATCTACACATGTTCACCAAATCAGAAAGTATATTACTCTATGTTCACAAATTCTAATTTTCCAAATCTTTAAATTTTCTTTGAATGTTTATATTAAAACAAACTAACATGGCTTCTATAGCAATCTTAGTCCACAAGTTAAGGTTGTTTATGTGCATATCCTAACCAAAGTAGCATGCTCATCATCATATTGGATCATTAAAGCAAGATTCGAGAGAAAGACACCTCATGGCCACGCAAAGATTAAGCTATATAGAAGTGGTGGCGGCCGCGCTACTTCGTTCAGAGGAAAAAATAAATGGCTCTGCTTCTGCAGAGCCTTAGCACAGGTATTGCTAATTCTAAAACCACACTCACTGCAGCACTTCTAAGCATACATACCAACTCAAACAATACAGAGACATGCTACACTACTAGAAAATTAGCCTATAGCGACGGTCACCGACCGTCGCCACAGAATCCGTCGATAAAGCCTATAGCGACGATCTTTTGGCCTATAACGACAGTCACCGACCCTAGTTATAGGTCATGACAAAATCGTGTATTTGCTCTTTACTAACGGTCGCTGAGAGTTATTGCTACGATCATGACCGTAGCTATAAATGTCTATAGCGACGCTCGACGACCGTCGCTATAGGCTTGTATTTTATAAAACACTATAGCTACGGTCGATGATCGTCGTTATAGACTTTTTAAATTTTTTTAAAAAATAATTGTGTACATTTATCCAACAAACACAAATACAATATAAAATAAAACATAAAAAAATATTGTATACATGATTTAAAATTATTCACATTACAACATTACAATATAATAGATATTATAAGCAATTCTTTGATTAACCCTAGACTCCTCTTCAGGCTGCCTCCATTACAACATTACAACATTACAACATAATATATATCATTCACATTACATTACAATATTGTATATTGTGAAATTGCTAACTCCAATTGCTCGAACAAGACCCAACTGAACCAGACCTTCCATGGCTTCCCACGTTGTTTTCAACCAGTTCAAAAACTGCCTACACTCACTCCCAACTGATAATGTAGTTTTTACTGCTTCAACATAGAGGTCACCACCGCTCTGCCAAGTCCGAAGCCCTATAGCCAGAATTTTGGTTAAGAAACAAAGAATACCCAAAGAATCTCAAAACAAAGTTAAGAAATAGAGAGTACCCAGTTCAAATAAGTATAAGATCCTGGAGGAAGAAGATAATAAAACAGAAACAACAATCTTGAAGTTCACATCAGTTGTTCAATTATGTGAACAAAACCCAATATTACGGATCATAAGAACAACCAAATTAATAATACTGAAAGAAATCAGCCCATACTTAGGCATTTTAGAAATCTTTAGAAAATGCAAAATAGTCCTAGATCAAGTTAAGAATCACTTTTAAGCATGTCCTATTATCATTACATAAGCTTTTACTGACTAACATGGTCAGGCACTACAAAAGGTCATAACAGCTCCAAGCTAGAGTTTTTTTTTAAGTATGGACTTAGCACATTGATGAGATATTAAACTATACTGAACTAAGTTAATCACAATAGCCTTTCATCAAACCTTTGGTTCTACCTTATTAGTTGATTAAAATGTCATAGTAATGTTACCAAAACAGAGGCTGAACCTAGCCTGTACAAAACAGGTCCAGACCTGCCCTGTTTTGGGTTCTTAACTTGTTAGAAATTGTCATCATGCATCATTCTTTATCAGTCCTCATGGTTTGACTCTTGGAACACAATTATATATATCAGTCCTCATGGTTTAACTTAGTTTTCCAAGTTATTCATACTCAATTCACATTCTGCATATAAGCATATATGTAATCATTTAATGGCTATCTTATCATATTGTCATGGTCTTGGTCTTGACTGTACAGCTAGCATACATTTATCACATTCCAGTCCTCATTTAGTCCTTTTATCAAACACGAAATGTGCAGTCTATACTATCTCATTACATGGTTGAACATATACACATACAGCACATACCTCCTATCATATCCCAACCTTATAGCTCCCGGACCCTTCATGGTCCTCAAGTTAAACACAACCATCACAGCACATCCACAATGCACATGATTAAATAATATTACTATTTACTAATTACCAGCTTGAATAAGAAAGGGGTAGACTAAAATTACCTTTTGTTTGGACAATTTATTGCCATGACTTTTCTTTTATCAAAATCCACCTGTGCACTAAAAATGTGAACAAGTCACAAAACTAGATGTTTGATCTCAGTGCTCACCATGTATTAAATAAATGATTTTGGATAAAGTACTAATAAAAATTTTATGCATTAGACCAAGGACAAATATATTTTATTTTCCAAAAGAAATAAAAATCAACAACAAATGGAGAGACCTTTACCTTTTTTGAAATCTTCAACTTTAAATGTTGTTGCAGGTTCAGGATCAGATATGTGAGGACTCTGGTTGCTCCCCTCTTGACAAAATTCAGTAAAGCTTTTTGATATCCTGTTCTGTCCATGCTTCAAATTTTTCCTTGGAGCTCTTTTCCCTTTTACTTGAGATGATGGAGATCTGCTAATCGAGTGTTAGTCTATTAGTAAACATAGTGAAAACATCTCAGACTCGGCAAGCAGATGTTACTCGCATGTTAATTTGTTTCTTGCTTTCCCTTAAACCACACGAAGACTTCTTTCTCTGCTCAACTGATCTGAAAACATACAAAATGAATTTAAAATTAAAAATACCTTGATAACATACACACAAGGTGCACACAAATTTTTTATAATATATATAGACATTATATATAAACACATACATGCATTACAGATGAGTTGCATTGAAATAATACTAATCCATTGCATAAACCTGGATCAAATCCCGAGTCGGAATGCAATCATTGCGTACCAAGGCGCAATTCACATTTCACTATCTCAATACTCGGAAGCATAAAACCAATTTGCATCCTGCCAGGAAAGCCTCATTCTTCATCAACAAGTTTGCTCTGGTTGCAATATAGGAATGGACTATGCACAAAACAAAACATGTTTTTTTACATCAAATGGGAATTATTGTTGTCCGTCCTGTTAATGCAGTCAGTTATTGCCAGGAAAGCATCATGCTTGCTTAGTCCTAAAACAGTCTCAGACCAAATACTTTTAGACTACTAGTGTACTACAAAGTTAATTCACTTACATGTTTTGTTGGGAAGAACTACTTTTCAGAAGGGGATTGTACACCATAATTTTAATTTTACAATTATTCAAAATATATAGCTAGATAAAAATCAAAATCCACAGGACATGCAATTGAGGTATCTAATCCAGCAGACAAGCACAATACAGTGACTACAGATATTGATTGAAAAAGTAGCAACTACCAACCACCCAATGTTTTGTTTAATCAAAAGATTAGTGCAACAAGGCTGACATGACAAACAGATACTCCTCCAAAAATCCTATTTGCCGAGTCATCAAAGGCATCAAATCATAATAAAACAACCGACATAATTTCATAGAGGCATGAAAAGAAAAGGTTTGCATCAGTAGAACATGCAATTGTCTACAAAAGATACTGGACATCTATATAGAGCCCACTATGTTGTACAATACAAATGCCGAGCTGAACTCACTATGTTGCCATTTCCTTGCTTGCCAAAACAATGACTTAGCTGCAGAATTATGACAAAGCTGAACTCTAAACCAGTAACATGTTGGTTGTGATAAACTATATCACTGATATAAACAGTAAAATGAATTGATAAATTAAGTACCCATTTTATGCTTAGATACCAAGGAAAGCAACTCCACAAAACTCCCCAGTCCTGCAGCTGTTCCAAACAAGTTAATTTTAAAACTTTTGTTAGGAAAAAATTTCAGATTCCATTTATGCTTGACCTTAGATCAATAATAAAAATAATAAAAAAGAAAAAATCTTTGACCAAAAGAAAGCAGTTTAACCAAAAGACGAAACAAAGAAATCTTTCCTTCATTTTGTGGTACTTTTTCGGGTCGGTCTTCAACCCATCTCGGATAATAGTGAATACAATCTGGAACTCAGCCGGGTCGGGAACATCACCGGTCTTGGCATACTCCTCCTCGGCCTTCACTCCCTCGTGAATCAACAAAGTTGCATCACCACCATCATCTACAATCAGATCCGGTCTGGATAGTCATATGAAGGGATTCAGTGATTTTCGCTCCCTTGAACGGCTGTGAAGGTCTGAACTCAGTCCGACAGGACATGAGTCCGGGGCATACGAAGCTTCTAATTTTATTAGGGTTAATTTTATTAGGGTTAGAGAGGAGAGCGAGCGGTAGAGGAAGAGTAACGAGAGAGGAGGGAGACGACTTGAGAGGATTAAAATGATTTGAGGGAAAATGGCAGGGGTTTTCTTAAAAAAACATCTATACCGACTGCCAGACGATGACCGTCGCTATATATACCCTATAGCGAGGATTTCGTGCTGACCGTCGCTATAGCTCGTCGCTATATGTCAAATTTCTAGTAGTACTAATTCATACTACTTAACAGAAATTTCATGAGACTTGCAAGAATTTGACAAAACTTAACTAAGAACATAATTTTATACCTCTTGAAGTCTTAATGGATTCCTCAAATGTATTAAGTATTGTGACACCCCAAAATCTAGGTACTTCATTCCCACAAGATTTAGTGTTCACTATCCATTAATTTATATCTATCTACCCAAGTATAATAAAATTAAATCATAAATCCTCCCTTTAAATAGGGTTACATCATTAAATCCAAAAACATCCCAGGTTGTCTAACCTTAAACATCATACAAGTGCGGAAATAAATTATTACATCACATCATTAAATAAAAGTCTATCATTATAACAATAAAATAAAATTACAAGTCTTCATCACTTCTACATTTTTTCCTTTCCTTTGCTAGTTGTAGGTTCGTCGACCTTCTCAACTTTAGCTGTAATGAGTGTATATATATATATGCAAGAGTGAGCAAAATAATTGCTCACTAGATATAACAATGAAGCAACATGATAATAACAACTGCCAATGAATAGGCTCATCAAAACTGAATAGTACTCTATCAATGATAACCAAAGACTGGAATCAAATTATGGAATATATATCTGAGAGTCATAAGACAACGAACTATGTCCACAGTTGTAAGTAATCTTTCAACTTCAACTTTAACAGTCATAAGACTATAAGGACTCCTCGTACTTAGGGGGATCAGCCCTTTGTACAATGTATTGTGCATAAACATTTCAAAGCTAAGCGTAAATTATCCCCAGATAATAGGGTTATTCATCTAAGTATTTAGAGTACAAGTCCGCACCAAAGTAAGTTTGGTTTGGATACACTTCAAGGGTAATTTAGAATTCAACGGTTATCAACTAAGGATTAGTTGAATACAATATTGATAACGTCATGCTATGGAATAATCATAACTGAATCGACATTATAAATTAGGATCATGCTTTAGGAATAAACTAATAGCATAAACATTGAATAATCATAACGTGCCTTGCTTGAACAATATTAAGCCAAAATTATTTAGAACTGAGTACTAAGCATGCATAACAAATAGTAATTTAAACGATAAAACTTGTTCAACATTAGTATATCATAATATATAAACTTGCATGCTAGATAACAAGTTAAAGACAAGAATAACTTGTTCAATATCAAAATAGGATTTAGAAATCATAAGCAACTAGATACAAGAACTTGCTCAATTGTAAAAGTAGAATTAGAGAGCTTTCTCAAAAAAATAAGTTCAGAAACTTGCTCAACGTAAATGTAGAGTTAGAAAACTTGCCTCGTGCGTAGGTTAAACAATCACTACTCATGTTCACCAAAAGTCCTACACATACCATATGTATTGACAATACACATTATTTACACTAACATTAGCTTCATGAGTTGCTTTCTTACTTTTAGTATAGCTACTATCTAAGTTTAAGTTTAAACAACATCACATCTTTTCATGAACATTACTTTTTAGCTTTATTACAACTACTTAAGTGATCATGTCATTTCATCACATACACTGTGACGCCCCCAAAATTAGGTATACGTCACCCATCTTGGGTCGCCACTTACATGGTACATAAATTCAAATACAACTTACTAATATAACTGTCGTGGTAATACGACATAAATCGTGAGTTTGAATACAAATATTATCTACTAGATATTATACAAACTCAAAAGGAGTCCTCATTACAACTATTATCACACTATTTCACGAATAGTGAGGACTACTAATGCTATCCTCGGACCCATTCTCCGTTCCCCGACTTTCGTCCCGGCTATGTTCTCATTTCACAGAAGAGAACGGTGAAAGAAAGGGTGAGCTCAACTAGCCCAAAGAAGAAATATTATGACTAAGATAATGCGAATAAATTATCATTAGCCTTCAATAAATGTTAAACCGATAAAATACAATAGATAAACAGCAACCGGTTTAAGCTGCGGCGGAATACGTAATCCATTAAAAAAATCAAGTAGAGAATAAAGTCTACTATCTTTAGGTTTTAAAAGGTTTTCATCAATTTTTATCGAGACTCGACTAATAAATAAACCACCACATCTAATCATCCCCGTACTACTGGCCAAGGATTTTTATCAAATTATCAATGGTCATGACTATACCGAATCACCCCCGGTCATAATCATACCAAAACTATCCATCACGCATTGCATTATGTGCCACCGAGGACTTTAGTCACATCATTTATATCAAGTCATGATTATACCGAATGATCCTCGGTCATAATCATACTAAGTTCATCTATGCACGTAAGCCAAAGATAACATAATATAACATAAGGATGATGACAATGACATAATAATTCAATAAAACAAGTTCAAGAATTATTTAATCCATGAATTATTAACGCCCAAATTGTCAACACGATCATGCTTTCGTAGAGTAAAATTCAAGAATGATCGGAAGAATATTTCCATGAAAAGATCTTTGGAAACGCAAATATCAAGGATATTCTACTAATTTCATGGAGTATAGAAGTCAAAGTTTTAACCATTTGGGTATAATAAAGAATGGAATAACAAAAGAAATCACCCGTGCATGCGGTGCTTTCGCACAGACGGAGTTATTCCAACATAATAATAATAACGGAACCGGTCGTGAAATTCACACACCGGCAGGATGTTCCAACAGAATAATAAAGATGGAACCAGATCCGGTGTAAAACACACATGATAGGATATTCCAACAGAATGATAAAGAGCGGAACCGGTCCGGTGTAAAACACATGCATGTGATGTTCCAGCGAGAATAATAAAAAGCGGAACCAGTCCGGTGTAAAACACACGCACAGGATGTTCAAACAGTAATAATAGAAGAATGTCACCAAGTATAGGTAAACCAAGATATATATAAAAGTTATTCCAATGTAATAATAATAAGCAACGGAATAACATAAGAATTTCACCAAGTATAGGGTATGTCTGGCGAGACAAAGTTATGTATAGGGTATGCCACTTTTACAAAAGTTATTCCAAATGTAATAATAATGAATGGAATAATGTAAGTTCTCTTCAAGAAGAAAGAATAACACCCTTACTGCAGTAAAAAGAACTGAATATAGAAATAGTGAAGTAAGAGAATACTCTTCTTCTTTCTATAATTTTCTTTATATCTTCTCTCTATAATTTCTCTCTCTAGAGTTTCAATGAATTCGTAATAAAATAATGAAGGAATGAGCTTTATTTATAGGAAAATGGAATGCATAGTAACTAATCCATGAACGGTCCAGATTGATTTACTTTAATCGACGGTCCATATTTAAAGAAAATCTTTTAAAAAAATATGATATATTCTATTTATATAAAACATTTTACTATGCAAACACTATGCAATACTATGCAAAACACTATGCAAAAACACTATGCAACACTATGCATAATAAAATATAATATATTCTATTTATGTAATAACTTTAATAAAGTATTCTATTTTATATAAAAAGATGTTTCGCTTTTATTACGTTAATAATAATGAATAAAACAAAGCGTCATTATCGTTATAATAATTCATATTATTAATCGACAATAATGGAATCAAACCGAGTGACTTCTCACATAAGCATCAATAATCAATACCGGTGTTATTTACTATGCAACCCACACGTACATCGCATTACTTTTACTACCGAAAGTAGTTCAACAAGAATTACACAGTAAAACTTCCGCCGTTATTTCAATAAAATATTTTTTCGTTTTCTCAATCCAAACAATAATTACATTATGGGTCCACCAATGATTGAGTCATTGTATTAATATTCCTCGCTAAATCGAATATTCCCGACCAATCGAATATAATATAACCACTTGCATACTTTGCAAAATTTATAAATATTACCCACAACTATAATATTATCTCAAATTCACACCATAATATAAAAATTATTTTGACAAAATTTAAATCTTTATTGATAAAATCTGGGGTCTCACAATCTCCCCTCCTTATGGAATTTCACTTTCGAAATTAGGGTACGTACGCACTGATATGATAAAGAGGTGAGGATACCTTGAATACCTTTATCGTTGAAAACATTAAATTCATTTTGCAATCCTACCAAAGATATTCATTAACAATTCATCTTTGCACTACTGTGCCAAAGATATACAAATCAGTAAAACCAATAATATCGAGACTCGATTTTAATAGTATCCACAACCATGAATTATCCATGCACCACTTGGCTAAGGATATTCGTGTTTTCAATTACTATCATGATTATACCGAATAATCCGTGGTCATAATCATACCAAGTCTATCAATGCACTACTACCAAAGATGACTTTTACCACATCCATGAATTAATATTTCATTCACGAGACTCATTTCAATAATTAATCCATATCATCGAATCATCCCCGCACTACTGTGCCAAAGATATTCATTAGTATCACGACCACGAATTATCCATGCACTACTACCAAAGATAATCGTGTATTCATTAATATCACGACCACAAATTATCCATGCACTACTACCAAAGATAATTGTGTATTCATTAAGTATCACGACCACAAATTATCCATGCACTACTACCAAAGATAATTGTGTATTCATTAAGTATCACGACCACAAATTATCCATGCACTACTACCAAAGATAATTGTGTATTCATTAGTATCACGACCACAAATTATCCATGCACTACTACCAAAGATAATTGTGTATTCATTAAGTATCACGACCACAAATTATCCATGCACTACTACCAAAGATAATTGTGTATTCATTAGTATCACGATCACAAATTATCCATGCACTACTACCAAAGATAATTGTGTATTCATTTACTGCTATGATTATTATACCAACAATCCTCGGTCATAATCATACCAAGTCCATCTACGAAGCCATGATGACTTTCAACATAATATAAGCATGAGGATAATGATATAAAGAATCAATCAAATGAGATAAAGGATAAATATTAAACATTTATAATATAATTTATCCAGATTCAAGAATATCCCCATGTTTTCAATCACTTAATAATCTCATAATCTAATATCATTAATATTATATCAATATTTTAATCACTTCTTAAATTTATAAACAATTTATCTTAATTGTTTACGCTTTACCATATAATGCATTTAATCATTCAGAAATGTCATACTCATAAAATATCATCACCAATTATCAAATCCCTCATCAAAAAATATGCATATACTCTATATAGGATTCTCTAGCCATAAAATCCTATTTTCAACTTTGTTACTTCACATAACATATTTAACTCATATGTTCGTAACTAAACTATTTTCATGAAAAATACCAAATCAGCCCCAAAAATATTTCTTTTCCGGGATTTAGCATAATATAGTCCCATAATGAAAATATATTTTTCTGGAATTTTAAAATTCATTTACTATTTTTTAAAAATCAATTTCCACTTAATTCCTTAAGAAATTAGCTACCTCAAGTTTAACTCCAAAATTCCCAAATCTTGGCAGGACCTTACACATGTTAACGTGAGCTTCAGTTTAAATTTCATGGTCATGAGTTATAGAACTCCGGTTATAGCGTTTTAAATCGGAAAAACCTAAATATTGAAATAGTCATAACTTGCTCATTTTAAGTCAGAATGAGCTCATTTTTGGACAGGAGGTACTTTATACCATATACTTTCATGTCCCAAAAGGCCAGAATGTTTCTCATAATTTAAGTGGCCAAAACAGTCCCTTAAAGTTTTCAAGCAAGTAGTATTTTCGAAATTTACAGCTTTGGCCTCATTTGCTAAAATCAGTCCACACAAAAATTTACAACACCTTTTCCAGTAATTCCACTTGGATTAGTTAGGTAACTCATAGATCTAACTCTAGAACTTAACCATACTCAAAAATTCAAAATATAATAGGAGATATGGTCAATTGAATTTCATGTTACGTTTTTCACCAAAATCTGATTTTCAACTCTTTGTGATTTCTAAGAAACTTTCATGTTTTCACATACCAACCAACATAACTCATCATAAAACTTACTAATACTTCATATACCCATGATTTTCATTATTCCAATGCTTTTATTATGACTTTCATCATAAACCACGTAAAACTATTCATTTAGTTGAAGAAATATTTGAGGGTTTAAGAAATGGGTTTTTCAGACCGGGTCAATACAAAATTCGATTTCACGCCTAGGGTAGGCTAGGAAATCTTCAAGAATACGTCAAGAAATTTATTAATGATAGAAATATCATTCAAAAATCATTATCTCATCCAAGACTTGGATAGTACGTCACATTGATCTAACTGTGACTTCTATCCCTTAACCTAGATAAAGACCTCACAATGATACCTATAAACCTTCCATCTTGGCCATGACGTCGCTTACTGAGAAAGTCCGGCTTTTGCATTCCACACAAGGAAGTCAACAACGAAAGGTTGGGGCTCTTTACTTATGGCTCGATATATAAAGTTGATTAACTTTAGGGTTTGGTTACTTTGAATTCAGATAACAGGTTGGTTAGAATATGAAAGCTAACAACCTTACAAAAAGAATAATGAGTAGTTAATCAATCGCTTTCAAAAAATTACCTCAAAGGCAAGTATTTTCAAAGAGATAAGATCGACAGTGTAACGTGAAAGTGTTTATTTGAAACAACAAGATTAAAAAAAAATAGTAGCGTAACGAAGGCTCCTACTAACTGAAGTTTCAACCAATAAGTCAAAGTCTAACTTCTCCGAGTCAAATTTAAACGTTGAACGCAAGCAAAGAGAGATAAAAGAATGGGAAGAACCCAGATTCAACACACGGTATAGACTTCGCAAGAGCTTATGATTAACTTACCCGTGATAATTTTATTCAGGTTTCTCGTCACGAGAAAAAAAAATGCTCTCTCTTAAACTACCGGCTCTGGTTTGTCTGGGACAACCTTTGGTGCCTCCATCCTAGTTGAATTCGTCTTTGGTAAACGACAAAATCGAGCTAAGTGGCCTTCTCTTCCACAATTATAACATGCTTTGGATGGCATGGCTTGATTCGGATCGATGTGTCCCTCTCTCCGCATTTGAAGCATATGATAGGTGGTCATTCTCCTTCCTTAACAACGGTCTTTGGTCTTTGACGTCTTTCCATCATTGTTGAATCTCCTTTTCTTGAAATGTCCATTCTTATTATTTTGGCCCTGATTACCACCGAAGTGGTTACCATATCTGGCCTGTTGATTCCCTCCACGCTTGTTGTCACCGCTTTGATGACTACTTTCGCTGGTATTATAATTTTGCCGGCTGCTTTCTTTTAGTTGCGTTGACTCGTTATCGCGCTCCACTAACTGAGCCCTATTTACAACATCTGAATAAAAACACAGTTTATGAGAAATAAGATGTTGACGTATCTCTGCTTCAAACCTCTTAAAACATTCGCGCCATTCTCTCTTCATTATCCACCAAGTGGGGACGAATCGTGATAACTCCGCAAATTTTGCCTCGTATTGCGACTGGCCATATTGTTTTGTTCCAACTTGATAAACTCCACCTCCTTCATGTGGCGAATACTTTCGGGAAAGTATTTGTCGTTGAACGACTCCTGGAACTTCTCCCAAGATATCTTGAAGACAAAGAAGTTGAGTACGTTTTTACCGATTCCCACCGAAGAATCGCCTCCTCGCCGCAACATAAAGGCGGCAAGAAGGGAATCTTTTGCTCCTCGGAGCATCCCAAGACATCAAATATCTTGGTAATCTGCTTTATCCATGCTTCCGCTTGGAAGTGGTTTTGGCTCTCCCTTAAACTCCGGTGGTCCCAGCTCCTTGAATTGTTTAGCGGTGACCACCGAGAGTTTTCGTGTTTCCACCCACGTTTTGGATGAGAGTCGCTTTACCGATGTTGCATGAATTCTAAAACCTTTTAAACGCATCGTCATTCATCAATTGATCGGTGTTGTTGTTTACTGGGAGGATTATCGCCATCCTGTTGCACATACATCCCGATTATTGATATGTGGAGAATCAAGAGTCTCCTCGTGCTCCATTGCTATTCTCAACATTCTCGGATGCCATTTTCAAACACTGCCACAAAATAAGGGTTAATTAACATATCACATATTATCCCTATACTCTGACCGACCAATTAAATACCAAATAGCTTTAGGTAGGTCATACTAGCGAAGGAATTCCGTCTCTCCCTCCTAGTACTATTCTCACATCTTAGCCAGGATCATATCCTAAGCTCGATACCAACCGTGGACGCCCCTAAAATTAGGTATACGTCACCCATCTTGGGTCGCCACTTACATGGTACATAAATTCAAATACAACTTACTAATATAACTGTCGTGTACAATACGACATAAACTGTGAGTTTGAATACAAATATTATCTACTAGATATTATATAAACTCAAAAGGAGTCCTCATTACAACTATTATCACACTATTTCACAGAATAGTGAGGACTACTAATGCTATCCTCTGGACCATTACTCCGTTCCCCGACTCGTCCCAGCTATGTTCTCATTTCCTGAAGAGAACGGTGAAAGAAAGAAAGGTGAGCTCAACTAGCCCAAGAAGAAATATTATGACTAAGATAATGCGAATAAATTATCATTAGCCTTCAACATGATGTTAAACCGATAAAATACAATAGACAACCGGTTTAATCTGCAATGAATATGCAATCCATTAAAAAAATCAAGTAGAGAATAAAGTCTACTATCTTTTAGGTTTTAAAAAGGTTTTCATCAATTTTTATCATTTGAGACTCAAACTAATAAATAAACCACCACATCTAATCATCCCCGTACCACGGGCCAAGGATTTTCATCAAATTATCAATGGTCATGACTATACCGAATCACCCCTCGGTCATAATCATACCAAAACTATCCATCAACGTGCATTACAAAGCCATCGAGGACTTTAGTCACATCATTTATATCAAGTCATGATTATACCGAATGATCCTCGGTCATAATCATACTAAGTTCATCTACGCACGTAAGCCAAAGATAACATAATATAACATGAGGATGATGATAATGACATAATAATTCAATAAAACAAGTTCAAGAATTATTTAATCCATGAATTATTAACGCCCAAATTGTCAACATGATCATTGTTTAAGTAGAGTAAAATTCAAGAATGATCGGAAGAATATTTCCATGAAAAGATATCTTTGGATGAAACGCAAATATCAAGGATATTCTACTAATTTCATGGAGTATAGAAGTCAAAGTTTTAACCAATGGGTATAATAAAGAATGGAATAACAAAAGAAATCACCACGCATGCGGTATTGCAGACAGACAAAGTTATTCCAACATAATAATAATAACGGAACTGTGTCAGTGTGAAATTCACACCCAATGGATGTTCCAATGTAATAATAAAGATGGAACCGGATCCGGTGTAAAACACACGAGATAGGATATTCAAATGTAATGATAAAGACGGAACCGTGTCCCGTGTAAAACACATGCATGTGATGTTCCAATGTAATAATAAAAGCGGAACCAGTGGGTGTAAAACACATGCATGGGATGTTCAAACAGAATAATAGAAGAATGTCACCAAGTATAGGGTAAACCAGATATACAAAGTTATTCCAATGTAATAATAAGCAAACGGAATAACATAAGGATTTCACCAAGTATAGGTATGCTGGCGTATCTGAGGTTATGTATAGGGTATGCCACTTTTACAAAAGTTATTCCAATGTAATAATAATGAATGGAATAATGAAGTTCTCTTCAAGAAGAAAGAATAACACCCTCTACCGTAAAAAGAACCGAATATAGAAATAGTGAAGTAGCGAGTAATACTCTTCTTCTTTCTATAATTTTTCTTTATAGCTTCTCTCTATAATTTCTCTCTCTAGAGTTTCAATGAATTCGTAAGAAAATAATGAAGGAATGAGCTTCATTTATAGAAAAATGGAATGCATAAGAATTAATCCATGAACGGTCAGATTGATTTACTATAATCGACGGTCCATATTTAAAGAAAAATCTTTTAAATAAAATATAATATATTCTATTTATATAAAAACATTTTACTATGCAAACACTATGCAATACTATGCAAAACACTATGCAAAAAACACTATGCAACACTATGCATAATAAAATATAATATATTCTATTTATAGAATAACTTTAATAAAGTATTCTATTTTATATAAAAGATGTTTTTCATTTTATTACGTTAATAATCTGAATAAAACAAAGCGTCATTATCGTTATAATAATTCATATTATTAATCGACAATAATGGAATCAAACCGAGTGACTTCTCACATAAGCATCAATAATCAATACCGTGTGCTACTATGCAACCACACGACATTCTTGACTTTTACTACCGAGTAGTTCAACAAAGTAACCACAGTAAAACTTCCGCCGTTATTTCAATAAAATATTTTTTATGCGTTTTTCAATCCGATAATAATTACATTTATGGGGTCCACCAATGATTGAGCCGTTGTCTTAATATTCCCGCTAAATCGAATATTCCCCACCAATCGAATATAATATAACCACTTGCATACTTTGCAAAATTTATAAATATTATCCACAACTATAATATTATCTCAAATTCACACCATAATATAAAAAATTATTTTGACAAAATTTAAATCTTTATTGATAAAATCTGGGGTCTCACATACACATTAACAACTTGATACAAAATCCTATTGCAAGTCCAACATGTTATCATTAGGTTATACTAATACACAAAGGATTGCACTTGCATTCGCGCATCCCGACGCTCTCTGATTGCCTCCAAATACACAACACTCCTAAAGATGGCCATTTTGACTCTTTATAATGATTTCAAATTGAAATACTTAAAGAATAAAAGCTATAGGCCTATTCGTCCTCGTTCCGAATCATCTTGAATATCATCAATCGGAGTTCGTATGAAAAAGTTATGCTCAATTTAGTAAAACATGTTCTGTTAGATTTTTTTTCAAAATTTGGCTTAGCAGACTACCCCCCCCCCCGCCGGGGCGGGGGTCCCTTCTGTGTTTTGCGATTTTATGCTTTGCAACTCTACGAAAAGCCAAATTAGGCCTCCAAACTCCTTTCTAACAACCATACCAACCTATCTAAGGTGTAATATGTTTACAGAAACATAATCTAATATTTTCTAACGCGTTTCTAGCCATCTAAACAATATAAACATCCAAATTACAACAATTAATTTTCACTATTTTTGCTAAAATTTCACTTTTTGAAAGTTTTAGTGAAAATCGTCACTGTGATTTTGTTTTTCAACCAAAACAGTTAATTCAACATACTATGCTTATGTTTATTCATCCTCTTTCGAACTCAATAATCAATTTATATATTATGCAACTAATTATACCATAATTTTACTTTAAACTAAGTCATATTCATATATGTTCATACCATTTCACTGTAATATGATTTCCTTCACAAAATACATACTTAACATGAATTCATTCAATATACTCATATATAAACTTATGAAAAGAATTTATAACAAATAATTTATCATATAAAGCTATATACAGCAAACAATTCAACCTTCACAAAGTTTTTACAGAGAATTTTAGAAGAGAATATAACTACAACTTTTTGAACAAAATACAAGCAAGAGGATACCTTAATTTTAGAAGATGATGACTATTCTTTTGATTATGAAGCTTTCTTTTTTCCCAATTCCTCTCTCTAGACTTCTCCCAATTCTCTATTACTTTTCTCTGTAATTTTCTTCTTCTTCTCTTCTTTTTCTTCCTCTGAGTCTTTCTCCTTATTCTAAACTCTAACTTACATACTAAACCAAATATAACGTATAAGATATAATATATGTATTAAGTATATAATATAATTATAAATTTAACTCACATCAGTTTTTTTTAAACTCAAAAGCCATAAGGCTTGTTTGGCTAACTAACTAAAAATTAACCCATTAAATCTTACACCTTATTTGGTAAAACAGATTTAAATTAAAGACTTAACATTCATTAAGTCTTGTTTGGCAAAAAATGAATTAACCTCCCTTAACTTATTTTAATAACTCCTTTATAATATAGTTTATGGTCACACTTTAATTAATTAAATTTTAATATTCAATTTAATTAATTCTAAAAAAATTTATTAAATTAATTCACCACATAAATCAATACGATATAATTATAATTTTCTTTATAATTATAATTTTATTTAATCAACTAAATATTAAAATATTATCTCATGATGATCAATTTCCTTAACTCGTTAATTATTTATTCAACAAATAAATAATCAAATCAAATCAAATTAAACAAATATTTATTCTACAATAACCACATTACTTAAATATTTATATAATTCCATAAATATTTAAAAATACAATTAAAATTTTTGGATTGTTACATCCTTCCCTCCTTACAAGGATTCTGTCCCCAGAATCACAACTCAAACAAATTATTCGTCACATTCTTCCCTCTTTACAAAGATTCTGTCCCCAGAATCGAAGACACATATTAAACAAATAACTCAGGGTAATTCTTCATCATTTCAGTTTCGAGTTCCCACGTAGCCTCTTCGACATTGTGGTTCCTCCATTTTACCTTCACAGAAGGTATCACCTTATTCTTGAGCACTTGTTCTTTCCTGTCGACTATCTGGATAGGAACCTCTTCATAAGACAAGTCTTTATCAAACTGTAAAGGTTCGTACTCTATCACATGCTTGTAATCAGGTTTATACGGTCGTAATACCGAAACATGAAAAACATTATGAACGTGTTCCAACTCTAGAGGTAGAGCTACCTCATAAGCCACTTCTCCTACTTTTCGCAGCACCTCGAAAGGTCTAATAAATCTCGGGCTCAGTTTTCGCTTTTTACCAAAACAAATTTTCCCCTTCCAAGGAGAAACTTTTAAGAACACGAAATTTCCTGCTTCCAATTCACGATTCTGTCTGTGTTAATCAACATATTTCTTATGTCGATGAGGCGCCTTGCTGCTCAAGTTATTCCTTCCATGACAGAATCAGAAATGGTCATGACGTTCATAGATGTACAGAAGCCCTTTCTATGAGAGAGTCTTAATTTGGTATTGGCAAACCATTCTCTGAAATGATCAAACACAGAGAGATGGCTGAAATGGGATTGAAGTCTGGTAAAATTCAAGACCTAGCCGCTCTTAAAGCTGTTGCTGAGCACATCTAGTCCGGATCTTATGGAAATAACCCCTGGAGGGTCCATAAAAATAAAGAGGAGGATGTTTCCTTGATACTACAAGGTCAAAAAGGCAATCAAAGCGTTCCTCTACAGAGGAGAATCTACTCCCCTTCTCAAGCACAGTCTTCAAACCCTCCATTTGAAAGTAGTATGCACACAAGCCAATCATGTTTGATGATAAAGCATATACTTTGTAACAATCTTATTCATTTATTAATAAAAAAATATTAATTTATTAAAGGCTTTTAATTATCTACATGATGCTGTTTTATAATATGTGATAAACCCATAGTTTTAAGCAATGCTTTTAGAATAATGATGATGATCATTCTAATGAGATCTAAATTCTTAGAAAGCTTAAAAACTAAAATAGTTCCCAATCATTGGATTACTAAATTGGGGATTAGTGAATCCGGATAGATTGCAGTATACATACGTTACTTGCTTTCATTGGATGAGGATGATTGATCTCATGATCATTTGTGTGGAGACACTAAAGCAAGTATGTAGGTGCTTATTAGAGAATAAGTTCATCTGAACGTGGCTCGCTAAGGAATACCTAATGGAGTTTTACTTGCTGTCGATAGGAATTCCTATAGTGATAGTAAGTAAGTAATCCTTGGACTTGAGATCATCATAGTATCTTGTGTATGATGAGTTATACTTTTACTTATTCCTTAAGACCCTTAGGGTATATCAAAGGGTATGCTTGGGTATAATAAGTTGTACATGGAGATAATGTATGATCGATAAAGAATCTACCACTTCTATTAAAAGAAGAGAAATGTCCTATGTGATTCGATAAATGACAACCCAAAGAGTCCTTGGCAAGCGAATGAAATTAGAAAGGAGTTTCTAATTTGCATTATTTGAGTTGTGCATTTAAGAGTCGAAATACATATAATTAAATAAAATAAGACTTGACAAGAATTCCATGTCTTATATTTAATTGGGACATTGTATGGTGGAAGGATTGAATTATCACGGTAACTATTTACTCAAAGGTTCTTTTATGATTAATGTTGAAATCTATATTATCCGGAAAGTCGTTGATCGCTGGGGGAGGCTTATCCCTATTGTAGAATAAATATTATTTATTTAAATAAATTAATTGTTTAATTTATTTATTTAAGTAAGATTAGAATTGTTCTAATTGATTTATTCACATTAGGTTTAATATGGAGAACCTAAAGGTCACACACCATAAAAGGAAGAATAATTATTTAAGAAGTTAATGGCATAATCGTAATAATATGTTAAGTATATTTAATTTAATCTATGGTGATAGAATAAATTAAATAGCTTAATATTTATTATTTAATATTTTAGAAATATTAAATATAAATTAATAAGAGGAGTCTTATTAATATTATTACAATTATTATTATTTTAATTTCTAAAAGAGTTTAGGAATTAATTTAATATAAGTACTCTCATTTATTCCTAATTGGATTAGGAAGGAAAATTAGTTAAAGGAGTTTAATTAATTATCCCTAATAAGATTAGGGAGCTTAATTAATTAAAAGAATTTAATTAATTAAATAAATCACAATTTCTTAATTGTTAAGGTGGGTGGCCCACATCTATAAATAAGAGGAGTCTTATTATGGGTGTTGGGGGTTGTTGACTTTTACAACATACGTTATTCCAAGTGTTGGGAGAGTACACCCTTTCTATAGAGATAGAAAAACTAGGGTTTAGCCAACCACCCTTTTTTCTTGAATCTTTATTTTCCTTGGTGGATCACCTCTAGAGGCCAAACATATAGGTGGCTAACGTTGATCAAAGGAAGGAACCAAACCCGGTGGATTCAAGTTGAACGCGAAAAGGATTGGAGGTGAACTTGTACCTGAGGAAGCTCGATCTTCAAGGGTATGATTTTATTCTTTATCTTTTCGTTTAATTAATAATTGTGCATAAAGGGTGATCCGGGTTTATGGTTTGTAAAATTTTTAAACTCTGATTTTACACGCTTCCGCATTAATTTTGCAATTTTGATTGCGTTATGAATATTACAAACCTAACAGTGGCATCAGAGCCAAACCTTTATGCGAATTATTAATTGTTCGAATTTGATATGTATATTGATATGTGTTTAGAACATTTTAATTGGGCATAATTTTATTGTATAAAATTTATTTAAAAATAAAAAAATAAAAAAAAAAATTGCCAAAATCTTTTTATTCCTTGAAACCGTGATTCATAAATCCTGACAGCAAAAAAAATAAATAAAAATAAAATAATTTCGGCAACAGGAGATCATAAAGTAACCGTGTATTTTTTTTTTTGAAATTCCGTGAGCATGCATGGTCCACGGTTCAAGGGATTACATGATAAGGATTATGTGTTGATTGTTTAATTTAGTATATATATATATTAAATATAACTTGAAGCAACCAAGCATGTGACCCATGCTGCAGGAAATTTTTTTTTATAAGGAAACGTGTAACGGAATTAGCATATATATATATATGATAATATACGGTTATTATATATATATATATAATAGTTATATATATATATATAATATATTATTCTCAATAATTTTATAATTAAAATAAAAGATTTATTTTAATTTTAAAATAAAAAGTTTATTTTAATTTTAAAATAATAGGTTTATTTTAATTTTTAAATTAGAATTTCATGCTAACTAATTAGAGTTGGAATTGGATTCCATGATAACTAATTAGAGTTGAAATTGGATTCCATGTTTCCTTAAATAAAGGAGTTTATTTAGATATGAAATAAGATTTCATATTATTCAAAATAAAGGAGTTTATTTGTGAATAGGAAAGAAAATCCATGTTTCCTTTAATAAAGTTTTTTTTTACTTGGAATTGGATTCCATAATTAATTAAAATAAAGGAGTTTATTTTGATTAAAATAAAATAGTTTATTTTATTCAAAATTGGATAAATTAAAATAAAATAGTTTTATTTTGATTTAAATTTGAATTGAAATAAAGGAGTTTATTTTGATTCAAAATTAGATTTTATACTAACTAAATTTGCCCATTAAATGATATCAATATATATATTAAATGTTTATTATTCATAAGATGAATGTTATTTATTGATGCATATGATGATGTGTATGATAATAAATGGGATTGATTATGGACTATCGACCAATGTGATTGGATTTTATTTTAGTTGGATGCATGAATGTATGGGTTTTATTAAATGGGGTCTGCGTGCCTCGCCTTCTCTAATTTTTCTTAATGTAAATTCTATTCCCTCCTATGTACTTCCCTTCTCACGATCAAGGTTTCTATTTATTTTAAATAGTTTTGTAATAGGAATAGTTAGAATTAATTTTGAAGAATTGGAGATCAAGAACAAGAGGCGCTTGAAGACCCGTTTGTAATGGAGCCCCGACTTTAAATGTAATAGTTATATTTAAATATTATTTCTTGCACCCCTAGGGTTTGACCTTTTGGTTCACTTGGTGGCTCTAGTGAACCAAACTAGAATAAAAGTCCATAATCAATCCAAGTAGAATATAGTATTCTATATGTGCATGCTTATCTATATATATTATATATTATGCAAACATGCTTCGTATGTTAATTAATACGACGCGTATTTTATATATATATGTAAATGCGCTAAACAAGATGAGACAAATTAATAACAAACCCCTCATTTTTTTATATTAAGTCCTAAGCGTTCAAAGATATTTGGAATATCGAGCATTAAGCCTTAGCATGATAAAATTAATAGAGTATTAAATATTTAATATAAGTTTGTTGTGTCACCACAAGGCAAGTATTAAGTATTTAAGATGTTAATTTATCACATTTGATGCTTATAAAGAAAATTGAACAATATTGTTTTGTTGTGTCACCACAAGGATGATATTTTTCTTTTTGAATATATGGAGTGCTAGGTTGGACTTAACTTGGATAATTTTGATTCGGATGTGCCACCACTTGATCAAAATAATCTAAGAGGCAAAAGAAAAGGAGTTGCATAGTTGATGTAATTGATAAAAGTTGTCTACCTATTTATTTATATATAGTTTGTTGTGTCACCACAAGGCTATATACATTTGAAATGGGATCCTTATTCTCACTAGCAAATCTTTAATTAGATTTTGCCGAACTATATAAGTGAGGGTAATATAGTTTGAAGAAAATAGTGGGAGATACCAATTTAAAAAACAAGACCTAATTTATTTTGGTAATTAATAAAAGAATGTATGTTAAAATGTTGTTAATTACAAATTCATTTCTGTAATTTTACAATGTCTAAAATTACTATCAACATGAAGCATATTAGATGCTAAATTAACCAAACCATATTAAAAAGATTGGTTAAGGAATTTGAGAATAGTTCTCATAGATGAAAAGTTATCTTATGTCCTTAATACGCCTATCCTCTGAATGGTTGCGCATAATGCCTCGAGGAAGACATTGCTACTTTTAGAAAGTGGCAAGATGATGCACGATTGAATTGAACGCATCATGCTCGCATCCATGAGTAACGAGCTTCTGCGTCAAGATGAAACTATGGATGCTCTACTATATTCCCGCACATCAAGTAGTTGATGGTGAGGAAAGTGGGACCGATAGATATCGAGATATCTAAGGAGCTCTTCCGATCTAGAATGGCCAATGGCACTATAAAATGCATAAAAAGTTTTTAACATAATCAATTTGATTGATCAATTAGGACAACCTGGTTTTGTCATGGATGGAGAGTTGAGCTAAGATTTGATCTTGCACTCACCGGACTCCTTTCACAATTGTTGTGAATTTTCATATAAACAAGCTAGATATCACCTCATTGATTTGCTTAACATGTTGAAAAATGTTGAGAGTCACTTTCCAACCAAGAAAGACCAAGTCTTCTTGGTAGGGCCAAAGGATCTTTGAAAAGAAGAAAGATTCAAAGAAGGTAAATGAAAAGGCAAAAACAAAGGATAATAAGAACAAAAGCGTCACGGATTGCAAAGGAGTTTGCTTCCTTCGCAATAAGCATGGACAATCGGAAAGAAAGCTGCGAGAAGCACCTTGCGGTGGTTAACTAAAGAAGCTTAATGAAGTTTGCCATAAATACTGATTTTTTGTTCATGATTGAAATAAATTTTTCTTTAAGTCGAGGTTCTACTTGGGTATTGGATACCGACTTTGGTTATCATAAATATAGATTTATGAAGGACCAAGTAAGTAGAAAGTTAAACAAAGATAAGTAATCTATGTGTGGAAAATGAAGCAAAGGTTCTTTGCATTAGCTATAGAAACTTATAGTTTAGCAATGCCTACGGGCAAATATATTAAGTCGATAAGTTGTTATTGTATTCCATTCTTGTTAAAATATTATTTCCATTTTATTGTTGGACAATGAAATCTTTGGTATTATAATTAAGAACAATTGTTGTTCTATTTATAATAATAATGTTTTGTATAGAATGGAATATTACTTAATAAATTTTGTATACTTGACTTGCATGAAAAATAATTTTGCATATTGAACAAATTAGTATAAGAAAAGGAGATGATCATTCAAAGAGTTGAATGTATGTATTTGTTGAAATACGAGTGTGAATTATTTGAAAGGTTCAAAGAATTCAGAAGTGAAACAAATTGGCAAAGTATTAAGATTCATTTATTAGATCAAGGAATAAATATTTGTGCAATAAGTTTTTAGATCATCTCAAATGGTTTTCATTAATGGGACGCCTCCAGATACGCAATAATTGATTGATGTATCTGAAAGGAAAAATCGTACCTTGTTGGACATGGTGCGGTCCAAAATGATTTTACCGACATTCCAGTATCCTTCTGGGATAATGTCCTAGAAATGGCTGCATATCTACGAAAATGGTAACCTCAAAATCCGGCCCAAAGACTCCATAAAAGTTATGGACAGGGAGGATTCCTAATCTTAAGTATGTTAAGATAAGGGGTTGTCCAACTTATGTGAAAAGGTTTCAAAGGATAAGCTTGGGACAAGATTTTATAAGTGTCGATTTGTGGGACATCCTAAAGTAAGTTTAGGGTATATGTTCTATAATCCTACTTAGCAAAAGGTGTTTATTGCGAAACACGCTGCCTTCTAAGATAAAAGTGTTTATCATTGAAAGGGCTAGTGGGAGGATAATAGATCTTGAAGAGTTCAAGAACCACAAAACACTATAAGTCAAATAAGAGGAACTCGTAGATAGACTATTGTACCACAAACCGAATCGTAAATCGGAATAGTCTTTGAAGATACCTAGGAGGTATGGATTCATCATAGATGATGATGATGATGAGGTACGCATCATAGAAGATGATGATCCAGTTACACACGATGAGGTAAGAGTTGTAGACACTCAGAGAAATGAATTGAAGCAAGCTTCTCAAAAATGGAACATTCGTTTTGATGAGACAATCAAAAGAGTTTGATTTTATCAAAAAATAAGAATGAACCTAGTGTGTACAAAAGGGTCAGTGGGAGCATCGTGACATTCCTAGTACTATATATTGGTATACTACGGATAAGGAATGACATACTAATGCTACAATCAGTAATGATAAAGTTGTCTAAACATTCCTCCCTGAATGGTTTGGGAAGAGTATCTCAATTGGGGATAAAATCTATACAGATAGATTTAAGAGGATGCTCGACTTAACCCAAGGAACGTATATTCATTTGATGCTAAAGTCGTTTAGCATGGAAAACTCAAGAGATGTCTCATGTCGATGAGCTATGGAGTGTATCTCTTAATAGTCCCCACAGACTCACGAAAGAGAGGTCGCATGAGTGACAATCATGTATGCAATGAAATGTACGAGACACGATATTGATCATCGTATTATGGAGAAGTTCACTATGAGTCGGTGAAAAACATCTTAAAGTGCTTACTTAGGCACTAAGGATGTGATCATATTCATGGTGGGTCTTAATTAAAACTAGAAGGCTTAATGAGACTCAAGTTTTTCGAGATGGACCAAGATGATGAGAAAAATCCACTTTAAGGTAAAGCGTTATCTTGAAGCAGTGGTGCGTTGAATTGGAAAGGTTCCAAACAAAGAAAGAGTTGTTGGTTTAGTGATAAAGACAAAGTATATAGCTATAAATGAAGCTGCAAGTTAATTGTTTGGATTAAAAGTTTATTACAGAACTAGGAATAGTTCCTAAGTCTCATCTTGGATCTAAACATGTGTTGTGGCACTTTCATTTGATTATTAGAATCATTAAAAGATGGGAAATCACTATAGAGATAGTGGACTCTCAAGAACAACATTACATATCCATTAACTAAAGCTTATCCAACATCAGGATAATCGTCACTTAGAGAAGAAGAGTATAAGATACTATGACGATTGGCTATAGTGCAAGTGGTAGATTGAAAGTAGTATGCACACAAGCCAATCATGTTTGATGATAAAGCATATACTTTGTAACAATCTTATTCATTTATTAATAAAAAAAATATTAATTTATTAAAGGCTTTTAATTATCTACATGATGCTGTTTTATAATATGTGATAAACCCATAGTTTTAAGCAATGCTTTTAGAATAATGATGATGATCATTCTAATGAGATCTAAATTCTTAGAAAGCTTAAAACTAAAATAGTTCCCAATCATTGGATTACTAAATTGGGGATTAGTGAATCCAGGATAGATTGGTACATATATGTTGCTTGCTCATTGGATGAGGATGATTGATCTCATGATCATTTGTGTGGAGACACTAAAGCAAGTATGTAGGTGCTTATTAGAGAATAAGTTCCTTTGAGCGTGGCTCGCTAAGGAATACCTAATGGAGTTTTACTTGCCTGTCAATAGGAATTCCTATAGTGATAGTAGTACAAGTAATCCTTGGACTTGAGATCATCATAGTATCTTGTGTATGATGAGTTATACTTTGACTTATTCCTTAAGACTCTTAGGGTATATCAAAGGGTATGCTTGGGTATAATAAGTTGTACATGGAGATAATGTATGATCAATAAAGAATCTACCACTTCTATTAAAAGAAGAGAAATGTCCTATGTGATTCGATAAATGACAACTCAGTAGTCCTTGGCCAAGGCAGAATGAAATTAGAAAGGAGTTTTTAATTTGCATTATTTGGAGTTGTGCATTTAAGGATCGAAATACATATAATTAAATAAAATAAGACTTGACAGTAATTCCATGTCTTATATTTAATTGGGACATTGTATGGTGGAAGGATTGAATTGTACGGAAACTATTTACTCAAAGGTTCTTTTATGATTAATGTTGAAATCTATATTATACGAAAAAGTCGTTGATCATTAGGAGGCTTTATCCTATTGTAGAATAAATATTATTTATTTAAATAAATTAATTGTTTAATTTATTTATTTAAATAAGATTAGAATTGTTCTAATTGATTTATTCACATGTGGGTTTAATATAGAGAACCTAAAGGGTCACACCATAAAAGGAAGAATAATTATTTAAGAAGTTAATGGCATAATCGTAATAATATGTTATGTATATTTAATTTAATCTATGGTGATAGAATAAATTAAATAGCTTAATATTTATTATTTAATATTTTAGAAATATTAAATATAAATTAATAAGAGGAGTCTTATTAATATTATTACAATTATTATTATTTTAATTTCTAAAAGAGTTTAGGAATTAATTTAATATAAGTACTCTCATTTATTCCTAATTGGATTAGGAAGGAAAATTAGTTAAAAGAGTTTAATTAATTATCCCTAATAAGATTAGGGAGCTTAATTAATTAAAAGAATTTAATTAATTAAATAAAACCCAATTCCTTAATTGTTAAGATGGGTTGCCCACATCTATAAATAAGAGGAGTCTTATTATGGGTGTTGGTGAGTACGCCCTTTCTATAGAGATAGGAAAAACTAGGGTTTGAGCCAATACCCCTTCTTCTTGAATTCCTATTCTTCCTTGGTGGATCACCTCTAGAGGCCAAACACATGGGTGGCTAACGTTGATCAAAGGAAGGAACCAAACCCGGTGGATTCAAGTTGAACGCGAAAAGGATTGGAGGTGAACTTGTACCTGAGGAAGCTCGATCTTCAAGGGTATGATTTTATTCTTTATCTTTTCGTTTAATTAATAATTGTGCATAAAGGGTGATCCGGGTTTATGGTTTGTAAAATTTTTAAACTCTGATTTTACACGCTTCCGCATTAATTTTGCAATTTTGATTGCATTATGAATATTACAAACCTAACACCATTGCCTAAAGGTGTAGAAGTAAAGTGTTCTCGAACGTTCACACCCTTCGGGGACTCGCTTGAGAATATTCTTGCTCTTCTGACTACTCAGAAGAAAATTACACATCTTTTTCCACCAGCCAACCCTAATGGGAGGGGTTTTAATGCTACTCGGAAATGTGCTTATCATGCTGGAGCACCTAGACATGATACTCAAGATTGTTGGGCCTTGAAACACAAGATCCAAGATTTAGTAGACAACGGTGAGATCGTGGTCACCAAACCAGATCAACCTCATGTGCAAGACAACCCTCTTCCTCAACACAAAGAAGAAGAGGTCAATATGATCAGTTGGAGCACTGGATAGAGTTCCAATTCTAATGGTTAATCATCCCAAACCCTCAAAGACAGTGTTGACAAATGGGATTATGCAAAGTTCCAGTTCACTATGGAACGAAAGATGAAAGCTCTTTGCAAACAAATTGAGTAATTGGCAGAACTGGTGACCCACCAACATCAAGTCACATGCCAATTAATCAGGCAGGAGCATGCCTATCTCCTTCCTTTTGTTATGAATGCTCCATCATCACCTTCAGAAAGCGAAGCTATGGAGGATAAGGTTGCAAAGAGAGCCAATGTTAAAGCCCATCGGGATATTGCCAATCAAAGGGAATTTACCTATCTTGGCCAATCTATGGAGGAGATATTGCAAATGTTGATCAATGAAGGAAGAATTACCTTCCTTCTGCCTCCAATCAATCCCTGCTCAGGACGGTTCAATTCTGATGAAGTGTGTCAATATCATTCACATTCTTGCGGTCACAACACAGAAGAATACTGGGCACTCCGCCATCTCATTCAGAATCTTATTGATAGCGGTGTCCTGCAAATAGCAGATGATTACACTGTGCAACTCAAGGGCGGGAATGCATGTCCTACCAAATGGAAGGGATCAGTAGCAGTTATATCCGAAGTGGATGATGAGACTGTCAAAGTATTTCCTATACAACCAATTCAACTCAAAGAAGCTGACAATCCTTTGAAATTGGCCGCACCAGAGCCAATTTCTTTACCTTTCAGACCACAACATCCTATTGTCAGCTTACACAAAGTTCCATGGAATTATGGAAAAGCTGAAGGATCCATGTCTCATACTACTGCTGTAGTGTCAAGGGAAAATCCACTGTATCTTCCTCAACGGGTTATGAAACCTACTTGCGAAGCAAAGGGGAAGATTCCCATAGAGAAGATTAAAAAATTCCTCCGCACTATGGGCCACAATGAAGCCAAAGTGGTTTTAAGCTTGCAAGAAGCTCCATACCAGATATCTATACTGGACTTGGTTTTCTCTTTCGAGGATCATCGGAAGATTTTACTGAAGGTTTTGGAAGAAGCATATTTACCAAAATCAGTGGATGTGGAAAAATTTCAACATTTGGTTGATCACATTTTCAACAACAATGTGATATCCTTCACTGATGACGACATACCGCCCGAAGGGACCGGTCATTGCAAGCTATTTCACATTGCGATTTTGTCTTCCAGGTACATGCTAGCTGGAGTTTTGATAGATGGAGGCTCATCTCTAAATATCTGTCCTTATGCCACTTTGGTGAAGATGAATGTGAATCTCAAGCGGATCCAAAGCAGCCATACGGTTATCAGAGCTTTTGATGGATCTCGACGAAATGCCGTCGAAAAGATTGAATTGCCAATTGAGATTGGTCCAAATACATTCAATGTATCCTTCCACGTCCTCAAGATAGATTCAGGATACAACCTGCTATTGGGGAGACCATGGATACACATGGCTGGAGCCGTTCCCTCCACGCTACATCAACAGCTCAAATACATTATCAACAACAGTTTAGTCACTGTCAACGTTGAGCCGGAATATCCTGAACAAGGAACACTACCAATCATCAGCTTCAATTCAGAAGTTGAACCGGCCAGTTTTCATACTCTGGAAGTGAGTACCACGCAATACCATTCTATTGGAGCGCCACTTCCCATACCCAGGATTTCTGCCGAGGTTATGTTGTCCACTCAAGAAATGATGTCATTGGGTTATCAACCTGGACAAGGGCTTGGTAAAGATAAGCAGGGTATTAAGCACCCTATCCAAGTGTCCAGCCAAATTGGAACAGCCGGACTAGGCTATTCTGCCGATTCCAGTCACAAGAATCCTCATAAGCACAAGAAGGTTCCTCAAGCTTCCGCCGCACGACGATTTTCTATACCTTTACCGCATGAGCTAATGCAGTCTCCGATAAAGGTGCCATATTGTCAGGCCATCTTTGTTTCCTAAACCAGTGCCAATCAAAGCTAAAGAGGTGCTGATTCCTGATCCCGAAGTGGAAGAAAAGGAACAGAAACATAAACATGACATTGCCTTGATGATGGCAGGCATACGCGTCATTGTTCATGATGAACATACAAATAGATACATCCCAGACGATGATTGCCCAGATGTCATGGTTATCATTCGGGAGAAGGAGGACAATGACGATCCTTCCATCACTGCAGTCCATCAGGACTTTGCCCTCGACAATTGGAGTAGCACTCCATACATTGGTCGACGAGGGACTCTGAATTTAGATGTGCCTGTACTTGCTGATGAGGTGCCTTCTCTCCACAAGGGTTGTAACTTTGATGCAAAGTTGGACTCAGACTTGATGGACATCCAAGAGGACATCGAGACACCTCAGGAGATTAAGGAATGGGTCGCAGACAAACCCAAACCCAATCTTAATCAAACCACTTCTTTCAATATTGGAACCTTAGACAACCCTAAACTTATCCAAATTGGTTCAGACCTTACCACAAATCAAAGGAATGACATGGTTGCACTATTAACCCAATTCCAGGATGTGTTTCCATGGTCTCATGAAGACATGGTGGGTTTGCCCACTGACATTGTTCTTCATCTCCTTCCCATTAAAGAAGGATTCAAGCCAGTTAGGCAAAAACTCAAGCGATTGAAACCTGAGTGGAGTTTAAAGGTTAAAGAAGAAATTGTGAAACAATTTCAAGCTGGCATCATCATGGTGTCTACATATCCGGAGTGGATATCCAACATTGTTCTCGTACCTAAACCAGGTGGAAAGGTGCGAGTATGCATGGATTACCGGGATTTGAACAAAGCTTGCCTTAAAGATAGCTTTCCCGTCCCATTTAGCCACATTCTTATTGACAATACTGCTCAATATAACATGTACTCCTTTGCTGATTGCTTTGCGTGGTACCATCAAATTATGGTTGCTGAGGAGGACCGTGAGAAAACTGCTTTCATCACGCCTTGGGGAACCTTTTGCTACAGACGGTTGTCATTCGGCCTCATCAATGCCGGGGTAACCTATCAACGAGCTATGATGGCTCTTTTACACGATTTAATGCATAAAGAGATAGAGATCTACGTGGGTGACATTATTGTCAAATCCCGAAAGGAGGATGACCACTTAGATCATCTCAGAAAACTTTTCAATAGGTTGCGTAAGTACAACTTGAAGTTGAATCCAGCCAAGTGCGCCTTTGGTGTTAAGTCAAGCAAGTTGCTAGGTTTCTAATCACCACAAAGGATTGGCTGGATCCTACCAAAATCCGGACCATCAAGGAAATGCCCATTCCTCCTCGACGAGAGAAGGAAATACGGATTTTAGAAAGAATCAACTTCAAAGATGTCGGGTTCATTTCTCAACTCACAAAGAACACCGTGAGCCAATCTTCAAGCTGTTAAGGAAGAACTCACTACAAAAAAATGGGGTTTCAGCAACAATCGATTTTCTTTGCTAAAGGTGTCAAATTTCGTTGCTAAAGGGTTTTGGCAACGACTATATTGTCGTTGCGTCTTTCATTGCGCAATGAGCGTTGCTAATTGTTCTGCAACAAACGTATTTTTTTTTGTTGCGAAAAATAATACATTTTGCAACGAAATTTGGTTTTCGTACAGAGATATCGATCCTTTAGCAACAAAATGTATTGTTGCAGAATAATTAAAATGTCGTTGCTAAAAACCCCATTTCGTTGCAAAAGCCTACTAATTGGCAACGAAATGAACTCTTTTTTTTTGGCAACGACCATGCATTTTCGTTGCAATTGACACCATTTTGCAATGACATTTTTCGTTGCAGTAAATTATGAAAATTATTGCCTAAGCTTGCTTTCGTTGCGGAATGTAAACTTTTTAGCAACGATTTTCGTTGCTGATTATATTATTTGGCAACGACATTATGCTGAATCAGCAACAAAAAATATTTGTTGCTGGTTATTTTTCAATAGCAACGAAAGTCGTCGATTAGCAACTACATTATATGTTGTCATTTCTTTATATGTACAACGAAAGTTGATATGATTTGCAATGATAAAAAATGTTGCCTTTTATTTTAGTATTAACAACAATATCCTCTCCGTTGTTATTAGGTTAAATTTTCGTTGCCAAATATTATATTTTTAATGCCATTTGGAACAAAAAATTGTTGCTAAATGTATAAAAATTTGTTGCTATATTAAAACTTGTTCAATGCTTTGGTAACTAATTATATTGTTGCCAAATCAAAATTTGACATTCTTTTTCTGTACCTGACTGGCTCAATGTCCCCATAGAAAATAATGGCAAAAATACAAAAAACTAAAATATTATTAACTTAATAAAATCATCCACTACATAATCATTCATTATCTTTACAAATAACCATCTAAAGCTACCACAGTTCTTCAATCAAAGTATATATCTACATATATAGAGGTAGTACACTTCATAATTTCGTCCCTTGTCTTCCGTAAACGTAGCATGAAAATTTGATACCCAATATTATAAGGCAGGTCGTAGAAGCAGTCTTCCTGCACATTTTAAAATAATAGCAAGTCAGGAAAATGAAGCAAATAGGTCACCAGAGGCACTTAGTGCCAAAATCAATGCACAAAGACAATAGAGTTGCTACGTGGTACAATGTCAAGGCTTGGCTCCTATTTCATAATACTTTAGAATACCACCAATTTCTTGTTCAATTTGAGTGACTAAACAATAAATATGGTTGGCACATCAATGCATAATCACTCTCCAACCTGGTTATAGCACTATTTGATACTTCATAACAAAGAATCAAAGAAAACACTGAAAACATACTAAGAAAATTGTGTATGGCACAACCAAGAAAATTATTTTTTCATGTAATTATTTATTAGGCAATTTAGTTAGATTACAAAATAGCTCAGTTGATTTATTCAACAAGCTGACTCAAAAGACATCTGAGTTAAATGCAAGAGAATATACTTACTTTTTTTTGATGTTGGTGAGGTAGCAAGTAAATCCCTGATTTGGTCATTGTAAACTTCAAGGAGGATAACAGATATGTGGAACATAAAAGTCTCTTTCTGTTCCTCGACAACTTTAAATAAATGCTCCAAAGTTCTATAATTGACTCCTCGATTACATTCAATTGCCCTCCATGGTAAAAAGTCTTTCCGTCCTGTTTGCCCATATGCAAATATGCAAACATTGTAGCCATCTAACTGCTTGAGACCACAGAGTGAAGCATCCCATAAAAACATCAACTAGTACATAAAATAAAAAAAAAACTCTAAATTTTTTGATCTATATAGTACAGCAGCAAATTAGTAGTACAGTACTGCTTACAGTCATTCTCAAACTAATACACATCTACATTCTCAACCTAATACACATCTAAATTACAAGTTTTGATATTTTAATCAGAAATACTCAATAATGAACTCAAAGAGTACTTTTCTGAGACAACCAATTATAAGGAGAAAAGTGAAGAAACACTAAAATGAACAAAAATGGAACCACAAAAAGTTCAAAAACTGAAAAGAGGAAGAAAAAGAAGTCAATACGAATGGGAAGAAATAGTTAAAAGACATGATTTAGATAAGTATTTAGTTACACATGATTTTCAGCCCATGTGCATTATATTCTTAAAGTCCATATAAACTATAGTTTACAGAAGTTCCCAAATTAATCTCGTCATTATTTTGCATACCTTAGTTATCCCTTGGTGTATAAACACGGTCAAACTTGTATAGCTTTTTTGAGGAACTACCAGTATGTATCCCAAGATCTCCATCCTTAGCTGCATCAAAATCAACAACTGTCGCACACCCTGATGAAACCTCCTCTTTACTTAGTGGTCGACATCTACAAAATACCCTGATGTTCCCTGAGGAATATAGTCAAAGAGAGAAGCTTTAGTCAATTTTTATATTCAAAATATTATGTAAATCATATCACTTTTCACATAAAAGAATTAAAAAATGTACCTCTTGCTTCTTGAATTTGACTATAAAGCTTATTCCTCTTCATATGCTCCTCGCAGTACTTTAGTTTAAGATCCTCACACTGTGCAACTGCAATGAAAAAGAAAATGATATAAAAAGCACGCACCAAATGCAGTTAAGTTGCAATTCAAAACCAAGTCCTTGAACTGCAGAAACCATCTCATGCAATTCAGGAATTGAATTGGCACAATCATGTGCTTCACAGGAAAGCTGAAAAATGCTCTTGCTTCATGTTCTGCAAATAAATCAATACAAGTTCATAAGTTGAGTTCAAGATGCTTCTGCAGTGCAACTTGAATTCTTTGTCAGTTTACCTTGATTTTCCTCCCTAATTCATCAATAGCTACTGACCCGAGAATTCTTATCATATTCATACTTATTAGAAGCATCCCTCAACTTTCTTCGCTTGTAAAACCATAGCTTGATCTAGATGAGAAATATGCATGAAAGCGATATAAAATTACATTTTCGCAGACGGTATAGTAACTTAAGATATCCGGCAAATAGATATTGCAATTAGTGAAGCTCTGTAGAAAGGAATTTTTATTACTCTTTCGAAATGTAGATAGTCATTTGAATATACTCCCTCTGTTCCAAAATATAGGATCAATTTTGGCTTTTAAGTCCATTCAATTCATGATATATTAAACTCAAAATTGATATGAATTCATTTAATTTTGGACAATATGATTATTAAAATTGTAAACAATATTAAAAAGAAATACTATTTACAAGTTCTATAGTTTTCAAAGTTAAATGAATTACATAAATTTTGAATATGAAAATATCTTATACTGACTTTAAAAAAGTCAAACTTGATCTTATATTTTAGAACGGAGGGAGTATAAAGGATCTGATCTTACCTAGATAGTTATTTTGAAATGATTTGTTGTCAAGTTCCATTTGAACTTTTTCTAGCTCTTTATTCAAAGCTGATAGTGACAGAACCACTCTGAATTGATTGGATAAGAATAATGGAAGTCCAAGGAATTGAGATTGCAATATGAATACTGCCTTTACTTTGATTTTGAAAAAACCAAAGGCACCAATCACAAAGACAAGTACACGTATTAACAAATAAACCAACCCATTGTATATAACATCAGGCGAATTTGAATTAGTAAAGCCTAAAAAAATAAATTAAACTTACCCTGAGCTTCCATCTTCCATTGATTAATCTCATCAGTAGCTTTCTCTATTGCTGATTGTAGTTCATTTTCTTTATCCTCGACCTGTTTCAATGCATTTTTCATAGTATTGAGTGATGATTCTAGCTTCGTTATTCGTGACTCCATGTCTCGCTTTTGCTCATACTCCAACCTGGAACATAGAAAGTAGGTAGAACTCAATAAAAAGAAATTAAGTTTAAAAGTAGCTAGGTTAGCAGAGAAAGCTGAACAGACTAAGTGATGCAGATTAGAATTACAAGCATCAAAAGATACAAGCATAACCTACTCTCAGTTCCTAAATGTAACTAAAGCTACTTAATAATCATATGTAAATGAGAAGAAACCTATTCAGACTATGCACAAATACATAACCTATTCCTTGGACTTCCATTATTGTTGTCCAATCAGTTCAGAGTGGTTGTAACCTAGTATTCATATTGTAATCTCAATTCCTTGGACTTTTTTCTAGCTCTTTATTCAAAGCTGATAAAAGAATAAATGAAAATTTGGAGTTACATTGTCTTCATGTTCTATACCAACCAAAGTTGCATTTTGAAAATGAAATTAGATTACTGAAGTTAAAATAATCAAATCGATTAAAAACTCACATATTTCTTTATTCATTCAATGGAAATTTAAAACATTGGAAATACAGTGATAACAAGGAACGATGACTTAACTCATTTTAATAGAGAAAATGCAATTAAACTTAACATAGCAGAGATATGTGTAAAGTATCAAAAGAAAGTTAATATCTACAATAATACTTATTCAAAAGAAAGAAAATATAACTCATTTTCGGGCTAGTTTTACGAATTTTTATCTCACTCGTTATACATCGGATTAAAGCCATTTTCGGATATGTTCTACTTAATACTACATAGTATTTTTTTAAAAAATATAACATTCATGAAAAGAGTTTGGAAAGGCTTCAAAACAGTGGCCTGAAACAACCCATACACAGCAGTTTCAGACTTAGAAAATTTCATGGTTTCCGCAGTTTCGGTGATTTTCTATGCTACTTTGGTAATTTTTATGAATTTTTGTATTAGGCTTTTAGCTTGGAGATCTGGACATGATTATAGAACATATATCAAAGTATTTTTCTACTGGTTTAGGTCATTAAGTAAGCAATTTAAGCTTCCTCAAACGAATACCCAAACATGGCCATTAGTCGCAGTTTTGAGTTTACTAGTTTTGGTCAATTCTTGCCAATTTCATTTCTAACCACTTTGGTTCATTCCAACACTTGAATTATATCTATTTAGAACTAGTTTTAGCATTCCTTTAGGTTTTCTAAGCATAGATTGGGTTTTGACCCTCTAAACCAAGCTTTTTTCAAGCTTTTACATACTAACTTCTCAAGTTATTGCGTACATTAGAATTCCAACACTTGGAATAGCCTAGAATAACTCTAACTCACTTGTATAAGGTGTCCAAAGTAAGTTCTAGGCCAAATGTAAAAATCTCAAATTTTCATACTTGGACAAATTTGCAAAAACTACAGTTTTAGTGATTTTTCATGCTAGTTTGGTGATTTGTTTAAACTTCTTGGTTAAGCCAAGAGCTTAACCACTTGGCCCTACTTCTAGACCATACTAAAAGGTATTTTAATCAAGTTTTATGTTTCCTGTTCATGCCAATTAAGCTTCCCAAAATAGGGCTCAAACTTAGCCATTTTCTCACTTTTTTTACAAAACTATTTTTGAACTTTTTCCAATTTTTCTAGTTTTGGCCACTAGGATAGTTTAGGCGTGTGTATTTAAGTTACTTAAGGATACTTTTAGCATCACTACACCTTATTTAATCATCTAGCCCATTTTGACCTATCAAAGCTCACTTTAGGCTTGAAAAAGAGATCCTAACTTGGTTTTCTTGCTAGCTTTGGTTATGGCAATGGTTAGGAATCATCACAAGCATGAATTAACAACTTTATATGAGTTCATTATAGTCTTATAAGTTCAGGTACTAGAAGTTACCCAAAACAGTCTACTTTTGATCTTAAAATGTGATTTTTAACAAGTCCAATTCTCAAAATAGTTTAGAATTGGTTTCTTTAGCTTTTGTAGCTTACTTATGCCATATTATAACTATTGAAACTTGCCTACATGGTCCAAGTATGGTAGTTCCATAGTTGGGTGTTAGTTGACACTTTAAAGCTTACTTTAATAGCTTTTAGTATGATTTTTGGACAAAACCCATCTTAGACTTCAACTAACTTTAGGAACATCTTTTAAATGTCATTTATGGACAATGAGAGTATACCTTACTGATTTATAACATCAGTAGCTACAAATGGCCATAACATCCCCCTTAGAGGCATAATTTTTTTGCTCCCAAATTTCAAGCAGTCCACCACAGACCACAAAGGGTCTTTAAACACTTCATATGAACTTTAATTATCATAAAAACTCATTACCATACACTTTGGCATGATTTGAATTTAGTTCAGTTATCAATACTAAACAACCCCCTTTCCAAGGCTGTATAAGTATGAATTAGCATTCATTTACCATAACAGTACTAGGCATCAAGAACAATGAGCTACAAGAGCAATGAACGCTTTCGTCTTGTCTGGAGTTTACTTCGTGGTAGTTGATCGCTTTTATAGCTTTATTTACATTTCGTCTTGCCTGGAGTTTACTTCGTGGCAGTTGATTGATTTTACAGCTTTATTTACATTTCGTTCCACCTGGAGTTTACTTCGTGGTGGCTGATCATGTTCATATATATATATATATATTTACCGCTTTTATATATTTACATTTCTGATCCACCATGGAGTTGCTTCATGGTGGTTGATCAAGTCTGTATATATATTTATAGCTTTTATATATAACTGCTTACTGTTTTCCATATAAACTGCAGTATCATGTGATCCTAGGAATCATGTGATCACAGATTCAGTCTACGTAATCTAGATTCGGTTCCCATGATGGACCTTTTTCAGCTGTGAGCAGCTTGTACATTATTTTACGATTATTCGAATTTCTTTGGATGGTCATTATCTTGATGAGGAGAAAAGATCTGCTTGTATATTATTTTCTCAAAGATGCTTCACATCTCGAAAATAAAAGCAAACAAGCCGAACATTTAATAATAAAATGGAAGTATCAAAGGCCTCAATTACTATTGAGCACAGGGTTTGAAAAAACCTCTTTTTACAAAACCTCATTGCTATATCCTGTTTAAAACTGAATTTTTCATAAATTCAAACCCTATGTATATAAGTGCGAACGAGGTACAACACTACTTCCAAATAATTGCACATTGATCCACACACACACACACACACACATATTCATATAACAATTTCTTTGAAAAGTGGCAGTCACCGTGGTAACACGGATGTCAGGGGGTGCCTAACACCTTCCCTCCGCATAATCAAACCCTCGGACCCAAATGAATCTCGATTTCACAGACCCGTTTAGCAGTGTCACATCACTAGGTTAATGTGCAAACCTTTTTCGGTTGCGTTGGTGCAATCAGTTAAATACACCAACTGGCGACTCTTAAAGTCAAATCGTCGACATTATACATGTCAGACCTTTTTCACTTGTTTTTTCAAACAAATCTCACATTAACATGAGAACACCAAAGAACAAGTAACAAAAAGGGACACTAAAAATCCCAACGTCGACAATCATCATTTGCAACAGTAGCCTGAGTTGAAGTGCCTGCTTCAGTTGTTCGTGAGGGTTGTGGTGATGACATAGATGATGCGGGAGGAAGGATGAAACCCTTACCCCTCGGGTGCGGGGTACCTCCTGCCCAATCCTCGAACTTAGCTATTGTGGCATGAGTGATATCATGACTTGGGTATTACAACTGTTCATTAGCCCACGTGACTCCTGCTCGAGCACATAAATAAGCAACAATAGAAGTATGCGGTATACTTCCTGTAGTGCTCCCCCGCATGTAACGCAACATATTCTGGTTAAGGAGATGACCCACACCAATGTATTTTCCTGTAATTATACCCCACAGAATAATTGCTCGCTCAGTTTCAATCTCATGTTGATGGGATGATGGCATAAGTTTTGCACAGACAAATAGATTCCAAGCCTTGGCATAACGGTTGAGAGTTGAAGCCTGAAAAGTCCTAGGCTGATTAGTGTCTGGCTTGTAACTCCACTGTGTACCTGGTAAACACAAATCAGTTATGACCTCGTCTAAGTCTGTCTCAAATCATTTCGCCTCGACCCAATTTGTACGTCCAGTTAGAGGGTCGGGTAAATTGAGCACGCCGCGAATTGCCTATGGGCGATAGTCTACTTGAGCATCTCTGACAAATGAAAATCCACTTATAGTCTCCTTTGCATTTGCATAAAATTCGCATATAATGCCCATAGGTGCTGGCATGGGTGTAGAATAGATGCCATGCTAACATCTTTCTCTGATCATTTTTTTCAGTTGCCCATCTTGTGCCTCCAGCTTGAAACCACGCTCCTTCACAAATATCTTAGCCAAGATTCTGTAATATTTTGTCTGCGCCTCAAGGCTAACGAACTTGGAGAAATCAACAGTGTCCTCACTCTGGCTGCTAGAAGATGAGGATTCTGGAGTACAAGAACGTTCTCGTTTAGGCCCCATTACACTTAATGAAGAAGAACTCTTATTGGAAGAGAAAAATTTTTTTTACTGAAAAAAATTCGTGCTCTATAGATTCCCTCCCCCAAACTTGTTTTACTAATAACTCTCTCAAACCCTAGTTTCTCTGTTATTGAATAGAAGATAAGGAGAAGAGTTTGAATGTGAATAAGAGAATTGAATGCGTATATAGTGGGGTGATGAGTTAAGAATTTGAAATGGAAATGGTTTGGAAAGGCTAAAAGATGAGCGCAAGTTTTGTAAGGAGAGATGGGGAGACACGCGCTTTAGAAGTAACTGATATGAGAGTTGGGAGGAGACACGTCTTTAAAACTAAATTTTTTTTCTGACTTCGGTCTCGGGCGCGACCGCGAAACTTTTATATTGGCTAATGGCACGGGCGTAGTCACTGCGCGGGCGCACTGAGATTAAACGTGAATATAGCGTAGGCGCGCGGTTGACCAAGTTTCAAAGAAGTACAAGCGCGGGCGCGTTGAATTTGACTTACTGAAGAGCGCGGTCGCGCGACCCTGTACCCTGACAAAACAAACTGAACTGGATCTTTAAGTAGAGCAAAGTGGCTATCGATAGTCTGCAATTCACCCGTGCATACAGAAAGTACTAGTATGAGATACCAATTCTCCAAGATAAAACATGAACTAATTAACATGCATGAATGGATACCCCAAAAAAATGCTTTATATGCTACTCCTAATCATCATAATATGTACATTCAGCTCCAACAAAATTTATACCAACACTTGTTATGCTATCAAGAAAACTAAACATGAAAATGAGAAGTAAACATGATTCAACACAATTAAACAAGAGGTAAGGATAGAAATAATGGGGTGCCTTCCATTGAGCGCTAAGTTATAGTCAATTATCTTGACTATCTCTGATTCATTCATGTAGAAGAAAGAGTGGAGGTGACTTTTTGCCTGTCAACCTCACCACCATAGTAGTGCTTAAGCCCCTGTCTATTAACTTTGAACAACTTGTCTAGGAATTTGTCGAATACCTCAACCGCACCATCTGGATAAAATGTCTTCACAGTAAATGGCCCTGACCACCTTGATTTGAGCTTCCCAGGAAAAAGTTTAAGTCTTGAATTAAACAACAGAACTCTTTGTCCCGGCTCAAACACTCTCTCTAAAATCTTGTGATCATGCCATTTCTTCACCTTTTCCTTGTATAGCTTGGAGTTTTCATAGGCTTGCAACCTGAATTCATCCAACTCATTAAGTTCGAGCAGACGTTTTTTACCTATAGACTTCAAATCAAAGTTGAGCTTCCTAATTGCCTAATACGCCTTGTGCTCGAGTTCCATGGGAAGTTGACAAGCCTTTTCATAAACCAGCTGAAATGGTGACATTCCCAATGGAGTCTTGTAGGCAGTCCTGTAAGCCCATACAACATCGTCAAGCTTTAATGACTAGTCCTTTCTTATGGGGTTCACGATTTTCTCCAAAATTCTCTTTACTTCACGATTCGAAACCTCTGTTTGGCCATTGGTTTGAGGATGATAAGTTGTAGCAATGCGATGATTTACCCCATACTTAGCCAACAGAGCTGTGAATTGATGATTACAGAAATGACTGCCTTCATCACTAATAATGGCCCTTGGAGTCCCAAATCTTGTAAAAATGTGTCTTTGTAAAAATCGTAGGACCACCTTGGCATCATTAGTCGGAAGAGCTACCACTTCCACACACTTCGAAATATAGTCAACTGCTAATAAGATATATAGGTTCCCACATAAAGAAATGAAAGGACCCATGAAGTCTATCCCCCACACATCAAAAATTTCAACCTCAAGGATTATGTTCAATGGCATCTCATTTCTTTTCGATATATTCCCAACTCTTTGACATCTGTCACATTTCTGGACAAAACTATAAGCATCTTTAAAAATCGTCGGCCAATAGAATCCTGCTTGTAACAATCTAGCCGCTGTCCTTTCTCCACCGTAGTGACCTCCATATAATGAAGCGTGGCAATCCTGCAAAATCCCCTCTGTCTCGCTATATGGGATACATCTCCTTATCATCTGATCGGTACATTTCTTGAACAAATACGGTTCATCCCATATAAACCACTTCACATCATGCAAAAATTTCTTCTTCTGATAACCAATCAAGTCTGCAGGAATGATCTTTCTCACTAAGTAGTTAGCATAGTCCGCGAACCATGGCACTTCCCCTTTCACCACAAATAACTGTTTATCTGGGAATGACTCATTAATCACAACCTTGTCAGTTCCATCTCTTCCCTGATTTTCCAGTCTGGATAAGTGGTCTGCCACTTGATTCTCAGTACCTTTCTTGTCCTTAATCTCCAAATCAAATTCATACAATAGAATTATCCACCTGATTAATCGAGGCTTTGCATCTTTCTTTGCCACTAAATATCGAATTACCGCATGATCTGTGTACACTATCTCCCTTGTCCCAATCAAATAGGCTCAAAACTTATCAAAAGCATACACTACTTCCAAAAGTTCCTTCTCTGTGGTGGTGTAGTTCAACTAAGCATCAGTAAGGGTCTTGCTCGCATAGTATATCACATGAAAAATCTTTTCCCTTCTTTGAACTAAAACAGCCCCCCATAACATAATCACTGGCATCACACATCAACTCAAATGGTAGGTCCCAATCCGGTGTTGTAGTTAACTTCCTCTTTAAATGCTCAAATGCAGACATGCAATCTTCATCGAACTTGAACTGTGCATCCTTCTCCAATAAGTTGCATAGTGGCTTTGTGATCTTTGAGAAGTCTTTAATAAACCTCCTATAGAAGCCTGCATGCCCTAAAAAACTGCGAACACCTTTTACAGAAGTTGGTGGTGGCAAATTCTCAATGGTCTCTAACTTAGCCCTATCCACCTCTAATCCTTTCTTCGACACCTTATGTCCCAAAATTATTCCTTCTTGTACCATAAAATGGCACTTTTTCCAATTCAAAACCAAATTCGTTTCAACACATCTTCTTAATACCATCACTAGATTTTCCAGACATAAATCAAAAGAATCACCGACTACTGAGAAGTTATCCATAAATACCTCCACATTATGCTCCCTTTTATCCAAAAAATTGCCATTATACATCTTTAAAAATTAGCTGGGGCATTGCACAACCTGAAAGACATCCTTCTAAAAAGAAAATGTTTCATATGGACATGTGAAAGTTGCCTTTTCTTGGTCTTCTGGAGCTATCACAATATGGTTGTAGCCTGAATACCCATCCAGAAGGTAATAAAATTCATGACCTGCTAGTCTGTCCAACATCTGATCAATAAACGGCAGTGGGAAGTGATCCTTCCTTGTAGCTTTGTTAAGTCTGCGGTAGTCCATGCTGACTCTCCACCCCGTCACTGTCCTCGTCAGTATCAATTCATTGTTCTCATCGGAGACCACAATCATTCCCCTTTTCTTCGACACATACTGTACCGGGCTCACCCACGAGCTGTCTGAGAACTGATATATAATTCCTGCATCCAACCATTTCAACACTTCCTTCTTGACCACTTCCTTCATAATTGGATTAAGTCTCCTTTTCTGCTCCACTATAGGCTTACTATCATCTTCCAGTAGGATCTTGTACATGTAGAAAGATGGGCTGATCCCTTTGATAGCTATTATAGTCCATCCAATCGCTGACTTGAACTCTCTGAGAACTCTTAGCAGTTTTTCTTCCTGAAAAGATGTTAGTGCAGAAGAAATAATCACAGGTAATTTTGAATTGTTATTTAAAAATGCATACCTCAAATGATCTGGAAGTGGTTTCAACTCAAGTTCTGAAGGTGTTTCACGAGATGACTTTAATTTCACTGATGACTCTCCAGCAATCTTTAATGGCTCAACAAGAGTCTTGAATTTTTTGAACTATGGAGTTGTGTTAAGTATTTGAATAATTTCTTCAATCTCACCATCTTCTATCTCTGAACTTCCCACAATAGCATTCTTCAAAGGTTCATATTCCACCAAGTTCTCTACTTCATCATTCAGTACTTTTTCCACCAAATCAATCCTGAAGCATTCCTCTTCATCTTTTGGAAATTTCATAGCCTTGAATACATTAAAGGTGACTTCCTGAGCATGAACTCACATTGTCAATTCACCTTTCTGAACATCTATCAAGGTCCTTCTTGTGGCTAGGAATGATCTTCCAAGAATGATCGGTATACTTCTATCTTCTTCATAGTCCAATATAATGAAATTAGCTAGGAAGATGAATTTATCCACTTTAACCAGTACATCTTCCACAATACCCCGTGGATAGGTAATAGACCTGTCAGCTAGCTGTAAAGAAATATTTGCCGGCCTTGGAGTCGGCAATCCCAACTGATTGAACACTGACAGTGGCATCAAGTTGATGCTTGCCCCTAGATCGCATAAACATTTGTTAAAACTCATCTTTCCAATCGTACAAGGTATCGTGAAGCTGCCTAGGTCATTCAGCTTTTGAGGTAACTTGCGTTGAAGCACTGTGCTACACTCTTCGATCAAGGCTACTGTCTCAAAGTCTTTTAGCCTTTTCTTCCTTGACAAAATACCCTTCATAAACTTTTCAAAACTAGGCATCTGTTCCAATGCCTCAACGAAAGGTATGTTGATCTGTAGCTTTTTAAACACCTCCAAAAACTTACTGAACTGCTTATCTTCCCTTTGCTTCTGCAGTCTCTATGGATAAGGAACAAGGGGATGAACAACTAGTATCTTGGTCACTGGTTTCTCAGATGACTCTTCTTTATTCTTCTTCACTTCCCCTTTCTCAGAACCTTCTTTAACCAAACTTTCCTTAGAAAAATTCTCTTCACTACGCGGCCGTGTAATTTCCTCATGTAAAAATGGCACGGGCGCGCCATGCTGAAATTCTGCAGTTTATTTCCCTGACCTTAAAGTGATAGCCTGACATTGTTCTTTACCCTCCCTTTTTGGATTAGCCTCTGTTATACTTGGCAATGTTCCCTGTGGTCTGTTGTTGAGCATGCTAGCCATTTAACCCATTTGAGTCTCCAAATTCTTTATAGCCACTGCTTGGCTCTTGATCATCACCTCGGTATTTTCCATACACTTCATCATCATCTCTTCTAGTTCTGATTTCTTCTCTTGTTGAGGTGTAGGTGGTGGATGATGTTGTTGCTACTGTTAAAATCTAGAAGGATAGGGTGGTTTTGGTGCAAACTGTTGATGAGATGGTTGCGACTGAAACTGATTTTGTGGTTGAAACTACTGACTTTGTTGATTTTGATTGTTTGACCAACTAAAATTGGGATGATTTCTGTTGTTGTTGGGGTTGTAGGCATTCTGAAATTGACTCTAATTTTTCTGGTAGTTGCTCATATACTGTACAGATTCTGAACTAATAGCACATTGATCAGTTGAATGTGATCCTGCACATATCTCACTTACAAAAACAATTGTCTTTGCTTTACTCTCCGCCAAAGAAACAATCTTCTTTTCCATAGATGCCATCTGAGCCAACAAGTGTGTGATAGCATCCAGCTCTAACAATCCTGCAACTTTGGGCTGCGACATTCTAGTTGTAGGATTCTGAAAATCATTCGCTGCCATAGTCTCTATAAGACTGTAAGCCTCTTCATAGCTCTTAGCCCATAAAGCTCTTCCTGCAGCTGCATCTACAATTGGCCTTGATTGCCATCCCAGTCCATTATAAAAAGTATTGATCACCATCCAATCCAGCATTCCATGATGAGGACATTTCCTTAGCATTTCTTTATATCTTTCCCAGGCTTCATATAAAGATTCACCATGCTGCTGCTCGAACTGGGAAATTGTTGTCCTCATTTAAGCAGTCTTAGCCTATGGGAAAAATTTGGCTAAGAACTTTTGTGCTAAGTCCTCCCATGTTGTAATTGATCCTAAAAGCAAAGAATGAAGCCAACTTCTAGCCTTGTCCCGTAAAGAAAATTGAAATAGTCTGAGCCTGATTGCATCTTCTGTCACCCCGTTGTACCTGAAGGTGTCACATATCTCTATAAAACTCAATAGATGCTCGTTCGGGTCATCTGTAGCAGCACCCCCAAACTATAACAAATTTTGAACCATTTGAATAGTGCCCGTCTTTATCTCGAAAGTGTTGGCTACTATAGCTGGCCTGACTATGCTTGACTGTAACCCATTTATGTTCGGCATCGAGTAATCTCTCAAGGTCCTCTATTCCTCTCTTTGCTCTTCTGCTGCCATGCTGGATGTTGTATTCACAAAATCTACTTGTATATTCCTGCGTGCTCTAGATTTCCAACCTCTACCGTTGATGTTGTCCTGTGCAGGTGTCAACTCGGAATTGGACGATCACGTGTTCATAAAATATATACAAGTACTTGAAATATAAAAAAACAAAAAATAGAAATAAAATAAGATAAGAATTGTCTAAGTCATGCAAATTTAGCTTTAGTTGATGACGACAATATTAAAAATAAACGCCTTTCCCCGGCAACGGCGCCAAAAACTTATTGCCTCCTTTTTAGTTTAACAAAAAGGACTCTAACTCATGCAAGTATACATGGGTCAACAAGTAGTATAGAATATGAAAAGTATCGATCCACGGAGAAAGGTATTAAATCTAATTTATCATGCAACAAATTAATAACTATTTTTATATGCTTAAACGATCAACTCACAATTAAATTTAATTCTAAATTAATTCATAAAATAAAAATTATAATTAGTAAAGTGATGTAATCATATTGGAGAAGAATGGGATTCTAGTATCATTCAATGTTTCATCTAAACTGCAACCTTCATGTAGTGTTTAAGAAACTATCATGGAAAGCTAGTCAAGAGCACAAAAGTAGAGCATAACCATTTTTCAATGAACTATGTCTAATTTACACAAAATCCACATTCGATAGAATTCGTATAAGCATCACTATTACCAAAATCACTATATGTCTATGTGAAATTGCAACAATAATAAATTAAAGTAAAGGCTCTCTTCATGACTACACACGGAGAAATGATATATGCCTATCCGGTTCATGAATCATAAAGCCTAAACAAATCAGCCTCGTGAACATATGCCATTATGATATAATCTATACTTATATTTCATTTTCCAAATCCATATAAGCAATTAGTGTGAATGGTGATCAAGCATTCAAGCATTCAAGCATTATGCATAATCATAATAGGCAATCCAATGATAAATATATGATAAGTAGGTTTTAAACCTACTTATTGGATATCAATTCACGAGAACGATGTCCATCTTAAGCACATTTTAGTATGTTTTTAGTTGCATTTTGTTTTGTTTTGCATGGCATGTACTGAGAACTCCTATGGTGTGAAAGTACAGGAAATTGGCATAGCTCGACGTTGGTAGGTGGCATGAGATCAGTGAAGGCATGGCACGAGGGTCAAGTGGAGAAAAGGAACGGAGCATTGATGGACAAAGGAGCAAAAGTAGCATGTCAGTGGAACAAGAGCAGCATGACAAGGAAGCAGCAGCAGCAGAACTTGAGGATTCAAAATGCAGAAGCCGCGCGGTCGCGCAGCTACACAAGCTAAAAGACGCCCGCCCACGCCATTAACCTAAAAGAACTAATTTTGCACATACGCGCGCCTGTACCATGTTAAAAAAGGGATCGCGCGCGGCTGCGCGCGTCATCGACTGCAATTGTTGACTTTTTTTGTAATTTTTAAAATTTGAAGTGTTTGAGTTGGTATAAACTACTCTGGTTGGTACCAGATGCGATCATCTATTATTTTTATGAGTTTTTCATATTAGAGAACTAGGGTTCTATGCTTTGAGCGAATTCCAACATGGAGCCAAGCATAAACTTAATATTGTATATCTCTTTATTAGAATTCAATCATTGATTACGAACTACTTTTATGTTGCTGGAGATTATTGAGGATTTGAACATCACTTTTGGATTATAATTAGCAATTGGGTTTGATCAATTCTATCTTTTCTCTCAATTGATTTATTTATTTCTCATGTGTTGCTATAATCCCATAATGGCTTTCGGTTCAGCGATGAACTAAACTCCATTATGGGATTCTAACGGATATTGATATATAATCTATTGTTAATGGTCTGAATGCTTGATTGTGTAGTTATCATGGAAATTCTGTTATGATTAATTTGATTGGATGAATGCTTGATCACCATTCATTTTATATACTTGTATGGAATTGAAAAATAACATTCGAGTATGGTTGTAATCATGATAACATGCGTGTATGAAGCTGAATTGTCTAGCTTTTTATTTTGTGAATCAGATAGAAATATACTGATTCACCGTGTGTAGTTTCATAAGAGCTTACACTTTAATTCAATATTGCTGCAAAGTCATATAGAAATATAGTGGTTTTGGTTTTATTGATGATTACATGATTTCTATTGGACATGGATGTTATGTGAGTAGGTCATAATGCATTGAAAAATGGTTATGTCTAGTTTTGTGCTCTTGGCTAATTTTCCATGATACATGAATGATCTTGCATGAGGGTATTATTTAGATGAAATATAAATTGAAGTTAGAATCCCATTATTTCCAAATTTGATTTATTATTCTTCTTTTATTCCTTAGTTGAGTTTAGAGTAATTCAAAATCATAAGTGTTCGTTTAAGCATATAAAAATAGTGATATAGTTGATGCATAATAATTTAATTTTGAAACCTTTCTCCATGGATCGATACTTTACTTACTCTGTAGTACTTGTTGACCCATGTATGCTTGCATGAGTTAGAGTCCTTTTATTAGAAGTAAAAAGGAGGCAACAAGTTTTTGGCCCCGTTGCCGGGGAAAGGCGTTTAAATTTGTTATTATTATCATCAATTTAAACTATATTGTATGACTTAGACAAATCTAATCTTGTCTCATTTCTATTTTTGTTTTTGTTTTTGTTTCAGGTACTTGTGTATATTTTATGCACACACGATCATCCAATTCCGAGTTGATACCTGCATAAGACAACATCAACGGTAGAGGTTGGAAATCGAGAGTGCGTAGAAATTTACAAGCAGCCTTAGAAGGGACAACATCTACTATGGCAGAAGAGCATAGAGAGGAGCACAGAGCTTTGAGAGACTATTCAATGCCTAATATTAATGGACTGCAGTCAAGCATAGTCAGACCAGCGATAACAGCTAATACCTTTGAAATAAAGCTAGACACTATTCAAATGGTGCAAAATTCGGTACAGTTTGGGGGTGCTTCTACAGATGATCCTAATGAGCACCTATTGAGCTTTATTGAGATATGTGATACTTTCAGATACAACGGGGTGACGGAGGATGCTATCAGACTAAGACTATTTCCATTTTCATTGAGGGATAAAGCAAGAAGTTGGCTTCATTCTTTGCCTTCAGGATCAATTACTACGTGGGAGGACCTAGCACATAAATTCTTAGCCAAGTTTTTCCCAATGGCTAAAACTACGAAGATGAGGATAGCAATTTCTCAGTTCGAACAACAACAGGGTGAATCCTTATACGAAGCTTGGGAGAGGTACAAAGAGATGCTAAGGAAGTGTCCACACCATGGTATGCCAGATTGGATGGTGATCAACACATTTTACAATGGATTGGGATGGCAGTCGAGGCCGATTGTAGATGCAGGTGCAGGAGGAGCCTTATAGGCAAAGAGTTATGAGGAAGCTTATAACCTTATTGAGACAATGGCAGTGAACGATTTTCAAAACCCTACAGCCAGGATGCCACAACCCAGAGTTGCAGATTTGTTGGAAGTGGATGCTATCACTCAGTTGTTATCATAGATGGAAGCTATGGCGAAGAAAATAGATTCATTGACAGAAAGCAAGGCGAAGACAGTTTCCTTTATGTGTGAAATTTGTGCAGGGTCACACTCAACAGATTAATGTGCTATTAGCTCGGAGTCGGTATAGTATGTGAGCAATTATAGGAAGGATCAAGGCTAATTTTAGAACACATACAACTCCAACAACCGCAACCATCCAAACTTTAGTTGGTCAAATAATCATGGAAATCAGCAGAATCAGTTTCAACCGAATAACCAATTTCAGTCATAGTCAGCTCAGCAACAGTTTACACCAAGACCACCTTTTCCACCGGGATTTTCTCAACAACAACAATATCACACTCCATCTGCACCTCAGCAAGAAAAGAAATCAGAAATGGAAGAGATGACGATGAAGTACATGGCAAACACAGAGGTGATGATTAAAAGCCAAGCAGTGGCTATTAAAAATCTGGAAACTCAAATGGGGAAAATGGTGAGCATGCTTAACAACAGGCCCCAGTGTTCATTGTCAAGTAATACGAAGGCAAATCCACGAAGAGAGGGGAAGGAACAATGTCAAGCGATCACATTAAGGTTTGGGAAAAAGGTTACAGAAAATGAGCATGGCGCGACCGCGCCATGTTTACAAAGGGAGGACGCACGATCGCACGAGGCAAAAATTATACATGAGCAGAAAGACAATAAGGAAAGTTATGAGTTACAGCAGGAAGAAGATAGCAAAGCAGGTTCAGTCGAGAAGCCCATGAGTAAAATACCACTAGTTCACCCTCCGGTTCCGTATCCACAAAGATTGAATAAGCAGAGGGAAGACAAGCAGTTTAACAAGTTTTTGGAGGTCTTTAAAAAGCTGCAGATTAACATACCTTTCGCTGAGGCATTGGAACAGATGCCGAGTTATGTAATGTTCATGAAGGGTATATTGTCAAGGAAGAGGAGATTAGAAGAGTTTGAGACAGTGGCCTTGACAGAGGAATGCAGTGCAGTGCTTCAGGGCAAATTACCTCCAAAGCTAAAGGATTCGGGTAGTTTCACAATTCCATGTACGATTGGAAAGATGAGCTTCAGTAAATGTCTGTGTGATCTTGGGGCAAGCATAAATTTGATGCCCTTGTCAGTATTCAACCAGTTGGGATTGTCGGCTCCAAGGCCGACAAATATTTCTCTACAGCTAGCTGACAGATCTATTATTTATCCACGGGGAATAGTTGAAGATGTATTGGTAAAAGTGGATAAATTCATCTTTTCGACTGACTTCATCATTTTAGATTATGAATAAGATAAGAGTATACCAATCATACTGGGGAGACCATTCTTAGCCACAAGAAGGAACTTGATAGACGTACAGAAAGGGGAACTCACTATGCGTGTTCATGATCAGGAGGTTACCTTTAACGTATTCAAGCCGATGAAGTTTTCGACAGATGAAGAAGAATGCTTCCAGGTTGATTTGGTGGATCAGGTCTTAAATGATGAAGTAGAGAGTTTGATGGGTCATTAACCGTTGAGAAGTGTCATTGCTGAAAATTTAGAATTGGAGAATGAGGAATTTGAGGAACTTGTGCAATTTCTAGATACCACTCCACAATTTAGAAAATTCAAAACTCCTGTTGAGCCATTGAAGAAAGCTGGAGAAACGTCAGTAAAATTGAAGCCATCTCTTGAGACACCTCCAGACCTTGAATTAAAACCACTTTCAGAACATTTGAGGTATGCATTTTTAAATAAAGATTCAAAGCTACCTTTGATTATTTCTTCTTCACTAACATCTTTTCAAGAAGAAAAACTGCTACGAGTGCTTAAAGAGTTCAAATCAGCTATTGGATGGACTATAGCAGACATAAAAGGGATCAACCCTTCTTTTTGCATGCATAAGATCCTGTTGGAAGATGATAGTAAGCCATCGGTGGAGCAACAAAGAAGACTTAATCCGATAATGAAAGAAGTGGTCAAGAAAGAAGTATTGAAATGGCTGGATGCAGGCATAATATATCCGATTTCAGACATTTCATGGGTTAACCTAGTGCAATATGTACAGAAAAAGGGTGGTATGACCATGGTTTCAATTGAAAATAATGAGTTGATTCCAACACGAATTGTGATGGGGTGGAGAGTCTGCATGGATTACCGCAGGCTTAACAAAGCTACAAGGAAAGATCACTTCCCACTGCCATTTATCGATCAGATGTTGGATAGACTGGCGGGTCATGAGTATTATTGCCTTCTGGACGGTTATTCATGCTATAATCAGATCGTGATAGCTCCAGAAGACCAGGAAAAGACAACCTTCACATGTCCATACGGCACTTTTTCTTTCAGAAGGTAGTCTTTTGGATTGTGCAATGCTCCAGCCACCTTCCAAAGATTCATGATGGCTATTTTTTCAGATATGGTGGAACAGATTGTGGAGGTATTCATGGATGATTTCTCGGTATTTGGGGATTCTTTTGATTTGTGCCTTAAGAATTTGGTGATGGTCTTGAGAAGGTGTGTTGAAACAAATTTAGTACTGAACTAGGAAAATTGCCATTTTATGGTACAAGTAGGCATAATTCTTGGACACAAGGTTTTGAAGAAGGGACTTGAGGTCGATAGGGCTAAGCTAGAAACTATTGAGAACATGCCACCACCTACTTCAGTAAAAGGTGTTCGCAGTTTTCTTGGACATGCGGGTTTCTACCGCAGATTCATCAAGGACTTCTCCAAGATAACTAAACCATTATGCAATTTATTGGAGAAGGATGCACAGTTTTAATTTGATGAAGCTTGCATGTTGGCATTTGAGCACTTGAAGGGGAAATTAACTTCAGCACCAATTATTACTGCACCAGATTGGGATGTGCCATTTGAATTGATGTGTGATGCCAGTGATTATGCTATGGGGGCTGTTTTGGGGCATAGAATGGAAAAGATTTTTCATCTGATCTATTATGCCAGCAAGACCTTTATAGATGCACAGGTGAACTACACCACCACAGAGAAAGAGTTATTAGCAGTGGTGTATGCCTTTGATAAATTTCGAGCATATCTGATTGGTACAAAGGTGATAGTGTAGACGAATCACGTGGCAATTCGACATTTAGTGGCAAAGAAGGATGCCAAACCCCGTTTGCTCAGATGGATATTAGTGTTGTAGGAATTTAATTTGGAGATCAAGGACAGAAAGGGCACTGAAAACCAAGTGGCGGACCAGTTATATCGGCTAGAGAATCCGGAAAGGGATGCAGATGATAAAGTTGTAATTAATGAACCCTTTCCAGATGAGCAGTTGTTTGTGGTGAAAGGGGAAGTGTCATGGTTTACAGACTACGCGAATTATTTGGTGAGTAAGATGGTACCTTCTGACATGGTGGGTCATCAAAAGAAAAAATTTCTGTATGATGTCAAATGGTATATATGGGATGAGCCATAATTTTTTAAACAGTGTGCTGATCAAATGATAAGAAGGTGTATCCCATATAGCGAGACCAAAGGGATTTTGCAGGATTGTCACGCTTCTTTGTATGGGGGTCACTATGGTGGAGAGCGAACATCAGCTAGAGTGCTACAAGCAGGATTTTACTGGCCGACAATTTTCAAGGATGCGTACAGTTTCATCCAGAGATGTGATAGATGTCAGAGAGTCGGGAACATTTCAAAAAGAAATGAAATGCCATTGAACACAATCCTCGAAGTGGAAATTTTCGATGTGTGGGGGATAGATTTCATGGGTCCTTTTGTTTCTTCTTGTGGAAATCTTTACATCTTTCTCGTAGTGGATTATGTGTCGAAGTGGGTAGAAGTGGCAACTCTTCCAACAAATGATGCCAAAGTAGTCCTCATATTTTTGCAGAAGAGTATTTTTATGAGGTTTGGGACTCCTAGGGCCATCATTAGTGATGAAGGCAGTCATTTCTGCAACAGGCAGTTTATAGCTTTGTTGGCTAAGTATGGGGTGAACCATCGCATCGCTACAGCTTATCACCCACAAACGAATGGCCAAGCAGAAGTGTCAAATCGAGAAGTTAAAAGAATTCTGGAAAAAGTTGTGAATCCCACTAGAAAAGATTGGTCTTTAAAGCTTGATGATGCTGTGTGGGCATATAGGACTGCGTATAAGACTCCATTGGGTATGTCACCTTTTCAGCTCGTTTATGGAAAAGCCTGTCATCTTCCTATGGAGCTAGAACATAAGGCATATTGGGTGATTCGGAAGCTCAATTTTGATTTGAAAGCAGCAGGAGAGAAACGCCTACTCCAACTCAATGAGTTGGATGAATTTTGACTACAGGTGTATGACAATTCTAAGCTGTAGAAGGAGAAGGTGAAGAAATGGCATGATCGCAAGATCATAGAGTGAACATTCGAGCCAGGACAGAGTTTTGCTCTTCAACTCCAGACTTAAACTTTTTCCCGGGAAGCTAAAATTAAGATGGTCAGGGCCATTTACAGTGAAGACTGTTTTCCCGCATGGTGCAATAGAAGTGTTTGATAAGTTCCCGGATAAGCCATTTAAAGTGAATGGATAGCGGCTGAAGCATTACTTTGGTGGCGAGGTTGACAGACAAAAAGTCACCTCAATTCTTTCTTCGACATGAGATTCAGAGACAATCAGGCTAATTGACTATAACTTAGCGCTTGATGGGAGGCAACCCATTATTTCTATCTCTACTTTTTATTTATTCAGTTTTGGTTGTTTTTATTTGTTCATCTTTATTTTTTAATTGTGATAAAGTAATGTGTTTTGTATAAGTGAGTGTGTAGCTGAATTTGCATTGGACTATGTTTGAGATTAGTATAGAGAGCTAATTAGATGATCATTATTGCGTACTTATTAGTTCAAGCATTGACATGGTTAATTAGTGTTTATGCAGGTGTATTGAAACAAAGTAATCATTGTGTGCTATATTGGAAGATGCAAAAATTGGAATTACAGGATACAGGGTCACGCGGCCGTGCTATGATAGCAATACAAACCCGCGCGCCCGCGCTGCATGTCTGCTTATGAGGAAAAAATTGACTCGCGCACTCGCGCCACTTCCATATTGAAAATCTGCGCGGCCGCGCACGACACCGGAAGTTGAAAATAAATTTGGGCTTAAAGACGTGTATTAACACATAAATCCTATCAATTGAAATACACAAGAGACGTCTTCCTTTGCTCTCCATAACACACACGATTCTCATCTCCAAACCGTTACCAAGTGATCCACTACGTGATTGTTGCGTAAAACCTCCTACCCACGACCACTAGATACACTGATATAAACTAGGGTTTCAGAGTGGGCTATGAGAAATCAGTTTGGGGGTAATCAACTCTTTGGCTATCTCTCACTATCAAGCAAATCTTCTTCTTCGTTATCAATCTCAAATGGGTCCTAAGCGTGCGAGATCTCGTACCCCGGAATAATCATCTGCTAGTAGCCAAAGTGGGGATAACATCGATTTCTCAAAGTTTATCAACTTGGATTTTCAAGTGGAATTTTATTGCATTATTGGGAAGTCGTTTATTTGGGAAAGAGGATTCAAGCCCGATGCACAGGATGGTCAGTTGGTACAGATGATTTGAGAAAGGTGTTGGCATGGTGTGTGCGCTACGCCAGTGGCTACACCTATGGCTGTTGTGCGAGAATTCTATTCTAATGCAAGGGAAACGATGAATGGGTTCTCATTTGTTTGTGGTATTCAAGTGAACTACAGGCCGAGAGCTATTCATCAATTGTTCAATTTACCCGACCCTCCGGCTGGGCGAACAAATTGGGTGGCGGCCGAACGTTTGGAGACGGGTTTGGATGTGGTGATCTCTAATTTGTGCATTCCGGGTACTCAATGGATATGCACGCCGGGCACTAATCACCCTAAGACCTTCCCGGCGTCCACTCTCAACTGCTATGCAAAGGCCTAGAATCTGTTTGTATATGCTAAACTCATGCCATCCTCTCATCAGCATGAGATTACAGTTGAGCGCGCCATCATACTTGGGGGATTATTGTGGGCAAGAACATCGACGTAGGTCACTTGATAAATCAGAACATGATGAGATATATGCGGGGTAGTACCACGGGAAGTATTCCACATGCCTCCATAGTGACCCATTTATGTGCCAAGGCAGGAATTCAGTGGACAGAGGAGCAGTTGCACTTCCCGAGTCAGGACATTACGCATGCTACTATAGCATGATTTGAAGATTGGCAAGGGGTACACCGCATCCCAGAGGAAAGGGATTTATTCTTCGCCCAGCATCATCGATGCCCTCATCGCAGCTATCCAAGACAGATGAAGCAGGCCCGTCAACTCAAGCTACCGCTGTTACAGGGGATCGACAGCTCCGAAGGTTGTAACGAAAGGTCGACGCTATATATGACAACTTTGCAGCGTTTGCAATGGGTTTGACGAGGTCACTAGCATAGGCATTTTCACAGCAGGGGACGATGCTTGAGTGGCCACAGTTTGGGACGGCCGTGCCATATCCACCACCGGATTCACCACTCGAAGAGGTTGGTGCAGCTGATGAATAGGGGAGTTTCTCGAACCCTTTACCTTCATTCATTGAGACAATGAATACTTTCAGTTTGGGGGTATTTGGTATTAGGGTAGTTGCATATGGTATTTGCATGATTAGTTTAAATTTTGCATGTTTATGTGCTAGATTAGATAACAATTAATTGCAGAAATTTTTTCATTTTTTAGTCATTATTAATTGTGTTAGTATATGTTTAGTTGCAGTTGATGTTTAGTGCATGTCTCACAAATTTGGCTTTATGGAAGTTATGTCTAGCCTATGAGGAAAGTGAATTTTGAAGGATTGTTGAGTATTTTGGATAACATGAGCTTAGATATAATGTTTTACATGATGTAATTCATGATGCTATTTAAATGCTTTCGGTTTGCACTACCATGTTCACAATTACTTATAGGCATAAGAATTATGTGTTGCATTGCTTGATAGAAAATGTGGTTTTCAAAAGAGAATTATGGGGAAACTGGACTTAGACTGTACAAAACATTGATAATCAAACTTTGGGAACACATGGGTATGCTATATAAAAAAAACAAAAGAGAAGAAAAAGCTATCTTGAAACCTTCTTGAGCTAAATGATTGACTCTTTAGAAGGGGTGAGATGGAGCGTAAAACGCACTCGTTGTATATATATAAAAAAAATATAGCAATAAACATCGCGGGAAAGAGCAAAAATTTCCCTCATGAGTAGAAATAAAGTAGTTAAACCCATTATTGAACCTCAGTTTGTTTTGATATGTTGGAATAGTCTTTGTTATATAAGTATACATGAATCTTGATTTAGACTGTAATTTACTATTTTGAGCAGTTTAGCATGTGTATTCTTGCTTTAATCAAGTTTTGGGGAACACAACACACACACACAACATCTTTATAGCATATATGAATTATTTGAGTGTATGATATTATACCTATAGTTTGGTTTGAATTTGTATTCTCGAATCTGGATAATTCGCTGAGACATTTTGGAATGAAATTCTGTTATAGCTGGAAAAATGTGAGACTCGTGTGCATCATAATCTAGTGGCATAGCATGTAGTTGCATTTTTAGTGTTTTATGTTGTATGCATTGCTTGAGGGCAAGCAATAGTTCAAGTTTGGGGGTATGTGATAAGTAGGTTTTATACCTACATATTGGATATCAATTCACGAGAACTATGCCCATCTTAAGCACATTTTAGTATGTTTTTAGTTGCATTTTGTTTTGTTTTGCATTGCATGTACTGAGAACTCCTATGCTGTGAAAGTGCAAGAAATTGGCATAGCTTGGCGTTGGTAGGTGGCATGAGATCAGTGAAGGCATGGCACGAGGGTAAAGTGGAGAAAAGGAATGGAGCATTGATGGACAAAGGAGAAAAAGTAGCATGTTAAAGGAACAAGAGCAGCATAATAAAGAAGCAGCAGCAGCAGAACTTGAGGATTCAAAATGCAGAGGCCGCGCAGCTACACAAGTTAAAAGATGCGCGCCCGCGCCATCAACCGGAAAGAACTAATTTCGCGCACACGCCACGCCTTACTTTCCATGTTTACAAAGGGATCGCGCTACAGAATGCTGCTGGCATCATCGGCGCTTGATTGTTGACTTTTTTGTAATTTTTAAAATTTGAAGTGTTTAAGTTGGTATAAACTACTCTGGTTGGTACCAGATGCGATCATCTATTGTTTTTACGAGTTTTTCATATTATAGAACTAGGGTTCTACGCTTTGAGCGGATTCCAACGTGGAGCCAAGCATAGACTTAATATTGTATATCTCTTCATTAGAATTTAATCACTGATTATGAACTACTTTTATGTTGCTGGAGATTATTGAGGATTTGAACATCAGTTTTGGATTATAATCAGCAATTGGGTTTGATTAATTCTATCTTCTCTCTCAATTGATTTATTTATTTCTCATGTGTTGCTATAATCCTATAATGGCTTTCAGTTCAGCGAAGAACTAAACTCCATTATGGGATTCTAACGGATATTGATATGTAATCTATTGTTAATGGCCTGAATGCTTGATTGTGTAGTTATCATGGAAATTCTGTTATGATTGATTTGATTGCATGAATGCTTGATCACCATTCATTTTATATAGTTGTATGGAATTGAAAAATAACATTCGAGTATGGTTGTAATCATGATAGCATACATGTATAAAGCTGAATTGTCTAGCTTTATATTTTGTGAATCAGATAGAAATATACTGATTCACCATGTGTAGTTTCATAAGAGCTTACACTTTAATTCAATATTGCTGCAAAGTCACATAGAAATATAGTGGTTTTGGTTTTATTGATGATTACATGATTTCTATTGCACATGGATGTTATATGGTTTCAGTTGAGCCAAATGCGCTTAAATTCAAATTACAAAAAGTCAGCAAAATTAACTGAAGAAGACTCGCGCGGCCGCACGAGATTATACTGTAAAATGAGAGCGGGCGCTTGTGGTTATCTGCTGAGTGCCTAGCGTGGGCATGCCACAGCTCTGTGTTGTTGGATCGCGGACGCTCGATGGTGTAAATCTGTCTCTCTCTTGAGTGGGCCTTGGTAGCGCCATATAAAAGCTTAAATGGCGGGCGGCGCTGCCGTTTCTTCTTGCCTAGTCTTCTACTATCTTTTTGCTTGATGTTGCTGCTTTTTGTTCCTTTTCTTCTGCACTTCATTCCTCTACTGCTCCAGTTCTTCACGTGCTCATGTTCAGATTACCATGTTCTTGCTAGTTTAATGCCACCATGCCAATCCATGCCTTATGTTGCTAAAAGGGGTTCCAACTACATTTACTCTAAAACACACATAAAATGCAAATAAAACATAATAAAACTACTTAAGTTGAGCATAATTCTCGTGAGTTAGTAACCAATAAGTAGGTATGAAACCTACTTATCACCAGGACTCCCAACAAGGATCTGACGGTAGTCGGGGAAATGTCAGCCACCAAAGGCACTGTCACCCCTGAAAACTCCATCCCAGTGATGAATTGCCAATCCATCGGTGTCATCATCACCTCACAATTCAACAAATGGAGAGACTGGGTCTGGTGAAACCAACTCCTAGAAAAAGCCCTGAGATAACCCCAGGGACAACGACAGGGGAGGATGGAAAAGAAAGCTTCAAAGCCCCAGGCATAAACAATCTCTCGGTACTCTAGATGGATAATCTAGTATAGAGAATGTATGCTAAACCAATTCCCTCTAGGCTGCGTAAAGTCGGGAACCTGCATCAAATTGCAAGTCAAAATCAGAACCGTTGCCACCACAAATGGGAAAAAGAAGATCTACACGGCTAATACCTCATTCCCATGAAGATAGTTTGAGGGGTGATGACTCAAATCACCCAGAAGCTCTAGAATCATCACATTTATAGCTGGAAGATCCATGCAGGGAATGGAAGAAGAAGGAGCAGGATCCACAACAGGTACGTCATCCTCCTCATCCTTAACATTTGGTCTCTCAACCCGGATAGGACGAATCATTGACTCAGTCAACTGAGGAGGCTGTCAGGCTAGGCGAGGCTGAGGAACATCTGAAGCTCTCCACCTCACACCTGAAGAGGTCCTATAGGAGCTACTCGGCTGGTCTGGATCCATATATCTGGACAAAAGTCTCCAAAACACCTCAGAAAGGGTGTGGTAAATTCTAACCTGGAGCTCATTAAATGTAGTTCATATCTATATGCATGCATGCACTACATTAACATATATCTGCAGTAGAGTTAAAAATGCATGATCATTCAATGTTAATACTTGTGAATTTTTTTTGCCAGAGTCTCCTTTGTAAAAAGAATTATCCACATGCACATAGGCATGACTAGGTGGCCATTCAGTAGTACACCAACTCAAAGTCATAAACATCTTATATGCATGAAAAAAACATCAAAGTAATATCCATTAGGGTAGCCTAATTACCAGGATTACTTTGCTTCAAAACCATTGCTCATTTGTCCTCAAATAAGATGAAAAAATAGCAGAAAAGGGTGCCAATTGACTATTTCAAATGTTAATTTTTTTTTCCACATCAATACATTTAGCATGGTAAAATACTAACATTTACTGCGTTGAATAATTTTTGTCAAGTCATATGAGCATGCATATTCACTACTACGTGTTTTGAAGCATTCTGTAAGATATCTCACTTTCTAACGATTAAAACTAGAAAAGAAAACATGTAAACATTACCAGGATAGTGCAGAACGATTGTACGGTGACGGATTTTGTAGAAAAATGCCCAAACTCAGTAGATCTAAAGAGGAAATCTCTAATTCTCTGTGTGGCTTCAACTTGATAATGACTTATGAAAGGGATGGCAAGTGAGATATAACCTACGGGTTGACCCACGGTAGCCGCGGGTCTACCTGCGGCTACCCTGGGTGGTCCCCACCCCCTCCGGCTCGATAAAATTAGAGTTACAAAGGAGGTCCCAAAAACTAAAAAGTCAAATTAAAAAAAAAGATGCCACATAATTAAACGAAAAAGTCGGAAATCCTGAGTTCAGAGACCAAACTGCGGGTCTACATGTCAATCATTGGTATTCACCCGGATACAGGGTTTAGAAAGGCGATGATAAAAAGATATTTAAAGCTACCCTTGACAGTGAGTCGTGAAGGTTCGATGCCATCAACCCGGGGTTTTGTTCATAATCAAAAGCATACAAACTCATCAAGAGTATCTTCTCGTCAAAAATACATCCCCAACAGAGATTTCAGACATCCTAAGCTATTGAAAGCTATTTCAACGAGGGTCAGGCTGCCCTGACATCAAGATATTGGCGATAACTCTAGTGAAACATCGAAAAAGGATCCGATGATGCAGGCCGTTGAAAGCTACTTCAACGAGGGTTAGGCATCCCTGACACGGCAAACCATTTTTAATAACTCCAGCGAAGCATCAGAAAAACCTGATGATACAAACCACAAAAAACCATCCTCATCGGGGATAATAGATGATGGAATCTGTTATATAGATCCCCAACAATCTGAACACAATCCCTAAGAGTCACTCGCAAAAGAGAAGAACGTCCTCGGTGGAAAGTAATTGCAAATGATTAAGAACTTTGGTGATAACCCCAATTTCAACATCTTGTGGTCTCAATCATTGAGAAACCTCCACTCCAAGGATTTTGAAAACATCTCTATGACTTGTCAGCAAATCAGGCTCAGATAGCACTGATGGATATTTCAAACTGTTGGCGATAACCCCAACGTGATATTGGAAAGTTCCGATGATGAGAGCTTTGTAAACTACTGGTCGAGTAGACATCAAAGCGGTTCAACAGGGCCATCATCGACAACTCTATTCCCTAACAGAAGCAACATGGGCAGGCATTTATCACATTCCGTTGGAAATCATTGTGACAACCCGAATTTTTGGAAATTATTAAAATAATAATTTAATAAATAAAATTCTTATTATAAGATGTTTTGAATTTGAGTATGTATATATATATATGTTATATATTGTGAAATATATGATTTGATGTGAATATAGAAGATATTCTTATATTGGAAGAATGAGGTTTATTAGTTAATTTAATTTAACTATTGAAGAAATTAAATGTACTTGTTATGAAAAAAAATTAACTAAGTACTATTAGTTAATTTGATTAAGTTAAAATTATATTATGAGAGAATATAATTATTATTGTGACGATGAAAATTATTATGAATTAAGTTTCATAAATAATGTGAGTAATTCACTTAATTTAAATAGTGAATTAATATAATTGTTTTTAATAAAATGAGAATGTATTATATTACATATAAATGTAATATGTTAATATAATTCGATTGTGAGTCTAAATAAATAGTTAAAATATTTATCAAATAGAATAAATATTTTAGTTGGAATATTTATGGAATAAATATTTGATAAAAATTATAGGGTATAATTTTTTAAATATGATAATATTGACTTAATTTATGTTAAATGATTTTATAATCAAGTGCATATTTTATTACTCTAATCTAATTTAGTTAAATAATTAAATTAATTAAATTAGAGGATTCTTGATTTATTAAATAAAATTAATTTATTAGCTAAGTAAATATTGTGTGGGTTAAGTAAAGAGTATGGTTTAATTAAGTTTAGTTTAAAGTATGAGAATTGGTTAATGGGTGTGACAAATGGATTATATAATAATGGAGTCATTAAAATAAATGGATTGGAGCCTATTTGAATTGGCCAAACATGGCCTAGTGACCTTTAAGAAAATAAAACTGTTAGAACCTTTTCTCTTAATGTTTTATTAAGCCAAACAAATGTTACGTTAAAACTCATACGCCTCACTTTTCAGTTTTAGAAAAACTGAGTTTATAGAGGGTATGAGAAAGAAAAGATGTTCTGTTTGGAAATTTAGAAGAAGACTGAGGAATCAAGGAGAAACAAGGAGGGGATTAAACATATATTCTTCATCATCTAACAAAGATTAAGAAGAATCAAATGTATACTCTAGTTCTAAAGCATTAATTTATAATTTTAAGTTTTTCACATAAAAAGCTATTTTGGTTGGATGGCGTAAAAAGTTGTTGTTGTTGTTGTGTGTGTGTGTATATATATATATATATATATATATATATATATATATATATATATATATATGGCTATGTATAATCTCGATATATAACATCTATAAATGGTTTTAGAGTAATCAAAATCATGAAAACATGATAATAAAGAGGAGGAATTAGAATTTTGTTGTAATATATATATATATATATATATATATATATATATGTTTAGGTCTACTTTGAGACTAAAATTGATGATGAATTCATGATGGAAACTTTAAATTGATGGTTGATTGTTGTTCTCCTCTAAAAAGCAAAAATAACGCAACTTGAACATATTAAATTGGTTAAGAAACAAATTCGTGGTGTGCGATTACGTTATGTATGTCAAAACATATAAAATTAGTATGAACATGACTTTTGGGTCAATATTTTAGTTAGTTAATATTTCTGTTAATTGTTGATTCTTCGGTATGTTGTAGTTCTATGAATTATGAATCCACAGATTCGAAAACGGACTGATTTGGATGTATATAACTTGAGTTATGAAGATTAGAAGGAGAAGGGGGTCAAAAATTCGCGAAGTAGAACAACTTGAGCAACCCATTCTTCTCTTGGACGCTATAGCGCTGCTCCTAAGGCTAATTGGGGCGCCACGGCGCCTGAACAGTGCTCAGGTTGGACTGTTTTAACCGCCTTTAGTAAAACGGCCATAACACTTTTATACGGACTCCGATTGTGGCAATTCAAGATGATCCGTAACGAGGACGAGTAGACCTAAAACTTTTGTTCTTTAAGTGATTCAATTTGAGGTCGTTAGCAGGGGTCAAAATGGTCATCTTTGGGACTGATGTGTATTAGAGGCAATCAGAGGGCGTCGGGCATACACGTATGCAAGTGTAGTGCTTCTGACGATAAAAGATTTTGTTATAAGTTATAAAACATGAATATTAATAAATTTAATGATGCTTAATATTAATAAATGATGTATTAGATAAGTTTTATAAGCATACTAAGCATACACAAGAGAGACGAATCGGGCGTGTGACAAATGAACGTCGAAACGCCGTGACAAGTGTTAATGAACACAAAAAGTATTTCAATTCAATTGAAATGAACATTATAAGATATGGAATGGGGTTAATTTAAAACCAATAAGGAGTTCTATCAAGACTAAAACACTTGAATGAACTTCGAGTATGACTAATAAGAAATATAGTGAGATATAAGTCGAAAGTTAACACAATCAAATTGAACATTATGTATTGATTAATAGGAAGGGTAATGAGATGTAGAGTAAAGTTTATATTACAACTACAATGCATTGCTATATGACTAATAGTTAATGTGCATGATTATATTATTGTGTAGGGCACGTGAAGTGCAGATAGCTGTAAGCTGTTAAACTATTGTTGGTAAATAATGATCAAGGCAAGTCTTTCAGTTCTTATTTGTTACGTGAGCTTGATGATAAATTATTTTAAATCTGTATTAAAAAAAGCATGATGTATGATTTATGTTGCAAGTATTAAATGTTAAGGTCAATTTATTATTTGGTTGAGTAAGGAATGTTGATTGGGTTATGGAACTCAATCTTTATTTGATATGTTATGTACAACATGTATAATGTATTTAGATAGATGTTTGTGATGTATAAGAGGAGCATGTTATTTATGTGCTACGTGTTGCACGAAAACTGTTAGATTTGTTAGGCTGTCGAGCTCAACCTTGTAAATAACCATTTTTACAGGTTAAGGTTTCAAGGTAACGCTATGTGCTACTTGAATGACATGGATCAGATGCAATGCATGAAGATTAAATACTTTAGCTATACCTGTTATTCTTTTAATCCATGTTTAAGGTTTTGAGATATGTACTTGATGGTTTATAATGATTAATAATTGTTGAGTTGTAATGTTAAAGTTTGATCTATCCAAATAAAGGATATCAATTTGAGATGTAAGTATATATATATATATATATTAACTCTGATAAAATGAATCATAGATTGTATAAGATTCAAAGACATGTAGATGATAAAGGTTATGATTCATGGAAAATAAAAGGAGAAGATAGAAAAGTTTAAATTATTCAGCATTTTATTAAGTTTAACATCGATGTAATGTTAGAATAAAGATGTATTGATACTGACCAAGGTCTAGAGTTGAGTTGTATGAATTTTGGGGTCGTTACAATCATTCCAACAAACAACATTCAGCATAACATACATCATGCTGCATTGCATTTTATCATGCTTATCTTGTCATATTTCAAGTGTCTAGTATTCTTTATCCTATCTATGCCATTACATCGCATGAATATGATAAAGAGGGGCATATGTAGACACTCGAAATTTTGTGTTCCTGTTACTAACCCTGTAGGAGGGCAAAATCATCTTCCAGAGATAATCCTGAAAGTCATATCAGTTCTAACCTCGGAGACAACCCTGGGAGATCAGTTCTATCCCTAGAGACAACCCCGAGAGATACAATTTTCAATCTCAGAGATAACCCCGAGAGATTCAGTTCAAGTTCTGGAAATAACCCCAGAAAAGTCAATTTCAACCCCGGAGACAACCCCGTGAGACTCAGTCTCAACCCCGGAGATAACCCCAGGAGGTCCAACCAACCTCAAAGATAACCCTGAGGACATTCAACATCAGCAATAGCCCAATCTTGGAGATAACTTTGAGAAACGACTGCTACATCTGTGCCAAAGCCGGAGATAACCCCGGTGGGGGGGGGGAAATGGTCATTTTCCACCTCAACATCACATCCACATTATCTCAACTTAATTCAACTCAGACTGCGTACAAGGATGTCCCACAAGAACTATAGGTCAAATCCCGAGTGACAACTTCACAAGATAGTACAACGGATATACTTTGAAGACTTGGAGATCTGGTCATAGACCCATCTTCCCAGCTTCATACAACCTCTAATCCCATGTCATTATGTAGCTCTAGACAACAACATTCTGAAAAGGTACAACAATCCTTTATCGGATGCCTGGATTTAAAGTTATGAATGTTCGAGCGGACAACGCGTAGCCTGAGTGCACATACTTTGAGATGACATAACCCATATGGCGTAGGGCAGCCCGGGCAGCCGCAGGTAGATCCGCGGGCATTTGGTCTTTAAATATGAGCTCTTGGCAACTCATTTAAAGAAAAGAAGAAGAAGAAACGAGAGAAAACTCTGTCCATTTCAGCTTGTAACCCTTGCTAGAGTGTTTTAAACTGAGTGATTCTTCTTTCTAAACACTTGTAAGCTCGTGTTTTGCAACATACTGAAGTTTAACAAATGGAAATCAAGTTTTCAAACCTCAAAAACTATCTGAAGTCTTCATGGCAACCCACTATAAGATATTTCAAATTTTTAAGCTTTCCACTACTTTGATATCTATATATATACTAACGTTGAGAGTCGCGTCGAGTGGGTATGCTTGGATTGTCGATCCGTGGCTTTTTCCTTCTTATATATATATATCATCGAACTTGAAACTTAAGTGAGCCTAGATAGAATATCCAGAGCGTTTCCTGCTTTTATATAATATATATAATATATATATACACTGTAGTCAGACCGGGAGTTTACGTCGTGGCCATTTACCGCTTATATATATATATATATACACACACACACACATACACTTATATATATTTACATTTCTGTCCGTCCTGGAGTTAACTTTGTGGCCTTGTACTGCATTTATATATATATTTCAAAGTCCTGCACGGAGTTTACTTCGTGGCAGTTGATCGTCTATATATATATACTTATACATATATTTACTACTTTTATATAAATATCTGTTTTACCTACTTTAATAATGTAGATATTTAATCTTTCAGCCTGCGGGCTAGCTTTGCCTAAATCTGGCTAATTCTAACTTTGACAAGTTTAAAAGTGACTAAACTGGAACCATTGAAGCTAGAATGGTTTAGATTTATTCAAATCTAGTTCTTTTTCTAGCTTTTGTACATATTTCTTTTTCACGTGAGCCTAGGAATCATGTGATCACAGATTTGCCTATAAATCTAGATTCGGTTCCCATGATGGACATTTTTAGCTGCAGCCAGCTTGTAAATTATCTACGGTGTCTGGATATCCTTAGATAACTATCATTCCCACAAGGAGTTTGGCATTGCTATATATCTTATTTTCTCGAAGATGCCTCGCATCTCAAAAATAAAAGCAATCAAGCCGAATACAAAATAAAATAGAAGTATCAAAGGACTCAATTACTATTGAGTATAAGGGTTTGAAAATCGGTTTTCCAAAACTTCACTGCTATATCTTGTTAAAATTGAACCTTTATACAAAATTCAAACCCTTTATATATAGGCACAAATGAGGCATATCACTACTTCCAGATAATTGCACATAGGCCCAACTCACACACACACATATGCAGATTAAAGCTAAATGAAAAGTGGTGGTAAGCGTGTTATCACGAAAGTCGAGGGATGCCTAACACCTTCCCTCCGCTTAATCAAGCCCCCGAACCCCACAACTCTCAGTTTCCAAGACCAGTTAAACAATGTCAAACCATTGGGTCTTTGTGCAAACCTTTTCAAAATCGATTGAGTTGATACAACCCTTTTAAATCTACCAACTGACGACTCTAAGTCAAATCGTCGACATTTACATGTTGAACCTTTTCAAACTTGTTTTTTCAAAAAAAAACTCATCAAAAATTAGAACACCAAAAGACAAGCACAGAAAGGGACAAATAAAAATCCCGACGTCGAAAGATATAGTGCATGCATCATGATAAATGACGATATAACAAGTGCAGGAAGTAAAAGCATTATAGAATGTAAAACTTTATACATTATAAATACATCATCTCTGTTCTAAAAATAAAAATAAAAAAGTACAGGGAAGTGGGGCACAACCGCCCCATGTCAAACAAAAGCCTATTGGAACAAGTCATGAATATCTATATCCTCTAAACGATCAACACGATCCATCTCCTCTTGAGTCACTGTATCTCTACTAAAAGGGATATCTGGGCAGTATAGGGGAGGATCTGATCCAGTAAAATTAGTAGTGTGTGGGCTGTTGGATGTACCAATACCTGAGTCAGAGGAATCAAAAGTATCCATGTCTGAAGGATCTCTTCCTAAGTGGTGAATAAAAAGATGTGCCCCGTCCAGCCGATAGGTCAAAATTGCTATCTGGTCTAGATGGGTACACTATCGAAAGCAGGCAATCCAATCTGTTATCATAATGGATCCAGGTACCAGGTTCGCCATGAACTGAGTGGCTCGGGTTTGAGCCGCTATGGTGTGGGGAATCCACCATGAACTAAAGGTGTCTGATGTGCAGATTCCATCTAACAAAGTGAAACCATCCAAACCCATCAAGGGAATATCTTTAACAGGCAAAGATAAATGCTAATGTCGTTGAGTGGGAGGAAAGTAGGGAATCTGAATCTGCTTTATGATACACTTGATCGCTTGCTCTCCCAAATAGAGCTCTTATCCTCCCTCGGTCAAGAGGGAATCTGAAGAGTGAATAAATCATACTCTAACTCTTTCCGGAAACCATCCTTAAGGCCAACTTCTAGATAATTGGGGGTGTAAGGAACCCATGTGATGACATATGCAGTCAATAGCTCCAATTATAAGCTACTGTGTGTAAAACCTTCTGCTACGGGGACCTCTGTAAAAGTAGAGTGATGCCAGCGTCATCCCCACGGGTATGTCTCCAAGCCTAAAGTGGTAACTAGCCGAAGGTAAGGAAGCCTCTCGTTAGCCCAAAACTAAAACAGGAAGAAACCAAGTATGTCAATCTATCTATCAAGAATACCCGAAGGTGGGGAATGAAAGATCGATTGTCAGTACTTACCAACTAAAAGGGGTAGAAGCCTAACCAAGCATCTGTAACGCCTTTAGAACATAGGCGCATCCCTCAGAGGAAATATGCAAATGTTAAAGAGCCCTAATCAAAATCTCTGATGCAATCTACATCTCAGAGAGCACCAATAAGGGCAAATGAGACAATCGATGAGTTATCTGCAATGAAGTAATGATAGACTCCACGACACGCTTGCATGAGGTGGTCGTCACCTTGATCATTTCTAGCACAGTTGATAAGGTGAAACTCTATTGACACCTCAACCCAACGTCTATATTGAGAAGAGAACCTTGGTACAATTAATCAAGCAATGATATCTACTTTGAATGGAACACCAACGATGCCTAAACCCTGTGTTTATAATGAAATAGAAACTTCGACATAATCGAGGATTAATGCGGTAGAAGACGCCATACACAGCTATGTATTGTTGTATGATAAGTCAAATTGAATCTCAAAGAATAAACTAAGAAATTACTTAGGAATTCCTCAAAGAACCAAAAGTAAAGAATATTCTCACAAATAGAATAAATCTGAATATTATTGAATGTTATATGAATTACATTCATATGAATTGTCTATACTAATAATAGAACCCTAGAATCCCATAAGGAATCGATAATTTATTTTTGAGAGTAAATTCCTATCTAAAAGAAACCTAATAACATTAGAATATTAAGGACATAAAAGTTCCTAAAAATATATGAAAGAAATCTAATCAAATAAGGAAAATATGGTAGAAATGCATTGCCTCAAAAAATGTGTCCAACCTGTCAGAGTCTTGGCCTGGAAGTGGCTCAGGACATGCTACCTTGGCAGAGACTCAGATGTCCTGGAGCGGGCTGCACTGTCTTGGCATGATAAGGTGGCGCGGGGCACACTGTTTGGGCGTGGGGCGTGCCACTCTTATAGAAGTTCTGAAACCTTAACGCGGGATATGCTCCTTTCTATATTGCACTGGCTCAGGATGCGCTGGATGACCAGAAGCTCTCAAAAATCATGGCTTGGATCTAACACTTCTATCATATTGACGAGTTTAGTCTCCAACTCCAATGTCTTCAAATTTGCTCCTTCATCCCTCCAAGCTTCTTGAATAAGCCCATTGATTCCCTCCTTAAAGCGTTTAACTTGTCCTCTCGTAATGGGACCTATTAGAACATGCACCGGATCAGATCCACGATGTAAGACCCCGAATTTTATGAAATAAAAGTATTCAATTTTTCTCTTCAGTAAATGGTTAAATTGATAAAAGTTAAAGTTAAGGGTGATATATGAATTTTTTTTTCAAAATACGCAAGGGGTATAAAGTATTCATTATTGTTAGGGAATATTCGTTTGGTGCGTGGAATATTCTTTACGTCGGGGAATATTAAATGCAAGCGACTATTTGTGGGCCCCATAATGAGAATAAGCGTCGGATGAGGAAAACGACAAAATTAAGTTTTTATAAATAACGACGTAATCGTTCTGAATTAACACTATTGGAATACCGGTTGGTAAAATAAAGTAATACGCGTTGTTTGCGAAAGAATAATACGGTATTACAAGATTTTTGAATTATTGATTCTTACGTAAGAAGGCACTACTCAATAATTATTACGGTAATTCTTGTTCAATATTTTATTTTATTGATTCAATAATTGATGCGTTGATATTTTATATTATTGTTGTTCAATAATTGTCACTGCACATTATCTCCATTATCAGATCAATAATTCATATTATTTGAATAATATTATTAGATAACATTATTGGCAATGTCTAGAAAGTTTTGTCTAAGGAGAGGTTTGGTCACCTAATTGCGCGCCAGTAAGGAGAGATCCTTATTGGAAAGCCCCTCTTTCTCTGAAGCCGCACTGGTTGTCATAATTGTGATTACGTAATATTATTTGGGAATAATTAATTATTGATTTATATGATAAGAAAATATTTATTTGATATGGATATAAATGATGGATTTATTTATTATATGTGGTTATAATTGAAGGATTTAATGTTGAGGTGTTTTATCAGTATTTTTGTCGGAATGGAGGTATTAAAAATCAAATCAGTATTTTTACGATATATTGCGTGAGTTATAATTTTTAATCGTAGTTGGATCGTTATGATTTTTGGATATGTTATACATATATAAGTTGAGTATATGTCTACAAATTTTGAACCGTTAAAAATGAAGCGAATGATTTGTTATAAATTTTAAGAGGTGTTTGATTAGGAAAGTAGGGTTATAATTGATTTTGGTGGAAAATTCTAGAATTGCCCTACTTGTGGTTAGTGAAAAAATGTCTTTGAATTTTATTTCAAATGTGGTGGGTGGCAATAGTAGCGGTGTAAAGCCATCAAGTAGCAGTCAAGTCTGCCTTGGTAGGCTAACATTTTCCTATAAATAGAGGGCTAAGTTAGAATTGAAAATCACACCGAAACAAAGTTTTCTCTCTTTCTCTCTATATTATTGAGCATATTTTGTGAGTATTTAGATACTTTGAGAGTTCTTTGTTCAAAGATAAGTTTCATTCAAAGATCATCACTTAGATCTTTCCTTAGAAGTCTCGATTCTTTGAGGTAAGGGATATTATTTTTTTCGTAATGATATTATTTCTTGATATCATTATCTTTGAAATGTTGATCTGAAGTTTTTATCAAATTTGGAACTTTTTCATGTAAGGGGGTTACTATTCATGAGTTACTATTCACGAGTTACTATTCATGAGTTACTATTCACGAGTTACTATTCACGAGTACTATTCATGAAGCGTGAGGATTTTTTGTGGAATTTCTATCTTTTGGTGTCTGAGTTACTATTCACGATATCTTAAGACTATTCACGTATCTGGACTATTCACGATATCTGGCACTATTCATCGAAAAATAAAATTTCTTCTTTTCGTCCAAAAAATATCTATTCGGATACTAGCTCTCGATTGTATCCATGTTTTGATCATTCTTGAATTTTACACCACTTATGATTATTTTGAGGTATTTTGGATGTATAGATTAGGAGTTATGGATTTTATGAGAAAAGACTATTTTAAAAGTAACTATTTATAACTCCTTACGGTTAACTCCAAAATTGATTAAATTTTTATTGAGAGTACATCTATATAATATCAGTGTACTCTGTGAATTTCGGAATTTTTGGATAAAAGTACAATTTATGATAAATGTTTAAATATTCGGTGGTTTTAGCCATATGAAAAATAAGTAAATGAATTTTTAAAATTTTAGAGAAAATATATGTTCAATATGGGACTATTTTATACTAAATTCGGAAAAAAGAAATATTTTAGAAGCGATTTGGTATTTTCATGAAAATGTTCTAGTTATGAGTAAATGAATTAAATATGTTATGTGAAGTAAGAAAATTGGAAAATATGATTTATTGGCTTGAGAATCATATATGAGATATATGCTGATTTTTATGAGGGTTTTGGTTAATGATGATGAAATCTTATGAGTTTGGCATTTTAGATGATTAAATGCATTAATTATTAAAGTGTAAATAATTGGATTAAATTATTTATAAGTTTGAGAAATGATTAAAATATTATTATAATATTAATAATATTAGATTATGAGATTTCTAAGTGATTTATAACATTTGGATTAAGGTGTTATAAATATGGATATGAATTTTATTATGAAACTTTATCTTTTCGTGTCGAGGTTATTATTATACACGATATACGGGACTATGTACGAACACGGGTACTATTCACAACAAATTGGTTTCTTCTCGACCAAATTATCGTTGATTTATGAATCTTACTCTTGAAATTAAAACCATGTTTTGATTATATTATTTTATATAACATTCTTATAACCCTAATGATGATATTTCTCTTTGACTTGAGTGTAAAGATGGGTAGATTATTGGTATGATCGTGACCATAGGTTCTCTTTGGCGATGGTGCAAAAAGTTGAATTGTTGGTCGGTATGATCATGACCATTGAATTTACAATTGAATATTTTTAGCTTAAGTGCAAAGGTGAATTGATCAACATGGTTATAATTATTGTTATATAACTTCGAAATGATTATGTATTTCTTTGATATATGAATATCTTTGGCTCGTTGTGCAAAGATGACTTGTTGTTGAATATCTTTGCTTTGTAGTGCAAAGATGAATTATTGATGAATATCTTTGGCTTGTAATGCAAAGATGTCCCGTTGTTGAATATCTTTGCTTTTCAGAAAGCAAAGATGAATTATTGATTAATATCTTTGGCTTGTAATGCAAAGATGACCCGTTGTTGAATATCTTTGCTTTTCAGAGTAAAAGATGAATTATTGATGAATATCTTTGGCTTGTAATGCAAAGATGACCCGTTGTTGAATATCTTTAATTTTTGTAGTGTAAAGATGAAGCTGTTGATGAATATCTTTGGCCCGTGGTGCAAAGATGAATTTATTAGTATGATTATGAGCATGTGAGGCGTGATTTGGTATAACCATGATCTTTGATGTTTGGTAAAGACAAGTGATGAAAATTATCTTTGTCTTGGATGAGGAAAGGAATTTAGAACTACAATTACGATTATGAGTTATACTGCGTGATTGTGGGCGAGGAATTGTTGATTGATGTTACGAGGGGATAAAACATGGTTGGTGGATTTTTAACATGGAGAAGACAATAGACTTTATAGTCTATTTGACTCTTCTAATGGATTGCTCATTTCATTTGCAACTATGGTTGAAAAGTTTTATCATCTACCATATGTTCTAAATCTCTGATTTATTACTGATGAAGACTATTGATAATTTATTTATCTTTAGTCATAATATTCTTTACTGAGCTAGTTTTGCTCACCTTTTTGTTTCACAATTCCTTTCGTGTAATAAAAAGTGTATTTGGGTCGAGGGGGATAGCGAGGGAATAGAGTGGTGGTCTATAGATGTTGAGGGTGAGGTGAATTTAACTTGGAAGGGTGTTTTGTCACTTTCATACAAGATGTCTAATGACATACAAACTCGTGTTATCATAAGACAAGGTTGTGCTCATCCACTTGCTGAGTATATTTACAAGCACTACCTATATAATCTTGGTGTTTGTTTGGAGTATAATACCCAATTAGAGACAGTGGAGATAATGATATGTCAAGAGAAGACTCACCATTGGGAAGAATATGATAGTAATCTTCTCGTTTTTCTTTGGGGTCTATTGGGTCAACCAAGGATAATTCTGTGGCCATATGATATCTACCATAACCTAAAAGCATGGCCTCCCATGTACGAAGGTTTCCTTGAGCACTTCCCAAAGATTCTAATTTCTAAAACAGTTTTTGACTATACCTTTATGTAAGGTGTCATTGTGACGTACTACTGATTGGTATATATTTGTATCCAAACTCACAGCATATGTGTTGTTGTATTTTGCACGACAATTGTTGTAATAAAGTTGTAGTTGTTTTCTGTACCATATATTTGGCGACTCAGAATGGGTTAGATGGAATGGACCTATTTTGGGGTCGTTACATTTGGTATCAGAGCTTAGGGATATGATCTCTGGCGGAGATCGGGGAATAGGACTAAGAGGGGAAAGATAAGTAAATCATTCGCTAGTATATCCTACCTAAGCTTATTTTTTGGTTAGTCATAATATCGGAATATTATGTGATATGTTAATTTGTTAAATTAACCCTTGTTTTGATGCTGTATTCTAGAATGATATCTGAAATACAGGAGATGAGCAATGGAGAAAATGATGATGAGGGGGGAGATAGAATCGAAATGAAAACAAGGTATTCTCAACTCTTTGAAATACCGTGCACGTAAATTTCGGGGACGAAATTTCATAAGGAGGGAGATTGTAAGACCCCGAATTTTATGAAATAAAAGTATTCAATTTTCTCTTCAAGAAATGGTTAAATTGATAAAAGTTAAAGTTAAGGGTGATATATGAAATTTTTTTTTCAAAATACGCAAGGGGGTATAAAGTATTCATTATTATTTGGGAATATTCGTTTGGTCGTGGAATATTCTTTTCGTCGGGGAATATAAAGACGACGACGCTAGTATATTTGTGGGCCCATAATGTAATAACCGCGTCGGATGAGGAAAGCGACAAAATTAAGTTTTTATAAATAACGACGTAATCGTTACATCAAGTAACATTGTTGGAATACGGTTGGTAAAATAAAGTAATACGCGTTGTTGCACAGTAGCACACGGTATTACACAGTATTTTGAATTATTGATTCTTACGTAAGAAGGCACTACTCAATAATTATTACAGTAATTACTGTTCAATATTTTATTTTATTGATTCAATAATTGCTGCGTTGATATTTTATATTATTGTTGTTCAATAATTGTCACCGCACAATATCTCCATTATCGATCAATAATTCATATTATTTGAATAATATTATTAGATAACATTATTGGCAATGTCTAGAAAGTTCTGTCTAAGGAGAGGTTTGGTCACCTAATTGCGCGCCAGTAAGGAGAGATCCTTATTGGAAAGCCCCCTCTTTCCTGGGACCGCCTGGTTGTCATAATTGTGATTCTGTAATATTATTTGGGAATAATTAATTATTGATTTATATGATAAGAAAATATTTATTTGATATGGATATAAATGATGGATTTATTTATTATATGTGGTTATAATTGAAGGATTTAATGTTGAGGTGTTTTATCAGTATTTTTGTCGGAATGGAGGTATTAAAAATCAAATCATTATTTTTAATATATATATTGTGTGAGTTATAATTTTTAATCGTAGATTGGATGGATCGTATGATTTTTGGATATGTTATACATATATAAGTTGAGTATATGTCTACAAATTTTGAACCGTTAAAAATGAGCGAATGATTTGTTATAAATTTTAAGAGGTGTTTGATTCGGAAAGTAGGGTTATAATTGATTTTGGTGGAAAATTCTAGAATTGCCCTACTTGTGGTTCAGTGAAAAAATGTTTGAATTTTATTTCAAATGTGGTGGGTGGCAATAGTAGAAAAGTAAAGCCATCAGTGTGTAAAAGTCAAGTCCGCTTTGCTGGCTAACATTTTCCTATAAATAGAGGGCTAAGTTAGAATTGAAAATCACACCGTAAACAAAGTTTTCTCTTTCTCTCTATATTATTGAGCATATTTTGTGAGTATTTAGATACTTTGAGAGTTCTTTGTTCAAGATACAAGTTTCATTGACATCACTCCGATCTTTCCTTCCAAGAAATCTTGATTCTTTGAGGTAAGGGATATTATTTTTTTCAGTAATGATATTATTTCTTCAATATCATTATCTTTGAAATGTTGATCGAAGTTTTTATCAAATTTGGAACTTTTTCATGTCGGGGTTACTATTCATGAGTTACTATTCACGAGTTACTATTCATGAGTTACTATTCACGAGTTACTATTCACGAGTACTATTCATGAAGCGTGAGGATGTTTTGTGGAATTTCTATCTTTTGGTGTTTGAGTTACTTATTCACGATATCACGGCCTTTATTCACGATATCTGACTATTCACGATATCTGGACTATTCATCGAAAAATAAAATTTCTTCTTTTCGTCAAAATATCTATTCGGATACTAGCTCGATTGTATCCATGTTTTGATCATTCTTGAATTTTACACCACTATGATTATTTTGAGGTATTTTTGGATGTATAGATTAGGAGTTATGGATTTTATGAGAAAAGACTATTTTAAAAGTAACTATTTATAACTCCTTACGGTTAACTCCAAAATTGATTAAATTTTTATTGAGAGTACATCTATATAATATCAGTGTACTCTGTGAATTTCGGAATTTTTGGATAAAAGTACAATTTATGATAAATGTTTAAATATTGGTGGTTTTAGCCATATGAAAAATAAGTAAATGAATTTTTAAAATTTTGAGAAAATATATGTTCAATATGGGACTATTTTATACTAAATTCCGTAAAAGAAATATTTTTAGAACCGATTTGGTATTTTTCATGAAAATGTTCTAGTTATGAGTAAATGAATTAAATATGTTATGTGAAGTAAGAAAATTGGAAAATATGATTTATTGGCTTGAGAATCATATATGAGATATATGCTGATTTTTATGAGGGTTTTGGTTAATGATGATGAAATCTTATGAGTTTGGCATTTTAGATGATTAAATGCATTAATTATTAAAGTGTAAATAATTGGATTAAATTATTTATAAGTTTGAGAAATGATTAAAATATTATTATAATATTAATAATATTAGATTATGAGATTTCTAAGTGATTTATAACATTTGGATTAAGGTGTTATAAATATGGATATGAATTTTATTATGAAACTTTATCTTTTCGTGTCGAGGTTACTACGCACGTATCTGGGACTATATACGAAACACGGGTACTATTCACAACAAATTGGTTTCTTCTCCGACCAAATTATCGTTGATTTATGAATCTTACTCTTGAAATTAAAACCATGTTTTGATTATATTATTTTTATATAACATTCTTATAACCCTAATGATGATATTTCTCTTTGACTTGAGTGTAAAGATTGGTAGATTATTGGTATGATCGTGACCATAGGTTCTCTTTGGCCGATGAGTGCAAAAGTTGAATTGTTGTTGGTATGATCATGACCATTGAATTTACAATTGAATATTTTTAGCTTAAGTGCAAAGGTGAATTGATCAACATGGTTATAATTATTGTTATATAACTCGAAATGATTATGTATTTCTTTGATATATGAATATCTTTGGCTCGTTGTGCAAAGATGACTTGTTGTTGAATATCTTTTGCACCAGTAGTGCAAAGATGAATTATTGATGAATATCTTTGGCTTGTAATGCAAAGATGTCCCGTTGTTGAATATCTTTTACCAGTAGCAAAAGATGAATTATTGATTAATATCTTTGGCTTGTAATGCAAAGATGACCGTTGTTGAATATATTTGCCAGTAGTGCAAAGATGAATTATTGATGAATATCTTTGGCTTGTAATGCAAAGATGACCGTTGTTGAATATCTTTTGCTTTGTAGTGTAAAGATGAGCTGTTGATGAATATCTTTGGCCCGTGGTGCAAAGATGAATTTATTAGTATGATTATGAACAGAACCGTGATTTGGTATAACCATGATCTTTGATGTTTCGGTAAAGACAAGTGATGAAAATTATCTTTGTCTTGGATGAGGAAAGGAATTTAGAACTACAATTACGATTATGAAGTTATACACGTGATTGTGGGATGGAATTGTTGATTGATGTTACAGGATAAAACATGGTTGGTGGATTTTTAACATGGAGAAGACAATAGACTTTTATAGTCTATTTGACTCTTCTAATGGATTGCTCATTCATTTGCAATATGGTTGAAAAGTTTTATCATCTACCATATGTTCTAAATCTACGATTTATTCTTGATGAAGACTATTGATAATTTAGTTATCTTTAGTCATAATATTCTTTATCGAGCTAGTTTTGCTCACCTTTTTGTTTCACAATTCCTTTCGTGTAATAAAAGTGTATTTGGGTCGAGCGGGGATAGCGAGGGAATAGAGAGTGGTGGTCTATAGATGTTGAGGTGAGGTGAATTTAACTTCTTGAAGGGTGTTTTGTCACTTTCATACAAGATGTCTAATGACATCTGACATACAAACTCGTGTTATCATAAGACAAGGTTGTGCTCATCCACTTCTTTGAGTATATTTACAAGCACTACCTATATAATCTTGGTGTTTGTTTGGAGTATAATACCCAATTAGAGACAGTGGAGATAATGATATGTCAAGAGAAGACTCACCATTGGGAAGAATATGATAGTAATCTTCTCGTTTTTCTTTGGGGTCTATTGGGTCAACCAAGGATAATTCTGTGGCCATATGATATCTACCATAACCTAAAAGCATGGCCTCCCATGTACGTAGGTTTTCTTGAGCACTTCCCAAAGATTCTAATTTCTAAAACAGTTTTTGACTATACCTTTATGTAAGGTGTCATTGTGACGTGCTACAGTTGGTATATATTTGTATCCAAACTCACAGCATATGTGTTGTTGTATTTTGCACGACAATTGTTGTAATAAAGTTGTAGTTGTTTTACGTACCATCATATATTGGCGACTCGAGAATGGGTTAGATGGAATGGACCTATTTTGGGGTCGTTACATTTGGTATCGAGCTTAGGATATGATCTCTGGCGGAGATGGGGAATAGGACTAAGAGGGAAAGATAAGTAAATCATTCGCTAGTATATCCTACCTAAGCTTATTTTTGGTTAGTCATAATATCGAATATTATGTGATATGTTAATTTGTTAAATTAACCCTTGTTTTGATGTTGTATTCTAGAATGATATAAAATATGAGGAGATGAGCAATGGAGAAATCATGATGATGGGGAGATAGAATCGAAATGAAAACAAGGTATTCTCAACTCTTTGAAATACCAGTGTACGTAAATTTGGGGACGAAATTTCATAAGGAGGGAGATTGTAAGACCCGAATTTTATGAAATAAAAGTATTCAATTTTTTTTCTTGAAGAAATGGTTAAATTGATAAAAGTTAAAGTTAAGGGTGATATATGAAATTTTTTTTTCAAAATACGCAAGTGGGGGTATAAAGTATTCATTATTGTCGGGGAATATTCGTTTGGTCGTGGAATATTCTTTTCCGTCGAGGGAATATTAAATACGATTTACGCAAGCTATTTGTGGGCCCCATAACAGAATAACTGTCGGATGAGGAAAACGACAAAATTAAGTTTTTATAAATAACGACGTAATCGTTACCGTTAACACTGTTGGAATACCCGGTTGGTAAAATAAAGTAATAACGCGCGTTGCACAAGAAGACACCAGATTACGAGATTTTGAATTATTGATTCTTACGTAAGAAGGCACTACTCAATAATTATTACAGTAATTACTGTTCAATATTTTATTTTATTGATTCAATAATTGATGCGTTGATATTTTATATTATTGTTGTTCAATAATTGTCACTGCACAGTATCTCCATTATCAGATCAATAATTCATATTATTTGAATAATATTATTAGATAACATTATTGGCAATGTCTAGAAAGTTCATCTAAGGAGAGGTTTGGTCACCTAATTGCCGCGCAAGATGAGAGATCCTTATTGGAAAGCCCCTCTTTCACAGGAACCGCACTGGTTGTCATAATTGTGATTACGTAATATTATTTGGGAATAATTAATTATTGATTTATATGATAAGAAAATATTTATTTGATATGGATATAAATGATGGATTTATTTATTATATGTGGTTATAATTGAAGGATTTAATGTTGAGGTGTTTTATCAATTATTTTTGTCGGAATGGAGGTATTAAAAATCAAATCGATTATTTTTACGATATATTGCGTGAGTTATAATTTTTAATCGTAGTTGGATCGTTCTATGATTTTTGGATATGTTATACATATATAAGTTGAGTATATGTCTACAAATTTTGAACCGTTAAAATGAGCGAATGATTTGTTATAAATTTTAAGAGGTGTTTGATTAGGGAAAGTAGGGTTATAATTGATTTTGGTGGAAAATTCTAGAATTGCCCTACTTGTGGTTAGTGAAAAAATGTCTTGAATTTTATTTCAAATGTGGTGGGTGGCAATAGTAGCGGTAAAGCCATCAGTGTGCAGGTCAAGTCTGCCTTGGTGGGCTAACATTTTCCTATAAATAGAGGGCTAAGTTAGAATTGAAAATCACACCGTAAACAAAGTTTTCTCTCTTTTCTCTCTATATTATTGAGCATATTTTGTGAGTATTTAGATACTTTGAGAGTTCATTGTTCAAAGACAAGTTTCATTCAAACATCACTTCCGATCTTTCCTTCCAAGAAATCTTGATTCTTTGAGGTAAGGATATATTTTTTTCGTAATGATATTATTTCTTCAATATCATTATCTTTGAAATGTTGATCTGAAGTTTTTATCAAATTTGGAACTTTTTCATGTCTGGGGTTACTATTCATGAGTTACTATTCACGAGTTACTATTCATGAGTTACTATTCACGAAGTTACTATTCACGAGTACTATTCATGAAGCGTGAGGATGTTTTTTTGTGGAATTTCTATCTTTTGGTGTTTGAGTTACTATTCACGTGATCTCAAGACTATTCACGATATCTGACACTATTCACGATTATCTGGCACTATTCATCGAAAAATAAAATTTCTTCTTTTCGTCAAAATATCTATTACGGATACTAGCTCGATTGTATCCATGTTTTGATCATTCTTGAATTTTACACCACTATGATTATTTTGAGGTATTTTTGGATGTATAGATTAGAGTTATGGATTTTATGAGAAAAAGACTATTTTAAAAGTAACTATTTATAACTCCTTACGGTTAACTCCAAAATTGATTAAATTTTTATTGAGAGTACATCTATATAATATCGATTGTACTACGTGTGAATTTGAATTTTGGATAAAAGTACAATTTATGATAAATGTTTAAATATTAAATTGGTTTTAGCATATATGAAAAATAAGTAAATGAATTTTTAAAATTTGAGAAAAATATATGTTCAATATGGGACTATTTTATACTAAATTCGTAAAAGAAATATTTTTAGGCTGATTTGGTATTTTCATGAAAATGTTCTAGTTATGAGTAAATGAATTAAATATGTTATGTGAAGTAAGAAAATTGGAAAATATGATTTATTGGCTTGAGAATCATATATGAGATATATGCAGATTTTTATGAGGGTTTTGGTTAATGATGATGAAATCTTATGAGTTTGGCATTTTAGATGATTAAATGCATTAATTATTAAAGTGTAAATAATTGGATTAAATTATTTATAAGTTTGAGAAATGATTAAAATATTATTATAATATTAATAATATTAGATTATGAGATTTCTAAGTGATTTATAACATTTGGATTAAGGTGTTATAAATATGGATATGAATTTTATTATGAAACTTTATCTTTTCGTGTCGAGGTTACTATGCACGTATACGGTACTATGTACGAATACGGGGTACTATTCACAACAAATTGGTTTCTTCTATGACCAAATTATCGTTGATTTATGAATCTTACTCTTGAAATTAAAACCATGTTTTGATTATATTATTTTTATATAACATTCTTATAACCCTAATGATGATATTTCTCTTTGACTTGAGTGTAAAGATGGGTAGATTATTGGTATGATCGTGACCATAGGTTCTCTTTGGCCAGTAGTGCAAAAGTTGAATTGTTGTCGATGGTATGATCATGACCATTGAATTTACAATTGAATATTTTTAGCTTAAGTGCAAAGGTGAATTGATCAACATGGTTATAATTATTGTTATATAACTTCAAAATGATTATGTATTTCTTTGATATATGAATATCTTTGGCTCGTTGTGCAAAGATGACTTGTTGTTGAATATCTTTAGCCTGTAGTGCAAAGATGAATTATTGATGAATATCTTTGGCTTGTAATGCAAAGATGTCCCGTTGTTGAATATCTTTTGCTTTGTAGTGCAAAAGATGAATTATTGATTAATATCTTTGGCTTGTAATGCAAAGATGACCGTTGTTGAATATCTTTGCTTTGTAGTGCAAAGATGAATTATTGATGAATATCTTTGGCTTGTAATGCAAAGATGACCCGTTGTTGAATATCTTTTGCTTTGTAGTGTAAAGATGAAGCTGTTGATGAATATCTTTGGCCCGTGGTGCAAAGATGAATTTATTAGTATGATTATGAAGCAGAACCGTGATTTGGTATAACCATGATCTTTGATGTTTCGGTAAAGACAAGTGATGAAAATTATCTTTGTCTTGGATGAGGAAAGGAATTTAGAACTACAATTACGATTATGAGTTATACACGTGATTGTGGGATGTGAATTGTTGATTGATGTTACGAGGATAAAACATGGTTGGTGGATTTTTAACATGGAGAAGACAATAGACTTTATAGTCTATTTGACTCTTCTAATGGATTGCTCATTCACCGCAACTATGGTTGAAAAGTTTTATCATCTACCATATGTTCTAAATCTACGATTTATTACATCGATGAAGACTATTGATAATTTATTTATCTTTAGTCATAATATTCTTTATCGAGCTAGTTTTGCTCACCTTTTGTTTCACAATTCCTTCGGGTAATAAAAAAGTGTATTTGGGTCGAAGGGGATAGCGAGAGGAATAGAGTGGTGGTCTATAGATGTTGAGGGTGAGGTGAATTTAACTTGGAAGGGTGTTTTGTCACTTTCATACAAGATGTCTAATGACATACAAACTCGTGTTATCATAAGACAAGTTGTGCTCATCCACTTGTCGAGTATATTTACAAGCACTACCTATATAATCTTGGTGTTTGTTTGGAGTATAATACCCAATTAGAGACAGTGGAGATAATGATATGTCAAGAGAAGACTCACCATTGGGAAGAATATGATAGTAATCTTCTCGCTTTTCTTTGGGGTCTATAGGTCAACCAAGGATAATTTGTGGCCATATGATATCTACCATAACCTAAAAGCATGGCCTCCCATATACGAAGGTTTCTTGAGCACTTCCCAAAGATTCTAATTTAAAAAGCAGTTTTTGACTATACCTTTATGTAAGGTGTCATTGTGACGTGCTTACTGGTTGGTATATATTTGTATCCAAACTCACAAAGATATGTGTTGTTGTATTTTGCACGACAATTGTTGTAATAAAGTTGTAGTTGTTTTCTGTACCATATATTTGGCGACTCAGAATGGGTTGGATGGAATGGACCTATTTTGGGGTCGTTACACACGACCTTTATTTGCATCCATGCTAACCATGTCATCATCAAGCAGCCCCTCATAATCGTCAGAAATATATGGCGAAGAATTCTATCTCTCGATGCCTGATACTCAGGAGGAGGCCCTGATAAAGTCCCACTGGAAGCATCAATGCTCAATGGACCAGAACGGACGGCCTGACCCCTGAGGGAAGAAGGGGGGGGTGGGTGGGATCCCCAACAAGGATTTAACAACAACATGATAAATATCTATAGACAATGGAACCCTCTCCCCTGTAAGCTATAAGTTGGTAATGAATCGCCAATCCATCGGAGTAATCATCACCTCACAATCTTGCAAGTGGAGTGACTGAGTCTGGTGAAACCACTGCTCGGATAAGGCTCTCATATAACCCCATGGGCAGCGTCGTGGTGTGATGGAAAAGAAAGCCTTGAGGCCCCATGAATGTACAATGGTCTGGTACTCGGGATACAAGTTTCGGTAAACGTAGGAGTGAGCAAAAAATGGATAAAACCGAATTACCAAACATCACCAAATTTTTTAACCGAATTATTTCATTTTATTTATTTTCCCCTAATTTTGGTTATATCTAAATTAATTCTCAGTATTCGATTTCGGGTATTATTTTAAAAAATAGGTTATTCGGGTATCCAAATAATCAAACTCCTTAATTAAAAAATAATAATTTTATAATTGTATGATTTGTTTATCTATAGTTCTGTTTTATACTGTGTATTCATTTTGCCTTAGCCCCTAATTTCCATTCTTGATTCCTTTCCTCTCGAGTCTCGACTCTCTGTCTCTCGCAGTTTCGCTCTCGCTACTCGCTAGTCTCCTCTCTCCGACTTAGTTTCCGACTCTCTAGCCTCCGCCTCTCAGCTCTCACGGTCTCCATTCGTTCGGCCTTCACAATCATAGCTCTGCATCTCAGTGGCCGGTGGGTATTCAACAATTCTCTACTTCTCTTGCAAACTATTTGGTACTAAAAGTTTTAACCTCTATTTTTTCAAGTTTTCTACTGTTTGTGGACATATGAAGCTAAAAGCCTAATATATTTGTGTTCCTTCATATTGGTGGTAACATGATAACATCTATCAGTGATTCCTTAAATTTAGTTTTTCCTTTGTCAATATGTGAAATTGTTTATCAAGATGACCCAAGTACCCAACTTTTCTGCAATTATATTTTATTTTAATAATTAGCCATATATAAGTGCTTGCTTGTTTGATATTCTAGCTTTTGATGTTAAGATTTCAGTAAATCAATTTCGGGTGTTTGGTTCTATTTCCATAGATGTTCAGAAAAGTCTTAAAACTTACTGATGTTATTCTATGTACTTCTTCTGTTTGAGGGGACAAAATTTCAATAGTACAATCATCAGACACTTAAAGGGGGAGATTATTTCATCTAGAGGGACCACTGAACTTAAAAAAAATTGTTGGATAAATGAGGGAATATTAAGTCAAAGAGAGCTCAAAATTTTTACTTATTTGGTTTTTCTTCTTGTCTTTTCCCCTCTGGCCCTCTCTAGGCCCAATGGTATTGATGAGTGGGTTTTATACCTATGAATCGGGTACCTATTCGGACTTAAATAGTGCTTAATCCATTTTATTTTAGTATCATTTTATGTGTTTGTGCTTGTTTTGTGTGCAGGTTTTAGTTACTACTAGAAAAACAAGAATACGTGACGGAATTTTGTGATAGTTTTTAAAAAAAATCACAAAAGATAGTAATTTGTGATGGACTTTTTAAGAAATCACAAAATAATAGTATATATGATGGCTCTTAGTGATGACTAATCTTGTCATCAATGTATTATAATTGTGATGGCCATGTCAATCACACCAATTTTTTCAGGCAAAATAAATTTTCTTTTTGTGATGCACTAAGTCATCACTTATAGATATACCCTTTCCGTGATTGTATTTAAGCTATCACTAATATTTTAATGTAAGAAATAATCAAAACAATATTTTATGACGGTCGTGACAATCATTAAAAAAGACAGATTTTTGTGACGACTTTTATTTGCAATTACAAAAAGAAGGTATTTTGTGATGGAATTTTCAAACCATCACAAAACAATAAAATATATGATGGCTCTTAGTGATGACTAATTTTACCATCATTATAGAGTATTTGTGACTGCCATTGCAATCACCAAATATTATGTGGAAGTAATTTTGTTTAGTAAGTCAACTCACATATGTTTCCTTTTATATTTTGTTTTAAAATTATAATCATGATCTGGACTTTGGTGTAGTGGTAATACTCGTTATTTAGTTTGCAAATGGGAGAGGGTTCGAATCCTACAAATATCGTTTGATACAATTAATATAGATACAATTAATACAGTGAAATAAATTATATGTAAATAGAGATTCACGTTCTTACATTTGATTCCTAAAGTCTTGTTTTTTTTTGATGACTTTGACAATCACAATAGATTACTTGTTAGTGTGATTGTATTAATCATCACAAAAGTACTAAATGTTTACATGATTGCCAAAACCATCACGTAAAACCTTTCATGATGGGTGTATACAAGACGACCATTGTGAAGCTTAAAGCCATCACGTAAACCTTTCGTGATGGTTTTCCTACTTTTTGTGATGGATTTTGACCATCACAAATGACCATTTTTTTAGTAGTGAGTATGTGTTAGCTAAGGCATGATGGTGGCAATGTGGAAGGAATCAACTTGAAAAGAAAGGAAATCAGCAAGAACATTAATATACCGCCAGGGCGGGGTCTTTTATATAGCAAATACCCCGCAGGGGCGGGGGTGTACATTAACCAGAAACTTAACACCCCGCGAGGGCGGGGGTTTCCAAGCCTAAATAGCCCGCTAGGGCGGGGGTACACGAATAAGAAAGAGGAGTTTTGATGCAATTCTACTACTGTCATGGCATGGATTGGTGGACTTTGGATGTGGTTGGGACTTAGCAGAGGACGTATCTAGCTGCAATTATAGAGACTTAAGCAATTCTATTATGATGAACAATCAATCAATCAAGAGCAATTTTTAAGCCCTAATTTTGTGAAGATTTTGGGAAGCAGGGCAAAGGAGCAAGGAGCACGAAGATTAAAAAATTGAGTGAAGAGAAGAGTGGTTCTATTACTATTCTTGTTCTTTAATTTTAGTTTTTGTAATTGAGATGATGTTTTCTTTAATCTATTCAGTGTTTATCGCATTAGTTATGAATTAATTAACCTTATTAAGCTTGCAATGGATCTTTAAGTGTAACTATGATTATCATGATTTGGTTTTAATTCAATTATGCTATTCTCCAGTTCATCTATTATGATTTGTGTGTAATCTATGAATTGCTTGATCACCAATTCTATGTGGAATTGTATGAATTCGAGAGATGAAATATGAGTTTAGACTTAATCATAATATCATGTGTTTGTGATTTCTGCGTTTTGATGGAATTCATGATTTATGTTAGGGATAGAGATATACCTATGCATTGCATGTAATCGTGTAAGAACTTGAGATTTAAACCTTCTTTAATTGTAATTCATATAGAGATATAGTGAATTAGTTAATTAGGGTGTTTGGCTTAATTCTATCATCTGTGGATTTAAGTTGATATGGGTTTAGTACATCAAGAGATGGTTAATTCTATTTTTGTGTTCTTGATTAATGAACTGGAATAGTTAATTGGATTAAAGAAAAGTGTGATAATCTAAGTGAAGCATAAAATGAAGTTGTAAGCTTAATTCTCCATTATCTGAGTAAAATTTGATGTAGTTAGTTGATTTGATTGTTAGTTGACTTTTATTTTATTTATTAGTTTTTAATTATTTTCATCATTAAATTGGTTAGTTTAATAAAATTTAAATAATACAAAATTGGTAATTGTTAAATTAAAATTGATATATGTCTCTTTGGGAACGATACTCAACTTATCATTATATTACTTATTGATCACGTATACTTGTATGCCGTGCTTAATTAGATTACACCCAACATGTATTATTCAATTTATACAGATGATGTATACAGAACTAACAGAAGTCTTATTTCTAATATTTCTAAGTGGTAAAGTGTTATACACTCGAATAGATGACAAATCTAATATTTAGATTTTTAAAAGAAGTCTTGAAATTTTTAACCATTGAATTAGATGACAAATTAGCTCTAGTCGTTTATATTGTAGTATAACTTTTTATTTCTAGACACGACTTACATGAAACAATCTTTTAATGCGTGGGTTCTTTTAATGTCCCATATTGAAAGCCCTGGTCAATGAGTAGTTGGTTATGGATTAAGTTGTCATGTCAGTTTAATTTTTAGAATAAGATTGTGATGAACTGCAACATAAGATCTCATTATAACTGGCCTCAGATTCTTTCTGGCTATGTATATTACTTTCAGCTAAGCTTTTTATAACTTTGGCTTTGTATCACATTTAAGTTGTTTATTGGATTGTGGTTAACTTATCCTTTTCAAACTTTCTTCGTTAATCTAATTTGATTTGTTTAACATTTGTAGATGATGTCAAGAACTGTTTTAAATGATTTGCACATGGTGAATGATACGGATGAGCCTAACCTTGATGACCTTGATCCAATTGGATATGGGAGAGAGTCAAATGACAGTTTTTCCACCAATATAGAGCCCCGATCAAAAGAAACCATGACAAGTACAAAAACTACGAGACACTCAGAATGTGTAAAGATGTAAAGACAGAGGATGACACCTAGATCCAAGGTGTGGACTGAGGGGCACTTCAATATTCCTGTTAAAGATAAGGATGGTAATGTCATCAAAGGTAAATCTACTTATTATGAAAAAAAATTAGCTGCTAATTCATCTTCAAATGGCACTACTTCTTTAAGAAATCACGTTAGAACTTGTAAAAAAATCCTACCTACATGGACAAAGGTCAACCCCAACTTGTAGGAATTAAAGAGGGTGAGGGAAAGGGAGGGGCATGTGAGGGTACACTCACTTCTTGGAGGTTTGACCAACAAGCGGTTAGGGAAGACGTGGTTCACCATCTTATTGTAGATGAACTTCCTTTCAAACATGTTAAGAATGAGGGTTTTTAAAAGATTTATGCAAGTTGCTTGTCCTAGGTTTCAATTGCCTTCACATTTTACATTTGCTAGAGATTGTATTCGTTTTTATGAGAATGAGAAAAGTAAGATGAAAACAATCCTTAAAAAACATTGTGAATGTGTTAGCCTCACAACTGACTCTTGGTCTTCTAATTAACGCTTGAATTATATGTGTGTTACTGCTCATTTTATTGATGAAAATTGGAAATTACATAAGAAAATCTTAAATTTTTGAACCATCACAGGTTATAAGAGGAAGGACATTGAGGAAATGGTTAAGTCTTGTCTAAAAGAGTGGGGACTTTTTAAAGTTATGCCACTCACTGTAGATAATGCTAGCTCAAATGATACTGCGGCGGCTTACTTGAGAGATAGATGTACATCCTGGAAAACCAATGTCTTAGGTGGTAAATTCATTCACATGAGATGTATAGGTCACATTATTAATCTTGTTGTGAATGATGGGTTGAAGTTGATTGAGAAATCTGTTAAGACAGTTAGGCATGTAGTGAAGTATGAAAAATAATCTCCAACTAGGGTCAAGTCATTTAAGGATTGTATTGAGTACTGTGGTCTTGAAGATAAGAAAGGCTTAAGTTTAGATTGCCTAACTAGATGAATGTCAACTTACTTGATGTTAAGTTCGACCTTAAAATACAAGGAAGCTTTTGAACGATTTGGGTTTGAAGATTGTGGCTTTGAAAAAGTGATGGGGGCAAAAATATTCCAACGGACTCAGATTGGAATATGGCTAAATTATTTGTTGGATTCTAAGAACATTTTTATAATCTCACTGTGCATATTTCGGGCTCATCTTATGTCACATCAAATAATTTATTTCTTGAAATATGTGACACTTATATTATTTTGAATGACAGGGAAAGAAGAAATGATAGAGAATTGCAACAAATGGCCAAGGTAATGAAAATAAAATATGATAAGTATTGGGGAAATGTTACAAAAATGAATATGTTGCTATATATTCCCGTTGTGCTTGATACTCGGTATAAGTTGAGTTTTGTTCAATTTGGTTTAGAAAAAATGTATGGAAATGGTGAAATTGAAGTTAAAAATCCGTTGGAGGGTTTGGAAGTAGATCTTCATTTTAATATTGATAATGAATATATGGATTTAGAATATCAATTATGTAATAAGGCCACGGGGATGGAGATTGCCGATGGTGTGAAGAGATCAATGGAAGATTTGTTTAATGAGTACATAAAAAGTATTCAACTCAAGAAAGTGGAAAATCAAGTTTAAGTAACATGTCATCCCAAGGTTCTAATTCAATGGAATCCAAAAATACAAATAGAATTACAGAAGAGTTCAAAAAGCGTAGGACCAGAGTTATACTTGGAGACAAATCAGAATTGGACAAGTATTTAAGTGAAGATGTGGAAGAAGTAAATGAGACTTTCGATATTTTGGGGTGGTGGAAAGGTAATAGGGAAAGATTCATTATCCTTGTACGTATTTCCCGTGATGTGTTGGCTTTTCCCATTTCTATTATTGCTTTGGAGTCTGCATTTAGCATGGGGGACGCATTCTCCTAATATGGTGGAAGCTCTCATATGTTCTCAAGATTGGATTAAAGTGAAGAATCGTATTGATGTGGAGGAAAATAGCGACTTTGCCGATAAATTTGAGTGTGGTAATAATTATTGTTTTTATTTATTTTATTGAACAAATAAAATAATTTATAAAAATAATGTGTTTAATTATATTTTTCAATTTTTAGCAATATCCAAGTTGAGCTTTGTTTCTAATGATGCCAATATTTTCGTGACTCAACTTGATTAATGACGAATTCGTCTCTCGATTCATCATTGCAATTTAATTTTTATAACCAAATGTTATACGCCAACTGAAATATAGTTATTTGATATGAGATATAAGTAAGTTGATCAGCCTATGAATAATTAAGTAATACGGTAGAATTTGTGGCCTAGTAGCTAGACATTTAACTTACATTTTATAAGAAGGACTGAATGACCCTCATTAGGCTTTAACGGTAGGCCCTCTTTGTTATGAAGATTTTTAGGCAATGAATCATATTTTTATTTAGAGGTTTAAATAAATATTTAAATGTTGACACCATAGCATTAAGGTTACAGTGATTGATTGCTTGACTTAGATTTTGAAATCTATTATTGTCAACATATCTGATTCTGTTTGAAAAGTCCTAATGTGGTGCTTAATTATTGACATTAGAGTGTTTTCTAGTTTATAATTATGGACTAACTTATTTAGTCCATAATAATAAACTATAAAACATTCTAATGTCAATAATTAAACCTGCAGCTGGTTGAGCTGTAATAATTTACAGTATTTAAATTATTCGATTGCTTGCTATGCTGATGACACCAACATCATCAATGCGACAAAGGAAGTTAGAAAGCCTTAGCTTCTGTTTTGTTCGACTTATACTATAGGTAGATTGTACTCTTTTATTATCCATAAATTTTGTATGATATCTAGCATTAGTGATACTTAGTTTATACTCAGCATTATTGATATTTTTTATGCTCATTGTGAACTTATTGGGATATCTAAGATGATACATACACTGACTCAATGGATACATGATTTATTTATGCAGTTACTGGATATCTTTTGCTTGTGTTGCATGTTGATGTTGCTCGTTGTTGTTATTGTTGTTGCTGTTCATGTTGCTGTTGAATTTTGCTTGTTCATGTTGCTGTTGGCTATTGTACAATTTGAACTGTTGGGTGATGGCTGCTAGCTGCTGAAAAGCCTAGAATTTGCTGCTCATGTTCATGTTACTACTAGTTGTTGTTGCATGTTGGATGTTTCTAGATTATAATTAGACTTTGTTAAGTCATAAACTTCGTTAAGGACAGTTAATTTGTTGCTGCAATGCTGTTGTATTGTTAATTTTAAACAATTAAATCAGTAATTTTAAATAATTAAACTACTGCTGTATTGTTAATTTGAAAAAGAGCACATGTTCACTTATTACCCGAATACCCGAATGTACAATTCGGTAATTCGATATTCGATATTCGGTATTTGGTAATTCGGTTAGTTCCAAATTTCGGTTAGTAAAATTATGGATAATTCGGTATTCAGTTATAACCGAATAGCCTATTCGGTTCGGTTATAACCGAATGATCACTTCTAGGTAAACGGAATGAACAGTAAACCAGTTCTCCCTCGGCTGAGTAAACCCGAGAACCTAAATTGCAAATCAATGACCGACCATTGTCAAAAATGGTAGAATAAACAAAAGAAAAGTTGAAAGCTTCCATTACCTCATTCGCATGAAGATGGACTGATGGATGATGGCCCAAGTCACCCAAAAGATCAGGGTTATGTACATGTATACCGGGAAGGTCCCAGTGCGGTGTGGAAGAAGAAGGAGTTGTATCTGCAATAGGGTCCTTCTGCTCGTCAATGGTATCCGCCCTCCCAACTCTAATGGGACAGATAACAAACTCGGCCAATCAACGCACCTGTCGGGTCGGTCTGGGCAAAGGAATAGTTGAAGCCACCCTCCTAAACCCAGAAGAAACCGTACGAGGGATAGACCTGCAGGGTTGGTCAGAATCCTTATCTGGAAACAAAAATCTCCAAATCGCCTCAGAAAGGGTGAGGTATGATTTACTTGTAAATTAATTGAGTAAGTGCATGACTTAATGACATTAGAATCCTAGAAGGTTAGAAATCACATCATGCATATCCTATGTGAAAACATGTATTAGCTTAAAATGCTTCCTCGGTAGCGTTAAAATTGCGTGCATATCAAATGCCCAGACTCTTGAATTTTTTTTTGCCAAAGTCTCCTTTATAAAACGGACTAACCGCATGCACATAGGCATGATCAAGTGGCCATTCTGTAGCATACCAATCCAAAATCATGAGCGTTTCATATATATGAAAAACATTAAAATTAAACTCAATATGGCATTTAAATTACCATGTGTACTTTATTTTGAAAATCTATGCTCATTTGTCCTCAAATATGATAAAGAGAGTAACCAAAAAGGGTGTAAAATAACTGTTTCAGAAATCAATTTTTTTCACATCAGAATGTTCATCATGGTAAAATACAAACATTTATTAGGCCCATTCATTTTTAGTAAGTTATCTAGGCATACATATTTGCTATAATGTGTTTAAACTTACTAACTATGAAATATAGCATTCTAACGGTCAAAACTTGAAAGAAATGGATGTAAATATTACCTGAAATGAGCAGAATGTTTGTACGGTGAAAGATTTTGAAAAAAGTAGCCCCAAATGAGTAGATCTGAGATGGAAGGTCCGGATTTCTCTGAAAGCTTCAAACTGAAAAGGACTTGTGAAAGGCCCAGGGGGTATAAAACCACCTGCGATCTTTAGCGGGTATACCTACAAAATTCGTAGGTCTACTTGCAGAAGTTCGTGGTGGGTCCCACCCACTGTGTTTTCATCCGATTTAAGGTCTGGCAGGTCTCCCGAAAGCTGAAAAGTCAAACCAGGAAAAAAGGTTCTACACGATTAAGCGAAAGGGGCCTGAAATGTGGAAACATAAAGTCAATCTTTGACAAATGAAAATCTTCATGCAAGTCACTAGTGTAAATCCGAATGAAGCCTCGTGAATGTCAACATTAGAGCCAGTTGAAAACTACATTCAATAAAGCATCATGAAAGCCTGACAGTGTCAGTTATTCAAAACTATCTCCATCGGGAAGGACCGTAGATGGAATCTGTTATAAAACGAATCTCCAGCTAAGGCACCGAGAAGGACTGGTGATGATCAACCATTGTAAACAACTATTCAAGTAGGCATCAAGGAAGTTCAATGATGGTCAAACCTTGAACACTACCGTTCGAGTAGGTATCAAATCAGTTCAGTAATGATCGACTATTGTAAACTACCGTTCGAGTAGGCTCAAGGAAGTTCGATGATAGTCAACTCTTTAAACTACTGTTCGAGTAGGTATTAAATCAGTTCTATGATGGTCAACCTTGTAAACTACCATTCGAGTAGGCATTGAGCAGATGTTATCATTGTGATCTCTATCCCCGACAACAACAACGGTATTCAACCAAATTAAAAATCCAAATCGTTGGTGATAGCCCCAACATAGCGTCGGGAAGGATCTGATGATGTAAACTGGTGTAAACTATTATCACGATAAACATCGAGAATCTCCAATGAGGCCATTATCCCCAGCAGAGGTGAAGTCAAAAAGCGTATCTGAAGATAAAGAACGTTGGTGACAACACCAACGTTGTATTCAGAAAGTTCCAGTGGTATCAGCCATTGAAAAACCTCCCCAACAAGGATGTTGAAAACATCTCTAAAACATTTTGTCTAATCAGTTTTGGTAGCACTAATGGATACTCTAAACCGTTGGCTTCAACGCAACATAGGCATCGAGAAGGTTCGATGATGAAAGCTCTGCAAACTACCGTTCAAGTAGGCATCGAGAAGGTTCGATGATGAAAGCTCTACAAACTACCATTCGAGTAGGCATCGAGAAGGTTCGATGAGGAAGGCTCTGCAAACTACCGTTTAAGTAGGGATCGAGAAAGTTCGATGGTGAAAGCTTTGTAAACTACCATTCGACTAGGCATTGAAAAAGTTTAGAGATGAAAACTCTGTAGACTACCGTTCGAGTAGGCATTGAGAAAGTTCGGTGATGAAAGCCTTTGTAAAATACTATTCTAGTAGGCATCGAAAAAGTTCGATGATGAAAGCTTTGTAAACTACCGTTCGAGTATGTATCAAGAAAGTTCGGTGATGAAAGCGGGTATAAACTATCTTTTGAGTAGGCATCAAGGCAGTTCAATGGAAACTGTCATTGACAACTCCATCCCCATCAGAAATGGAGGGAGCAGTCAGTGATAGAATATTGTTGGAAGTAACTCCAAACAAAAAACATTTAGTATCCATAACATCATATTATGCCGCATTGCATGACATCATTTAATCTTGTCATATTTAAAAAGTCTAATAATATTTAACATGTTCATTCCACTACATTGCATGAACATGATAAAGAGGGGCATTTGTACACACTCAAAATTTCGCATTCGTGTTACTAACCATGCTGGAGGGTAAAATCATCTTTTATCTACCAGAGACAAACTTGGAATTCAAAATCATCAAACCAACCCCTGACAACAGCAGCGAAAAATCATCAAACCAGACCCCCGATAACAGCACCGGGAAATCATCAAACCAGACCCCCGACAATAGCACCAGGAAATCATCAAACTAGAACCCCAACAACAACACCAAAAAATTATTAAACCAAACCCATGACAATAGCACCGGGAAATCATCATACCAACCCCCGGTAATAGCGCCGGGATATCATCAAACCAGACTCCCGACAATAACCCCGGGAAGTTATCAAACTAGAACCCCGGCAACAGCACTGGGAAATCATCACAGTAGAACTCCGATAATAGCATCGGGAAATTTTCAAATCCAACCCCGGAGGCAGCCTCGGGATATCAAATCAATCTTTAGAGACAACCCTGAAGCATCAAGTCTGTGACAACCAGAGAATTTGGACAATTTAATAAAATCTTACAAGATTGAATAAAGGTTAAATAATAGACCTAAACAGAAAATAAGTGTATGGATTTGACATTTTTGGGAAGGAATTTTGTGAATTTAAAAATTTTTTGTGAAGGTTTACAGTGTTAAGGGTATAAGTGTATATGTTCTGTGTATACTGTCATATATGTGTACAGTATGTGGTTAAGGGTCAAGGGATGACCAGATAAATTATATTAGTGACAAACTTTAATAATATATTAAGAACCTCGACATTCAGTTAGAAAACCCTAACGATTGATAAGAAACCCTAATATCGGCTCTGGAAACCCTAATTTCAGTACTGGGAATTCAAAACCCTAATTCGGAATACCAAAACCCTAATTTGGGAGATCAAAAGATAAGTATAAGGTTTTTATGTATTGATTATAAGTATAATTAGGGATAACCCTAATTGATTAGTTAGAAAACCCTAATTTCTAAACAAGAAACCCTAATGTATAATTAGGGAAAACCTAATTGGTAATTTAGCAATTTTAATGTTAATTAGAATACGTTAATCCTAATTATAAGCCCTAATGTGATTAGGAAACCTTAATATAATTAGGAAACCCTAATTATAAATTAGAAATCTTAATTTCTATTTTAAAACCTAATTAGTAAATGCTAAAAATTTAAATTATAAAACCTTAGGATTAAAGCCTAAGGGTCAAACCCTAAGGTTTAAAACCTAAGGGTTATGTTAGATTATATGATTGCCATTAAAATGGGAAGCCAAATGACCAATGTAACCTTTTTGCATATTTTAATGAGATGGAGTGTAGATCTTTCCCTATTTGTGGTTGGTGACCAACTCTAGCTAGTCATGTGCTCAATATACCAGATATCTCAGCCAACTTGCTATAAGAGATTCATTACATCAAATTATATAGATTAAAGAGAGAGAGAAAGTCAAAAGAAAGCCTCGTTTATACTCTTACACTTAACCAAGCCATTCTTTCTCCTAAGTTTTGAAATTCTTAAGTTATTCAGTCCCTAGTATGATCCATAGCTTGCCAAGGATCAGAATCAAGAGTCAGATTCAAGGATCAAAGCTTAAAAAGGTATAAAAACCTAAACTTAGAAATCTATGTGATCCATGTTATTTGTTGTTGTTTATTATTTAAAGTTGAGTATTAGGATGTTATTGAGTGATTTGGGTTGCTATAACATAGATCCATAATATCTAGATGCACGAAATTAGAGTTTTGAGAAACTATTCATGAACCCTAAAAAGTTGTCTGACAAGTATATGTCAGGGCTTCTAGATCTGTGTGTGTTAGGTGTTATGTGTGTTTTATGTTATAGATTTGTTCTCTGTCATGTGGAGAGTAGACTGTAAGTGGAATCACCTCTATACCTTGTCTAGATCTCTAGATATATGTGGTCAAACATGGTTGACCGAGCACGGAATCTGTTTCTGGGCAACCCAGAAAATTCCCAGATTTCCTAGAATTTTTGACAAGCACTTTCAAGGCCTATGATCTTGCTACTAACAAGTGATTTGGCCATGTTTGTGTAATAGATTTGTAGTCTGGCATGAGAAGTACACACCCAAGCCTTTAGATCACTTAGATCTTACATAGAATCAAAGATATTGCAGGTCAAACTAGAGTTGACCACCTGTTTTGTTGCATTTCTAGAAAACCCAGAAAGATGATGAACAAGGTTTCTGACATGGTTTGACCATGCCAGATCTTGCTCATGTGATGATGTTATGATGATATGATGTAATAAAAATGTACACTGACATGTATGCTATAAGATTTGACCATTAGAACACATTGAGTAAGTCTCAAGTTCAAGATATAAGGATCTAAATATAGCACCATGAACTGTGTTCTTCATTTTCTGGAAGACCCAGAAATGAAGAACAACTCTGTCAGACTTTTTGGAGGCTTAGATCTTTCTGGTAGATTGTTGTATGGCCATGGAACCAATTGATAATAGTAGTAATACATGAATACTACAATCCTAACACTTTAGCTACCCAGAAAACATAAACACCAAGGATCTAGCACTGGTTAAACAAGACACCTCGTTAACTGAGTATGAAGATCTGGGTAGGCTCAAGAACATGAAGAACACCTATAGCGACGGTTCTGTCACTATAGGCCCCCTTTAGTGACACTTAAATTAGAAAATTAATATTTTTTTTTAAATAGAGAAAGTTAGTTTTTAAATATTAAAAATACAAAATAAATTCTTAAAAATTATTTTAAAGCCTAAAAATGGGTTTTTAATAATTTTGAGTATATTTCATTAATATATAATATTTTTGGAATATTAATGGTATTAATTTATTTAGTTTTAATATTAAATAAATTACTTAAAAAGGTTTTAATACTTGAAAAATTATTTAAAATTATATTATGGTATAAGAAAATATTTTAAGTTATTTTTAATGACTTTTTAATAATTTGAGATGAATTTCATTAATAATTTATTATTAATGGTAATTAATTAATTTAATAAATGTATTAAATAAATTATGGAAAAATAGAATTAATGATTTAAAAATTGTATAAAAATAATTTAATGGTTATAAAAATATTTTAAGTTATAAAATATAACTTTTGATATTTGGTCATGAAAAACATTAATATTTTAATATTAAGGACAATTATTTAATAATGGTTTTAATTAATTTAAAATCATTTAAATGCAATAATAAAGTATTAAAAATACTTTGAGATATTATAAATATATTATAATATTATGTTAAGAATTTCATTAATATTTAATATTAAATAAATATTAATGATAATTTAATTAAGTGGTATTTAATTCATATAAATATGATATTTATGATTGAAAAATCATGATACATGATAATAATTACTTAAAAATTATTATGAGCATTTAAAAATTATTTTTATTGATTAATTAATTATTTAAGATAATTGTGTTGCGTTTAGACAGAGTCTTAAGGAAATTAGGCTCGAGAATTATTCGACTAGGCCGTCAGGATGTTAAAATAGTACCGAACTTAACTCAGATTGCAATAGTTTGACTTGATACTAGGTCTTATGTGTTGTATAGACGGATAAGATTATGTGGTAATGTGTTTATGTTATTTTATACTGTGATGATATTATTCTAATATTTGAAGATCGGTATTATCTATATTAAGTATTCAGTCAAAGCTAAATAGAATGCATAGCAGTAATCAACCGAACAGGCAAGTATCCTAAACCCTTGCATTACTTTATTCAACGAATATCGTAAGCAAGTCTCTAAACCTTATCTCTTTGAATGCAAGTTCCCTTACTCAACTATTGTGCAAGTTTTCTTTAACTCGACTTCGAGTTGTTCTTTCAAATATGCTTATGGATAATCAATGTCGATTACCATGTCTATGAATTATTGATTCACACTCTGTGTATATTGCATGTGTTCATCAGGTAGGAAAGGCTGATCACCTTGATTACCATTCGGTCCAGATATAGTTATTCATGTTCAATGTTCATTCAGCAATGAAAATTTATTCATGCTAGTTCACAATTATATTGTAGAATTTTAGTCAGCCTATTGTTCAATTCTTTCCATCATGATATATCCTTAATTTATTGAACTTAAACTTGCTGGGTAAACTTATTGCTCACCCTTGCTATATCATGATAAACATTGCAGATTAGGACGGATACGTCAGATACATGAAAAGACAAAGACAAGTACAGCTTGGGATTATATGTGTAGCTAAATCTATAACATTCATGTATAATAATAACACTATATGATTATATGTTAGATATGATATTGATTCAGGTTTTAAGTAAAAATTCTCGACCTTGGGAATAATGTGTAAAGTTTAATGTATAAACAATACATGTTTATATCTTCTGCAATACTTATAGAATTAGTGTACCAGATTTGTGGTGATTTGGGACTCGGATTTGGGGATGCTACATTTAGTATCAGAGCTGTAGGTTATAAACCTTAGGTAGGGTTACTTGAGACTAATAACCGCAGTGATTAGGATAAGATCTAAATCACATAGAGTTAGTAAGTCGGTAAGATTCAAAGACGATTCTCGGCGAGTACAAAAGACATGGAGTTCCCTAACTCTGATAATAAAGGTGAACAGTAGTGATGAATAGATAGAGTCTAAAAGACTAAAAGTACAGGGATAGGAGATCGTAAAACAAAATGATCATAATATAGAATTGAATCGTAATATATACGATGAGATCACCCCGTGATCTGATAAGGTTATAACAGGGAATAGATTGAAAAGTTTATGGCAAGAATGTTATGTGTAAGTTGTACTATGAATTGGTACATGTGACGCCCCCAAAATTAGGTATACATCACCCATCTTGTGTAGTCAGATACATGGTACAGAATTTAAATACAACTTACTAATATAAGCTGTCTGTGTACAATCTGACATAAAGCGTGAGTTTGAATACAAATATTGTCTACTAGATATTATACAAACTCAAAAGGAGTCCTCATTACAATTATTATCACACTATTTCACGAGAATAGTGAGGACTACTAATGCTATCCTACGGACCATTACTCCTAGTTCCCCGACTCGTCCCGGCTATATTCTCATTTCTCAAGAGAACGATTGAAAGAAAGGGTGAGCTCAACTAGCTTAGTAAGAAATATTATGACTAAGATAATGCGAGAATAAATTATCATTAGCCTACAAACGATTGTTAAACCGATAAAATATAATGAACATCAAGTTTAACTACTGGTGAACCAACAATCCATTAAAAGAGTTAAGTAGAAAATAAAATCTACTATCTTTTATGATTTAAAGGTTTTTCATCATTGTTATATGTGAGACTCAAACTTTAATAAATATTCCACATCATTGAATCACCCCACACACTTCTGACCAAAGATATTCTTTAGTATCACGACCACAATTATTCATGCACTACGACCAAGAATAGTTGTGTATTCATTTATGGTCATGATCATGCCAACAACTGTCCATCAATGCACTACTACCATTTGAGGATTTTTACCATATCATTTGTAACATTACGGTCATGATTACCTTTGAATAGTCTCCGGTCATAATCATACCAAGTCCATCTATGCACTACTGGGCCTGAGATGACTTTCAATATAATATAAACATGAGGATGATGACAATGATATAAGAATTCAATAAAAGAAGTTCAAGAATTAATTTGTCTAGGAACCAATAACATCCAAATATCAACATGATCTTTGCTTTGTAGAGTAAAAATTCAAGAATCTCGAGAAGAATATTTCTATGAAAGGATCTTTGGATGAAGCTTAAATATCAAGAATATTCCACTAATTTCATGGAGTATAGAAGTCAAAGTTTTAACCAACTAGGTATAATAAAGAATGGAATAACAAAAGAAATCACCATGCATGCGATAGGCCGCTTGACAAAAGCGAGTTATTCCAACAGAATAATAAAGAATGGAACCGGTCCCAGGCGTAAAAGACATGAGCAGGATGTTCCAAATAATAATAATAAAGACGGGAACCGAGGTGGGTGTAAAACACACGCACGAGGATGTTCCAATGAATAATAATAAAGAGCGGAACCAGTTAGGTGTAAAACACACAGATAGGATGTTCCAGCGAATAATAATAAAGAGCGGAACCAGTTAGGTGTAAAATACATGCATGGATATTCCAATGTAATAATAAAGACGGAATAATATAAGGATTTCACCAAGTATAGGGAGTCGCGCGATACTGAGTTATTCCAATAGAATAATAAAGAATGGAATAATGAAGTTCTCTTCGTGAATAAGAAAGAATAACACCCCTTACGGGTACAACAAATAATATCCCTTACCTTAGAAGAACTGAATATTGGAAAAGTGAAGTAGCAGAATACTTTTCTTCTTTCTCTATAATTTTCTCTCTAGAGTTTGGTGAATTCGTAAGAAATAATGAAGGAATGAGCTTTCTATTTATAGAAAAAGCGAGGGTGGCTCTTGGTCTTAATGAAGGGTCAAAATGACTCTTGGTAATATTGAAGAGACAACTACTATTTGCGAAAGGATAATTAACCTGGAACCAGAAGAGGCGAGTTAACTCTTGGTAATATTGAAGGGACAACTACTATTTGCGAAGGGGTAATTACTATTGACGAAGGTAATTACTATTGACAAAGGTAATTACTATTGAAGAAGGTAATTACTATTGACGAAGGTAATTACTATTGAAGAAGGTAATTACAATTGACGAAGGTAAATACTATTGACGAAGAGACTCTTAGATGATGACATATGGGCCCCCCATAAAATAATCAAACTTACCACAAACGTCTCATAACAGACTCTTTATATACATCAAGGATTGAATAAATATTACCACAAATCATTTTATTTTAATCAACACATATTTAATCTTTCAACAATTATTAATCATTTATAACTTGTCGTCTCAATTAATAATATAACATATTATACGGATGATCTTGTGACAATAATTGAATCAATAATATAAGAGATATGATCAAAGAATTCTTTGTAGTAATAATTGAGTATAGCTAAGTGACTTCTCACGTAAGCATCAATAATCAATACCATGTACTACTATGCAACTGACCAGACGTATTCTTGTACTTTTACCACCGGGTAGTTCAAGCGGTTTTAACGGTAACACCTCTGTAGTTATTTTTATAGAAATATAATTTTGTCGATTTTAACTAACGACATAATACTTACATTATGGGGTCCACTAATGATTGAGCCGTAATCGCACGAATATTCCCCGACAAAAGAATATTCCCCAACCAAACGAATATTTTATAACAACTTGCTTACTTTTGCAAAATTTATAAATATTACCCACAACTATAACATTATATCAAATTTATTCCATAATATTCAAAAATAATATTTATAGAAAATTCATCTTTATTTATAAAAGTTGGGGTCTTACAACCTCCCTTCTTATGAAATTTAAGCCCTCGAAATTAGGGTGCGATACACGGTATGTCGAAGAGGTAAGGATACCTTGATTTCATTTGATTCTAACTCCCAAGTCATTTCCTCAACATCGTGGTTCCTCCACAAAACTTTGACTTGAGGTATAACCTTGGAGCGTAGAATATGTTCCTTCTTATCCAAAATTTGAACAGAACCTCTTCATACGTCAAATCTTCCGCTATTTAAATCCGGTTCTAACTCAATAATATGGTTCGGGTCTTTCACATATTTACGTAACATGGATATGTGAAAAGCGTTATGAACACGAGAGACATATTTGGCGGTAAAAGCGAGTCTATAGGCCACAGTTCCTACTCGATAGAGGATTAAAATGGACCGATGAATCGAGGATTAAGTTTTCTCTCTTTCCAAATCTTGTAACTCCTTTCCATGGAGCAACTCTTAACATCACATGATGTCCTATATCGAATTCCACGTCCTTTCGATGAAGATCAGCATAACTCTTTTGTCGATTTTGTGAGGTTTTTATACGTTGTCGAATCGTTTGTATCTTTTCCGTAGTCATACGTACCATCTCGGTCCCAACAACGTTGCTTCACCCACCTCATCCCAAAGATCTTTGAGAAGCGACACTTTCTTCCATACAACGCTTGAATGGAGCCATGCTAATACTTGCTTGATAAGCTGTTGTTGTAGGAAAACTCCACCAATGGTAAGAACTTGTCCCAACTTCCCTTGAAATCAAGGACACGAGTCTTAATAGATCTTGAGTTTGAATAGTCCTCTCCATTTGTCCGTCCAGTTTGAGGATGATATGCCGAAGCTAAATCGTAAGTCTGTGCCCATAGCTTTTTGCAAACTAACCCAAAATCGTGAAGTGAATCTTGGGTCTCGATCGGAAACTATGGATAAGGCATACCATGCAGTCTTACAATCTCGTTTATATACATCTGAGCAAGACTTTCAAGTGTATAAGTTTTCGTATTGGTAAGAAATGAGTCGACTTGGTCAATCTATCAACAATGACCCAAATCGCATCAATGCCTTGAGAAACCTTAGGAAGGCCGTGCTTGAAATCCATGGTAATGTGCTCCCACTTCCATTCGGAATTTCAAGTGGTTGCAATGGATCTTTTGGTACTTGATGCTCCGCTTTAACTTCGTTGACAAGTTAGACACCTTGAGATAAACAACGCTATCTCTCTCTTCATATTGCTCCACCAAAATGTATGATGAATATCATGATACATTTTGGTACTCCCGAGATGGATTGCAAATGGTGTGTTGTGCGCCTCCATCATGATATTATACTTTAAATCGTGGTCGTTAGGAACACAAAGTCCGGAGTTGACTCAAGTATTCCTTCTTCATCAATTCTTGCTTCCTTGATAGCACCTTCTTGCACTTTCTTCCTCATACGCATCGGCTCCAGTGCCAGTAGCTTGAGCGACTTTAACTTTATCGATTAAAGTCGGTTCTACTCAGATACTCGCTATCATCACATGCGTCCACGGAGTCTTTAACTCTATCTCCTTCCTTTGCAAGTCACACAAAATGGGCCTGCGTTGACAATATCGCTTTTCGTACTTGCATATGATCTTCTACTCACGCGCGTCACTACCACGTTCGCTTTTCCAAGATGGTATTGGATGGTATGATCATAATCTTTCAGCAGTTCAAGCCAACGTCGTTGTCGCATGTTGAGTTCCTTTTGAGTGAAGAAATATTTGAGGCTTTTATGATCCAGTAAAGATCTCCACTTTCTCCCCATACAAGTAATGCCTCCAAATTTTAAGTGCAAAGACAACAATTTGCCAACTCTAGATCATGAGTAGGATAATTCCTCTCATATTCTTTGAGTTGTCGCGAGGCATAAAGGCTATAACTTTTCCATGTTGCATGAGAACACATCCCAACCCTTTGCGCTCAAGCATCATTGTAGATGACAAATCCTCGAGGCGGATGGTATTGTCGAGCGGTCTTTGAAATAAGTCTCCTCTTGAGTTCTTGAAAACTCTTCTCACATTCTTCGCTCCAACCAAACTTTGTATCTTTTCGAGTCAATTTGAGTCGATGGAGTAGCGATTCGAGAAAATCCTTCCACGAATCTCCGATAATAACCAACTAAACCGAGAAAGCTCGTACTTTGGTCATCGATTTAGGTTGTTCCCGACTTTGAATAGCTTCAATCTTTTTGGTGGGTCAACGGATATTCCATGACTTGATACCACGTGCCCAAGGAATGCTACTTCTTCAAGCCGAACTCGCATTTCTTCAACTTGGCATAAAGCTTATATTCACGAAGCTTTTGGAGTGTCGACTCAAGTGTTGCTCATGATCTTCACGACTTTTGGAATAAATAAGGATGTCATCAATAAAGACGACCACAAAGTGATCTAAATATTCCTTGAATACCGGTTCATCATATCCATGAAGGCGGCGAGGAGCATTAGTCAATCAAAGGACATGACTAGGAATTCATAATGCCCATATCGAGTTTCGAAGCCGTCTTTGGAATGTCACGGTTCTAATCTTCAATTGGTGATATCCGGAACGAAGATCAATCTTTGAAAAGAATTTGGCTCCTTGCAAGTTGGTCAAACAGTCATCAATACGTGGTAATGGATACCTATTTTGATGGTGACATGATTCAACTCCCGATAATCAATACAAAGTCGCATACTCCCATCTTTCTTCTTCACGAATAGAAGCAGGAGCACCCCAAGGAGAAGTACTAGGACGAATAAAGCCAATGTCTAACAATTCTTGCGGTTGGGTCTTTAACTCGAAGTTCAATAGAGCCATTCGATATGGGCCTTTGGAAATATGTTTTGTATCTAGGGTTCAAGGTCGATACAAAATTCAATTTTCACGCCCGGGGTAGGCTAGGAAGTTCTTTGGGAATACGTCAGAAATTTATTAACAATAGAAATATCGTTCAAAAGCGGCGTATTTTTGTTTAAATCGTGACATGAGCTAAGAAAGCTTGACATCCGCTTTTTCAATAAACAAATAGCTTTATGGCTTGAGATGACCGTGATTGATTTTAATGGTTTGGTCGTTTGAATTCGCATAATAGGTTGATTAGGAATATGAAAGCTAACAACCTTACGAAAACAATCAATTTTGCATGATAAGTAGTTAACCAATCAATCCCTAGAATCACGTCAAATGCAAGTATTTTTAATGAAATAAGATTGACGAGTAATGTGAGGGTACCGATTTGAACCAAACAAGACTTATAAGCGGTGGATGTAATGAAGGTTTCTCCCAACGGAGTTTCCACAGATAAGTCAAAGTCTAATTTCTCCGAGTCAAATTTAATCGATGAGCGCAAGTAGGAGAAATAAAAGAATGGGTAGAACCAGGTATCAAATAAAGTATAGACTTCATTAGAGTTTATGATAAGCTTATCCGTGATGACCTCATTCGGGTTCCTTGCTCTCTGGGAGGTCACAACAAACGCTCTCCCTTGCACTACCGGTTTTGACTTTTCTGAGACGGCCTTTGGTGCCTCCATCCTAGTTGAATTTGTCTTCGGTAAACGACAAAATCGAGCTAAGTGACATTCTCTTCCACAATTATAACATGCTTTGGCGGCATGGCGCTTGATTGGATCGATGTGTCCCTCTCCTCGCATTTGAAGCATATGATAGGTGGTCTTTCTCCTTCCTTAACAACGGTCTTTGGTCTTTGACGTCTTTCCATCATTGTTGAATCTCCTTTTCTTGAAATGTCCATTCTTATTGTTTTGGCCCTAATTACCACCGAAGTGGTTACCATATCCGCTTTGTTGATTCCCTCCACGCTTGTTGTCACCGCTCGATGACTACTCTCATTTGTATTATAATTTTGCTTTTGCTCTCTTTTAGTTTCGTTGACTCATTATCGCGCTCCACTAACTGAGCCCTATTTACAACATCTGAATACAAACACAGTTTATGAGAAATAAGATGTTGACGTATCTCCGACTTCAAACCTCTTAAAAACATTCGCGCCATTCTCTCTTCATTATCCACCAAGTGGGGACTTAAACCGTGATAACTCCGCAAATTTTGCCTCGTATTGCGACACGGTCCATATTGTTTTATTCAACTTGATAAACTCCACCTCCTTCATGTGGCGAATACTTTCGGGAATGTATTTGTCGTTGAATGACTCTGGAACTTCTCCCAAGATATCTTGACAAAGAAGTTGAGTACGTTTTACCGATTCCCACCGATGTCGCCTCTCGCGCAACATAAAGGTGGCAAAGGAACCTTTGCTCCTCGGAGCATCCCAAGACATCAAATATCTTGGTAATCTGCTTTATCCATGCTTCCGCTGAAGTGGTTTTGGCTCTCCCTTAAACTCCGGTGGTCCCGGCTCCTTGAATTGTTTAGCGGTGACCGCTTACGAGAGTTTTCCGTGTTTCCACCTACATTTTGGACAGGAGTCGCTCTCGCTTTCATTTGTTCCATGAATTGCATAAAGCCTCTGAACATTTGATCATTCATCATTTGGTCGGTGTTGTTGTTGTTTGCATGAGGATTGTCGCCTTCGATGCACATTATCACGATTATTGATATGTGGTGAATCAACGATCGCTTTGTGCTCCATTGCTATTCTCAACATTCTCGGATGTCATTTTCGAGATCATCGCCACAAAACAAAAGGTTAATTGACATGTAACAAATTATCCCTATATCTGATTGACCAATAAAATAGCACATAAACTTAGGTAGGTCATACTAGCGAAGGTATTCCCAAATCTCTCCCTCCTAGTACTATTCTCACATCTTAGCCAGGATCATATCCTAAGCTCGATACCAATTATAACGCGCCCCCAAAATTAGGTATACATCACCCATCTTGGGTAGTCGGATACATGGTATGTAATTTAAATACAACTTACTAATATAACTGCTGTGTACAATACGACATAAATAAAGCAGTGAGTTTGAATACAAATATTGTCTACTAGATATTATACAAACTCAAAAGGAGTCCTCATTACAATTATTATCACACTACTTCACGAATAGTGAGGACTACTAATGCTATCCCTCGGACCATTACTCAAGTTCCCGACTCGTCCCAACTATATTCTCATTTCACGAAGAGAACGGTGAAAGAAAGGGTGAGCTCAACTAGCTCAAGAAGAAATATTATGACTAAGATAATGAGAATAAATTATCATTAGCCTACTAATGATGTTAAACCGATAAAATATAATGAACATCAAGTTTAACTACAATGAACCAAAGAATCCATTAAAAGAGTCAAGTAGAAAATAAAATCTACTATCTTTTATGATTTAAAAGTTTTTCATCATTGTTATAGTTGAGACTCACTTTAATAAATATTCCACATCATTGAATCACCCTTCGCACTACTACCGAGGATATTCTTTAATATCACAACCACAATTATTCATACTACTGCCGAGAATAGTTGTGTATTCATTTATGGTCATGATCATGCCAACAATCTGTCCATCAATGCACTACTACCATCGAGGATTTTTACCATATCATTTGTAACATTACGGCCATGATTACAATCGAATAGTCTCGGTGTCATAATCATACCAAGTCCATCTATGCACTCATGAGCCATACGATGACTTTCAATATAATATAAACATGAGGATGATGACAATGATATAAGAATTCAATAAAAGAAGTTCAAGAATTAATTTGTCTAGGAACCAATAACATCCAAACTGTCAACATGATACTGCTTTGTAGAGTAAAAATTCAAGAATATGAGAAGAATATTTCCATGAAAGGATTTGGATGAAGCTTTAAATATCAAGAATATTCCACTAATTTCATGGAGTATAGAAGTCAAAGTTTTAACCAACTGGGTATAATAAAGAATGGAATAACAAAAGAAATCACCATGCATGCGATAGCCGCATGACAAAAAGTTATTCCAACAGAATAATAAAGAATGGAACCGGTCGGCAGAAAAGACACAGACGAGGATGTTCCAACAGAATCATAATAAAGAGCGGAACCAGTCCGGTGTAAAACACACATGCAGCGAGGATGTTCAGCAAGAATAATAATAAAGACGGAACCAGTGTGGGTGTAAAACACATGCATGTGATGTTCAAGCAGAATAATAATAAAGATTTTAACCGTGTCCGGTGTAAAACACACGCACAAGATATTCCAATGAATAATAAAGACGAAATAATATAAGGATTTCACCAAGTATAGAGGAGTCGCGTATACAAAGTTATTCCAACCGAATAATAAAGAATGGAATAACAGAAGTTCTCTTCATGAATAAGAAAGAATAACACCCCTTACGGGTACAACAAATAATATCCCTTACCTTAGAAGAACTGAATATTGGAAAAGTGAAGTAGCAGAATACTTTTCTTCTTTCTTTATAATTTCTCTCTGTAGTTTCAAATTGAATTCGTAAGAAATAATGAAGGAATGAGCTTTCTATTTATAGAAAACCGAGGGTGGCTCTTGGTCTTAACGAAGGGTCAAAATGACTCTTGGTAATATTGAAGAGACAACTACTATTTCATGAAGGGGTAATTAACCCTTGGAACAATCAAGAGGCAAAGTTAACTCTTGGTAATATTGAAGGGACAACTACTATTTGCGAAGGGGTAATTACTATTGACGAAGGTAATTACTATTGTGAAGGTAATTACTATTGAAGAAGGTAATTACTATTGATGAAGGTAAATACTATTGATGAAGAGACTCTTAGATGATGACATATGGCCCCCCCATAAAATAATCAAACTTACCACAAACGTCTCATATGAGACTCTTTATATACATCAAGGATTGAATAAATATTACCACAAATCATTTTATTTTTAATCAACACATATTTAATCTTTCAACAATTATTAATCATTTATAACTTGTCGTCGTCTCAATTAATAATATAACATATATTATACGGATGATAATCTTTGTGACAATAATTGAATCAATAATATAAGAGATATGATGCAAAGAATTACTATAGCAATAATTGAGTATAGCTAAGTGACTTCTCACGTAAGCATCAATAATCAATACCGTCAGTGCTACTATGCAAACCACGCCAGATATTGTACTTTTACCAACGGGTAGTTCAATGCTTTAACAGTAACACCTCCGTCGTTATTTTTATAGAAAGATAATTTTGTCATTTTCTAACTACGATAATACTTGGTTGTGGGTCCACCAATGATTGAGCCGTCGTACGAATATTTCCCGACAAAAAGAATATTCCCCAACCAAACGAATATTTTATAACAACTTGCTTACTTTGCAAAATTTATAAATATTACCCACAACTATAACATTATATCAAATTTATTCCATAATATTCAAAAATAATATTTATAGAAAATTCATCTTTATTTATAAAAGCTGGGGTCTTAAAGTACAGATTCAGGAAAGGACTATGAATACGAGTTGAATAAAATTCGTATTGAGAAGGGAGTTAAGATTAAGTAGGGATTTCAATTGAGGACCCATGTCTCAGCAGCTGAGTTGTATGATTCCTTGTTATGGGCGGGGAATTGTACTTGGTGTAAAATGTTTGTGTCGCTCTATTTGCTATATACCTGTTGAGAAGGTGATTCTTTTCTCAGGTATATAACAGATAGGTAGGGTATAGGTAGAGAATATAGGATTAAGTACGAGTTCTTAAAACTCATACTTATGGTAAGTTCGTGACTCATGATAATATGAAATGTTTATGAACCCCTCGGCGAATGGACGTCAAAGGTCTAACTAGGAAAAGTTCTTAAACTCATATGATTGTGGGAAGTTCCTGAACTCATAAGTGCGGTAAGTTTGAAGAACTGGGTATAGTTTTGTGTGAATGGACTATTAAGGATTATAGGAATAGACAGATTGTTTAAGGAATTGATTATTAGTGGAGACATAGGTTTTTCCAAAACTCCTAGCTATGCTGGACTTCGAACCTTTTGACATCAAGCTAAATACGCACTATGTGCTTTTGAAAATGAATTTTTGTTCTTAACTCTTGGTGACCATTGTGTATGTGTGGACTTCGGAACACCGACACATCGTTACCTATTAAAATGATAAAAAACTGATTTGCAATGATTTTTAAACGGTTTAGAGTATAGTCTATGCTATTTGTTTCGGCTAGATGAAAATAATTTGAAACATCAAAATGTGTTTTAGTTATCATTAATGTATCATGTAACCTGATGCAAGAATGATAAAGAAATGATGGAGTTGTAATTACATGAATACTTAGTGTTGAATTCGATTGAAAAATTGTTGTCCCACTATTGTATGATGTGTTATGACAAAGTCATATAATGACGACATCCTCAAATGGGCTGTTAAATACAGTACGGTATCATGGCGTCATCTTCCAAATATTTTCAAAATTGTTAATTTGCCAATGGGGTTTGACTATATATTAATATTTCGTTTAAAATTGATTATTGGTATGAGTCTAAGCTATTTGATTCAGCTAGGCAAACGTTTATAAAACTCTAAGCGTTCTTTGAAAATTTTGCCGAACCAAATTATTTTGGTGCGAATTCCGATAAAGACTGAGGTAAGAAAATTTTTGTGTGCCCAAGGCGAATAAGAGGAACGGGGAAAAATTATTCCTACCAGCAGTACTTGATCAGTACAGGGCAAACCAGAATCACCCTTTGTGTTCGTAAGTTATGACGGTTTGCGGATGAATTTCTGTATAAACCTTTTCAAAAATGAAAGTTCATAGTCTATATGACTCCTCATTATGATTTCAAAATTTTAACTCTATTAAGTGATATTGTGGGTAGCATGTGGTGATGAGTATGAAAGTTCTAAGGTGTAAGTTGAATTTCGGGGATGAAATTCTTAGAAGAAGGGGTGAATGTGACAACCCGAGAATTTGGACAATTTAATAAAATCTTAAAAGATTGAATAGAGGTTAAATAATAGACCTAGATAGAAAATAAGTGTATGGATTTGACATTTTTGGAAAGGAATTTTGTGAATTTAAAAATTTTTGGTGATGGTTTACAGTGTTAAGGCTATAAGTGTATATGTTCTGTGTATACGGTCATATATATGTACAGTATGTGGTTAAGGGTCAAGGGTTGGCTAGATAAATTATATGAGTGACAAACCCTAATAATATATTAAGAACCTTGACGTTTAGTTAGAAAACCCTAATGATTAATAAGAAACCCTAATATCGGCTCTAGAAACCCTAATACCGGTACCAGGGATCCAAAACCCGAATTTGGAATACCAAAACCCTAATTTGGGAGATCAAAAGATAAGTATAAGGTTTTTATGTATTGATTATAAATATAATTAGGGATAACCCTAATTGATTAGTTAAAAAACCCTAATTTCTAAACTACAAACCCTAATGTACAATTAGGGAAAACCTAATTGGTAATTTAGCGATTTTAATGTTAATTAGAACACTGTAGACACTCAAAATTTTCTGCATACTTGTTACTAACATTGCAGGAGGGCAGATTAGTCTTTTAGAAATAACCCTGGAAGACAGCTCACATCCATTTCGGATACTACCGGAAGTTCAGTCTCAACCCCAAAACACACACCGGGAGTATCAATTCCAACCTCAGAGATAACCCCGAGTTTCGTCCTTGTAGATAACCCCAAGGAATGCTATTGCAATTCCGACGATAACTTCGGAAATACTTGTTTCAAATGCATGCGATCAACTTAAATCTCAGATCTCCAGCCGAGGCACTCATTCCAAAGACCCGGAGATAACACCGGGAAGACAGGTACATTTACAGATGACCTTGCGAAATTCAAACACTTGCAGCAATCCAATCTCAGATGTAACCCTGAGCAACGTCTACTATCAGCCCAAACCGGAGATAACCCCGGTGAGGAGTCAAATCGTCATCTTGCCACCTCAACCCCTGTGCGCCGTCTCAATATTTCATACATACATTTCTACACAACAATGTCCCACAAGAGCCAAGGAGTTCCAATCCCGAGTGACTATTACGCGTGGCAGCACACCGGATAGAATTTGAAGCTTGAAGACCATGGGCATGATTCCCTCATCTTGACTTCGTACAACCTCTAATCCCATGTCATTGCGTGACTCTCGACAAAAGCGGTTTGAAGAAGGTCTTGTACACCTCGTTCGGATGCTCGGATTGAAGTTCTGCAAGTTTGAGCGGACATCCCAGTGCACAAGTGCACATACTTCGAGACGACGGGACTCGCAGAGCCCAGGGCAGCTGCAGGTACACCTGCGGCCACCAGCTCTATAAATATAGAGTTTGGGGTGGCCATTTTTAAAAAAAAAGCGAGGAAGCCCTGTCCAATTTGCTCTGTACATACCCTATATTGAGTGCTTTCTCATTTTAAACACCTGTTAGCTCACATATAACTATATTTTACCGATGGGAGCTGAGTGTTTATCCATCTAGAGTCATAGAAGCCTGCTTTGGCAGCCCACTGTAAGCCTTCTCAAACTCTATAAAGCCTTTCTCTTCATCTTTGCACACACTATTCTTCACATTAAGAGTCGTGTTGTGTGTGTATGCCTGGACTTCGGTTCATGGTTTTGTTTTCTGTTTGTATTTATATATGGACTAACATTATCGAGTTATGCCTCGATTGAGCGTAGACTTATGTCTGGAGTGTTTACTTGCTTATATATATATATACTTATATATATAAACTGTTGTCAGACTCTGTCTGATGAGCATTTACTTGCTTATATATATATATAAACTATTGTCAGACTCTGCCTGATGAGCCTGGATTTTACATCCAGAGCATTTTTTGCTTATATATATATATATACTTATATATATGAACTGTTGTCGAACTCTGTTCGATGAGCCTAGGATTTATATCCCCATGCGTTTCTTGCTTTTATACACACACACACACACACACATATATATATATATATATATATATATATATATATATATATATTTACATTTCTGTTAGGCCTGGAGTTTACTTGAGGCCTTTTACCGCTTTTATTTACATTTAGTCCCACTTTGAGTTTGCTTTCGTGGTGGTTGATCGTATTCATCGCTTTCTTTACATTTAGTCCGCTTTGAGTTTACTTCGTGGCGGTTGATAAATCTTCTGACTTTATTTACTTTTTTGATCCCCCATGGAGGTGCTTCGTGGTGGTTGATCATGTCTATATATATATATATTTACTGCTTCTATATATTTACATTTCCGATTTCCCATGGAGGTGCTTCGTGGTGGTTGATCATGTCTGTATATATATATATTTACAGCTTTTATATATATAATTGCTTACTGGTTTTCATATAAACTGCGGTATCATGTGAGCCTAGGAATCATGTGATCATGATTGATCTCATGAATTTAGATTCGATTCCGTGATGGACATTTTCAACTATAATAAGTACTTGTACATTATTTGATTGTCTCGAATTTCCTTGGATGGTCATCATGCCCATGAGGAGTTCGACACTGTTGTATATTATTTTCTCGAAGATGCCTCGCATCTCAAAAATAAAATCAAACAAGCCGAACATTTAATAATAACATGGAAGTATGAAAAGGTCTCAATTCCTATTGAGCACATGGTTTGAAAAACCTCACACAATCATATAACATATTGATTTCTTGAAAAGTGGTCACATCCTTTGCAGCAACACGGATGTCGGGGGTGCCTAACACATTCCTCCGTATAATCAAGCCCCGAACCCAAATGAATCTCGATTTCACAGACCCGATTGAAGCGATGTTACATCAATTGGGTCAATGTGCAAACTTTTTCTCGATTGCGTTGTCGCAACCGATTAAAAACACCAACTGGCGACTCTTTAAAGTCAAATCGTCGACATTACACATGTCGGACCTTTTCACTTGTTTTTTCAAACAAATCTCACATAACATGAGAACACCAAAGAACAAGTAACTAAAAGGACAAATAAAATAAAAACGGCGATCGACGGTGGCGACTTTCTTTGGGGACTATAGTAAGAGGGCTTAAGCCGCTACTACAAGCTTTTCAAAACTTTTATATGCTTGTGTGTGAATGTTGCATTTACATTTTTGATGAATGTGTACGAATACATTTTACTTATTGCACTGCAATATATCTATCTGTGATATTAGTGCTTCGCACATGTCATCATTTTCATAAACGGTGAGACACATTGTATGTGAATGTATGTTGTGTGGTTCCTCCACCAGGAGGCTATCCTGTCGGTGTTGGATTACTGGACTCGTAAAGAGACTAATTCAAACGAGGCTCAGGAAAGGTACCACCTAGATTCGCTCTTGTTGAAAGACTGGATTAACTTCCCGTCAAGTAGATTGCGATGATCTGGGGACCTTCATGCCAAAAAGTCGCGAGAGTAACCCTAAGATAGGTCAACCTCTGATAAACTAAACACGGAGGAAAGTCTCTTCATGCTTTCTATTTTTCTATTACTTGTAAAAGCATTTACTTGTAATTTTATTCCATGTTCATCTTTATGTAATGGAAAATATGAAGAATATTTGTGCATATATGACATGCTATCAAATAACACCCATTTTTTGCAGGATGATATTCCTAAAATGGACACATTATGATAGTATTTACATTATCCCTAAGACTAAACTACATAAGTTTTTGTAGGGAAAAAATTGGGCCTGTTACCCGCTCAAAATCCAAAAAGGTCACGAGCCTACAACCAATCATGTCTTCTTCTGACCAATTTAATGCCGTTTCTCGAGAAGAATTTGACGGATTGAGTAAACAAATTATAGATTTGGCTGTCCTGCTTAAGGAATTGCATCAATCTACTCAGGGTACAAAGATGCCTACACATATAGAATCCTCTACACAAGGAGGAACACAAGGTTTGGATAAAACAAATCCAGAACCTCAGTTGGATACGACCAACAAAGACCCTGAAAGCACCCATCTCAAAGGAGATCCAGACACCAGTGATATCAGGAAGAAGGTCCTTCAAATGGAGGAAACTATCCGTGCTCTCAAAGGGATTAGAACACATGGAAGTGTTTCATATGCTAACCTTTGCATATTCCTTGGTGTTCATTATCCAGAGAAATTTAAAACCTCTGACTTTGAAAATTATGATGGATTAGGGGATCCTTACACACATTTGAAGGTGTTCATTGGAGAACTTGGATCTTATGCAGAAAATGAGAAGTTTAGAATGTAGCTGTTTCAGAAAAAGTCTAATTGGAGAAGCCCGTTCATGGTATACCAGATTAGACAACTCAAAGATCAATAGCTGGGAAGAGCTAGCTCACGCCTTCCTCACTCAATACAGTTTTCAATCTCAGATGGCTTATACCGGTACTAGATTACCAAGGTCAAGAAATAGTCTAATGATTCTTTCAGAGAGTATGCTCAAAGGTGTAGGCACCTTGCTACTCAAGTTATTCCTTCCATGACAGAATCAAAAATGGTCATGACTTTCATAGACATACAGGAAGCTCTTTTCTGTGAGAGAGTTTTAGTTGGTATTGGCAAACCATTCTTTGAAATGATCAAGCATGGAGAGATGGCTGAGATGGGATTGAAGTCTGGTAAGATTCAAGACCTAGCCACTCTTAAAGCAGTTGTTGAGCACATCCAGTCCGGATCTTATGGTAACAACCCCCGGAGGGTCCATAAAAAGAAAGAAGAGGATGTTTCCTTGATACTACAAGGTCAAAAAGGCAGCCAGAACATACCTATACAGAGAAGAAACTACTCCCCTTTCCAAGCACAGTCTTCAAACCCTCCATTGCCTAAGAGTGGAGAAGCAAAGCGCCCTCGAACGTTCACACCCTTAGGAGACTCGCTTGAGAATATTCTTGCTCTTTTGACTACTCAGAAGATAATCACACATCTTCTTTCACCAGCCAACCCTAATGGGAGGGGTTTCAATGCTACTCGGAAGTGTGCTTATCATGCCGGAGCACCTGAACATGATACTTAAGATTGTCGGGCCTTGAAACACAAGATCCAAGATTTGATAGACAATGGTGAGATCGTGGTTACCAAACCTGATCAACCTCATGTGCAAGACAACCCTCTTCCTCAACACAAAGAAGAAGAGGTCAACATGATTAGTTAGAGCACTAGACAGAGTTCCAGTTTTAACAGTGAGTCATCCCAGACCATCAAAGACGGTGTTGAAAGATGGGATTACGCAAAGTTTTAATTTGCTATGGAACGAAAGATGAAAGCTCTTTGCAAGCAAATTAAACAATTGGCAGAACTGACGACTCATCAGCATCAAGTCACACGCCAGTTAGTCAGCCAGGAGCATGCCTATCTTCTTCCTTTTGTTATGAATGCTCCACCATCACCTTCAGAAAGCGAAGCTATGGAGGATAAGGTTGCAAAGAGAGCAAATGCTAAAGCCCATCGGGATTTTGCCAATCAAAGGGAATTTACATACCTTGGCCAACCTATGGAGGAGATATTTCAGATGTTAATCAATGAAAGAAGAATTACCTCCCTTCTGCCTCCAATTAATCCCCGTTCAAGGCGGTTCAACTCTGATGGAGTTTGTCAATATCATTCACATTCTCACGATCACAACACAAAAGAATGCTGGGCACTCCGCTACCTTATTCAAAATCTAATTGATAGCGATGTCCGGCAACTAGCAGACGATGACACTGTGCTACTCGAGAGTGGGAATACCTGTCCTAACAAATGGAAGGGATCAGTAGCAGTTTTATCTGCTGAGGATGATAGGACTATCAAACCATTTCCCATATAAGCAATTCAACTCAAAGGAGCTGACAATCCTTTGAAAGTGGCTGCACCAGAGCCAATTTCTTTACCCTTCAGACCACAATACCCTATTGTCAGCTTACACAAAGTCCCATGGAATTATGGGGAAGCTGAAGGATCCACATCTCATACTACTGCTACAGTGTCGAAGGAAAATCCAATGTATCTTTCTCAGCGGGTTATGAAGCCCACCTTCAAAGCAAAGGGGAAGATTCCCATAGAGAAAATTGAAAAATTCCTCCGCACTATGGGTAATAATGAAGCCAAGGTGGTTCTAAGATTAAGAGAAGCTCCACATCAGATATCAATACTAGACTTGGTTTTCTCTTCCGAAGATTACATGAAGATCTTATGAAAGGTTTTGGAAGAAGCCTACTTGCCAAAATCAGTGGATGCGGAAAAATTTCAACATGTGGTTGATCACATTTTCAACAACAATGTGATATCCTTCACTGATGATGACATACCGCCCGAAGGGACCGGTCATTGTAAGCCATTACACATTGCAGTTTTGTCCTCCGGGTATATGTTAGCTGGAGTTTTGATAGATGGAGGTTCGTCTCTGAATATCTGTCCTTATGCCACCTTGGTGAGGATGAACGCCAATTTCAAAAGGATCCGAAATAGCCATATGGTAATCAAAGCTTTTGATGGATCCCGATGAAATTCTATCTGAGAGATTGAGCTGCCAATTGAGATTGGTCCAAATACATTCAATGAATCCTTCCACGTCCCCAAGATAGATTCAGGATATAACTTGCTATTGGGGAGACCATGGATCCACATGGCTGGAGCCGTCCCTTTTACACTACATCAACAACTCAAATACATTGTCAACAATAGCCTAGTCACTGTCAATGCTGAGCCGGAATGTCCTGAACAAGGAGATCTACTAATCATCAGCTTCAATTTAGAAGTTGAGCCGGCCAGTTTTCATACTTTGGAATTAAGTAACACGTAATACCATCCTATTGGAGCGCCACTTCCCGTACCCAAGATTTCTGCCGAGGTTATATCGGCCACTCAAGAAATGATGTAATTGGGTCATCAGCCTGGACAAGGGCTTGGTAAAAACCAGAAGGGTATTAAGCACCCTATTCAAGTGTCCAGTCAAACTGGGACATCCGGACTAGGCTACTCTGCCATTTCCAGTCATAGGAATCCTCATAAGCACAAGCAGGTTCCTCAAGCTTCCGCCACACGGCGATTTTCTCCACCTACACCTCATGAGCTGATATAGTCTCCGGTAAAGGTGCCAGCCCATGTTATAGCTATGCTATTTCCCAAACCAGTACCATTCAAAGCAAAAGAGGTCCTGATTCCTGATCCCGAAGTGGAAGAAAGGGAGCAGAAATGTAAACATGACATTGCCTTGATGATGTCAGGCATACGCATCATTATCCATGATGAACAAACAAACAGATATACCCCAGACGATGATTGCCCAGATGTTATGGTAATCATTTAGGAAAAGGAGGACGATGATAGTCCCTCCATCATTGCAGTCCATTAGGACTTTACCCTCGACAATTGGAGCAGTACTCCATGCATTGGTCGACGAGGGTAAAACGGGCAGAAATCCCTCTGCCCTGTAGATAACTTTAATTGCTTACTTTTCTATACAATATTAGCAGTTATTTTATCAGTACTTACTAAAACTTTTGTATGAATAAACAATTTCATATATTAAGTGAAAGCATATTTTGTTTCAGGACTCTGAATTTAGATGTGCCTGTACATGCTGATGAGATGCCTTTTCTCCATAAGGACTGTAACTTTGATGAAAAGTTGGACTCAGACTTGATGGAAATCTAAGAGGACATTGAGACACCTCAGGAGATTACGGAATGGGCCGCAGATAAACCTAAACCCAACCTTGATCAAACCACTTCTTTCAATCTTGGAACCTTAAAAAGCCCTAAGCTAATCCAGATTGGTTCAGACCTCACCCCAAACCAACGGAATGACATGGTTGCGCTATTAACCCAATTCCAGGATGTGTTTACATGGTCTCACGAAGACATGGTAGGTTTGTTCACTGACATTGTCCTTCATCGCCTTCCCATTAAAGAGGGATTCAAGCCAGTCAGGCAGAAGCTCAGGTGATTGAAACTTGAGTGGAGTTTAAAGGTGAAAAAAGAAATTGTGAAACAATTTTAAGTTGGCATTATCATGGTGTCTGTGACGCCCCCAAAATAGGTCCATTCCATCCAACCCATTCTGAGTCGCCAAATACATGGTACAGAAATAACTACAACTTTATTATTACAACATATAAATCGTGAGTTTAAATACGAGATATTGCCATCTAGACAATATCCACACGCAAATAAATCCCCATCATAATTATTGATACATTATTTTACAAAATGGTGAGGACTACTAAACAACTCTCTCTAGAACCTTCATTCCATACCCCGACTAGTACTCGCTACATTCTCACCTCCCCGAGAAGAAAAATGGAACAACAAGGAAAAGGGTGAGCTCAACTAGCCCCCAAGAAGAATATTATGACTAAGATAATATACAACAAATTATCGTTAGTCTTCAACAGGAAAAATCTAATAGAATACAATAGACAACAAATTTTAAATCAATATTCGCAATGAAATAATAATTCATTAGAAGAGTTAAGTAGAGAATGCAAACTACTATCTTCTATATATGAATTTAAAAGTTCATCGTCGATATTTTATCCTCGTAACATCAATCAATATATATCCGGAATCAAATATTCATCTTTGCACTACATGCCAAAGATATTCATCGATTGGTCATGTTCATCTAAACACTGTTCATCTTTGCACTACTGGCCAAAGATATTAATCGATCGGTCGTGTTCATCTCAACACACATTCATCTTTGCACTACGGGCCAAAGATATTCATCAAGAAATCATTCATCTTTGCACTACAGGCCAAAGATATTCAGTAATATCATCATTTAGGACCGAGGATGATGAAAAATATTTTAAAGGTAACGAATCCAGTGAAACAAAAGAACAAATATTAAGGATTCGTATTTTAAACAATCCAAGTTCAAAAATACTTCATAAGTAATCAGAGTGGAGTAAAATTCAAGAATGATCAAAACATGGATACAATCAAAGCTAGTATCCACAATAGATATTTTAGACAAAAAGAAAAATTTTCATTTTTCAGTGAATAGTGCCGTATTCGTGAATAGTGCCATATACGTGAATAGTGCCGTATACGTGAATAGTAACTCCGACTCCAAAAGATAGAAATTCCACAAAAAAACATCTTCACGCTTCGTGAATAGTACTCGTGAATAGTAACTCGTGAATAGTAACTCATGAATAGTAACTTGTGAATAGTAACTCATGAATAGTAATTCGTGAATAGTAACTCATGAATAGTAACCCCGACATGAAAAAGTTCCAAATTTGATAAAAAGTTCCAACCAATATTTCAGCATAATGATATTGAAGAAATAATATCATCCGAGAAGAAAATAACATCCCTTACCTCGAAAGACAAGACTTCTAGTAAAAACACAGGATATAAGCTATGACTTGAACTTGCACCGTATAGCAATACTCAAAGTATACTCAAAATACTCACAAGAATACGCTCGATAATATAGAGAGAGAAAACTTCAGTTTCTGGTGTGATTTTCAATTCTAACCTAAGCACCCTATTTATAGGAAATTGCTTAGAACACCAAAGCAGAAAATTGAATATAATATTAATATAATTATACAAATTTTCCTTAGCCCACCTTTTGGTCAAAAACACTAGCCACACATGTTAATGATGTCCAAAAAAATACAAAAAACGTTTTTCTGACAAAAATAATTTAAACTCCAAAAATCAATTCACACCCGATATACCGAAACTTCAATAATTCACAATAAATAGTTCTTTTATCAGAAAATTCGAATCTCGCGACTTTTTATAGGAAATTCAATTCTCTACAACTTTGCAGAAGAAAGTTTTTCCAAATTCCAAACAGAAATTGACCGAAATCCACAAACGGTCGATTTTACAGTCTATAATCAATTTTCGGTCAAGAAATGGGTCCACCAACACACAAAACATGTGTTAAACATTTAATGCCACAAAAATACTCTTCCTCCTCATATACTCATATATCCCACATTCATTATAAAAATATCACCGTTAATATATTATTAAAATAATATATTTAAATGAATTATTTTATCAGAAAAAGATAAAATATTAATTTTCAACAATTGTCACATTAAAAATTTTCTCCATCTATATCCACATAAAATCAATATTTTCCTCATCATATAAATCAATAATTAATTATTCACAAATAATATTACAGAATCACAAGATTTGGCAACGGTAGTTCCTCGGGAAAGAGGGGCTTTCAATAAGAATTTCTCCTTCTTGGCGCGCAATTAGGTGACCAAACCTCTCCTTAGATGTAACTCTCTAGACATTGCCAATAATGTTATCTAATAATATTATTCAGATAATATGAATTATTGCTTCGATAATGGAAAAAATATGTAATGACAATTTATTGAAACAACAATAATATAAAATATCAACGCAAAGAATTATTGAATCAATAAAATAAAATATTGAATAGTAATCATTGTAACAATTATTGAGTAGTGCCTTCTTACGTAAGAATCAATAATTGGTGCAATGATCTGCAGGTGTCTTCTTGTTCAACAACGCCAGTATTAGTGTGTTTTAACCACCGGGTATTCCAACAAGATAATCTGTGAATAACTACGCCTAGTTATTTATAAACAACTTATATTTGTCGTTTTCTTCATCCAATCGCTTTACGTTATGGGGCCCAAGAAGCTGCTGGTCAGCATTGCGAATATTCCCCGACAAGCGAGATTGAATATTCCACGACCAAACGAATATTCCCAAATAATAATGAATATTTTATAACCACTTGCTTATTCGAAATATTTGCGTATTTTACCCATAACTATCCACATTAATCAAATCAACCCTTACTATTTCAAAATAATAAATAGAGGAAAATAAATTTTATTTATTAATAATTTGGGGCCTTACAGTGTCTACATATCCAGAATGGATATCCAACATTGTTCCCGTGCCTAAACCAGGAGGAAAGGTGCGAGTTTGCGTGGATTACCGGTATCTGAACAAAGATTGCCTTAAAGATAGCTTTCCCGTGCCCTTTATCCACATTCTTATTGACAATACTGCTTAATATGGCATGTACTCCTTTGCGGATTTCTTTGTGGGGTATCATCAGAATATGGTTGTTGAGGAGGACCGTGAGAAAACTGCTTTCATCACGCCTTGGGGAACATTCTGCTACAGACAGTTGTCATTCGGCCTCATCAATGCCGGGGCAACCTACAAGCAAGCTATGATGGCTCTCTTCCACGATTTAATGCACAAAGAGATAGAGATCTACATGGATGACATCATTGTCAAGTCTCGAAAGGAAGAAGACCATTTAGACCATCTCAAAAAGCTCTACAACAGGTTGTGTAAGTACAAATTGAAGTTGAATCCAGCCAATTGCGCCTTTGGTGTCAAATTAGGTAAGTTGTTAGGTTCTCTAGTCAGCCACAAAGGGATTGAGCTGGATCCCACCAAAATCCAAGCCATCAAGGAAATGCCCATTCCTCAGACAGAGAAGGAAATACGGGGATTTTTGGGAAGAATCAACTTCATTAGCAGGTTTATTTCTCAACTCACAACAACCTGTGAGCCCATCTTCAAATTATTAAGGAAGAACTCCTCCATAAAATGGAACAATGAGTGTCAGAAAGCCTTCCTTACAATCAAAGAGCAGCTGGTTAACGCTCATGTTTTGGTACCTACCAGGGATGATGTTCCCCTATTCATGTACCTGTCCATTAATGACAATGCCATGGGCTGTATGCTGGGGAAAAAAGATGATAGAGGCCAAGAATGAGCTATCTATTACCTCAACAAAAGATTCAGCAGCAGTGAAAACAAGTACACTCTGATTGAGAAGACTTGTTGTGCCTTAGAATGGGCTTCCATGAGGTTACAACATTACCTCTATGGTCACACAACCCATCTCATATCCCGCGTGGATCCTCTCAAGTACGTGTTCAGTAAGCCCATACTGAATTGTCGGCTGTCCAGATGGCATTTGATCCTACAATAATTTGACATCGTCTACGTGACACAAAAGTCTATCAGAGGTCAAGGAATTGTGGATCAATTGGCCGCCGCACCTGCAGGGGATTATAAACCCTTAGAAACATATTTTCCCGATGAAGGGGTAATGGTAGTTCAGCAACACCATTAGTACAATACATGCCATGCATGGAAAATGTATTTCGATGAAGCTGTTAACATAGAAGGCTGTAGAAACGTTGGCCTCCTTGATCAATATACCTGACAAGGAAAATATGCCAAGAATCACATTTGCCCTGCAAAAGGCCCCATCTTATGGGAACTATGTTGGAGAAGTATCAGATGAGCTACCTCCCATCCAAAACCCTTGGTATCAACATATCTAGAAGTATCTACGAGATGGATCTACACCCGCTGAGTCGAGCCTGACTGAAAAGAGGCGGATCCATCGACTTGCTATGAAATTCTATCTGAGCGGAGATGCACTCTACAAAAGAGATGCAGGATTAGGTCTCCTCAGATGTCTGGACAAAGACCAAGCTCAGAGGCTCATGGATGAGATCCATGGTGGAGTATGTGTCTCACACATAGGCGGACCCCTACTTGTTAAAAAGATCCTTAGAACAGGGCATTATTGTCTTACGCTCAAAGCTGACTGTGATGATCACGTCAAGAAGTGCTATCAATGCCAGATTCATGGGAATGCTATCCACGCCCCTCCAAGGGAACTCCACAATATGAGTTCGCCATGGCCCTTCTCAATGTGGGGAATGGAAGTGATCGGGCCCATCGAGCCCAAAGCCAGTAATGGACATCGATTCATATTCACCATGATCGACTACTTCACCAAATGGGTAGAAGCAGCCTCCTTCCCCAGGGTTACCAAAGAAGTCATCATTGCTTTCATCAAAAATAATATCGTCTGTTGATATGGACAACCAGAGGTCATTTTGTCAAACAATGCTAAAAACCTCAACAACAAAATGATGGAGGAGTTATGTCATAAATTCCACATCAAATACCATAACTCCGTCATCTACCGTCCAAAGATGAATGGTGCTGTTGAAGTGGCTAATAAAAACATTAAGAAGATCATGCAGAAAATGTCCGCCAATCACAAAGGATGCCTGACCTCTTGCCTTTGACTTTATTAGCCTACAAGAACTTCAATGTGTACTTCTACTTGGGCAACACCCTAATCATTAGCCTATGGGATGGAAGCATTGCTCCCCATAGAGGTGGAAACGGAATCCCTCAGAGTGTTGATGGACGCACAACTGGATGAAAACCAATGGGTACAAGACAGGTATCACCAATTGTCTCTGATAGATGAAAGGCGAACCGCGGCTATCTTCCATGGTCAGTTATGTCAGCAAAAGATCGCCAGATCCTACAACAGGAAATTCCGACTACCACAATTCAAACAACATAACTTGGTTTTGAAGAAGATCATTGACAACCAAGATCAGTCTAAGGGAAAATTCGCTCCTAACTGGGAAGGCCCATTTGTTGTCAATGAGGTATTCACAAGAGGCGCTCTCAGACTACAGGAAATGGACAACGATGAATTTCCACAGCGTATCAACTCGGACACCGTGAAACGGTACTATGACCGAGGTTACCATCAAGCAAACATCCTGGTTTGTGATCATCAAATCAACAATCATTTCGGCTTTTCTAACCCTTTATACATACTCTTCTGCCCCTCAGGGAAACATACACTTCAAACCAGCAGCCTGGTTTCACCTCATTTCAAAACATCCATACAATTTCGGTTATCCTGAAGATGAGATTGAATCTTTCATACTTGTAGTTTATCCTGAAGACAGGATTAAACTTTTTACGCTTGTAGTTTGTCCTGAAGACAGGATCAAACTTTTTCCACACCTGCAGTTTGTCCTAATCATGGGATCAAACTTTCTTCTCCCTGCAGTATAGCCTGCCCATGGGATTCATACTTCTCTTCAATTTAATTTGCCTCGAGGGCGAACTACGTCGACTGATCACCGCTCGATACACATGAGTACGTAGGCAACCATATTCTATATGGCTCGGTCACAATAAAAAAAATAACAAAAACATTTCTACCCTTTTTCTACAAAAACAAAAACAAAAACATTTATACACCCTTCTTCATTAATAAAGCTTCTACACCCATCTGCATTTACATTCATCGTTAAACCTCTTACACCAGGTTCGAACTACGCAGACCTGATCTCCTCTTCAATAGGAGTATGTAGGCAGCCATTTATGGTTCGGTCTAACCCCCTACCAGAACAAAAATACTTGTCACATGGTACTGGGATCAAACGTCAATCCACCATATTTCATCGGCTTCAGATCAAAGGGATGGAATTACCCAACCTCTCCTCACTAATAGGAGATTCGGTGACCATCTAAGCTGCGGTTGTGCCTCAAAGAGCAACACCAATCCATAAGAGATGGAATTAACTAGGCTTATCATAAATAGATGTACTGGCGACCATCTGTGGTGCAGTCGATCTTAGAGAGGAAAAGCCACACTCCTCTCCACATTTCCATACAGAAACCAGTCCAAAGACACCAAAGATGGTAGGGATACATACAGATCAATGATCCGTTCTGAAAGATCTTGTGACGTCTTAATGTCCACACATTAAGGATGAGTTCAGAATGCATCAAGATCACAAGCCCTGAAGAAACAGGAAAATATCAAGCAAGTATCAAGGCACAACTGAAAGGGAAGTAAATCAAAATATATTTCTCTGCCATATATAATATTGTTTGATATATACAATATGTGTTGTACATGACAAAATGGCTAAGCTAGTCTGTGCAGGAAAAATACAAGTCTATCTACGGATCTGTGTGTATACGGACTATCAGATATAACATAGCATCCCTCTCCGAAGAAGGAGGTAACGCTGCAAGCTCCTGCTTAATGGTATCTAAACGAGCTAGCAGATCTGAGGCTAACTGCATGGTGGCATGATGCTCATCAATGTATGCACTCATACCAACAAGGATGCTAGTCGTGAGGGATCTCACTGAAGTACTATCTGCGATGACCACATCCCGAGCAGATAGGGCAGCATCCCGCTCCACAATCAATGCATCTCTGGCTGATCTAGCCTCGTCTTTCTCTAATAGAGCGTCATTAATCCCATTAAACGTGTTGAATGCTGAATGACAGTAGCACTCGAAGTGGGAGAATCCATCACAAATGCTGGCAACCCAGCAGTCAAATCCTCCTCGATGGGAATATCAGCCTCCTCCATTGGCTCGTCATCATCGGAATCAGTCCCCTTCACTGTGGATACTGCCGCAGTCGATGCAGTCTTTGTCTCCATCCATGCGGAATACTCTGCAGAACAACCTGGATGACTGACAGAAAACTCAGCTAGCTCTCACTGATCCTAATAGGCATACAACCTGGATTTGTCCTCTGCTGATAAGTGACAAGATGTGAAGTGCTGACTCGATGCCCCCTCAAAAGGATGGAAGTCCTGGAACTGGTCAAACTGACACATCACGACTAGTGAGTGGTAAGTAATCATGCCTCTCAAACCAGCTAGAGGAAGATAATCCATGCCCGGAGCATGAGTGATGAAGCTGTAGGGTGAGTTGATCCATGTACATGGCAATATATCAAACGAATCTCTCTGATCCCTGTCAGGAAAGCTGACCAAGATGTAGCATGTGTACACTCCGCAGGCTGAAAGGAGTACGAAATGACTATATCATGGGTGAAACAATACCCATGCCGTCTAAAACTGCTAATCGGTCTCAAGTGTGACATAAACCACACGTACAACATGACTGAGCTACCTGTAAATACTCCTGCCGGATAAGTGCAACAATATGTAGCTGACCTCAGAGTCTCTGCTATGATCATCGGTTTGACGGTGTGACCCTCCTTGAGAGCTCTCACTGCCATAATAACACCAATGTCTAACTCATACATGTATCGTGGCATGTAGACATACGACAGTACGCACAATAGTAGTACATCTACTCCGGCCAAACGCCAATGATCCTCCGGTGCAGTGAAATCCCCGGAATGCCGTACATAACTATCCTCAGAGCCAAATCTGTCAAACAGAAAACGTTGGGATATAACGTGGCCAGATGTGATCTCATTCTGCACCACTCTACGCCTCAAGCCAGTGAGGGTCATGAACTGCCTACTCATGTCTCCAATCGCCATTTGCACGCAAGGTCTGCCCAATGGCAGCATCGTCAAATGTGCATACTCCTCCAGAGTAGGATTTAACTCCTGGGTCCCAAATCGAAAAACCTGCCTCTCCGATACCCAGTGCTCCAGCATGCCCTCCACGAATCCTGTGGGAACCTGAAACATCAACAGGGTCATAGTATGCTGCAACAAATGATCTATCGTCACCCTATCTGATGGTGACATGCTATCATACCACAATCTCATACCAGATGCCACCAAAAATAGTGGGGTATGATCAATACGGCTAACTGTCGAAGAAGACATCTGTATGGGCTGTGTCATAAGACCATCCAGGGGTCAATGCTAAATATCTGTGGACATACATACATATGCATAACATAATAACATGCATGATATAATAGATGACAATATGATATAGGGAATGGAAAACTGTACATGCATTCCTAAGTATATCATCATCTAATACATCTCTGTACAGCTAAAATATAAGAAAATGGAGCAAAACTGCCCTACATCTAACAGAGGCCTATCAAAAGATATAGCGAGAATGGGGCGAAGCTACCCAATGTCTAACAGAGGCCTATCAAAAGAGATAACGAGAATATACATTAGAAGAAGTCAATGGTATCGATGTCTACATCGTCAATCTTATCCACCTAATGTAACTCCTCCTGAGTCACTTGATCTCTATCTACAGGGATGTAAGGCCTATATAAGGGAGGATCTTCACCGGTAAAGCCGTATGAGTCACCTGAGGGGCCAGCTCCAGAGCTGGAAGGAGAAAAAGTGTCTGCCTCTGAAGGATCTATGCCCAAGTGCCAGAAAAAGAAATGTGCCCGGTCCAATTGCCGGGTCAAACTGTTAATCTGTGTCACATGAGTCAGATCTCGGACACATGTTAGCCAATCCGTCATCATCACAGATCTTGGAACCATATCCCCCACTAACTAAGTGGCGCGGGTCTGGGCTCCAATGGTACGAGGGAACCACCAATGCTGGAACATCTCTTGAGTGCAGGGACCCTATGATAATGTGAAACCATCAACCCCCAACAATGGGATATCAATGACGGGTGATTGCAAAACAGGCCAATAACGCCCAGCAGGAGGCAAGATTGGCATACGAATCTCTCCTGTAGTGCTCCTGATAGAACGCTCTCCTAAGTAGAGCTCCCATCCTCCATCTGTGAATAGAGGAATCCTACGGGTGGAAATCACATGCTCGACTCCAGTCGGGTACCCATCCTCAAATCCAATGCTCAAATGCTCCCCAAAGTAGGGAACTCACGTGATGACATCTGCTATCAACAACTCCATCTGTAGGTGGCAATGAGTGAAACCCTCAGCAATAGGGACCTCCGCCAGTATGGAATGATTCCATCTCCGTCCTCTTGGATAGGTGTCTAAACCTAACACGCTCACATGACGTAGATATGGAAGCCTCTCATAGGCCCAAAACTGTCAACAGAAAGGCAAACATCTGCTGTTAGTCAATGCTCTTAACCTATACATGGAAAAAGACAAAAGAAATACTTATTAGCAAAAATGGGTAGAATCCTAACCAAGCCTCGGTCAAGCCCTGCGATCGCATGCGCATTCCCCTGAGGAAGTAGGCGAAGGTGTAGGAACCCCAATCATAATCTCCTATACGGTCCACATGTCGAGTGGCACTGATCAAAGTGAAGGACACCGTAGAAGAGTTATCTGCTATGAAGCAGCCCCTAATGAGCAACAGAAACAATCGCCGAAGAATGCGATCTCTGACTCTCACATCATCGGGTATGGGCTCACTCAATAGCCCGCTCATAGCATCTACGCTCAAAGGACCCGTACGTACAGTCCTACCATTGAGCGCCTCTGCCGGAACTCCCAACAAGGATCTGATGGTAGTAGGGGTGATATGCACCATACAAGGCACTGGATCCCCTCCAAACTCCATACCTGTGATAAACTACTAATCCATCAGCGTCATCATCACCTCACAGTCCAGAAAATGGAGTGACTGAGTCTGGTGAAACCAGCGCTCAGACAATGCCCTGAGGTAACTCTAGGGACAACGACGGGGAAGAATGGAAAAGAACATCCAGAATCCCTAGCCATATACAATCGCTCTATAGTCATCGTGCAAAGCCTGATACATAGAGTGGATGCTGAACAAATTCCCTCGAGGCTGTGTAAAGCCGAGAACCTACATCAAATGCAGATCAACATCAGAACCCTTTGCTCCTCAGCAATAGGAAACAAGGAAGATTAAGATCTAACTTTATACTTCATTTGCGTGCAGGTAGTGCAAGACCCCAACTTATTATTAATAAAATTGAATTTCCTCTATTTATTATTTTAAAATAGTAAGGGTTGATTTGATTAATGTGGTTAGTTATGGGTAAAATGCACAAATATTTCAAATAAGCAAGTGGTTATAAAATATTCATTGTTATCGGGGAATATTCGTTTGGCCGTGGAATATTCTTACTGTCGGGAAATATTCATACAACGACGCAACCTTGTGTGGGCCCCATAACGAAAAAGCGATTGGATGAAGAAAACGACAAATATAAGTTGTTTATAAATAAAGGCGTAGTTGTTACCGTTAATAGTGTTAGAATACCCGGTGGTTAAAACACAGTAGCACACGGTATTGAACCAATTATGGATTCTTACGTAAGAAGGCACTTCTCAATAATTGTTGCAGTAATTACTGTTCAATATTTTATTTCATTGATTCAATAATTGCTACGTTGATATTTTATATTACTATTGTTTTAATAATTGTCACTAGACAGTATTTTCCATTACCGGATCAATAATTCATATTATTTGAGTAATATTATTAGATAACATTATTGGCAATGTCTAGAAATTTCTGTCTAAGGAGAGGTTTGGTCACCTAATTGTGCGACAGTAAGGAGAAATCCTTATTGGAAAGCCCCCTCTTTCCTGGGAACGGTCTGGTTGTCAGTATTGTGACTCTGTAATATTATTTATGAATAATTAATTATTAATTTATATGATAAGAAAAATATTCATTTTATGTGGATATAGATGGAGAAAATTTTAAAGTGACAATTGGTGAAAAATTGATATTTTATCTTTTCTGATAAAATAATTTATTTAAATATATTATTATATTATAATAATATAATAATAGTGATATTTTTACAATGAATGTGTGATATATGAATAAATGAGGAGGAAGAGTATTTTTGTTATAATAAATGTTAAAAACATGTTAAACATGTCGGTGGGCCCCATTTCTTGACTAAAATTTGATTATAGCCTGTAAAATCGTCCGTATATGGATTTCGGTCAATCTCTGTTTGGAATTTGGAAAAACTTAAACTTACAAAGTTGTAGAGAATTAAATTTCCTATGGAATGGACATAGGATTCGTATTTTTCTGATAAAAGGGCTATTTATTGTGAATTATTGAAGTTTCGGAATAATTGATTTTTGAAGTTTTAAATATTTTTTTTAATAAAAATACTTTTTTTCATTTGTGGGCCCCACTTGCATGTGTTAAATGGTTGAAATCAGTTGGTAAGGTGTGCGTAGGAATTTAATTTATAAATATTATTATTTTATTAAATTTTCTACTTTGGTGTTCTAAGCATTTTGGTGCTTAGGTTGGAATTGAAAATCACACCAGAAACTAAAGTTTTCTCTCTCTATATTATCGAGCGTATTCTTGTGAGTATTTTGAGACTTTGAGTGTTGCTATACGGTGCAAGTTTCCTTCAGCACTATATCCAATATTTCAGTCAGAAGTACTGTCTTTTCGAGGTAAGAGATGTTATTTTTTTTAAAATGATATTATTTCTTCTAATATCATTATGCCGGAATATTGGTAAGATTTTTCTTGTGAAATTCTTATCTTTTAGTGTTGGGGTTACTATTCACGTATACGACACTATTTACAGAAAAATTAAATTTTCAATTTTTGTCCAAGATATATATTATGGATACTAGCTTTGATTGTATCCGTGTTTTGGTCTTCATTCTTGAATTTTACTTCACTATGGTTATTTATGAAGTATTTTTGAACTTGGTCTGTTTAAAGTACGAATCCTTAATATTTGTTCTTTTATTTCACTAGATTCATTTTCTTTAAAATATTTTTCATCATACTCAGTCCTAAATGATGATATTACTGAATATCTTTGGCCTGTAGTGCAAAGATGGTTGATTTTCTTATGAATATCTTTGGCCCATATTGCAAAGATGTACAGGTGTTGAGATGAACATGACCAACTGATGAATATCTTTGGCCTGTAGTGCAAAGATGAATATTTGATTTAAGATGTATATTGATTGATGTTACAGGGATAAAATATTGATGATGGATTTTTAAAATCATAGAAGATAGTAGATTTCATTCTCTACGTAACTCTTCTAATAAATTGTTATTTTCGCTGCGAATATTGATTTAAAACTTGTTGTCTATTGTATTCTATCAGATTTTTCCCTATTAAGGACTACGATAATTTGTTCTATATTATCTTAGTAATAATATTCTTTACTGGGCTAGTTGAGCTCACCTTTTTCCTTTTTGTTCCATTTTTCTTCTCAGGAGGCGAGAATGTAGCGAGTACTAGTCGGGGTATGGAATGATGGTTCTAGAAGTTGTCTTAGTAGTCCTCACTATTTTGTAAAATAGTGTATCAATAATTGTAATGAGGACTTATTTAAGTGTGGATATTGTCTAGATGACAATATTTGTATTTAAACTCACAGTTTATGTGTTGTCGTATTTTACACGACAATTGTATTAATAAAGTTGTAGTTATTTCTATACCATGTATTTGGCGACTCAGAATTGGTTTTGTATACCTATTTTGGGGGCATCACAGTTGGTATCAGAGCTTAGGGATATGATCTCTGGCTGAGATCGGGGAATAGAACTAGGAGAGGAGAGATGAGTAAATCCTTCGCTAGTGTGTCCTACCTAAGCTTATTTGTTGGTTGGTCAAAATATAGGGATATTATGTGATATGTTAATTTCTTTAATTAACCCTTGTTTTGTGGCAATATTTGAGAATGAAAACAGAGAATGTTAATAGTGGAGTAAATGAGACCGTGGAGACACCTTTACTCACCAATGAGGAGAACGTGCAACAGGCCGACAATGTTCTTCCTGTAAACAGCACTACTGATCAGACGATGAATGATAGGATGTTTAGAAGCTTTTTACAGTTCATGAAAAATCAGACGAATGATACTCGTGTACAAAATATAGGTGGAAATGATAGCAACACATAGTTTGTCACAGCCAAGCAGTTCAAAGAGTTGGGACCACCAGAATTCTGGGGAAAGCCGGATCCGTTTAAGGCGAAAACGTGGGTCAAGCAAATTACCAAGATATTTGACGTCTTGGGATGCACGAAGGAACAGAAGGTTCCATTCGCCACCTTTATGTTCCGTAATGAGACAGATTACTGGTGGGAATCTGTGAAGCGTACCCATCAAGCCGCACTCAGCATGTCTTGGGAAACATTTCAAAAACTATTCAATGACAAGTACTTTCTTGAAAGTATTCATCATATGAAGGAGGTAGAGTTTATTTGACTGGAGCAGAACAACATGACGGTGTCCCAGTACGAGGCAAAGTTCGCGGAGTTATCCAGGTTTGCACCTCATTTGGTGGAGAATGAAGAACGTGTGACGCAGATGTTTCTGAGAGGTTTGAAACCCGACATACGTCAGTATCTCATTTCTCATAAATTTTCTCTATATTCAGATGTTGTCAACAGGGCTCAATTATTAGAGCGAGATAATGAGTACGTTCAACCGAGGGACCACAACCAGGGTCATACCGGTGACAGCAGTCATCAGAGCAACGATAACCAACGCGGAAAGAAAAATACAGACAAAAGCAGTAACCACTCTGGTGGTAATCATATCCATGAAAATAGAAGAAACAAGTCAGGGGGAGATTTTAAAAAGAGGAGATTCAACAATGACAATGTGAAGACGACGGCAAAGACCAACAAAGAATCGGTTCTCTATGGAGGAGAACGACCACCGGTCGTATGCTATAAATGCGGAAAAGAGGGACATATCAACCCAAACTGTCCACAACAGTTCAAGGTATGCTATAATTATGGAAAGGAAGGACATATCGCTTGAGATTGTACGATAGCGAATCCAAGTCCAGTGGCGATGGTGACTCAAAAGGTTGTCCCAGAAAAGTCAAAGTCAACGGTTCCTGGAAGAGCGTTTGTCGTGACTGGTCAAAATGTGAGGAACCCAAACGAGGTGATCACGGGTAAGCTAATCATAAATTCTTGTGAAGTTTATACCTTACTAGATACCGGTTCTACCCATTCATTTATTTTTCCTGCTTGTGCTCAACGTTTAAACTTGATTCCGAAGAAATTAGACTTTGACTTATTTGTGGAGACTCCGTTAGGAGAAACTTTCATTACATCCACTATTTATAAATCGTATTTGATCCAAGTTGGCACCATCACATTACCTGTTGATCTTATCTCTTTAAAGATATTTGCATTTGACGTAATTTTAGGGATTGATTGGTTAACTACTCATCATGCCAAAATTGATTATTTTCGTAAGGTTGTTAGTTTTCATATTCTTAACCAACCTGTTATGCGAATTCAAGCAACTAAACCACTAAAATCAATCACTGCCATATCAAGCCATAAAGCCATTCGTTTATTGAAAAACGGATGTCAAGCTTTCTTATCCCATGATATGGATTTGAATAAAGACACGTTAGATTTGAATAACATTTTTGTTGTTAGTGAATTTGCTGATGTATTTCCTGAAGAACTTCCCGGTCTACCCCCAGAACGTGAAGTTGAATTGTTTATTGACCTTGAACCTGGTACAAAGCCCATTTCTAAAACCCCATATCGAATGGCTCCTATTGAACTTCAAGAGCTAAAGGTCCAACTACAGGAGTTGTTGAACATCGGTTTCATTTGTCCAAGTACATCTCCTTGGGGTGCTCCTATTTTATTTGTAAAAAAGAAAGACGGGAGTATGCGACTTTGTATTGACTACCGGGAATTGAACCATGTCACCATCAAGAATAGGTATTCACTACTTCGCATTGATGACCTGTTTGACCAGTTACAAGGAGCACAATTCTTTTCAAAGATCGATCTTCATTCTAGATATCATCAGCTCAAGATTAGAACTGAGGATATTCCAAAGACTGCCTTCAGAACTCGGTACGGGCATTATGAATTCTTAGTCATGTCTTTTGGATTGACTAATGCTCCTGCGACTTTCATGGATATAATGAACCGAGTATTCAAGGAATATTTGGATCAATTCGTTGTTGTCTTTATTGATGACATCCTCATATATTCCAAAAGTCGTGAAGATCAGGATCACCATTTGAAGCTGGTACTCCAAAGGCTTCGTGAAAACAAGCTTTATGCTAAGTTGAAGAAATGCGAGTTCTGGCTTGAGGAAGTAGCATTCCTTGGGCATGTGGTGTCAAAACATAGAGTATCTGTTGACTCGACGAAGATTAAAGCAATACAAAGTTGGGAGCAACCGAAGTTGGTTATCGAAGTACGTAGGTTTCTGGGCTTAGCTGGTTATTATCGGAGATTCGTGGAAGGATTTTCTCGAATCGCTACTTCGTTAACTCAGCTGACTCGAAAAGATACAAAATTCGTATGGAGCGAGGAATGCGAGAAGAGTTTTCAAGAGCTCAAGAGGAAACTCATTTCAGCACCTGTTCTGACAATACCGTCTGGTTTGGATGGATTTGTTATCTACAATGATGCTTCAGGCAAAGGGTTAGGATGTGTTCTCATGCAACATGGGAAAGTCATAGCCTATGCCTCGCGACAACTTAAAGAATATGAGAGGAATTATCCTACTCATGATCTAGAGTCAGCGGCAATCGTTCAGCGCTTAAAGATCTGGAGACACTATCTATATGGGGAGAAAGTGGAGATATATTCAGACCATAAAAGCCTCAAATATTTCTTCACCTAAAAGGAACTCAACATGTGGCAACGACGTTGGCTCGAGCTGTTGAAAGATTACGACCACACTATTCAATACCATCCTGGAAAAGCGAACGTAGTAGCTGACGCGTTGAGTAGAAGATCATATGCGGGAACCAGTGCGATGTTGTCAACACAAAGGCCCATTTTGTGTTATTTACAAAAGATGAAGATAGAATTCAAGACTCCGGGGACCCATGCAATGATGTCAAGTACACGCATAGAACCGACTTTAATCAAAAAAGTTAAAGTTGCTCAAGCCACAGACCCAGAGCTTATGCATATGAAGAAGAAAGTACAAGAAGGTGTTATTCCAGAAGCAAGAATCGATGAAGAAGGAATACTTCGAGTCCACTATAGACTTTATGTTCCTAACGACTCTGATTTGAAATACAAGATCATGATGGAGGCACACAATACACCATTTGCAATCCATCCTGGAAGTACCAAAATGTATCGTGATCTTCGACATACATTTTGGTGGAATAATATGAAGAGAGAGATTGTAAAGTTTATCTCAAGGTGTTTAACTTGTCAATGTGTAAAGGCGGAGCATTAAGTGCCTAAGGGTCCATTGCAACCACTTGAGATTCTAAAATGGAAGTGGGAACACATTACCATGGATTTCGTTATGGGTCTTCCCATGGTTTCTCAAGGCATAGATGCTATTTGGGTTATTGTTGATAGATTAACCGAGTCTGCTCATTTTTTGCCGATATGGGAGACTTATTCCCTTGAACGTCTTGCTCGTATGTACATAAATGAGATTGTGAGATTGCATGGCATGCCAGTATCCATAGTTTTGGATTGTGACCCAAGATTCACTTCACAATTTTGGGTTAGCTTGCAAAGAGCTATGGGCACAAATTTACGATTCAGTTCGGCATACCATCCTCAAACGGATGGACAATTAGAGAGGACTATTCAAACTCTTGAAGATCTATTAAGACTCTGTGTCCTAGACTTCAAAGGGAGTTGGGATAAATATTTACCATTGGTGGAATTCTCCTACAACAACAGTTACCAGGCAAGTATAGGTGTGGCTCCATTCGAAGCATTGTATGGATGAAAGTGTCGCTCTCTAGTATGTTGGGATGAGGTGGGTGAAGTAACATTGTTGGGACCAGAGTTGGTACGTATTACTATAGAAAAGATCTAAATGATTCGATAACGTATACAAACGGCATAGGATCGACAAAAGAGTTATGTGGATCTTCATCGAAAGGACGTAGAATTTAGTATTGGGGATCATGTATTATTGTGTGTTGCTCCATGGAAGGGAGTTACAAGATTTGGGAAGAGAGGAAAGATCAATCCATGATTTATTGGTCCATTTCAGATTCTTGACCGAGTAGGAAATGTGGCCTATAGACTCGCGCTACCTCCAAGCATGTCTCGTATTCATAATGTTTTTCACATATATGTGCTTCGTAAATATGTGAAAGACCCGAACCACGTTATTGAAGTTAGAACTGCATTTAGATAGTCAAGACTTAACGACGCGAGGAGGTACCTGTTAATATCTTGGATAGGAAGGAGCATGTCTTACATACAAAGGTCATACCACAAGTCAAAGTTTTGTGGAGGAACCATGCTATTGAGGAAATGACATGGGAGTTGGAAACGGAAATGAAAGAAAGGTATCCTCACCTTTTCGAAACACCGGGTATGTACGTTAATTTCGAGGACACAATTTCATAAGGAGGGGAGGTTGTAAGACCCCAACTTATTATTAATGAAATTGAATTTTCTCTATTTATTATTTTGAAATAGTGAGGGTTGATTTGATTAATGTGGTTAGTTATGGGTAAAATGCGCAAATATTTCAAATAAGCAAGTGGTTATAAAATATTCATTGTTGTCGGGGAATATTCGTTTGGTCGTGGAATATTCTTATTGTCGGGGAATATTCGTACGACGGCGCAACCTTGTGTGGGCCCCATAACGGAAAGTGATTGGATGAAGAAAATGACAAGTATAAGTTGTTTATAAATAACGACGTAGTTGTTACCGTTCATACTGTTAGAATACCCGGAAGTTAAAACACAGTAGCACACGGTATTGCACCAATTATTGATTCTTACGTAAGAATGCACTACTCAATAATTGTTACAGTAATTACTGTTCAATATTTAATTTTATTGATTCAATAATTGCTACGTTGATATTTTATATTATTATTGTTTTAGTAATTGTCACTACACAGTATTTTCCATTATCAGATCAATAATTCATATTATTTGAGTAATATTATTAGATAGCATTATTGAAAATGTCTAGAAAGTTCTGTCTAAGGAGAGGTTTGGTCACCTAATTACGCGTCTGTAAAGAGAAATCCTTATTGGAAAGCCCCCTCTTTCCTAGGAATGGCCTGGTTGTCAGTATTGTGATTCTATAATATTATTTGTGAATAATTAATTATTGATTTATATGATAAGAAAAATATTCATTTTATGTGGATATAGATGGAGAAAATTTTAAAGTGACAATAGGTGAAAAATTGATATTTTATCTTTTCTGATAAAAATAATTCATTTAAATATATTATTTTATTATAATAATATAATAATGGTGATATTTTTACAATGAATGTGTGATATATGAATAAATGAGGAGGAAGAGTATTTTTGTTACAATAAATGTTAAAAACATGTTAAACATGTCGGTGGGCCCCATTTCTTGACTGAAATTTGATTATAGCTTGTAAAATCGTCCGTATATTGATTTCAGTCAATCTCTGTTTGGAATTTAGAAAAACTTGAACTTACAAAGTTGTAGAGAATTGAATTTCCTATGGAATGGACATATTATTCGTATTTTTCTGATAAAAGGGCTATTTATTGTGAATTATTGAAGTTCTGGAATAATTAATTTTTGAAGTTTTAAATATTTTTTTAATAAAAACATTTTTTTCATTTGTGGGCCCCACCTGCATGTGTTAAATGGTTGAAATCAGTTAGTAAGGTGTGCGTAGGAATTTAATTTATAAATATTATTATTTTATTAAATTTTCTGCTTTGGTGTTCTAAGCATTTTCCTATAAATAGGGTGCTTAGGTTAGAATTGAAAATCACACCAGAAACTAAAGTTTTCTCTCTCTATATTATCGAGCATATTCTTGTGAGTATTTTGATAGTTTGAGTGTTGCTATACGGTGCAAGTTTCCTTAAACACTATATCTAATATTCTTGTCAGAAGTACTGTTCGAGGTAAGGGATGTTATTTTATTTTAAAATGATATTATTTCTTCTAATATCATTATGCCGGAATATTGGTAAGATTTTTCTTGTGAAATTCTTGTCTTTTAGTGTCGGGGTTACTATTCACGTATACGACACTATTCACAAATACGACACTATTCATAGAAAAATTAAATTTTCATTTTTTGTCCAAGATATCTTTTATGAATACTAGCTTTGATTGTATCCATGTTTTGGTCTTCATTCTTAAGTTTTACTTCACTATGGTTATTTGTGAAGTATTTTTGAACTTAGTCTGTTTAAAGTACGAATCCTTAATATTTGTTCTTATGTTTCACTAGATTCATTTTCTTTAAAATATTTTTCATCATACTCAGTCCTAAATGATGATATTACTGAATATCTTTGACCTGTAGTGCAAAGATGGTTGATTTTCTTATGAATATCTTTGGCCCGTATTGCAAAGATGTACAGGTGTTGAGATGAACATGACCAACTGATGAATATCTTTGGCCTATAGTGCAAAGATGAATATTTGATTTAAGATGTATATTGATTGATGTTACAGGGATAAAATATTGATGATGGATTTTTAAAATCATAGAAGATAGTAGATTTCATTCTCTACGTAACTCTTTTAATGATTTGTTATTTCCGCTGTGAATATTGATTTAAAACTTGTTGTCTATTGTATTCTATCAGATTTTTCCCTGTTAAGGACTAACAATAATTTGTTCTATATTATCTTAGTAATAATATTCTTTACTGGGATAGTTGAGCTCACCCTTTTCCTTTTTGTTCCATTTTTCTTCTCAGGAGGCGAGAATGTAGCGAGTACTAGTTGGGGTATGGAATGATGGTTCTAGAAGTTGTCTTAGTAGTCCTCACTATTTTGTAAAATAGTGTATCAATAATTGTAATGAGGACTTATTTGAGTGTGGATATTGTCTAGATGATAATATTTGTATTTAAACTCACAGTTTATGTGTTGTCGTATTTTGCACGACAATTGTATTAATAAAGTTGTAGTTGTTTTTGTACCATATATTTGGCAACTCGGAATGGGTGTTGTATACCTATTTTGGAGGCATCACAAGTAGACTGAAGGATATTGACTCAAGTCACCCAGAAGCTCTGGGTTCGCCACTTGAATACCTGGAAAATCCCTACGGGGAACACGTGCAGCAGGAATATGAACCTCAAATGGTACTTCCTCCTCCTCGTCCTCAATGTCCGACACTTCAACCCGGATAGGACGTATCATCGCCTCCACCAAACAATGAGGCTGCCTAACATAACGGGGTCAAGGCACTTCAGAAGCCCTCCTCCGTACACTAGAAGTGGTCCTGTGATAACTACTCGAGTGATCTGGATCCATAATATCTGGACAACAAGTCTCCAAATCACCTCAGAAAGGGTGTGGTAATGTTTAACCTGGAGCTTGTTTAAAATGCATTTTTATGACTACATGCATGCATGCATTATTTTAACATACGTCTATAGTAGAGTTAAAAATGCATGACTACCCAATGTCTATGTTTTGGAAAAATTTTTGCATAGACCCCTTTGTAAATGGGACTATCCACATGCACATAGGCATGACTAGGTGGCCATTCAGTAACACACCTACCCACAATCATATACATTCTACATGCATTAATACATCACAGTAAAAAATCCGTAAGTGTAGTCTAATTACCAGGATTATTTTACTTTTTTACCTTTACTCATTTGTCCTCAAATAGGATAAGAAATGACAGTAAAAGGTGCTGTAGACACTCGAAATTTTCTGCACTCCTATTAATAACATTGCAGGAGGGTAGATTCGTCTTTTGGAGATAACCCTGAAAGATAGCTTACATCCATTCCAGATACTACCAGAAGTTCAGTTCCAACCCGAAACACAAACCGGGAACATCATCTCAAACCCGGAACACACACCAAAAATGTCATTTCCAATCTTAGAGATAACCCCGAGATATGCAGATCAAAAGACCTGCAACAACTCTGGAGAGGAGTGTTTTGTCTCAGCAATAACACCGCGACGCTCAGTTCCAGTCCCAGAGAAACACTGGGAGTAGCAACCCCATCCTTGGTGATAGCCCCAAGAGATGCCATTGCAGTTTCGGCGATAACCATGGAAATGCTTGTTTCAAATATATGCAATCAACTTCAACCACAGACATCCTGTCGAGGCACACACACCTCAGACCTGGAGTTGACAACGGGCAGACAGGAACATCCACAGATGACAGTGAGATATACAAACAAGCAGTAGTCCAATCTCAGATGTAACCCTGAGCAACGTCTGCTTTCCGCTTAAACTGGCGATAACCCCGGTGAGGAGTCACAACATCATCTTACCATCTCAACAAGATGATATCGCGGCATACCAACAAGTAGTCCAATCTCAGCTGTAATCCTGAGCAACGTCTACTTTTAACTCAAACCGATGATAACCCCGGCGAGGAGTCAAACGTCATCTTGTTCCTTCGATGGCACGTCGTCTCAACACTTCATACATACATACATCCAACAATGTCCCACAAGAACCGAGGATTGACAATCCCGAGTGACTATTAAGGGTGGCAGTACTTTGGATAGAATTTGAAGCTTGAAGACCATGGGCATAAACCCCTCTTCCTGACTTCATACAACCTCTAATCCATGTCATTGCGTAACTCTCGACACAAGTGGGATTGAAGTTGAAGTTCGGATGCTGGGATTGAAGTTTTGCAAGTTCGAGTGGACATTACAGTGCATGAGTGCATATTACGAGACGACAGGACCCCGAGGCTCGGATGACCACGACCACCACATGTAGTACAATCTGCGGCATTGTCGAAGGTGTACCTATGACCATCCGTCTATATATACAAGCCTTGGGGTCAGCCATTTGAGAAGAGAGGGAGGGAAAAAGGCGAGGAAGCCCTATCCATTTTACTTTGCATACACATCTTTTGAGTGTTTCCTCACTTCTAAACACTAGTTAGCTCACATATAGGTATCTTTTATCCGGTGGGAGCTGAGTGTTTATCCATTTAAAGTCATAGAAGTCTACTTTGGCAGCCCACTTTAAGCCTTCTTATATTCTATAAAGCCTTCTTCTCATATTAGCACACACTGTTGTACACGTTGAGAGTCGTGTGAGTGTGTTTGCCCGGACTTCGGTCCGTGATTTTCATTTTTGTCTATATATATACTTATATATATATGTATATATTTCATATATGGACTAGCATTTTTGAGTTCTGCCTCGATTGAGCCTAGACTTCGTCCTGGAGCGTTTAATTGCTTTTATATATATACTTATATATATAAACTATGGTCAGACTCTGTTTGATGAGCCTAAATTTTATATCCAGTGCGTTTAATTGCTTATATATATATATATACACTTATATATATAATTATTATCGGACATATCCGATGAGCCTGGATTCACATCCGGTGCGTTTACTACTTTTATATATATATTTGTACATATATATATATATTTACATTCCTGTCCAGCCTGGAGTTTACTTCGTGGACTTTTACAGCTTTATTTACATTTCGTCCTGCTTGGTGTTTATTTCGTGGCAGTTGATCATGTTTACAACTTTATTTACATTTCGTCCCACCTGGAGTTCACTTCGTGGTGGTTGATAATGTCCATATATATATATATATATATACCGCTTTTATATATTTACATTTTCGATCCCCCATGGAGTTGCTTCGTGGTGGTTGATCATGTCTGTATATATATATATATTTACACATTTTATATATAACTGCTTATTGCTTTCCATACAAATTGCAGTATCATGTGAGCCTAGGAATCATGTGATCATAGGTTCAGTTTATTGCTTTCCATACATTTTTCAGCTGTAAGCAACCTGTACATTATTTTACATTGTCTGAATTTCCTTGGATGGCTGTCATGCCTATGAGGAGTTCGGAACTGCTGTATATTATTTTCTCGAGAATGCTTCGCATCTCGAAAATAAAATCAAACAATCCAAACATTTAATAATAAAATGGAGGTATGAAAAGGTCTCAATTCCTATTGAGCACATGGTTTGAAAAACCTCTTTTACAAAACGTCATTGCTATATCTTGGTTAAAACTGAATTTTTCTATAAAATTCAAACCTTGTGTATATATAGGTGCGAACGAGGCCTCGCACTACTTTCAAATAATTACACATTGATCCACATACACACATAAACACATACATTCATATAACAATTTCTTTGAAAAGTGGCGGTCACCGTGGTAACACGGATGTCGGGGGGTGCCTAACACCTTCCCTCCGCATAATCAAGCCCCCGGACCCAAAATGAATCTTAGTTTCATAGACCCGTCTAGCAGTGTCAAAACACTGAGTCAATGTGCATACCTTTTCGGTTTCGTTGGTGAAACCAGTTAAATACACCAACTGGCGACTCTTAAAGTCAAATCTTCGACATTATACATGTCGGACCTTTTTTACTTATTTTTTCAAACAAATCTCATATTAACATGAGAACACCAAAGAACAAGTAACTAAAAGGACACTCAAAAATCCTCGACGACGTCGACAGTGGCGACTCATTGGGACTCAAAGAAGAGGGCTTAAGCCGCCATTTCAAGCTTTTCAAAATTGTTATATGCTTGTGTGTGAATGTTGCATTTACATTTATGATGAATGTGTACGAATGCATCTTAATTATCGTGACCGCTAAATATCTATCTGTGATATTAGTGCTTCACACATGTCATCATTTTGCATAACGGTGAGACACGTTGTATGTGAATGTATGTTGTGTGGTCCCTCCACCAGAGACTATCCTGTGCTTGTTTGACATTGGACTTGTGGGAAGAATGATTCCCCGGGGCTCAAGAAAGGCACCACTCAGATTCGCTCCAGTTGAATGACCAGATTATCCTCCCGTCAAGTAGATTGCGATGATCTGGGAACCTTCATGCCGAAAAGCCGCGAGAGTAACCCTAAGATAGGTCAGCCTCTGATAAACCAAACGCGGAGGGAAGTCTCTTCATACTTTCCATTTTAAATTACTTGTAAAAACATTTACTTGTAATTCTATTCCATGTTCATTCATATGTAATGGAAAATATAAAGAATATCTGTGCATGCATGACATGTTATCAATTAATAATTAGGTTTTGCAGACAAAATTCCTAAACGGACATGTTATGATAACATTTATATTACCCTAAGACTAAACCACGTAAGTCTTTTATAGGGAAGCAATTGGGCTGTTATCCGCTCAAAGTCCAAAAGGCCACAAAGCTACAAACCAATCATGTCTTCTTCTGATCAATCTAATGCTGTTTCCCGAGAAGAATTTGACGGATTGAGTAAACAAATCACAGACTTGGTTGTCCTACTAAAAGAATTACACCAGTCTACTCAGGGTACGAAGATACCTACACATACAGAATCCTTTACACAAGGAGGAGTTCAAGGTCTAGAAAAAACAGTTCCAGAACATCAGTTGGATACAACCAACAAAGACCCTGAAAACACCCATCTCAAAGGAGATCCAGACACCGGTGATATCAGGAAGAAGGTCCTCCAAATGGAGGAAACTATCCGTGTTCTCAAAGGGATTGGAACACATGGCAGTGTTTCATATACAGACCTTTGCATATTTCCTGGTGTTCAATATCCAGAGAAATTCAAGACCCCTGATTTTGAGAAATATGACGGATTAGGGGATCCTTATACACATTTAAAGGTGTTCATAGGAGAACTTGGGTCTTACGCAGAAAATGAAAAGCTCCGAATGCAGCTATTTCAAAAAAGTCTGACTAGAGAAGCCCGTTCATGGTATACCAGATTAGACAACTCTAAGATCCATAGCTGGGAAGAGCTGGCTCACGCCTTCCTCACTCAATATAGTTTTCAATCTCAGATGGCTCCTGACCGGTACCAAATTACCAAGGTCAAGAAACAGTCTAATGAGTCATTTAGAGAGTATGCTCAAAGGTGGAGGCGCCTTGCTGCTCAAGTTATTCCTTCCATGACAGAATTAGAAATGGTCATGACCTTCATAGATATACATGAAGCTCCTTGCTATGAAAGAGTTCTAGCTGGTATTGGCAAACCATTCTCTAAAATGATCACACACGGAGAGATGGCTGAGATGGGATTGAAATTCGATAAAATTCATGACCTAGCCGCTCTTAAAGCTGTTGCTGAGCACATCTAGTCCAGATCTTATGGAAACAACCCCCGGAGGGTCCATAAAAAGAAAGAGGAGGATATTTCCTTGATACTACAAGGACAAAAAGGTAATCCAAGCATGCCTATGCAAAGGAGAAACTACTCCCCTTTTCCAGTATAATCTTCAAACCTTCTATTGCCTAAAAGTGGAGAAGTAAAGCGACCTCGAACATTCACACCCTTAGGGGACTCGCTCGAGAATATTCTTGCTCTTTTGACTGCTCAGAAGAAAATTACACATCTTCTTCCACCAACCAACCCTAATGGGAGGGGTTTTAATGCTACTCGAAGTGTTCTTATCATGCCTAGAGCACTGGACATGATAATAAAGATTGTTGGGCCTTAAAACATAAGATTCAAGATTTAATAGACAATGGTGAGATCGTGGTCACTAAACCAGATCAACCTCATGTGCAAGACAACCCTCTTCCTCAACACAAAAAGAAGAAGATGATGTTGATCACCGCATAAGGTTACAATTTAATGGAGAATCATCCCAACCCATCAAAGATGGTGTTGACAAATGGGATTATGCAAAGTTCTAGGAAAATGAAAGATGAAAGCTCTTTCCAAACAAATTGAACAATTGGCAGAACTAGTGACCCACCAACATCAAGTCACACGCCAATTAATTAGTCAGGAGCATGCCTATCTCCTTCCTTTTGTTGTGAATGCCTCTTCACCACCTTCAGAAAGCGAAGCTATAGAGGATAAGGTTGTGAAGCGAGCAAATGCTAAAGCCCATCGGGATTTTGCCAATCAGAGGGAATTCACCTATTTGGGCCAATCTATAGAGGAGATACTACAGATGTTGATCAACGAAGGAAGAATTACCTTCCTTCTCCCTCCCATCAATCCCTCGCTCAGTATCGTTCAACTCGATGAAATATGTCAATATCATTCACATTCTCGCTGGCCACAAGACAGAAGAATGTTGGGCACTCCACCATCTTATTCGTAATCTTATTGATATGATTGTTCTCGTAAATAGCGAGATGATTACACTTTGCACAACTCAAGGGGGGAATGCATGTCCTACTAAATGGAAGGGATCAGTAGTAGTTATATCCGAAGTGGATGATGAGACTGTCAAAGTATTTCCCATACATCCAATTCAACTCAAAGGAGCTGACAATCCTTTGAAAGTGGCCGCACCAGAGCCAATTTCTTTATCTTTCAAACCACAATATCCTGTTGTCAGCTTACACAACATTCCATGGAATTATGGAGAAGCTGAAGGATCCACGTCTCATACTCCTGCTACAGTGTCGAAGGAAAATCCACTGTATCTTCCTCAACAGGTTATTAAACCTACTTGCGAAGCAAAGGGGAAATTGCCTGTGGAGAAGATTGAAAAATTCCTCCGCACTATGGGCCACAATGAAGCCAAAGTGGTTTTAAGCATGTGATAAGCTCCACACCAGATTTCAATACTGGACTTGGTTTTCTCTTCCGAGGATCATCGGAAGATCTTGCTGAAGGTTTTAGAAGAATCCTATTTGCCAAAATCAATGGACGTGGAAAAATTTCAACATTTGGTTGATCAAATTTTCAACAACAATGTGTTATCTTTCACTGATGACGACATACCTCCCGAAGGGACCGGTCATTGCAAGCCTTTCCATATTGCAGTTTTGTCTTCCAGGTACATGCTAGCAGGAGTATTGATAGATGGAGGCTCATCTCTAAATATCTGTCCTTATGCCACCTTGGTAAAGATGAATATCAATCTCAAGCGGATCCAAAGCAGCCATATGGTCATCAGAGCTTTTGATGGATCCCGACAAAATTCCATTGGAAAGATTGAATTGCCAATTGAGATTGGTCCAAATACATTCAATGTATCCTTTCACGTCCTCAAGATAGATTCAGGATATAACCTGCTATTGGGGAGACCATGGATACACATGGCTGGAGCTATTCCCTCCACCCTACATCAACAACTCAAATACATTATCAACAACAGTCTAGTCACTGTTAACGCTGAGCCGGATTGTCCTGAACAAGGAACTCTACCAATTATCAGCTTCAATTCAGAAGTTGAACTAGCCAGTTTCCATACTCTGGAAGTGAGTAACACGCAATACCATCCTATTGGAGCGCCACTTCCCATACCCAAGATTTCTGCCGAGGTTATATTGGCCACTCAAGAAATGATGTCATTGGGTCATCAACCTGGACAAGGGCTTGGTAAAGATAAGCAGGGTATTAAGCACCCTATTCAAATGTCCAGTCAAATTGGAACAGCCGGACTAGGCTATTCTGCCAGTTCTAATTACAGGAATCCTCATAAGCACAAACAGGTTCCTCAAGCTTCCGCGGCACGGCGATTCTCTATACCTTTACCTCATGAGTTAATGCAATCTCCAGTAAAGGTTCCAGCACATGTTGTAGCTATGTTGTTTCCAAAACCAGTGCCAATCAAAGCAAAAGAGGTGCTGATTCCTGATCCCAAAGTGGAAGAAAAGGAACGGAAATGTAAACATGACCTTGCCTTGATGATGGCAGGCATTCGCGTCATTGTTCATGATGAACATACAAATAGATACACCCCAGACGATGATTGCCCAGATGTCATGGTTATCATTCGGGAGAAGGAGGACAATGACGATCCTTCCATCACTGCAGTCCATCAGGACTTTTCCCTCGATAATTGGAGCAACACTCCATTCATTGGTCGACGAGGGTAAAATGGGCAGAAAATCCCTCTACCCTGTAGATAACTTTAATTTCTTGCTTTCCTTTACAGCACTAGCAGTTATTTTATCAAGTACATGCTAACACTTTTGTATGATCGAACAGTTGCATATATTAAGTGAAAGCATCTTTTTTTTTGAGGACTCGAATTTAGATGTGCATGTCCTCCTTGTGATGACATACCTTCTCTCCACAAGGGTCAGAACTTTGATGCAAAGTTGGACTCGAGACTTGATGGACATCCAAGAGGACATTGAGACACCTCAAGAGATTAAGGAATGGGGGTCGAGAAAACCCAAACCCAATCTTGATCAAACCACTCCTTTCAATCTTGGAACCTTAGACAACCCTAAGCTAATCCAATTGGTTTTAGACCTTACCACAAATCACGGAATGACACACGGGTTGCACTATTAACCCAATTCTAGGATGTGTTTGTATGGTCTTATGAAGACATGGTGGGTTTGTCCACTCGACATTGTTCTTCATCGCCTTCCCATCAAAGAAGGATTCAATCCGTTAGCAAAAGCTCAAAGCGATTGAAAACCGAATGGAGTTTAAAAGTTAAAGAGGAAATTGTGAAACAATTTCAAGCTGGCATCATCATGTTGTCTACATATCTGGAGTGGATATCCAACATTGTTCCCGTGCCTAAACCAAGGGGAAAGGTGTGAGTTTACGTGGATTATCAGGATTTGAACAAAGCTTGCCTTAAAGATAGCTTTCCCGTGCCCTTTATCCACATTCTTATTGACAATACTGCTTAATACGGCATGTACTCCTTTGTTGATTGCTTTGCGGGGTACCATCAAATTATGGTCGCTGAGGAAGATCGTGAGAAAACTGCTTTCATCACGCCTTGGGGAACCTTTTGCTACAGACGGTTGTCATTCGGCCTCATCAACGCCGTGGCAACCTATCAATGGAGCTATGATGGCTCTTTTCCACGATTTAATGCACAAAGAGATAGAGATCTACGTGGATGACATCATTATCAAATCTCGGAAGGAGGATGACCATTTAAACCATCTCACAAAACTTTTCAACGAAGTTTGTAAGTACAACTTGAAGTTGAATCCCACCAAGTGTGCCTTTGGTGTTAAGTCGCAAGTTGCTAGGTTTCCTAGTCACCACAAAGGATTGAACTAGATCCTACCAAAATCTAGGCCATCAAGGAAATGCCCATTCCTTAGACATAGAAGGAAATACGGGGATTTTTGGGAAGAATCAATTTCATTAGTAGATTCATTTCTCAACTCACAGCAACCTGGGAGCCTATCTTCAAGCTGTTAAGGAAGAACTACTCCATGAAATGGAACGATAAGTGTCAGAAAGCCTTCCTTACCAATAAAGAGCAACTGATTAACGCTCCTATTTTGGTACCTCCTGTGGATGATGTTCCCCTGTTCATGTACTTCGTCCATAAATGACAATGCCATGGGTCGTGCATGTTGAAGCGTAAAAGACAATAGAGGCCAAGAACGAGCTATCTATTACCTCAAAGAAAAGATTCGTAATCGGTGAACACAAGTACACTCGATTGAGAAAACTTGTTGTGCCTTTAGCATGGGCTTCCATGAGGTTACAGCATTACCTCCATGGTCACACAACCCATCTCATATCCCGAATGGATCCTCTCAAGTATGTATTCAGTAAGCCCATACTGAATTGTCGACTGTCCAGATGGCAGTTGATCCTACAACAATTTGACATCGTCTACGTGATGCAAAAGTTTGTCAAAGGTCAAGGAATTGCGGATCAACTGGCCGCCGCACCTGGAGGGGATTACAAACCCTTAGAAACATACTTTCTCGATGAAGGAGTAATAACAATTCACTCTACAACATCGAGACGATACATCCCATACGTGGAGAATATATTTTGATGGAGTCATTATCTGTAAGGCTTACGGAGCTGGAGCGTTTTAATATCCCATGACGGGGAGCAGATATCCGTCGCCGTCAAATTATAGTTTGTCGGCACCAACAACATAATTGAGTATGAAGGTCGTATCATGGGGCTAAAACTTGCTCGCTCAATGGGCGGTTAAGCGTCTTTGGGGATTCGAATTGGTAATCAAGTAATCCCCATGAATCTATCAAACTAAAGAATTACATTTATTGCCTTACCATCGACAAGTTCTATAGATGGCTTTGAGTTCAAAGAAATCTCCTTTCTACATACTCAATAGAATGATTTTTGCAGATGCATTAGCAACGTTGGCCTCCTTAGTTTATATACCGACAAGGAAAACTTGTCAAGCATCACGCTTACTCGTAAAAAGGCCCAATTTATGGGAATTACGTTGAGAAGTATCGGATGAGCTACCTCCCATCCATAACCCTTGGTATCAATGCATCAAGGAGTATCTACGAGATGGATCTACACCCACCGAGGCAAACCTAAGCGAGAAGAGGCTGATTCATCGACTTGCTATGAAATTCTACCTGAGCGAAGATGCACTCTATAAAAGAGATGCAGGATTACGTCTCCTCGGATGTCTAGACAAAGACCAAGCTCAGAGACTCGTGGATGAGATCCATGGTGGAGTATGTGGCCCACACATGAGCGGCCCTTACTTGTCAAGAAAATTTCTAAGCAGAGACATTATTGGCTTACACTCAAAGCTGACTATGATGATCACGTCAAGAGGTGCTATCAATGCCAGATTCATGGGAATGCTATCCACGCCCCTCCAAGGGAACTCCACAATATGAGTTCGCCATGGCCCTTCTTAATGTGGGGAATGGACGTGATTGGGCCCATCGAGCCCAAAGCCAGTAATGGACATCGATTTATATTCACCATGATCGACTACTTCACCAAATGGGTAGAAGCAGCATCCTTCCCCAAGGTTACTAAAGAAGTTATCATTGCTTTCATCAGAAATAATGTCATCTGTCGATATGGACAATTAGAGGTCATTGTGTCAAACAATGCTAAGACCCTCAACAACAAAATGATGGAGGAGTTATGCAGAAAATTCCACATCAAACATCTCAACTCTGTCATCTACCGTCCAAAGATGAATGGTGCTGTAGAAGAGGCTAATAAAAATATCAAGAAGATCATGCAGAAAATGTCCGCCAATCATAAAGGATGGCCTGACCTCTTACCTCTGACTTTATTAGCCTACAGAACTTCCATGCAAACTTCCACCGGGCAACCCCCCACTCATTAGTCTATGGGATGGAAGCAATGCTCCCCCATAGAGGTGGAAATGGAATCCTAGAGTATTGATGGATGCTCGGTTAGATGAAGACCAATGGGTACAAGATAGGTATCACCAATTATCTCTGATAGACGAAAGGAGAACCACGACAATCTTCCATGGTCAGTTATATCAACAAAGGATCGCATTTGGCCTCAACAATGAAAAGTCCGACCACGCAATTCAAACAATATGACTTGGTTTTGAAGAAGATAATTGACAACCAAGATCAATCTAAGGGAAAATTCGCTCCTAACTGGGAAGGCCCATTTGTTGTCAAGGAAATATTGACAAGAGGTGCTTTCAGATTACAGGAAATTGATGGAGATGAATTTCCATAGCTTATCAACTCGGACACCGTGAAATGGTACTATGTCTGAAGTTACCATCAAACAAACATCCTTGTTTTGATCATCAAATCACCAGTCATTTCGGTTTTGAACCCTTTCTTTTTAAATACTCTTCTACCCCTCAGGGAAACATACACTTTAAGCCAGCAGCCTGGTTTTACCTCAATTCAAACCTTTCACAACCTCGGTTATCCTAAAGACGGGATTTAACCTTTCACAATTTCGGTTATCCTGAAGATGGGATTGAACCTTTCACACATGCAGTTTATCCTGAAGACGGGATTAAACTTTTCTACGCCTGCAGTTTGTCCTGAGGACTAGATCAAACTTTTTACACACTTGCAGTTTGTCCCCATTATGGGATCAAACTTTCTTCTCCCCGCAGTATAGCTTGCACATGGGATTTACACTTCTCTTCGCCTTCAATTCATCTTGAGGGGCGAACTACGTCGACCTGATCTCCCTGATACCCGAGGGTACGTAGTCAACCATATTCTCTATGGCCCGGTCACAATAAAGAAAAACAACAAAAACATTTCTACCCTTTCTCTACAAAACAACAAAAACAACAAAAATACTTCTACACTCATCTCGCCTTCAGATTCAAAGATTGAACCTCCTACACTAGGTTTGAACTACGCAGACTTGATCTCCTCTTCAATAGGAGTACGTAGGCAGCCATTCATGGTGTAGTCTAACCCCTACTAGAACAACATACTTGTCACACGGTACTGGGATCAATCTTCAATTCGCCCTATTTCATTGGTTTCAGATCAAAGGGATGGAATTACCCAACCTCTTCTCACAAATAGAAGATTCGGTGACCATCTAAGCTGTGATCGTGCCTCAAAGAGCAATACCAACCCATAAGAGATGGAATTAACTAGGCTTCTCACAAATAGAAGTACCCGGCGACCATCGTGGGAAAGTGCGGTCAATCTCAGAGAGGAAGAAACCACCCTCCTCTCCACTTTTCCATACAGATACTAGTCCCAAGACACCAAAGATGGTAGGGATATATTTAAATCAATGATCCGTTCTGAGAGATCTTGTGATTTCTCAATGTCCATCTATCAAGGATAAGTTCAGAATGCATCAAGATCACAAGGCCTTGGAGAAATAGGCAAATATCAAGCAAGTATCAAGGCATAACTAAAAGGGAAGTGAATCAAAATATATTTCCCTGCCATATATAATACTGTTTGATATATACATCTGTGTTGTACATGACAAAATGGCTAAGCTAGTCTGTGTAGGAAAATACAAAGCTATCTACAGATCTGTGTGTATGCGGACTATCAGATCTAACATAGCATCCCTCTCTAAAGATGGAGGAAGCACTGCAAGCTCCTGCCCAAGGGTATCTACACGAGCTAGCAGATCAGAGGCTAACTGCATGGTGGCATAGTGCTCATCAATGTAAGCACTCATGTCGGCAAGACTGACAGTCATCTAGGATCTCACTGAAGTGTTGTCTGCAATGGCCACATCCCCTAGCGATATAAGGCAAGCATCCCACTCCACTATCAATACATCCCTAGTCGATCTAGCCTCATCCCTCTCTAATAGAAGCAATATCTCTCTCATTAAGAGTCACAACATCGTGTGGCCCTAGCCCGATCTCTCGATAGGTCATCGGATGTAAGCTATGCTTCCAAATGTTATGCCAAATACTAAGTAACAATGGCACTTTCGGGGGGGAGAATCCATCACAATCCATCACAAATGCTTGGCATCCCAGGAAGCCACCTCCTCATATCATCGGTCGAATCAATCCTCGTGACTGGATACTCTATAGATGCTACTCATCATGCGAGAATATCTGCAGAACAACCGGATGACTTTATGAAAACTCACCGGATCTTACTTATCCCAACATGCATACAACCCGGATACGTCCTCCGCCGATAAATGGTGTGGACGAAGCGTTGGCCGACTCATCCCTTCTCATACGGATGAAAATCTCGAAACCGGGTCAAACCGACACATCACTACCAATGGGTGGTAAGTGATCATGCCCTCAATCCAACTAGAGGGAGGTAATCTATTCCCGGAGTATGAGTAATGAAGCTGTAGGGTGAACTAAGCCCTGAACACGATAATATGGCAAACGGATCCCTAATCCCTGCCAGAAAAGCTGACCACGATGCAGCATCTATGCACTCTGCAGGCTGAAAGGAGTATGACATGGCTATCTCCTAGGTGAAACAAAACCCCTGTCGTCTAAATGTGCCATTCGGTCTTAAGTGTGACATAAACCACATATACAGCATGACCGAACTACCTGTGAACACTCCCGCCGGATAAGTGCAAAGAAGTATGTAGTTGACCTCAGAGTCTCTGCAATGATCATCGATACAATGGTACGACCCTCCCTGAGAGCTCTCACTGCCATAATGACACTGATATCCAGCTCATCCATGTACCGCGGCATGAACATATATGATAATACGCATAGAAGCAGTACATCTACTCTGGCTGAACGCCAATGGTCCTCCGGTGTGGTGAAATCCCTGGAATGCCGTGCATAGCTATCAGAGCCAAACCTGTCAAACAGGAAATGCTGGGATATCACGTAGCCGGATGTGATCTCATCCTGGACCACTCTATGTCTCAATCCGGTGAGGGTCATGAACTGTCTGCTTATGTCTCCAATAGCCATATGCACACAAGGTCTGTCCAGCGGCATCATCGTCAACCGTGTATACTCCTCCAAAGTAGGAGTCAACTCCTGGGTCCCAAATCGAAAAACCTGTCTCTCCGATACCCAGTGCTCTAGCATGCCCTCTACAAATCCTGTGGGAACCTGAAACATCAATAGGTCATCAGTATATCGCAAAGAAATCATCTACGATCACCACGTCTCGATGGTGATATACTATCATACCATGGCGCAAGATACCGGCTACCACCACAAATGGTGGGGTATGATCAATACGACTAACTTTCAAGAAGACATCTATATGGGGGTGTGTCATAAGACCATCCAGGGTCAATCTTTGAATATCTCGGACATATATATGTTTAACATAATAATAACATGCATGATACAATAGATGGCAATATGATATAGGAATGGAAAATTGTACATACATTCTTAAGTATATCATCATCTAAGACATCTCTCTGTACAACTAAATCTGAGGGAAATGGGGAAGCTACCCAACATACAACAGAGGCCTTTCAAAAGAGATGGGGAAATACATCGAAAAAGTCAAGAGTGTCGATGTCTCACATCATCGATCCACGTCCACTGATATAACTCCTCCCGAAGTCATTGGATCTCTCTATCTTCAAGGATGTCTCAAGATATACAAAGGAGGATCTGCGCCGATAAAACCATATGGGTCACCGAGGGACCAACGCCAGAGCTGGAAGGATCAAAAGTATCTACCTCGCAGGATCCTACGCCCAAATGCCGAATGAAAAGATGTGATCGGTCCAACCGCCGAAGTCAATCATTAATCTGCGGTCACATGAGTTGGATCTTCGACACTGACGCTAGCCAATCCGTCCATCATCATCACGAATCCTAGAACCATATCCCCATAAACCGTGTGGCGCAGTCCGAGCTCCAATCGCACGAGGGATCCTTCAATGTGGAACATCTCCCGAGAATAGGGGCCCTTTCGACAATGTAAAACCGTCAAACCCCATCAATGGGATGTCAATGATGGGTGATCGTGAAAGATGACAATAACGCCAAGGGAGGAGGCAAGATCAAGATAGGAATCTCTCCCAGTAGTGCTCCTAATAGCAAGCTCTCCTAAATAGAGCTCTCATCCTCCATCTGTGAAGAGAGGAATCTGTGGTGGAAATGATGTACTAACTCCCGATGGTACCCATCCTCAAAACCAACTCCCAAATACTCTCAGAGTAGGGAATCCATGTGATGACATCGGCTATCAATAACTCTAATTGTAGGCAACAATGAGTGAAACCCTCAAAGAACGGGGACCTCGCCAATATGGAATGATGCCATCTCTATCCTCGTGGATAGGTATCTAAACCTAACACGCCACAAGACGCAAAACAAGGAAGCCTCTCATAGGCCCAAAATCGCCAACACAAAGACAAACACATCCGCCGTTAGTCAACACTCTTAACCCATACATAGGAAAAGACAAGAGAAACACTCACCAACATAAATGGGTAAAATCCTAACCACGCCTTTACGATCGATCGCATCGCGCATTCCCCGAGGAAGTAGGCAAAGGTATAGGAACACCAATCATACTCTCCTATACGGTCCACGTGTCGAGTGGCGCTGATCAAAGCGAAGAACACCGTAGAGGAATTATCTGCTATGAAGCGTTCTAATGATCATCAGAACAATCCCCGGAGAATAAGATCCCTGACTCTCACATCATTGGGTATGGGCTCACTTAACAGCCCGCTCATAGCATCTATGCTCAAAGGACCTATACGAACAGTCCTGCCCTTGAGCGCCTCCGTCGGAACTCCCAACAAGGATATGACGGTAGTAGGGGTGATATCCGCCGCAAGGCACCGACTCCTCCAAACTCCATACCTATGATAAACCGCCAATCCATCGGCGCCATCATCACTCAGTAGTCCAACAAATGAGTGGATCGAGTCCGGTGAAACCACCGCCGACAATGCCCCGAGGTAACCCTAGGGACAGCAATGGGGTAGAATGGAGAAGAACCTCCCGAATCCCCAGCCATGGACGATCGCTCTGTAGTCATCATGAAAGGCCTGATACATATAGTGGATATTAAACTAGTTCCCTCGAGGCTGTGTGAAGTCAGGAACCTACATAAAATGCAGATCAACATCAGACTCCTTCACTCCTCATCAATAGGAAATAAGGAAGATTAAAGATCTAACTTCATACCTCATTTGCGTGCAGGTATACTGAAGGATGCCTACTCAAGTCACCCAAAAGATTTAAGTTCACCACTTGAATACCTGGAAATTCACTATGGGGAACACGTACAACAGGAGCAGGAACTTTGACGGCAGCATCCTCCTCCTCTCGTCCTCGACATTCGGCACTTCAACCCGAATCAGACGTATCACCGCCCGCCAAGAGACAAGGTTGTCTAACGTAAGCGGCGTTGAGGCTCATCAAAAGCCCTCCTCCGCATACACCGTAAGTGGTTGTCATGGAACTACTCTATTGATCCGGATCCATAATATCCGGACAAGAAGTCTCCAAATCACCTCGAGAAAGGGTGTGGTAATTTCTTCACCAGAGTCTTTTCAAATGCATTCTATGATTAGATGCATGCATGCATTGCTTTTAACATACATCTACAGAGAGAGTTAAAAATGCATGACTACCCAATACCTATATTTTGAGAAAATTTTCAATAGCCCTTTGTAAATGGGACTATCCACATGCACATAGTAATGACTAGGTGGCCATTCAAGAGCACACCTATACGATCATATACATCCCAGATGCATCAATACATTGCAAAAAAAATCCGTAAGTGTAGTCTAATTATCGATTATTTTTCTTGTCTACCTATACTCATTTGTCCTCATATAGGATAAGAAATGATGATAAAAGGTGCCAATTTGATTGTTTTAAAAGTCAAATTTTTTCACATCATTATGTTCAAGATGGTTTTATACTAACATTTTCTATGTTGAATATTTTTATCAAGTCATATCAAGATTCATATTCACTACTATGTGTCTAAATGCATTCCATACAATAAGTCATTTCCCAACGGACAGAAATTGGAAAAAAATATATGCATGTGTTACCAGGACAGTGAAGAACGCTCGTACGGTGGTAGAATATGCAGAAAGTTGCCCGAACTTAGCAGATTTGAAGAAAAGCTCTTGGATTTCCTTCATCAGGCAACTTGAAAATGACTTATAAAGCAACCATTGCCTATACATAGGCATGGGTTGGTCGCAGAGCTAACTCATGGCTCTTGCAGTACACTGCGGCAAGACTCCTACATGGGTCCCACACCTCCGGGCCGCTCCAATTAGAGTTGCAAAGGAGGTCTCATGTCGAAAAGGCCAAATCAGAATAAAAGTGCTACGCAATCGAGCGGAATAGCTTTGAAATCCTCGGTTTCGTCGAAAGTTAAACTTAAACTCGTCTAAAAGGTATTCACTGAATGCGGTATACTATACCAATGAGCTCACTTTTCACAGATCATGCTCGTAATACCCCACAAAGGTCCGATGTCAGTCAATGAGTGTCAGCAACCCCGACGTATCCCCGGTGAGGGGTTACAACGAAAACCATGAAATATCAAACCTCCCGATTGGGGAATTACGGTATACCAAGTTATCAAACATATAGGTATCCCTGGCGGGGGTCACAACGCACATCTTTTAAGCATCTACGTATCCCCGACAGGGGTTACAATGCAATGCAACCATTGATACACACATCAATGAAGGTCAAGCAGCCTTGACATCATGTCAGCCGATGGCAAGTAAACCCATCGAAGCAACCTTCCCCGGCGGGGGCTACAACGCAATGCTACCATCGACACATACATCAATGAAGGACAAGCAGCATTGACAATTCATCCAGCATGGATTTATCCGATGATACACACATCAGCGAAGATCAGGCAACCCTGATAACAACAAACTGTTGGCAGTAACTCCGAAAGAATGAGGGAATATGTTATACACATCCTCAAACGGACAAAGCTTTATCCCCACAGATCTCTTACACACAAGAGGTACCTCTATGGAATATTAGTTAGTGTCTAGGATTCAAGACTTTGGTGATAGCCCCAGCGCCAACATCCTTGGAAACTTGGATCGCATATCTAAGCCCTCACTGATTATCATACCAACAGGATTACCTGACAATCATTTATGAATTCTACATGCATTTTGCATCATGTCACGTGATATAGATCATGTTTATCTTGCTTGCATTTCAAGTGTCTAGTCTTCTTTATCCTATCCATGCCTTGCATTGCATGAATATGATAAACACTTAATACATACATACATCCAACAATGTCCCCAAAGTCGAGGATTGACAATCCTTAAGATATTATTAATGAAATTAAATTTTCTCTATTTATTATTTTGAAATAGTAAGGGTTGATTTGATTAATGTGGTTAGTTATGGGTAAAATGCTAAATATTTTAAATAAGCAAGTGGTTATAAAATATTCATTGTTGTTTGGGAATATTTGTTTGGTTGTTGAATATTCTTACCGTTTGGGAATATTCGTATTTACTCACGCAATTTTTGTGTGGGCCCCATAATGGAAAAAGCGATTGGATGAAGAAAACGACAAGTATAAGTTGTTTATAAATAATACAGTAGTTGTTACTGTTAATACCGCTGGAATACCCGTGGTTAAAACACACAAGAGTAATACACCGGTATTGCACCAATTATTGATTCTTACGTAAGAAGGCACTACTCAATAATTGTTACAAAGAGTTATCGCTCAATATTTTATTTTATCGATTCAATAATTGCTACGCTGATATTTTATATTATTGTTGTTTCAATAATTGTCATTACACTACACGTATTTTCATTATCGATCAATAATTCATATTATTTGAATAATATTATTAGATAACATTATTGGCAATGTCTAGAAAGTTTCTTCAAGGAGAGAGGTTTGGTCACCTAATTGCGCAACAAGAAGGAGAAATCCTTATCGAAAGCCCCCTCTTCCGGGAACTACCGGTTGTCGATATTGTGATTTCGTAATATTATTTGTGAATAATTAATTATTGATTTATATGATAAGGAAAATATTCATTTTATGTGGATATAGATGGAGAAAATTTTAAAGTGACAATTGTTGAAAAATTGATATTTTATCTTTTCTCGATAAAACAATTCATTTAAATATATTATTATATTTTAATAATATAATAATGGTGATATTTTTACAATGAATGTGGGATATATGAATATATGAGGAGGAAGAGTATTTTTTTGTTGTAAAAGTTGTTTAAAACATGTTAAACATGTCTCAGGGGCCCATTTTCGACCGAAATTTGATTATATTTGTAAAATCGTCCATTTGTGGATTTTGGCCATTTGCATTTAGAATTTGGAAAAACTTTCTTCCGAAAGTGTTAGAGAATGAAATTTCCTATGGAAAAGACATAAGGTTCAAATTTTTTTGTGATAAAAGGGCTATTTATTATGAATTATTGAAAGTTCAAGTTTCAAATAATTGATTTTGGAAGTTTTAATTATTTTATTTATGAAAAACGTTTTTTTCTTACTTTTTCTAGAAGGTGGGCATGTGGGAAATGCTAAGATCTGATTTCTAAGGAGGTGTATGAAATTTTATTATTAATAATATTATTTTATTAAATTTTTCGCTTTGGTGTTCTAAGCATTTTCCTATAAATAGGGTGCTTAGGTTAGAATTGAAAATCACACCGTAAATCGAAGTTTTCTCTCTATATTATCGAGTTTATTCTTTGTGAGTATTTTGAGACTTTGAGTGTTGTTATACGGTAAAAGTTCCTTCAAAGACTATATCCAAAGATTCCAATTGTAAGTACTAATCTTTTTTCGAGGTAAGTGGATGTTATTTTTTTTTTAAATGATATTATTTCTTCTAATATCATTATGCCGAAATATTAGTAATATTTTTCTTGTGAAAATTTTGTTTTTAGTGTCTGGAGTTACTATTCACGATATAATGACTATTCACGATATCTGATACTATTCACTATTATTACACTATTATTCACAAAAAAAATTAAATTTTCATTTTTTTTCCAAAATATCGATTATGGATACTAGCTTTGATTGTATCCATGTTTTGATCATTCTTGAATTTTACTTCACTATGATTATTAATGAAGTATTTTTGAACTCGGATTGTTTAAAGTACTAATCCTTAATATTTGTTCTTTTGTTTCACGGATTCGCTTTTCTTTTTAAAATATTTTTCATCATCCTCACTCCTAAATGATGATATTATCGAATATCTTTGGCATGTAGTGCAAAGATGGTTGAATTTCTTATGAATATCTTGGCCCAGTAGTGCAAAGATGTACAGTGTTGAGATGAACATGATTAATCGATGAATATCTTTGGCCTCAGAGAGCAAAGATGAATATTTGATTCAAGATGTATATCGATTGATGTTTACAGGATAAAATATTGATGATGGACTTTTAAATTCATAGATAATAGTAGATTTCATTCTCTACGTAACTCTTCTATGAATTATTATTTCATTCATGTAATATTGATCCTAAAACTTGTTGTCTATTGTATTTTATCGATTTTTCCTCGTTCAAGACTAACGATAATTTGTTCTATATTATCTTAGTCATAATATTCTTTATCGGGCTAGTTGAGCTCACCATTTTCCTTTTTGTTCCATTTTTCTTCTCAAGAGGCGTAGAATGTAAGCGAGTACTAGTCTGGGTATGGAATGAAGGTTCTAGAAAGTTTTTTAGTAGTCCTCACCATTTTGTAAAATAATGTACCAATAATTGTAATGAGGACTTATTTGGGTGTGAATATTGTCTAGATGGCAATATTTGTATTTAAACTCACGTTTTTTTTATGTTGTATTAATAAAGTTGTAGTTGTTTCAGATTATGTTATTGACGACTCAAAATGGGTGATGTATACCTATTTTGGGGGCGCCACAATTGGTATCGAGCTTAGGATATGATCTCCAAGTGAGATCGGGAATAGAACTAGGAGGGGAGAGACGAGTAAATCCTTCGCAAGTGTGTCCTACCTAAGCTTATTTGTTAGTTGGTCAAGATATAGGATATTATGTGATATGTTGATTTTCTTAATTAACCCTTGTTTTATGGCAAGATTTGAGAATGTCGATCGAGAATGTTAACAATGGAGTAAATGAGACCGTGGAGACACCTTTACTCACCAACGAGGAGAACGAACGCAACAGTCGGGCAATGTTCCTCCCGTGAACAACACCACCGAAAGCAGATGATGAACGACGGATGTTTAGAAGTTTTTTGCGATTCATGCAAAATCGACGAGGAGACTCGTGCACAAAATATGTGTGGAAATGATAACAACGCACACGGATTGTCACAGCCAAGCAAATTCAAAGAGTTGGGACCACCGTAACTCGGGGAAAGCCGGATCCGATTAAGCGTAAACGCGGGTCAAACAAATCACCAAGATATTCGATGTCTGGGATGCACGGAGGAATGTAAGGTTCCATTCGCCACCTTTATGTTCCAGAATGAAAGACATCGGTGGGAATTTGTAAAGCATATCCATCCAAACCGCACTCAAAGATGTCTTGGGAGACGCTTTTAAACTTTTCAATGACAAGTACTTTCCGAAAGTATTCGCTATATGAAGGAAGTGGAGTTCATTAGATCGAACAAAATAATACGACGGTGTCCCAAAGACGAGGCAAAGTTTGCAGAGTTATCCGTGTTTGCACCTTATTTGGTGGAGAATGAGGAACGTATGACGCGGATGTTTCGAGAGGTTTCAAAACCCGACATACGCCAATATCTCATTTCTCATAAATTTTCTCTCTATTCGGGATGTTGTCAACAGGCTCAATTGTTAGAGCGAGATAACGAAAGTACGCTCAACCGAGGGACCATAACCACGATCATATCTGGTGACAAAGTAATCATCGTAACAACGATAACCAATGGAGAAAGAAGAATATGGACAAAATGGTAATAACTCTCGGTGGTAATCATGGCCATGAAGAATAGAAGAAGTTTAGCCTCGGGGAGATTTTAAAAGAGGAGATTCAACAATGACCATGTGAAGACGCCAACACCAAAGAAGAATCGGTTCTGGTGGAGGAGAACGACCACCGGTCAGATGCTATAAATGTGGAAAAGAGGGACATATCACCCCAAACTACCCCACAACACAGCTCAAGGTATGTTATAATTATGGAAAGGAAGGACATATCGCTTCGAGATTGTACAGTAGAAATAAACCAAGTCCAATGGGGATGGTGACTCAAAAGGTCGCCCCGTAAAAGTCAAAGTCAATCGGTGCCTCGGAAGAGCATTTTCGTCGGATCGGTCAAAATGCGAGGAACCCAAACGAGGTGATCACGGTAAGCTAATCATAAATTCTTGTGAAGTTTATAACTTACTTGATACCGGTGCATACCCATTCATTTATCTCTCCCGCTTGTGCTCAACGCTTAAACTTAACTCGAGAAATTAGACTTTGATTTATCTCGTGGAGACTCCATTAGAGAAACTTTCATCACATCCACTATTTATAAATCTTGTTTGATCCAAGTTGGCACCATCACATTACCCGTTGACCTTATCTCTTTAAAGATACTTGCTTTTGATGTGATTTTAGGGATTGATTGGTTAACTACTCATCATGCCAAAATTGATTGTTTTCGTAAGGTTGTTAGTTTTCATATTCCTAACCAACCTATTGTATTTAATTCAAGCAACTAAACCATTAAAATCAATCATCATCATATCTAGTCATAAAGCTATTCGCTTATTGAAAATGGATGTCAAGCTTTCTTAGCCCATGTTATGGATTTGAATAAAGACACGTCGATTTGAATAATATTCCCGTTGTTAGTAAATTTCCGACGTGTTTTTTTCAAGAACTTCCTGGCCTACCCCGTAACGTGAAGTTGAATTCTTTATTGATCTTGAACCGTACAAAGCCCATTTCTAAAACCCCATATCGAATGGCTCCTATTGAACTTTCAGGAGTTAAAGGTCCAACCATGAGAGTTGTTGGACATCTGGTTTCATCTGGCCCAAGTACATCTCCTTGGGGTGCTCCTATTTTATTTGTAAAGAAGAAAGACGGAGTATGCGACTTTGTATTGACTATCGGAATTGAACCATGTCACTATCAAGAATAGGTATCCGCTACCTCAGATTGATGACCTATTTGACCAAATTGCAAGGAGCACAATTCTTTTCAAAGATCGATCTTCGCTCGGATATCATCACCAAGATTAGAACCGAGGATATTCCAAAGATCGCCTTCGTAACTCCTAAGACGGCATTATGAATTCTTAGTCATGTCTTTTGATCGACTAATGCTCTCGCGACTTTCATGGATATGATGAACCGGATATTCAAGGAATATTTGGATCAGTTCATTGTTGTCTTTATTGATGACATCCTCATATATTCCAAAAGCCGTGAAGATCATGAGCACCATTTAAAGCTGGTACTCAAAAGGCTTCGTGAAAATAAGCTATATGCCAAGTTGAAGAAATGCGAATTCTGGCTTGAGGAGGTAGCATTCCTTGGGCACGTGGTGTCAAAACATGGAGTATCCGCTGACCCAAATAAGATTGAGGCAATACAAAGTTGGGAGCAACCCAAGTTTCAGAATCAAGCACGTAGCTTTTGGGCTTAATGGTTATTATCAGAGATTTGTGGAAGGATTTTCTCGAATTGTTACTCCATTAACTCAGCTAACTCGAAAAGATACAAAATTTGTATAGAGCGAGGAATGCGAAAAGAGTTTTCAAGAGCTTAAGAGGAGACTCATTTCGGCACTGCTCGACAATACCATCCGGTTCGGATGGATTTGTTATCTAAACGATGCTTCGGGCAAAGGGTTAGGATGTGTTCTCATGCAACATGGGAAAGTCATAGCCTATGCCTCGCGACAACTTAAAGAGTATGAGAGGAATTATCCTACTCATGATCTAGAGTTGGCAGCAAATATTTTCAAGCGCTTAAAGATCCTGGAGGCACTATCTATACGGAGAGAAAGTGGAGATATATTCGCACCATAAAAGCCTTAAATATTTCTTCACCCAAAAGGAACTCAACACGCTAAGAACGACGCTGGCTCGAAAGCCGTTAAAAGATTATGACCACACCATTCAATACCATCCTGGAAAAGCAAACGTGGTAGCTGACGCATTGAGTAGAAGATCATATGCAGGAACGAGTGCGATGATGTCAAGTATATGCATAGAACCAACTTTAATCGATGAAGTTAAAGTTCGCTCAAGCCACCAAACCCGAAATGAATGCGATGCGTATGAAGAAGAAAGTACAAGAAGGTGCTATTCTAAGCGAGAATCGATGAAGAGGGAATACTTTGAGTCCACTCTGCACTTTGTGTTCCTAACGACTCGATTTGAAATACAAGATCACGATGGAGGCATAATAATACACCATTTGCAATCCATCTGGAAGTACCAAAATGTATCGTGATCTTCAACACATACATTTTGGTGGAACAATATGAAGAGAGAGATTGCAAAGTTTATCTCGAGGTGTTTAACTTGTCAACGTGTAAAGGCGAGCATCAAGTGCCTAAGGGTCCATTGCAACCACTTGAGATTCCAAATGGAAGTGGGAACACATTACCATGGATTTTTATTACGGGTCTTCCCACGGTTTCTCAAGGCATAAATGCTATTTGGGTTATTGTTGATAGATTAACCAAGTCCGCTTCATTTCTTGCCGACACGGAGACTTATTCCTTGAACGCCTTGCTCATATGTATGTAAATGAGATTGTGAGATTGCATGGCATGCCAAGATCCATAGTTTTGGATCGTGACCCAAGATTCACTTCACGATTTTGGGTTAGTTTACAAAAAGCTATGGGCACGGATTTATTTATTCTGATTCTTCGCATACCATCCTCAAACCGGACGGACAATCGAGAGGACTATTCAAACTCTTGAAGATCTATTAAGACTCGTGGTCCTAGATTTCAAAGGAGTTGGGATAAGTATTTACCATGGTGGAATTCTCCTACAACAATAGTTATCAAGAAAGTATAGTGTGGCTCCATTCAAGCATTATATGGACGAAAGTGTCGCTTCCAAAGATGTTGGGATGAGGTGGGTGAAGCAACATTGTTGGGACCAGAGTTGGTACGTACGTATGACTACGTAAAAGATCCAAATGATTCGACAACGATACAAAATGGCACAGGATCGATAAAAGAGTTATGCGGATCTTCATCGAAAGGACGTGGAATTTAGTATCGGGGATCATGTATTGTTTTGTGTTGCCCCATGGAAGGGAGTTACAAGATTTGGGAAGAGAGGAAAGCTCAATCCACGATTTATGGCCCATTTGCATTCTTGACCGAGTAGGAAATGTAGCCTATAGACTCGCAGCGTTACCTCCAAGTATGTCTCGTGTTCATAATGTTTTTCATATATCCGTGCTTCGTAAATATGTGAAAGACCCAACCACGTTATATTGAAAGTTAGAACCGACGAGATAGTCAAGACTTAACGACGAGGAGGTACCTGTCAAGATCTTGGATAGAAGGAGCATGTCTTACGTATACAAAGGTCATACCACAAGTCAAAGTTTTGTGGAGGAACCATGCTATTGAGGAAATGACCTGGGTGTTAGAAAAGGAAATGAAAGCGAGGTATCCTCACCTTTTCAAACACTGTACGTACACGCCAATTTTGAGGACAAAATTTCATAAGGAGGGGAGGTCAGAAGACCTCAACTTATTATAAATGAAATTAAATTTTCTCTATTTATTATTTTGAAATAGTAAGGGTTGATTTGATTAATGTGGTTAGTTATGGGTAAAATGCGCAAATATTTTAAATAAGCAAGTGGTTATAAAATATTCATTGTTGTCGGGGAATATTTGTTTGGTCGTTGAATATTCTTACTGTCTGGGAATATTCGTACGACGGCACAGCCTTGTGTGGGCCCCATAATGGAAAGCGATTGGATGAAGAAAATGACAAGTATAAGTTGTTTATAAATAATACAGTAGTTGTTACAGTTAATACTGTTGGAATACCTTAGTGGTTAAAACACAAGAGAAGATACCAGATTGCACCAATTATTGATTCTTACGTAAGAAGGCACTACTCAATAATTGTTATAGTAGTTATTGCTCAATATTTTATTTTATCGATTCAATAATTGCTACGTTGATATTTTATATTATTGTTGTTTCAATAATTGTCACTACACAAGATTTTTTCATTATCGATCAATAATTCATATTATTTGAATAATATTATTAGATAACATTATTGGCAATGTCTAGAAAGTTCATCTAAGGAGAGGTTTGGTCACCTAATTGCGCGCCAAGAAGGAGAAATCCTTATCGAAAGCCCCTCTTTCGGGGAACAACCTTGTCATCGATATTGTGATTCTCAGTAATATTATTTGTGAATAATTAATTATTGATTTATATGATAAGGAAAATATTCATTTTATATGGATATAGATGGAGAAAATTTTAAAGTGATAATTGTTGAAAAATTGATATTTTATATTTTCTGATAAAATAATTCATTTAAATATATTATTATATTTTAATAATATAATAATGGTGATATTTTTACAATGAATGTGGGATATATGAATATATGAGGAGGAAGAGTATTTTTGTTGCAAAAGTTGTTTAAAACATGTTAAACATGTCTGTGGGCCCATTTCTTGACTGAAATTTGATTATAGCTTGTAAAATCGTCCGTTTGTGGATTTCGGTCAGTTTTTGTTTGGAATTTGGAAAAATTTTCTTCTGCAAAGTTGTAGAGAATGAAATTTCCTATGGAAAAGATATAAGGTTCAAATTTTTCTGATAAAAGGGCTATTTATTAGGAATTATTGAAGCTCTGAAGTTCCGAAATAATTGATTTTTGGAAGTTTTAATTATTTTATTTATGAAAAAATTTTTTTACTTTTTTTCTAGAAGGTGGGCATGTGGAAATGCTAAGATCGATTTCTAAGGAGGTATATGAAATTTTATTATTAATAATATTATTTTATTAAATTTTCTACTTTGGTGTTCTAAACATTTTCCTATAAATAGGGTGCTTAGGTTAGAATTAAAAATCACACCGGAAACTAAAGTTTTCTCTCTCTATATTATCGAGCGTATTCTTGTGAGTATTTTGAGACTTTGAGTGTTGTTATACTATGCAAGATCCCTTCAAAGACTATATCCAAAGATTCCAAATGTAAGTATCGCCTTTTTCGAGGTAAGGGATGTTATTTTTTTAAATGATATTATTTCTTCTAATATCATTATGCCGAAATATTAGTAATATTTTTCTTGTGAAATTCTTGTCTTTTAGTGTCGGGGTTACTATTCATTCATGATACGGCACTATTCACGATAATAATACTATTTATTCACTTAATACTATTAGACTATTCATGTAAAAATTAAATTTTCATTTTTTTCCAAAATATCGATTATGGATACTAGCTTTGATTGTATCCATGTTTTGATCATTCTTGAATTTTACTTCACTATGATTATTAATGAAGTATTTTTGAACTCCTGATTGTTTAAAGTACGAATCCTTAATATTTGTTCTTTGTTTCACTGGATTCGTTTTCTTTAAAATATTTTTCATCATCCTCAATCCTAAATGATGATATTACTGAATATCTTTGGCATGTAGTGCAAAGATGGTTGAATTTCTTATGAATATCTTTGGCCCGTAATGCAAAGATGTACAGGTGTGGAGATGAACATGACCAACTGATGAATATCTTTAGTGTGTAGAGCAAAGATAAATATTTGATTCAAGATGTATATTGATTGATGTTACAGGATAAAATATTGATGATGGACTTTTAAATTCATAGATAATAGTAGATTTCATTCTCTACGTAACTCTTCTATGAATTATTATTTTCACCGCTAATATTGATCTAAAACTTGTGTTGTCTATTGTATTTTTATCGATTTTTCCTCGTTGAAGACTAACGATAATTTGTTCTATATTATCTTAGTCATAATATTCTTTATCGGGCTAGTTGAGCTCACCTTTTTCCTTTTGTTCCATTTTTCTTCTCAAGAGGCGTAGAATGTAGCGAAAGTACTAATCTGGGGTATGGAATGAAGGTTCTAGAAAGTTGTTTAGTAGTCCTCACCATTTTGTAAAATAATGTACCAATAATTGTAATGAGGACTTATTTGGGTGTGAATATTGTCTAGATAGCAATATTTGTATTTAAATAGATGTTGTATTAATATTTGTATTTAAACTCACTCAAAATGGGTGATGTATACCTATTTTGGGGGCGCCACAATTCGATGTGACTATTACGCTGTGGCAATAATACTTTGCATAGAATTTGAAGCTTGAAGACCATGTGTTTGCCGGACTTCTATTCGTGGTTTTCATTTCGCTCGTATATATATACTTATATATATGTATATATTTCATATATAGACTAACATTATCGAGTTATGCCTCGATTGAGCCTGAACTTGATGCCGAGCGTTTAATTGCTTTTATATATATATAAGCGTGGTCGACTGCCTCGATGAGCCCCAATTTTATATCCTATGCGTTTAATTGCTTTTTATATATATATATATATATATATATATATATATATATATATATACTCATATATATACTTGTTGTTGGACATATCCGATGAGCCCGGATTCACATCCCAGTGCGTTATCGCTATATATATATATATATATATATATATATATATATATATATATATATATATTTGTACATATATATTTACATTCCGTCCGACTGGAGTTTACTTCGTGGCCTTTTCTAGCTTTATTTACATTTCGTCCTACCTGGAGTTTACTTGGTGGCAGTTGATCACTTTTACAGCTTTATTTACATTTCGTCCCACCTGGAGTTCACTTTGTGGTGGTTGATCATGTTCATATATATATATATATATATATATATATATATATATATATATATATATATATATATATATATATATATATATATATATATATATATATATTTACCGCTTTTATATATTTACATTTCCGATCCCCCATGGAGTTGCTTTCGTGGTGGTTGATCATGTTCGTATATATATATATATATATATATATATATATATATATATATATATATATATATATAGCTTTTATATATATAATCGCCATCGCTTTCCATACAAATTATAAAGATATGTGAGCGTAGGAATTATGTGATCATGTGTGTTCGCTTCTTTGAATTTAGATTTGGTTCCCATGATGGACATTTTTCAAATGTATGCGTACTGTACATTATTTTACAAAGTTGTTTGAATTTCCTTGGATGGTTGTCATGCCCATGAGGAGTTCTAAGATCGCTATATATTATTTTTCTAGAATGCTTCGCATCTCGAAAATAAAAGCAAACAAGTCGAACATTTAATAATAAAATGGAAGTATGAAAAGGTCTAAATTCCTATTGAGCATGTGGTTTGAAAAACCTCTTTTACAAAACGTCATTGCTATATCTTGGTTAAAACTGAATTTTTCTATAAAATTCAAACCTTATGTATATAGGTGCAAACGAGGCCTCGCACTACTTTCAAATAATTGCACATTGATCCACACACACACACACATTCATATAACAATTTCTTTGAAAAGTGGCTGTCACTGTGGTAACACAGATGTCGGGGGGTGCCTAACACTTTCCCTCCGCATAATCAAGCCCCTGGACCCAAAATGAATCTCGATTTCATAGACCCATCTAGCAGTGTTAAAACACTGGGTCAATGTGCAAACTTTTTCGGTTGCGTTGGTGCAACCAGTTAAATACACCAACTAGGGACTCTTAAAGTCAAATTGTCGACATTATACATATCAGACCTTTTCACTTGTTTTTTCAGACAAATCTCACATTAACTTGAGAACACCAAAGAACAAGTAACGAAAAGGGATACTCAAAAATCCCGACGTCGACAAGGCTAACTGTGATGATCACGTCAAGAGGTGCTATCAATGCCAAATTTATGGAAATGCTATCCACACCCCTCCTAGGGAGCTCCATAATATGAGTTCACCTTGGCCCTTCTCAATGTGGGGAATGGACATGATCGGACGCATCGAGCCCAAAGCCAGTAATAGGCATCGGTTTATCTTTACCATAATCGACTACTTCACCAAATGGGTAGAAGCAGCCTCCTTCCCAAAGGTTACCAAAGAAGTCATCATTACTTTCATCAGAAATAATGTCATATGTCGATATGGACAACCAGAGGTAATTGTGTCAGATAATGCTAAGAACCTCAACAACAAAATGATGGAGGAGTTGTACAGTTTCCACATCAAACACCTTAACTCCGTCATCTACCGTCCAAAGATAAATGGTTCTATTGAAGCGGCTAATAAGAACATCAAGAAGATCATTCATAAGATGTCCGCCAATCACAAAGGATGGTCTGACCCCTTGCCTCTGATTCTATTAGCCTACAGAACTTCAATGCGTACTTCCACTGGGCAACTCCCTACTCATTGACCTATGGGATGGAAGCAGTGCTCCCCGTAGAAGTAGAAATAGAATCCATCGGAGTGTTGATTGACGCTCAGCTGGATGAAGATCATGGTTACAAGACATATATCACCAATTGTCTCTAATAGATGAAAGGCGAAGTGATCCTATCTTCCATGGTTAGTTATACCAACAGAGGATCGCCAGATCTTACATCAGGAAAGTCCGACTACGTCAGTTTAAATAACATGACTTAGTTTTGAAGAAGATCATTAACAACCAAGATTACTCAAAGAGAAAATTCACTCCAAACTGGGAGGGCCCGTTTATTGTCAAGGAGGTATTGACAGGAGGTGCTCTCAGATTATAGGAAATGGATGGCGATGAATTTCCACAGCTCATCAACTCAGACACCATGAAACGGTACTATGTCTGAAGTTACCATCAAGCAAACATCCTGGTTTTGGATCACCAGATCACCAGTCATTTTAGGTTTTATAACCCTTACTACACACAACCCATTCTTCATATCCATTTGCCCCATCAGGGAAACACACTCTTCAAGCCAGCAGCCTGGTTTTCAGATCATCAGATCTTTCATTTCACACTCCATACAATTTTAGTTATCCCACCAGGAATTTAACCCTTCCCCTGCAGTTTGTCCTGAACATGGGATCAAACATTTTCACACCCGCAGTTTTTCCTGAACATGGGATCAAACTTTTCCCCACAGTTTATCCAAAACATAGGATCAAACTTTTTTCGGCTGTAAATCGTCCTGAACATGGGGTGAACTACGTCGACCTGATCTCCCCGATACCTGGGAGTACGTAGATAACCATTTTATATGGCCCGGTCGTAATAAAAAACCAAAACAAACAAAAACATTTCTACCCTTTCTCTACATAAACAAAAACAACAAAAATATTCCTACACATTTCTACCCTTCACAAACAGCGTTAAACCTCTTACACCAGGTTCAAACTATGCAGACCTGATCTCCTCTTCAATAGTAGTACGTAGGCAGCCATTTATAGTTCGGTCTAACCGCCTACCAAAACATAAATACTTGTCACACGGTACTGGGATCAAAATTTAATCCATCACATTTCATCGACTACAGACCAAAGGGATGGAACTACCTAGCCTCCCCATAAATGGGAGAGTTGGCGACCATCTAAGCTGTGGTTGATTCCTTGAAGAGTAACACCAATCCATAAGAGATGGAACAAACTAGGCTCCTCTTAAATAGGAGTACTGGCGACCATCTGTGGTGCGATGAATCTCAGAGAGGAAAAGTCACACTCCTCTACACATTTCCATACAGAAACCAGTCCCAAGACACCAAAGAGGGTAGGGATACACACATATCAATGATCCATTCTGAAAGATCTTGCGACATCTCAATGTCCACACATCAAGGATTAGTTTAGAATACATCATGATCACAAGCCCTGAATAAACACGCAAATATCAATCAAGTATCAAGGCACAACTTAAAGGGAAATGAATCAAAATATATTTTCCTACCATATATAATGCTATTTGATATATATAATATGTGTTGTACATAACAAAATGGCTAAGCTAGTCTATGCAGGAAAATACAAGTCTATCTACAGATCCGTATATATGCGAACAATCAGATCTAATATAGCATCTTTCTCCGAAGAAGGGGGTAACGCTACAAGCTTCTGCCCAAGGGTATCTACACGATCTAGTAGATCTGATGCCAACTGCATGGTGGCATGATGCTCATCAATATATGCACTCATATCGACAAGGATGCCAGTCGTAAGGGATCTCACTAAAGCATTATCTGTAACGGCCACATCCCGGACAAATAGGGCAGCATCCCACTCTATAATCAATGCATCTCTGGCCGATCTAGCATCATCTCTCTCAAATAGAGCGGTGTCTCTCCCATCAAGAGTTGTCAACATCAAGGCCCTAGACTGATCTCTCTCAAAGGTCATCAGATGAAGACTCTGCTCCAGATACTATGCTGAATGCTGAATCACAGTGGCACTCGTACTGGGAGAATCTGCAAGAGTTGCTGGCAACCCAATGAATGGCTCCTCCTCCGTGGGAATATCAATGTCCTCTATGGGCTCCCCATCATCAGAATCAATCCTCGACAATGTGGATACTAACGCAGCTGATGTAGTCTTTGTCTCCATCCATACGAAATACTCTACAGAATAGCCCGAATGGCTAATTGAAAATGCAGCTAGCTCACGCTGATCCCAACATGCATACACCCTGTATCTGTCCTCTACTGACAAGTGGCAAGAAGCCAAACGCTGACTCAATGCCCCCTCAAAAGGATGGAAATCCTGAAACTCGTCAAACTGACACATCACAGTTAGTGGGTGGTAAGTAGGCATGCCCCTCAAACTAACTAGAGGGAGATAATCTATGCCCGAAGCATGAGTGATGAAGTTGTAGGGTGAACAAAGCCCTATACATGGCAATATATCAAATGGATCTCCAATCCCTTCCAGAAAAATGGACCAAGATGCATGATCTAGACACTCCGTAGGCTGAAAGGAGTACGACATGGCTATCTCATGGGTAAAACAATACCCGTGCAGTCGGAATGTGCCAATCGGTCTCAGGTGTGACATGAACCACACGTACAACATGATCGAACTACCTGTGAATACCCCTGCAGGGTAAGTACTGCAATATGTGGATGACCTCAGCATCTCTGCTACAATCATCGGTACAATGGTGTGACCTCTCACTGCCATAATGACGCCAATATTTAACTCATCCATATACCGTGGCATATATACACAGGACAATACGCACAGTAGCAATACGTCTACTCTGGCCAAATACAAATGATCCTCCGACATGGTAAAATCACCGAAATGTCGTATATAGCTGTCATTTGAGCCAAATCTATCCATCAAAAAATGCTGGGATACCACGTGGCCAAATGTGATCTCATCTCGCGACAACTCTACGCCCGGCCTTTGGCCATTAGGAGCTCATGAATCGTCACCATGTCGCCGATAGCCATCCGCGCGCAAGGTCTGTCAAAGGGAAACGCCATCAACCTTGCGTACTCCTCCAAGGTAGGAGTCAACTCATGGATACCAAATTGAAAAACTTGCCTCTCCGATATCCAATGCTCCAGCATACCCTCTACAAAGCCTGCGGGAACCTGAAACATCAGGATAGTTATAATATGCTATAATAACTTATCTACAGTCACCCTCTCTGAAGGTGACATACTATCATACCATGATCTCAGACGGGATGCCACCAATACTGGTGGGGTATGATCAATACGGCTAACTGTCGAAGAAGAAATCTGTACGGGCCATGTCATAAGACCATCCAAGGGTCAATGCTGAATATCTCTAGACATACATACATATGCATACTATAATACATGCATGATGAACAATAGATGGCAATATGATGTAGGGAATAATAGTATATACATTCCTAAGTACATCATCATCTAATACATCTTTGTACAGCTAAAAATATAGGGAAATGGGGCACAGACGCCCAGCTACTAACAGAGGCCTATCAAAAGATATAGAGAGAATGGGGCACAACCACCTAATTTCTAACAGAGGCCTATCAAAAGATGTAACGAGAATATACATCAGAAGAAGACAATGGTGTTAATGTCTACATCATCAATCCTATCCACCTGATGTAACTCCCCTTGAGTCACTGGATCTCCATCAACGGGGATGTCAGGCCTATACAATAAAGGGCCTGCATTGGCAAAACCTTATGGGTCATTTGAGGGGCCAACTTCTATGCTGAAAGGATCAAAAGTATCTGCTTCTACCGGATCTCTACCTAAGTGCCTGATAAAGAAATGTGCCTGGTCCAACTGTCGGGTCAAACTGTCAATATGTGTCAAGTAAATAGGATCTCTGACACAGGCCATCCAATCAGTCATCATCACGGATCCAGGAACCTTATCCCCCATAAACTGTGTGGTGTGGGTCTGGGCTCCAATGGTGTGAGGGGACCACCAATGTTGGAACGTAGCCTGGGTATGTGGACCCTCTGACAGTGTAAAACTGTCAACACCCATCAAAGGGATATCAATGACGGGTGACTATGAAACAGGCCAATAACGCCTGGTAGGAGGCAAGATCGGGATACGAATCTCTCATGTGGTGCTCCTAATAGCACACTCTCCTAAATAGAGCTCCCATCCTCCATCTATAAAGATAGGAATCCTACGGGTGGAAATCACGTACTCGACACCAATCGGGTACCATCCTCAAAACCAATGGCCAAGTGCTCCCCAGAATAGGGAATCCAAGTAATGGCATCAGCAGTCAATAACTCCAGCTGTAGGCAATAATCAGTGAAACCCTCAGCTACAGAGACCTCTGCCAATATGGAATGATGCCATCGTCGTCCTCGTAGATAGGTCTCCAAACCTAACACACTCACAGGACGAAAACATGGGAGCCTCTCATAGGCCCAAAACTGCCAACACAAAGGCAAAAATTTGCTGTCAGTTAACACTCTTAACATGTATATGGGAAATTACAAGAGAAATACTCATAAGCAGAAATGGGTAAAATCCTAGCCAAGCCTCCGTCAAGCCCTACGAACGCGTGTGCGTTCCCTTGAGGAAATAGGCGAAAGTGTAGGAACCCCAGCCATACTCTCTGATACTGGCCACATGTCATGTGGCGTTCACTAAAGTGAATGACACCATAGAAGAATTATCAGCTATGAAGCAACCCCTAATGATCATCAGGAACAATCGCCGAAGAATGCAATCCCTGGCTCTCACATCATCGGGTATAAGCTCACTAAATAGCCCACTTATAGCATCCACACTCAATGGATCTATACGAACGGTCCTGCCCTTGAGCGCCTCAGCCAAAACTCCTAGTAAGGATCAAACGGCAGTCGGGGTAATATCCGACATACATGGCACGAGATCCCCTCCAAACTCCATACTGGTGATAAATTGCCAATCCATCGGCGTCATCATCAACTCACAGTCCAACAAATGGAGAGACTGAGTCTGGTGAAACCAGTGCCCTGAGGTAACCCCAGGGACAACGACGGGGAAGGATGGAAAAGAAAGCTCCAAAGCCCCAGCCATGCAGAATCGCTTTATAATCAGGATGCAAAGCCTGGTATGTGGAGTGAATGATGAACCAGTTCCCTCTAGGCTGTGTAAAGCCGGGAACCTACATCACAAAGCAAGTCAACATCAGAATCCTTTACTCCTCATCAATAGGAAAAAAGGGGAAGATCAAAATCTAGCTTTTACCTCATTTGCATGCAAGTAAATCGAGGGATGTCTACTTAGATCACCCAGCAACTCTGGGATCATCACCTGGATATCTGGGAAATCCCTACGAGGAACATGTGCAGTAGAAGCAGGGTTCGCAACTGGAACATCCTTCTCCTCATCCTCAACGTCTGGCACATCAACCCGAATAAGACGTATCACCGCCTCCACCAAACGACAAGGCTGTCTAACAGAACGGGGTTTGAGACACCTCAGAAGCCCCTCCTCCACACACTTGAAGTGGTCCTATAGGAACTACTTGGCTGATTCGGATCCATATATCTAGACAACAAGTCTCCAAATCACCTCAGAAAGAGTGTGGTAAATTCTAACCTGGAGCTTTTTAAAATACAATTTTAAGACTACATGCATGCATGCATTATTTTAACATACGTCTGCAGTAGAGTTAAAAATGCATGACTACCCAATGCCTACATTTTGGAAATTTTTTTCTATAGTCCCCTTTATAAATAAGACTATCCACATGCACATAGGCATGACTAGGTGGTCATTCAGTAGCACACCTGCCCACAGTCATAAACATCCTACATGCATTAATGCATCATAGTAAAAAATCAGTAAGGGTAGCCTAATTACCAGGATTATTTTGCTTTTTCACCTTAGCTCATTTGTCCTCAAATAGGATAAGAAATAGCAGAAAAAAAGGTGCCAATTTGACTATTTTAAAAGTCAAATTTTTTCATATCATTATGTTCAGCATGGTTTAATACTAACATTTGCTATGTTGAATATTTTTTATCACATCATATGAGCATGCATATTCACTACTATGTGTTTAAACGCATTTCATATCATAAGTCATTTTCCAACGAATAAAAACTAGAAAAGAAGACATGCATATGTTACCAGGACAGTGTAGAACACTTGTACGGTGATAGAATTTGCAGAAAGACGCCTAATTTAGCAAATCTGAAGAAGAGCTCTCGAATTTCCTTTGTGGCACAATATAAAAATAACTTATGAAAGCAACGGGCAACTTAAATCTACCCACGGCTGGCCGTAGGTGTACCTGTGGCTCCCTTAGGTGGGGCCCACCCCTCCGGCTTGGTCCAGTTTGAGTTGCAAAGGAGTTCTCACAAGCTGAAAAGGCCAAATCAGGAATAAAAATGCTACGCGATTGAGTAGAATAGCCTAAAATCCTGGTTTCCACGGGTCAAGTTGTGGCCTTACATATCACTCATTGGTATTCTCCCAAACACAGGGTACATTATACCAAGGATATCAACCATTGCAAACTACATTCAGAAATACCTCACGAAGGTCTGATGCCATCAATTCAGGGTCGTAACCCTAAAACTTTTTCCCCAGCGGATTTTCATACAATCCATCTGTTGATGCACATGTCAACGAAGGTCGAGTAGCCTTGACATTATCCTCAGCAGGGATCTAATCTGTTGATGCAGATGTTAATAAAGGTCAGGCAACCCTGAAAACAACGACTGTAGGTAGTAACTCCAACAGAGCAGCGGAAAGACCTGGCGGTATAAACCAGGGAAGAACATCCTCATCGGGGAGGACCAATGATGGAATATGTTATACACATCCTCAACAGACAAAGCTCTATCCCCACAGAATCTCTTGTAAATGAGAGATGCATCTTCAATGTGAAGTCTGTATCAAGGATTAAGGACTTTGGTGATAACACCAACATCAACATCCTAGAAGCTCCTGAGAGCATTGGATTGAACGTCCAAGACAATTCATCAGGGTTGTCAGTAATAACTATCAACACACCATCATGATCATCCCACCATATTGGAAAACAATCCAACAAACCACATACATTTTGCATCATGTTGTTGTACATCGCATCATGATCATTTTGTTGCATTTCAAGTGTCAAGTATTCTTTATCCTATCTATGCCATTGCATTGCATGAATATGATAAAGAGGGGCATTTGTACACACTCAAAAGTTTTTCCATACCTGTTATTAACATTACAGGAGGGCATAATCCTCTTTCAAAGATAACCCTGGAGGACAGCTCAGCTCATTCCCATAAATAACACCGGAAGTGTCAGTTTAAACCTCTGAGATAACCCGGAGGCATGTAGTTCCAATATCGAAAATCACACCGGAGAAGGCTGTTTCATCTCGGAGATAAACCCAAGATACTCAGTCTAAGTCCCAGAAACAACACCGTGAAAGACAATTTCAACCTTGGAGATAACCCCAAGAAGTGCAGTTGCAGTTCCGGAGATAACCCCCGAGATGCTCGTTTCAACCTATGCAATCAGCTTTAACCTCGAGACTCACACTGAGGCACTCAGCTCAAAACCCAGAGATTACCCCAGGAGGTCATAGAACACCTCAGAGACTAGCCTGAGGACATCCAAGACTATAGCGAGCCTCAATCTCGTAGATAACCACGAGCAACGATCGCTTTATCAAATTTCAAATCGGAGATAACCCAGGTGAAGGGCAAAATCATCATTTTGCCACCTCGATCCCATATTGCACCATCTCAACAATAGTTCAACATACATTCTACACAGCAATGTCCCACAAGAACCAAAAAGTACCAATCCCGAGTGACTACTACGCAAGGCAGCACACCGGATATAATTTGAAGCTTGAAGACCAAGGGCATGGTCCCATCTTCCTGACTTCTGACAACCTCTAATCCCATATCATGGTGCAGCTCTCAACAACAGTACTCCGTAAAAGGTCTTAAACACCTCAATCGGAGGCTCGGATTGAAGTTCTACAAGTTTGAGCAGACATCACGTTGCGCGCGCGTGCACGCATTTCGAGATGGCGGGACCATGAGCCCGGGGCACTTTTAGTACCATGGTACATCTCATGGCTACCTTGTGTGTACTGCGGCTCCCCCCTCTATAAATAGAGGGCTTGGGGTGGCCATATTTCAAGAGAAAATGGCGAGGAAGCCCTGTCCAATTTGCTCTGTACACATCCTAAATTGAGTGCTTTCTCCTTTTAAACACTTGTGAGCTTATATTCAGTCATATTTTTACCGGCGGGAGCCAAGTGTTCATCCATTTAAAGCTATAGAAGTCTTCTTTGGCAGTCCACTGTAAGCCTTCTTACACACTTTGAAGCCTTTCTCTTCATCTTTACACACACCGTTCTTCATATTGAGAGTCGTGTTGCGTGTGTATGCCCAGACTTCAATCTGTGATTTTTATTTTCTTTTGTGTGTGTGTATATATATATATATATATATATATATATCCATGCTCAATCGAGGCATAACTCAATAATGTTAGTCCAATTTTACATCCGGAGCGTTTATTGCAACTGTTGTCGGACTCTGTTCGATGAGCCTGGATTTTACATCCGGTGCGTTTACTACTTATATATATATAGCGACAAATCACTGAAATGATAAACCGAGTCGGGATCGATATATATCCTGTGCGTTTACCACTTTGATATATATATATATATATATATATAAATTTCTGTCAAGCCTGGAGTTTACTTCGTGACCTTTTATAGCTTTATTTATATTTAGTCACGCCTGAGTTTACTTCGTGGCGGTTGTGATGCCCCCAAAATAGGTATACACCACCCATCTTGAGTCGCCAAATACATGGTACAAAATTCAAATATAACTTAATTATACAACAGTAGTGTAAAATATGACAAAACATAATCTAAGAGTTTTAATAAGAATATTGTCATCTAGACAATATCCACACTCAATGGAGTCCTCGTTACATTTATTATCACACTATTTAACAGAATAATGAGGACTACTAATGCTATCATCATCGACATCACCCGCTCCCGACTAGTCCCAAATTTATATTCTCATTTCCTGAAGAGAACAATAAAAGCAAAGGGTGAGCTCAACTAGCCCAGTAAGAAATATTATGACTAAGATAATACAGAATAAATTATCATTAGCCTTCAACAATGTTAAATTGATAGAATATAATACACAACAAGTTTAACTGCAGCAGAACAAGTAATCCATTAAAAGAGTCAAGTAGAGCATAAAATCTACTATCTTCTATGATTTAAAAAGATTTTCATCATGTTTATTGCTGAGACTCAGCTTAGGAAATAAACCACATCATCCCTGCACCACGGCCAAGGATATTCATGTAATCATCAATGTTTATGATTATACCAAATAATCCCTGGTCATAATCATACCAACAACTATCCATCAATGAACTACAGGCCAATGAGGACTTTTACCACATCATTCGTCACATTACGGTCATGATTATACCGAATAATCCCTAGTCATAATCATACCAAGTCCATCTATGCACATAAGCAAAAGATGACTTTAATCACAATATAAACATGAGGATGATGGCAATGACATAATAATTCAATAAAACAAGTTCAAAGATAAATTTTAAAGATTTATAATTTAATTTATCCAGAAATCAATAACGTCCAAATTGTCAACATGATACTGCTTTGTAGAGTAAAATTCAAGAATGCTCAGAAAAATATTTCCATGAAAAGATACTGGATGAAGCGCAAATATCAAGGATATTCCACTAATTTTATGGAGTATAGAAGCCAAAACTTTAACTAACTGAGTATAATAGAATATATGAAATCAGAATGGATTTTTTCCCGCCATGCAGTAATCCACATGTACAAAGTTATTCCAATGTAATAATAAAGAATTGAACTAGGTCACGTGTAATCCGCATGCATGTGATATTCCAACAAAATAATAAAGAATGGAACTGTGTCACGCGTAATCCGCATGCATGTGATATTCCAAATGTAATAATAAAGAATGGAATAACAATGTAATTCACGGGCATGTGATGATAGCCATCAGATAAAAAGTTATTCCAATGTAATAATAAAGAATGGAATAATGTAAGAATTTCACCATGTATACGGTATTTGATGTATTAAAAGTTATTCCAATGTAATAATAAAGAATGGAATAACAACCCTTACGAGTATTGAAAGAAAATAACTCTCTTCATGAATACGAAAAGAATAATACCCCTTACCTTAAAAAGAAGACCGGATATGGAATAGTGAGGTAGCGAGACTTTCTTCTTCTTTCTCACTATAATTTCTCTCTATAATAATTGCTCTATAGCTTTAGTGAATTGGTGAGAAATGAAGGAAGAATGAGCTTCTATTTATAGGAAAATATAGTTTCGATAATTGCGTTTTGGGGCTCAAAATATTACAAAGATAATACCTTCCTCTTTTTTCTTCATTTTAATTTAGTCCCGCAAGTATTATCAAACTTGCACCATCCCCCCTAATAGTAAATAATGTGAATCAATAGTAAATCATGTGAATCAATAGTTCTAGACATGTGAAAATACGAATTACAGTATAGTACCACCATCTATACCTCCATTTTTAACTTAGTCATGCAAGTATTATCAATCTTGCACCACCTCCCCTAATAGTACAAGAATGTGAATCAATAGTACACACATGTGACCAAATAGCAATTAATTGCTCATTTATCCGGTTAAATATCCGATTGGTCAATATAACCTCCATACATCAATTATTATCGAAATAAATGTCAATTTTCACTAACACTAATAATTCCAACGCAATGGAACTATCAATTTCATCTTTAATCAACACGAACTTATTCATCATTAATATTATAATTCACAATATTTAACAAACCGTGTCGCTCCCAAGAAAGAGAGGGCTTTTCGATAAGGATTTTCCTTATATTGGCGCCGCAATTAGGTGACCAAACCTCTCCTCGATGTAATTTCTAGACATTGTCAATATTGCAAATAATAATATGAATAACTTTGTCATCTCAATTATTGATTAAATAATATATATTATATGAGATGATCTTGTGACAATAATTGAATCAATAATATAAGAGATATGATGCAAAGAATTATCGTAATAATAATTGAGTATAAGCGAGTGACTTCTCACGTAAACATCAATAATCAATACCGTGTGTTACTATTCAATCACGCATATTACTATATATATACATATATATATATATATATATATATATTTATCGCTTTTATATATTTTTATTTCCAATCCCCATGAAGGTGCTTTCGTGGTGGTTGATATATATATATATATATATATATATATATATATATATATATATATATATATATATATATATATATATATATATGACTTTTATATATATAAACGCTTTGCTTTTATATAAATTACTAGATCATGTGAGCCTATGAATCATGTGATCACAGATTTAGTCTCTTGAATGTAGATCTTGGTTCTGTGATGGACATTTTCGGATGTAAGCAGAGTTTGTAAATTATTCACGGTGTTTGAATTTCCTTAGATGGCTTTCATGCCCATGAGGAGTTCGGCACTTCTATATACTATTTTCTCGAAGATGCTTCGCATCTCAAAAATAAAAGCAATCAAGCCGAACATTTAATAAAATGGAAGTATCAAAGGCCTCAATTACTATTGAGCACAGGGTTTGAAAAACCTTTTTTATAAAACATCACTGCTATATCTTGTCAAAACTAAATTTTTACATAAATTCAAACCCTGTGTATATAGGCGTGAATGAGGCATAGCACTTCTTCCAAATAACTGCACACTGACCCACCCACACACACACACACATTCATATAACAGTGTAATTGAAATGTGACGGTCACCGTGGCAACACAGATGTCGGGGGGTGCCTAACACCTTCCCTCCGCATAAGCAAGTCCCCGAACCCTAATGAATCTCGGTTTCACAGACTTATTTAGCAGTGCCACATCACTGGGTTAATGTGCAAACCTTTTCTCGGTTATGTTGGTACAACCATTTAAAAAACCAACTGGCGACTTTTATAGTTAAATCGTCGACATATAAATGTCGAACCTTTTCATAACTTGTTTTTTCAAACAAATCTCACCTAACACGAGAACACCAAAAGACAAGAACAGAAAAGGGAATAATAAAAATCCCGACATCCACAATACCTAGTTACCAAAGACATAGTTCATGGTCATAAGACCCTCAGATATAAATCTCAAACTTGTTTTCTATTTTGATTCGTAGAACGAGCTCACCATTATTCAACACTCGTTGTCCAAACTCATGTTGTTATTACTGTTATTCCTTATAATAGTGGGCAATTGTTTGATCACTCTTGCAATTAACACTGCAGCTAAAGTCGAGAAAGTCGATGAGCCATCTTCCAGCAAAGGAAAGGGCAAGATGTCCAAGTGATGAAGATTTATGTGAATTATTTAAATGAATCATGTTATAAGACTTATGTTAAATTGTGATGTATTTCACAGACTTATGTAATTTTATAAGGTTAGATTACCTGGGATTGTTTTAAGTTGATGTAACCCTTTAATGGGAAAGATTATTGTTTAAGTTATTTAAATTATGTCTCTATCCTTAATTATGTGTAGTTAGATGTAATAGTTTTGAATAATGAGCTCCAAATCCCGTGGGAATGGAGTACCCGGATTTGGGGGTGTCACGTCACATTCACCCATTCTTCTAAAAATTTCATCCTCAAAATTTTATTTATTAATCTTCATTCATTCAATCTATCAAAATAGACTTTACGTTAATATTTTATTCAGTCATTGGGTTCTATAACTATTTTCTTTCCATAAAGATCTTTCTAAAATTTTTAACTTTTCTATTAAAAGTTTTACATTATTCTTTGATAACTCATCTCCTTCTCATTTTAGAATTTCTTTTCTCACTCGTTCAATATATTCATCATTAGGTGTCGCATTCTACGACTTACTCCTTGCCACATTCACCATTCAGAGTAACAAGAATCTTCCAAAATTGCTCAATAATTTGGAAGCAGTATGAATAACTCAGGAATATAAAAGATTCTCAAATCAAGCTGAGGGGTCACAAGACCTTGAACTATATCCCCAGTTTATCAATATGAGATTTTAGAAATGAATTTTGTACCGGGTTCAAAGTCGATACAAAATTTAATATTAGTCTTTGGGAGTAAACCAAGAAATTCTTCAGGAAATACGTCAGGAAAAATCAATAACAACAGGAATATTATTCAAATCTGACGTGTCTTTATTCAAATCCATAACATGGACTAAGAAAACTTGACATCCGTAATAAACGAATGACTTCATGGCTTGATATGAAAATGTTTGACTACAATGGTTTGATTGCTTGAATTCGAATAATAGGTTGCTTAAGAATATGAAAACTAACAACCTTACGAAAGTAATCAATTTCGGCATGATGAGTAGTTAACCTTAAAATCAAAAGCAAATATCTCTATAGAAATAAGGTTAATGTGTAATGTGATAGTGCCAACCTGAATCAAGCAAGATTTCTAAACAACGGATATAATGAAAGTTTCTCCTAAATCTGAGTCTCCATAAATAGGTCAAAGTCTAATTTCTCCGTAGTCAAGTTCAAACGTTGAGCGCAAGCAAGAGAGATAAAAGAATGGGTAAAACCCAGATTCTAGTAAGGTATAAACTTCGCAAGAATTTATAATTAACTAACCCGTGCTAACTTCGTTCGGGTTCCTCGCATTTTGACCGGTCACGACAAACGCTCTTCCAGGAATCGTTGACTTTGACTTTTCTGGGAAAGTCTTTTGAGTCACCATTCCCGCTGGACTAGGTTTCGATACCGTACAATCTCGAGCGATATGTCTTTCTTTTTCATAATTATAGCATACCTTAAACTGCTGTGGGCGTTTGGGTTGATATGTCCTCTTTCCCAAGATTTGTAACATACTGACCTGGGTGGTCTTTCTCCTCCCTTGGAACCAGTTGCTACTGGCGCTGACGTCTTCACATGGTCGTTATTGAATCTCCTCTTTTTAAAATCTCCTCCCGACTCGGTTCTTCTATTTTCATGGCCATGATTACCACCAGAGTGGTTACCGCCTTTGTCCGTATTCTTCTTTCTCCGCTGGTTATCGTTATTCTGATGACTACTATCTTTGGTATGATCCTGGTTATGGTCCCTCGGTTGAACGTACTCGTTATCTCGCTCTAACAACTGAGCCCTGTTGACAACATCTGAATAGAGAGAAAATTTATGAGAAATGAGATACTGACATATGCCGGGTTTCAAACCTCTCAGAAACATCTGCGTCATACGTTCCTCATTCTCCACCAAATGAGGTGCAAACCTGGATAACTCCATGAACTTCACCTCGTATTAGGACACCGCCATGTTATTCGCTCCAGCCTAATAAACTCCACTTCCTTCATATGACGAATACTTTCGGGAAGTACTTGTCATTGAATGCTGCTTCAAACATCTCCCATGACATGCCGAAAAGTTTGGATGGTACGCCACTGATTCCCACCAAGAATCGCCTCATTACGGAACATAAAAGTAGCGAATGGAACTTTCTGTTCCTCCGCATCCCAAGACATCAAATATCTTAGTAATTTATTTGACCCACATCTCCGCTTTAATCGGATCCGACTTTCCCAGCACGGTGGTCCCAACTCTTTGAACCGCTTGAATGTGACCACCCGTGAATTGCTATCATTTCCTCAGATTTTGAACACGAAGTCTCCCTCGTCGATTTTGCATGAACCGCAAAAAGCTTCTAAACATCCCCTCGTTCATCATCTCGCTTAGTGGTGTTGTTCACAGGAGGTACATTGCCATCCCTGTTGCAGACGTTCTCCTCGTTGGTAAGTACGAGTGCATCTCCACGATCTCATTTACTCCATCGTTAATATTCTCACGACATTCTCAAACATCCGCCATAAAACAAGGGTTAATTAAGGAAATCAATATATCACATAATATCCCTATATACTAACCAACTAACAAATAAGCTTAGGTAGGACACACTAGCGGAAGGATTTACTCGCTCTCCCTCCTAGTTCTATTCCCCGATCTCGCCAGAGATCATATCCCTAAGCTCGATATCAACCGTGACGCCCCAAAATAGGTCCATTCCATCCAACCCATTCTGAGTCGCCAAATACATGGTACAGAAATAACTACAACTTTATTATTACAACATATAAACTGTGAGTTTAAATACAGATATTTCCATCTAGACAATATCCACACGCAAATAAATCCCCATCATAATTATTGATACATTATTTTACAAAAATAGTGAGGACTACTAAACAACTCTCTCTAGAACCTTCATTCCATACCCCAACTAGTACTCGCTACATTCTCGCCTCCTGAGAAGAAAAAATGGAACAACAAGGAAAAAGGGTGAGCTCAACTAGCCCAGTAAAGAATATTATGACTAAGATAATATACAACAAATTATCGTTAGTCTCCAACAGGGAAAAATCTAATAGAATAAAATAGACAACCAGTTTTAAATCAATCTTCGCAGTAGAAATAATAATTCATTAGAAGAGTTAAGTAGAGAATGCAAACTACTATCTTCTATATATGAATTTAAAAGTTCATCCTCGATATTTTATCCCTGTAACATTAATCAATATATATCTAGAATCAAATATTCATCTTTGCACTACAGGCCAAAGATATTCATCAGTTGGTCATGTTCATCTAAACACTTGTTCATCTTTGTACTACGGGCCAAAGATATTAACCAGTAGGTCATGTGCATCTCAACACTTGTTCATCTTTGCACTACGGCCAAAGATATTCATCAAGAAATCATTCATCTTTGCACTACTGCCAAAGATATTCAAGAATATATCATCATTTAGGACCGAGGATGATGAAAAATAATTTAAAGGAAACGAATCGGGAGAAACAAAAGAACAATATTAAGGATTCGTATTTTAAACAATCCAAGTTCAAAAATACTTCATAAGTAATCGAGTAGAGTAAAATTCAAGAATGATCAAAACATGGATACAATCAAAGCTAGTATCCGAATAGATATTTTGGATAAAAAGAAGAAATTTCATTTTTCTATTGAATAGTGTCGTATTCGTGAATAAGATCAGTATACGTGAATAGGCCAGATATACGTGAATAGTAACTCAGACACCAAAAGTTCCAAATTTGATAAAACTTCAGATCAATATTTCAAAGATAATGATATTGAAGAAATAATATCATTACGAAAAAAAAATATCCCTTACCTCGAAAAGACAAGACTTCTAGTTGAAACACAGGATATAAAGGCATGACTTGACTTGAACTTGCAGTATAGCAATACTCAAAGTATACTCAAAATACTCACAAGAATATGCTCGATAATATAGAGAGAGAAAACTTCAGTTTCTGGTGTGATTTTCAATTCTAACCTAAGCACCCTATTTATAAGAAAATGCTTAGAACACCAAAGTAGAAAATTTAATAAATTAATATTATTTTTTTTTCTACATCTTCCTACGCATCAAGCATCTGAATTCAGCAACTTGACATGTTTTAAAGATGCCCACCAAACACAAAAAATGTTTTTCTTATTTAAATTATTTTAAACTTCCAAAAATCAATTATTTCGGAGCTTCGGAACTTCAATAATTCATAATAATTAGCTCTTTTATCAGAAAAATTTGAAACTCGCAAATTTCCATAGTAAATTCTATTATCTACAACTTTACAGAAGGAAGTTTTTCCAAATTTCAAACAGAAATTGACCGAAATCCATAAACGGGCGATTTTACAAGCTATAATCAAATTTCAGTCAAGAAATGGGTCTACCGACACACAAAATCTGTTTTTAATATTTATTGCAACAAAAATACTCTTTTTCCTCGTATACTCATATATCCCACATTCATTGTAAAAATATCACCATTATTATATTATTAAAATATAATAATATATTTAAATGAATTATTTTATCAGAAAAAGATAAAATTTCAATTTTCAACAATTGTCACTTTAAAAATTTTCTCCATCTATATCCACATAAAATCAATATTTTCCTCATCATATAAATCAATAATTAATTATTCACAAATAATATTACAGTAATCACAAAGATCGCAATCGTGTCGTTTTCAAGAAAGAGGGGCTTTTAATAAGGATCTCTCCTTCTTGGCGCGCAATTAGGTGACCAAACCTCTCCTTAGATGTAACTTTCTAGACATTGCCAATAATGTTATCCAATAATATTATTCAGATAATATGAATTATTGCTCGATAATGGAAAATATTGTGTAATGATAATTTATTGAAACAAACAAGAATATAAAATATAATTGCAAAGCAATTATTGAATCAATAAAATAAAATTCTAAACAGAGATTATCGTAATAATTATCGAGTAGTACCTTCACGTAAGAATCAATAATTGGTGCAATACTGCAAATACTCTCTTGTTGCTCAACAACGCCAGATTAGTGTGTTTTAACCACCGGGTATTCCAACAAGATAATTCAGAATAACTACGCCGTTATTTATAAACAACTTATATTTGTCATTTTCTTCATCCAATCGCTTTTTCGTTATGGGCCCACAAAGACTGCGTGCGTAAATCATACGAATATTCCACGACCAAACGAATATTCCCCGACAATAATGAATATTTTATAACCACTTGCTTATTCAAAATATTTACGTATTTTACCCATAACTATCCACATTAATCAAATCAACCCTTATTATTTCAAAATAATAAATATAGGAAAATAAATTTCATTTATTAATAATTTGGGGTCTTACAGCCAAGATGACAAAATTGAAACCAAAGAGCAGAAGAATATGTTAACAATGTTGGAGGACAACCAGACCCAATGCAGAACATTGCGAACATGGTAGCTCAAGCTATGTGGAATGGAATACCAGCCGCGGGAAATCAGCCAAATAATCGATTGGCGAACTTTAAAGACTTCAAAGGAGTAGAACTGCCAGAGTTTAAAGGGACAACTGACCCTATAGAAGCCCAAACTTGGGTAAAGGAGATAGAAAAGGCTTTTGTAATTGATAGGGTAGCAGAGGGGAAAAAGATGGCTTTTGCCACCTCTATGATGAAAAGGGAGGCAAATTTTTGGTGGGAGGCAAATTAAGCTAGAGTTGGAGAAGGAGTGATGACATGGACTAGGTTTAAGACACTGTTCTTTGAGAATTATTTCTCATCCAATATGCAGGCTAGGATGAAGGTGAAATTTTTGGAGTTAAAGCATGACAATGTGACAGTTTCGGAGTACGCTACAAAGTTTAATTAATTAGCTAGGTTCGCTCCACATCAAGTGGATACGGAGGCAAGGAAGGCAAGGAGGTTTGAGCTGGGCCTAAAACCCTGGCTCTATAATAAGATGGCGGGGTTGCAAATCAATACTTTTGCATCACTCTTGGAAAAGGCTATCATAGCCGAAGAGGGAAGTGAGGCAATGAGTCTCTATAATAAGGAGAGGAAAAGTAAGGTTAGGGTTGAGGGAGCTGTTAAGGTGAGGGAAGTAGTGGGAGTAAGAGTGGAAAAAGAAAAGGGGACAATTTTGGGAATACCAAAATTAAGCAAGAAGGTGTAAAGAAACAGGTGGTGCATTGTGGAAATTATGAGAAAATCACTCAGAAGAGTGTTTGAAGGGAAAGTTTGTGTGTTATAAGTGTGGGCGGGAGGAACATATCTCTCCTAACTGCCCCAATCCAAGGATGAATAGCGGGTGTTTTATGTGTGGATCAACGGAGCATAAGGTGAGGGATTGTCCGAAAAGGAGAATGGATGGGGGAAGCGTGAATACGAGGAAAAGCGGAGGGACATTAGTGATAATTGGACCAACTTTAACAAACAAACTATCAAAATCGACCGCAAGGATTTTCAATATGACGGTTCAGAATACGGTAGCAGCCGGTGATGGAGTTCCAGGTATGGACCCAATCAACGATATTAATATATATGCCTGATTCGGATATAACATATTTTCTTACCGTAAGTTAGTTAAAATAAGTACATTTAAGTTAGGAACCCTTGAATATAGGCATATGAAAATCATTTTTTGAAAAAGATACATATTATACTAATTCATTAATAAAAGAATTTTTGAAGAAGGAATTTGAGTTCCGGATTCGTAACACGTAAGCTTATAAGGAGGGGAGAATATAGTAATTCAATTTTTCATAAATAAAAATGTAAGGATAAAACATTAATATTAAGTGTAAGGTAATAGTGATTCCGGGAAAGGAATCTTTATAAGGAAGGGAGAATGTAAAGATTAGAAATTTTCAAACAATTATATATGTGACGCCCCCAAAATAGGTCCAATCCACCCGACCTATTCTGAGTCACCAAATACATGGTACAAAAATAACTATAACTTCATTAATACAATTGTTGTGCAAAATACGACAAAACATAAACTGTGAGTTTAAATACAAATATTGTCTTCTAGATAATATCCACACTCAAATATAAGTCCTCATTATAATTATTGATACACTATTTTACAAAATAGTGAGGACTACTAAAACAACTATCTTGAACCATCACTCCATACCCTGAATAGTTCCTGCTATATTCTCGCTTCCTTAGAAGAAAAATGGAACAAAAAGGAAAAGGGTGAGCTTAACTAGCCCAGTAAAGAATATTATGACTAAGATAATATACAACAAATTATCCTTAGTCTTCAACAGGGAAAAATTTGATAGAATACAATAGACAATAAGTTTTAGATCAACAACTACAGCGTAAACAACAATTCATTAGAAGAGTTAAGTAGAGAATGAAATCTACTATCATCTATAAATTTAAAAGTCCATCATCGATATTTTATCTATGTAACATCAATCAATATACATCTTGAATCAAATAATCATCTTTGCACTATAGGCCAAAGATATTAATCAATCGGTCATGTTCATCTCAACACATGTACATCTTTGCACTACGGGCCAAAGATATTCATAAGAAATTCAACTATCTTTGCACTACAGGCCAAAGATATTCAGTAATATCATCATTTAAGACTGAGGATGATGAAAAATATTTTAAAGAAAACGAATCCAGTGAAACAAAAGAACAAATATTAAGGATTCATACTTCGGTTTATCCATGTTCAAAAATACTCCATAATAAACTATTGTGGAGCAGAAATCAAAAATGAAGATCAAAACAGAGATCCAATCAAAGACAGGAACCATAACAGATAATCTGGGACACAAAAAAGAAAATTTAATTTTTCTATGAATAGTGTCGTATTCGTGAATAGTAACTCCGACACTAAAAGGTAGAAATTCCACAAGAAAAATCATCATGCTTCGTGAATAGTAACTCATGAATAGTAACCTCGACACAAAAAGACAAGAATTTCACAAGTAAAATCTTACCAATATTCCGGCATAATGATATTGAAAGAAATAATATCATTTAAAAAAAATAACATCCCTTATCTCAAAAGAATAGTACTTCTGGCAGGAATATCAGATATAACACTGAAAGAAACTTGCATCGTATAGCAACACTCAAAGTATCAAAATACTCACAAAAATACGCTCGATATTATAGAGAGAGAAAACTTCAATTTCTTGTGTGATTTTCAATTCTAACCTAAGCACCCTATCTATAGGAAAATGCTTAGAACACCAAAGTAGAAAATTTAATAAAATAATAATATTTATAAAAAAAATTCACGCCCACCTCTTGAATCTGAATTCAGCATGTTTACCACTCATGTGGGGCCCACCAAAATGAAAAACATGTTTTTATCATTTAATGCAACAAAATAATTCAAACCCAATATTCCGGAATATCAATAATACATAATAAATAGCCCTTTTATCAGAAAATTCAAATCTTATGTATATTCCATAGGAAATTTAATTCTCTATAACTTTGCAGAAGAAAGTTTTTCCAAATTCCAAACAAAAATTGACCGAAATCCACATACGGACGATTTTGCAGCTTATAATCAAATTTTAGTCAAAAATAGGGTCCACCAACACACAAAACATGTGTTAAACATTTTTTATAACAAAAATACTATTCCTCCTCATTTATTCATATATCACGCATTCATTGTAAAAATATCACAATTATTATATTATTATAATATAATAATATATTTAAATGAATTCTTTTACCAGAAAAGATAAAATATCAATTTTCAACAATTGTCACATTAAATATTTTCTACATCTATATCCACATAAAATGAATATTTTCCTTCTCATATAAATCCATAATTAATTATTCACAAATAATATTACATAATCACAATACTGACAACCAGGCCGTTCCTAGGAAAGAGGGGGCTTTCCAATAAGGATTTCTCCTTACTGGCGCGTAATTAGGTGACCAAACCTCTCCTTAAACAGAACTTTCTAGACATTGCCAATAATTATATCTAAAAATATTATTAAAATAATATGAATTATTGATCTGATAATGAAAAATACTGTGTAGTGACAATTATTGAAAGGCTTAAATATGATTTACTACCCTAAACTATAGGCCATATTCCACTTCGGTGATCCACCTTTTAATTTTGTCAATTAGATGATTGAACTAATAATTTTTTTCAATTTCATCCAATTGGACCTACTACGTCAGAAATTGCTGACGTGACATCCTAATAGGCTAAATGAATGCTTATGTGTAAAAATAATATATATCTTTAATGAGATCAAAGGACAAAAAGGTAAAATAACAAATAAAACAACTAAAAATTATACAAATAATATAAATTAGAAAATATATAAAATTAACATTAATAATTAAGCACAAGCAAAATAATTTACAGGCATCAAGTTTATCTCCCTAGAAATACCTGAGCATTACTCAATTCCTCTGTCTCTACTTCCATTAATGGCTACTATAACTCCGACGAAGAAGAATGCTAAAGTGAAATCAGCTGCTATCAAGAAGCCTAGGGCTCATCCTCCTTATCTTGAGGTATAATTTCAAATCCGAATTACTTAGTTGATGCCTGTAAGACATGCCACCATCTCCGGAGCTTTCTATCCGAATTATTGTTACTGAGCAGCCAAGAGGAAGCCCTAAACAAAATAGCCGGATCAATCTGCATTTTTGCAAAATCAGATTTGAGCAATCATTCAATGAGTTACTTTTAAAAAATCAATCATTTAATAAATTTAAATGAGTTACTTTTAAAAAATCAATCACTCTAAGAAAATTGTCAATATTCCATTTAGCTTACTCCTCAATTTGAGCAATATTCTAAATAAACAAGCAAAGTTTAGCCACTCTCCATACTAGTAAATCTTAGACAGTATCTCATATTTTGAATGGAGGGAGATAAATTTATTAAAAACAAGCTTAACTATGAGAATGCTTCAATTATAATATAAAATCAGCTAAAATGCAATCTTTTCTAATTTTTGTCAGCCTATCAAGTCCTAATCAAGCAAAACTATAATTTTATAACGATATTCGAAAGGGCTTATGTTGTCTCACTCCACCAACAACCCGAGTTGTCGAATCTAAATAATTCAAGTTCCCTTCAGATTTCTTCTCCACAGTGATTTTCGGGCTCTTCTGAGTCACGATTTTTGGGCTCTTCTAAGTCACGAGTTCCGAGTTGATCACTGAACTCAGTTTTCGTCCAATTCTCGAGGCCTCAAACATGAGTAGTCCAACGGCGGGAAGGAAGAGCAAGACAGGCCACCATCTCCAGAGCTGTCTATCCAAATTATTGTGTAATTTTTAGTTGTTTTATTTGTTATTTTACCTTTTTGTCCTTTGATCTCATTAAAAATATATATTCTTTTTACACATAAGCACTCATTTAGCCTATTAGGATGCCACATCAGCAATTTCTGATGTGGTAGGCCCAATTGAATGAAATTGAAAAAAATTAATAATTTAATCATCTAATTGACAAAATTGAAAGGTAGATCACCGAAGTGGAATATGGCCTATAGTTTAAGGTAGTAAATCTAAAATATCAACGTAGCAATTATTGAATCAATAAAATAAAATATTGAACAGTAATTACTGTAACAATTATTGAGTAGTGCCTTCTTACGTAAGAATCAATAATTGGTGCAATATTGTGTGCTACTATGCAACAACGCGTATTACTGTGTTTTAACCACTTGGTATTCCAACAGTGTTAACGGTAACAACTACATCGTTATTTATAAAAACTCAAACTTGTTATTTTCTTCATCTGACAAATATTTTGTTATGGGGCCCATAAATGGTTGCGACGTCGTATGAATATTCTCCGACAGTAAGAATATTCCATAACCAAACGAATATTCCCCGACAACAATGAATATTTTATAACCACTTGCTTATTTGAGATATTTGCGCATTTTACCCATAACTAACCACATTAATCAAATCAACTCATACTATTTCAAAATAATAAATAGAGGAAATTCAATTTCATTTATAATAAGTGAGGGTCTTACAATATCTCGTATTTTTATGAATATTTTTTTATTATTTTATTTTATGAATATTGGTATCATGAATAATATTTTGAAATTTATGCGTTATGAATTTTGCAGGATAGTCAATTTAAAAATTTAAGTTGACTAAGAATGAAAGTAAAGTAGGATATGGTTCAAAACCCTAATTTTGGATTTTGAATAAGGAATTTGAAAATTGATAATATATTAAATGTATTTTAATATTCTAAGTATGTATAGTATATGTGTAATGATAATTGTTGATCAATGATAGTGTAGCATGACAAAACACTAGGGTTAAATTAATAAACCCTAAATTGAAATTCTAATAGAAACTTAAGATTTACAAGTAATCGTGTTTATATGATTAATGATATATATTATTAATTGTAATCCTAATTAGGGAAACCCTAATGATCAATTAAAAACCCTAATTATTAGAAATCCTAATTGATAAGTTAAAAACCTAATCGCTAATTTAGAAAGCTTAATATTAATTAGGAAACCTTAATCCTAATTTGCAAGTTCTAAGTAATTAGGAAACCTAACATAATTAGGAAACCCTAATTTTAAAAATTGAAAGCTTAATTTTACATTTTAAGTCCTAATTAGAAAATTATAGAAATTAGTTTGCAAAACCTTAGGGTTAAACCCTAAGGGTTGGGATTAGATTACTTGTATGCCATTAAAAATGGGAGCTAAAGTACCAAAATGCCTTTTTTGCATTTCTTAAATGGGATGGAGTATAGATCTTGCCATATATGTAGTTGGTGACCAACCCTAGATATCCCATATGACTAAAAACAACACAAATCAGCCAAGTCATGCCGCTACATCAACTACATTCATTGCATTAATAGATATATAGATTAAAGAGAGAGCAAAATTCACAAAATTGCCTCATTTGTACACATACTCTCAGCCAAACTCTCTAAACCTCAAACCCACGAATTTCATTAGTGGACCAGTCCCAAATCAAGTCCCTAGCACCTCATTATCAGTTAAGGAACTCAAGATTCAAGCTTTGATCAAAGTGAGGTATAAACCCTAACCAAAAATCTGATCTTGAATGCTATGTTAGATTTTGTGTTTTTATGTTTAAACATGTGTTATAGGATGTTATTTACTGATCTATGATGTTACATCATAGATCCATAACATCAAAATGCTCAAAAATCATGTTTTTCAAAACTGTCAAGAACCCTAGATTTATGGCTTGACAACCGAATGTCAGAGGCCATAGATCTAGATCTGGTTATGATTTTGCTTGTTTGATGTATTGTACTTATAGTATGCTATGATGGTTGTGATCTGGAACTAGAATCATGTTTATAATATGTATAGATTTCAAGTTATGGATGGTCAAAGTGCGTTGACTGGCCATGACTTTCTGTTTTTGGGTAACCCAGATTTTACCCAGAAAGTTCTGACAACGAGTTCATGTGCATAAATCTGTCAGGTGTTTGTTGATTTGATTTTGTTGTTGTATCTAAGTTATAGTATGTTATATGGACTACATATTCAAGCTTTTAGATCACCTAAATGATAATCATGATCATAGTAGTGGATGGTCAAAGTAGGATGAATGATCACGAAGTGTGTTTTCTGGGTAACCCAGAAAACTCAAGAACACGAGTTCTAACATGGTTTGACCGGCTTAAATCTGGTGATTTATTGTAGTTAGATTGATTTAGTGTAATAGATCTATTTTTTGACATGTTGACTACGATTTGAAACCCTTAAAACATCAAAACCTTACATAGAAAGCAAGTTGTGGCCCAAAAGTGGTCACTCTAACTGTTCTTATTTTCTAGGTAACCTAGAAAATGAAGAACAGGTCTGACAGCTACTTTGCAAGCTTAGATCTCAATGTTGTTTGACCATGATTGTTGTTGATACTTGTAGTATTACATCAATACTACAAGATCAGTGCCATAACTTGCCCAGAAATAACTTAGACAATGATTTAATGTTGGTCAAACATAGCACCAAGAACACTATCTTTGAATGTTCTTGAGGCTCAAGAATACATTAGGCGACAGTTTCTGTTGCTAAAGGCTTTAGCGACAGTTCTATTAATATTAATTAAATTAATTTTCAAAAATTATTTAAAAATAGAAATTAATTTCTAAAAATTCCAAAATTAGTTTTAAAAATTATTTTAAGTTATAAAAATTAACTTTTGATAATTTGGCATATTTTTCATTAATATTATTAATTATTTAAATATTAATGATATTAAATTTATTTAATAAATATATTAAATAAATTAGTTAAAAATGATTTTAATATTATAAAAATCATTTTAAATAATAATAAAGTGTTTAAAAATATTTTAAGTTATAAAACATAACTTTTAATATTTTAAGATAATTTTATTAATAATTTAATATTAATGATATTAGATTTATTTAATAATTATATTAAATAAATAGTTTTAAAATGGTTTTATTGATTTAAAAATCATTTAAAAGGGATATAAATGATTTAAAAATATTTTAAGTTATAATAAATGACTTTTAATATTTTGATGAATAATACATTAATATTTAAATATTAATAGTAATTATTTAAAAATAATTTTAAATATTTTAAAAATTATTTAAGGGTAATAACAATGTTTTAAAAATATTTTGAGTTATTATAAATAACTTTAATATTTTGACAATGATTTTATTAATACTTTAATATTATTTAAATATTAATGATAATAGAATTATTTAGTATTTAAATCATTTAAAAATGATTCTAGTGTTTGAAAAATCATGATAAATGATAATAATTATTTAAAAATTATTATAAGACACTGAAAAATAATATGACTAATATTTGAATTATCTAAAATGATATTGAAGGTACAGAATAGAGTTTAATTAAAAATAAACATTATAATTATATGATAAAGCCATTGGTACACCGAATTGATTCCAAAATTGATCTGGACCTACATAGTTTGAACTGATAAATGATTGTTTATGTTCTAATGATTGATATAAATACGTGACAATGTGTTTAAATTATGTGATGACTAAAATAGAAGTATTATGTGTTACGATGTGTTATTCTAATTAAAAGAATAATTCTATTAATTATAGGACTTCATATTAGATATAAAAGCGTAAGCTATACTAAGTAGCAGTATCTGAACTATTCTTTTTCATTGTGCAAGTATCTGAACTATTCTTTTTCATTGTGCAAGTATTCTTACTCTTTGCATTTACTTATGCAATGAACCTGTGTAAGTAAGTTATTGAATTATATTCCTGTTGTACATATTTTTGAACTCTACTATTATTGATCATGTATCTAAACCTTTGTATTCATGCAAGTTCTCGAACTCTATTCGTTCATTGTTTATCAGTACAATATTACTGTATGATCCAGATATATATCCTGTTCATTAATAGCTAAGTTTGGTTATGCAAGTGTCCTCACTTGAATAATTATTGTACTTGTTGATACATACTTGTTGATTTTTGGTATGTATACATTAATTAAAAGTCATCTAAGCTATTTCACTCGGCTAGACATAGATTTAAAAATATCGTTGAACATGATAGAACATTATTGTTATCCAACCGAATTATTTTGGTTCGGATTCCTTACTAAGTATGAAAATCCCGAATCTGGGAAACTTTTGTGTGCCAAAGGCAGATATGATGAGTGAAAATATCGTTCTAACAAGTAGTATTGATTAATACAGGGCATAATAGTCTGATCACCCTCCGTCCCCGTAAGACATGACGGTTTACAGATAAAGTTTTGTATAACCTTTTCGAAAATTAAAAACAAAGTTCGTAGTCTGTAGACTACTCACCAATCATAGTCAGTACGTAGTTTCAAAATTGAAATAGAATTGATATGTTATTCAGTATTGTTTTAGTTTACTTCACAACTGTTGCCTCGGTGTAGAAGTGCAGTTCAAAGAAAACATTTACTTCTTTCAGCTAAAGTTTATTATCTGTTATTACCTGTTGGGCAATCAAATGCTCATTCTTGCTTTAAATTTAAATGTTTTCAGCTAAGAGTGAACGACCTGAAGGTTCTGACAAGGACAAAGGAAATGAAAAGTTGGTAGAATAAGTTTTATGGTATCTTATGTAATAATTAGACTTTATTAAGATGATAATATTTATTATCTATCATGTAATAAAATGTTTTAAAGGTCGCATACCTGGGATTAGACAACTCTGATATGTATATTAAGTTTTTTATTTATATTACTATTATTATTTCGCTCAAAGAAATGATATCATGTAGCACAATGTTCGGGTTTCAAGTACCTAAATTTGGGGGCGTCACAATCATGTTGTCTTTTGATTATTCAACTCAGGTATTTCCTAATATTTTGGCTTTTCAGGTTCTTCTTTGAACCTATCCATATTATCTGAACTTATTTCATAAACATTTTTTGAATTTTCATCAATTAAACTATTTGAGTTCTTTCTTATTATCTTAATCATCTTCATCTTGTAGACATCGTCTATTTAATAACACTTAATATCTTATTAGTAGAGTCAAGTAACTCCATATTCATATCTTTTAAATACTTCAAGATTCTTCTTTGAATCTTCCCGTATATATTTTAATCTCTTATTATAAATTTCAAAATTTATTTCTTATCACTTAAACTCTATCTGAGTTTATTATTTCATTATCTTCACCTTCCTTCTCTAAGATTATAGTCTAAGGTAGTCCTACCTAAGGTTTATATCCTTCAACTTTGATACAAACTACAACGATCCCAAAATAAAAACATTTAAACTCTAGACTTCAGTCGTTAACAGTACATCTAACTTCTGATTTTACATCATTATTCGATGTCAAACTAATAAAATGCATAATAATTTTTAACTTTTCAATCTTCTCTCTATAATTCCCTGAATCACAACCTTTATCTTTACCTACCTTTAAACCATACTTAGTTTATTACTCACTTTATCAAAGTTAATAAATAAAACTTATATTCATGTTCAATACCCTTTATACATCGAACAAAATTTAAACTTTATAACTCAACATCTATTAAACATCATACATTATCAAGTACATCATTCGGAACCTTAAACATGGTTAAAAATAATAACAACTTAACCAAAGTATATAAATCATCATGCATTACATCAGATTCATTTCTTTCAAGTAGCACATAACATTACCTTGAATCCTTAACCTGGAAAAATGGTTATTTACAAGGTTGAGCTCGACAGCCCAACAAATCTAACAGTTTTCATACAACACGTAGCACATAAATAACATGCTCATCTTATACATCATAAACATCTGTCTAAACACATTATACATGTTTTACATCACATATCAAATAAAGATTGAGTTCCATAACCCAATCAGCATTTCTTACTCAACCGATGTAGTCATAAATTGACCTTAACATTTTATACTTACAACATAAGAAATACATCATTCTCTTTGCAATACAGATTAAAAACAAATCATCATCAAGTTCACATAACAAATAGGAACTAAAAGACTTGCCTTGATCATTTTTTACCAATAACAGTTTAATAGCTTACAGCTATCTGCACTTCTCATCCCCTACACAATTATATAATCATGCACTTCAACTATTAGTCACACATAAATGTATAGTAGTTGTAATCTCTACATCCCATAACCCTTCCTATTATTAATCAATACACAATGTTCAATTTGATTGTGTTAACTTTTGACTTATATCTCACTATATTTCTTCTTAGTCACACTTAAAGTTCATTCAAGTGTTTAAGTCTTGCTAGGACTCCTTATTAGTTTATATTAACCCCATTCCATATCTTATAATGTTCATTTCATTTGAATTAAAACACTTTTTAAGTTCATTACACTTGACGCTACGTTTCGACATTCATTCATCGCACGCCGGATTTGTCTCTTTTGCGTACCCTTAGTGTGCTTATACAACTTATCTAATACATCATTTATTAATGTTCAACATCATTATATTTACTAATACTCATGTTTTATAACTACATGTTGCAAACATTATGTCTGGTCTACTGACAGTTAAATACAGAAGAGAGCCTATCATACCTCTGTAATCAGTAATATCAATATATTAATCTTTTTCAACTTTGTCAAGCTTAGTTGATGGAGCAATTGGTGTTTTCATAGGAGAGGCTGATTCCATGCCATACTTCTTAAGTAAGTCTTTAATGTACTTATCTTTGTTAATGAAGATACCTTCATCAGTCTGCTTTACTTGTAGTCTAAGAAAGAAATTCAGCTCACCCATCATACTAATTTCGAACTTGCTCTGCATAAGCTTGGCAAATCTCTTGCATATATTTTCATTAGTAGAACCAAAGATAATATCATCTCTATATATTTGAACTAGTAAGATTTTATTTTTGTGCTTCCTAAGAAATAATGTGGTATCTACTCTATCGCTAGTGAAACCATTTTCAATAAGAAAGTTAGTTAGTGTTTCATACCATGCTCTAGGTTCTTCTTTAAGTCCTTATAAGACTTTTTCTAATCTATAGACATAGTTAGAGAGAGTTGGATTGATGAAACCTGGAGGTTGATCCACATATACTTCTTCTTGAAGTTTACCATTCAAAAATGCACTCTTGACATCCATTTGGAAAACTTTGAACTTCATGTGGGCAGCAAAAGATGGGAATATCCTGATAGCTTCTAATCTGGCAATAGGTGTGAAGGTCTCGTCATAATCGATGCCTTCTTCTTGGGAATAACCTTTGGCCACTAGTCTTTCCTTGTTGCTTGTGATTATCCCATCTTCATCCATCTTATCTCTGAAGACCCATTTGGTGCTAATAATTGGGTGACGTCTTAGTCTTGAGACTAATCGCCAAACTTTGCTTCTTTTAAACTGATTCAGTTCCTCTTGTATGGCTTCTATCCAACTCGAGTCTTCCATAGCATCTTCTATCTTCTTGGGTTCCATTTGGGACAAAAAGCTCAGATAGAAACACTCATTCTAGGTGGAAGATCTCATCTTGACTCTTGCATTTGGATCTTCAATTATCAGGTCTTGAGTGTGATCTCTTGCCCATCTATTCACTGTTGGAACATCAGTTCTGGTGCCTTCTTATCTGAATTCTTAGAGATCAACCTCTGTCTCTTGTTGCAGAGGTTCGTTGTCTGGTAGCTCTCTTTACGATCTTTACTCCAGGCTCGATGATTTTATCTTCTAGGGCTGCGATCGTGGTGTTGAGCTCGAATAACTCATTTATAGTGTCTGAGTCATCGATCGTAGTGTCTTGAGGCATAGATTTGTCTGAGTTTGTTTCATCAAAGATGACATGAATCGAGACTTCAACACTTAACGTCTTCTAATTGAACACTCTATAAGCCTTACTGTTTGTGGCATATCCGAGAAAGATTCCTTCGTCTAACTTGGGTTGGAACTTAGTTAGATATTATTTTCCATTGTTGAGAATATAGCATGCACAACCAAACAAATGGAAATAACTGACATTTGGCTCTCTTCCTCTCCACAGCTCTTAGGGAGTCTTCTTTATCGTAGAGTGAACAAGATACCTATTCTGAGTGTAGCACACAGTGTTGATAGCTTATGCCAAGAAGTATTCAGGTAGATAAGTTGCTGCTAGTAGAGTCCTTCTGACTTCAATCAGCGTTCTATTCTTTCTTTTAGTTACTCCATTTTGCTATGGAGTTTATGAAGCTGAGAAGTTGTGATTAATGCCATTGTCTATTTAAAACTAATCTATCTCAGAGAAGTTGAATTCTCTACCATGATCACTCCTTATAGCCTTGATTTTCTCCCCTTTTTCATTCATCACCAGCTTGAACATCTTGATGATTTGAGAGCTTGTTTCATCTTTAGAGTTTAGAAAGAACACCCATGTAAATCTGGTGTAGTCATCCACTACAAATAATGAGTATCTCTTCCCTCTAAGGCTTGTTGTTGGAATTGGCCCAAATAGATCCATGTGAAGTAACTGCAGGGGCTTATCAATTAAGTTAACGATTTTGCTTTTGAACGAGCTCTTAGTCTATTTTCTAAGCTGACAGGCGTTGCATGGCCTTTCTTTAACAAAGCTGAGCTTGGGTAAACCTGCTACTAGATCTTTGGAGGCCAGTTTTGACATACTCTTGAAGTTGGGATGAGACAACCTTCTATGCCATAGTCAACTCATTTCTTCAGAGACTTTAGCAAGAAATCATATTGTCTTGTCAGAACTCAGTTAACCAAGATTAACAGTGTAGATATTTCCTTCTCTTGTTCTGGTCTGCTTTATAGAAGAGGTCTTCAAATCTCTGACTTGACACTGATTGTTGAGGAAGGTAACTTGATGACCCTTGCCGCAAGGTTGGCTTATGCTTAGGAGATTATGATTTATTCCTTCCACATAGGCTATTTTGCTGAAGGACACTGCACCATTCCCAGCTGAGCCATATACTCTTGTCTTTCCAGAGCCATTATCTCCAAAGATGACTGTTGGACACTCCTTCTCCATGAAGTTAGACAGGAGGGCTTTGTTCACAGTCATGTGCCTTGAGCATCCATTGTCCAGATACCAAGTTGTGATCATGGAGCTCTGTTTTTGTGGTAAGATTAAACTTTCATTTTGGTACCTAGACTTGCATAGGTCCTACCTTGTTAGTACCCTTGGGGACCCAAATCTACTTGACTTTGGTTCTAATATGCAGAGGATTATTATAATATACTGCAACCTTATGACCAATTTTATCATATACAAAACATCTAGCATCATGCATGCTTGTGTGTGTGTGTGGATTCTTTCTCCATTTGGACTTATGTGGATTCTTGGTAGTCTTTCTTTTATACTGATTCATCTTTTTCCTTGTATCCTTGTGATTCATGATTTGTGAAGAGTGAAACTTAACTCTACTATTCCTACCTGGTTGGTTCGTGGAGTTAATTTTACTCAACTCTAAAATCCTTCGAGGTTGGAGAATAGTGAGTAAGTTACTCTTTTCTTTTCTGATCCCTAGGCCAGCATGGGATCCATTATGTCTTGGAACATGGATTGGATCAGAAGAGCAGGAATGGACTGATTCTTCCTTCTATGAGGATTTCACAAATGTAATGTTTCTATTGAAGTTTGAAACAATACTAGTGTTAGTTTCCTTTAACTTTTCTACATATGGTTCTAAGGTGGATTCCCCAAAACCTAAACTTGTTCTGTAAGATGAACTTCTCTGACTAGAGATCAGGGAGTCCATGGACGAAGAGGATCTATTCCACATTAAGATTATCTTTTCTAGTTCCTCAATCATAGAGGTTAGATTTGACTCTCTTTGTGCATTAAGTTCATTGGTCTGTCTTAAGAGTTTATTCCCGGTCTCAAATTTAGAAAGAGAGTTAGTACTTAGAAGAGCTGTTTCCAGTTCTTCTTGAACTTTCTCTTTCTCTTTTTGAAGAAGAGAGTAATCTTTAGATAGAACTCTGAACCATTTCATGTATTGATGTAGATCAATTGTTATGCCATGTAGTGCAGTTTTTAAATCATCATTATCTACATCAAGAGATTTAAAGTCCAATACCTCATCGATACTTACTTCATGATGGTCAGCGCTTTTCTTGTCCTTTGCATTTTTGGCCATTAGACATAGATTTGCTACTTGAGGATCTTCATCATCTACAGACTCAGGAGTTATGTCATTTTCTGAGTCAGTCCATGATCCTCTGGCTATAAGACCTTTATCTTTCTTTTGGAGCCTTTTGTTTCCTTTGAACTCCTTCTTTGGATTTGTTCTTCTCTTGAGCTCTTCTCTAAGATGTTTGTTTCAGTTTGCAATAAAATGGCCAGGATTCTTGCAGTTGTAGCATAGGTCGCTGATATGCTCCTGGTTGTTGTTATTGTTGAATTTCTTAGGTCTGCTGCTTCTGCCTTTACGCATGAACCTTTTAAGTCTTCTTATCAGCATTGCAATATCCTCGTCAGCATCTTCCCTAGAGTTAGAATCATTTTTAGCATGAGCTTTGGAGATGGTTTCAGTTGCTTTGAGAGAAACTCCTTTATCCTTCTTTCTTCCTTCAGATAGAGTCTATACCCTTTGGGTCAGCTTCAGTTCGTAGGTAAGAAGGTTGCCATAGAGTTGTTGAAAAGTCATTTCATGGAGATTCTTTGATTCTCTGATGGCAGTGGTCTTGGCATCCCACTTGTTTGGTAAAGCTCTCATGAATTTTATGATCAGATCTTTATTTGGATAGATCTTTCCAAAAGCTCAAAGAGAGTTGAGCAGATCACTGAATCTTTCATAAGTGGAAGTGACATTTTCTCTTGGAACATGGGTGAACATTTCATATTGTTGAGTCAGAAGATATTGCTTGTTTTCTCTGACTTCTTCAGCTCCTTCGTGCATAATGAGCAGTTCTTCCCAAACTTCCTTGGTAGTTTTGTTGTTGACCACATTCTCGAACAAATCATCTTCTAAAGATTGGATCAAAATGTTCTTAGCCTTTTTGTCTAGTTGGATAGCTTTCTTCTCGTTGTCAGTCCATTCTGTTTTGACCTTGATTTGAACTCTGTTTGGATCGTTTGGAGTTGGTGTAATATTTTTTCAAATGTAGGGCCCATTCATATCAGTTTCATATAGCTCTTCATCTATTGAGTCCATGTAGGCTTGCATACGAACTTTCCAGTTGGCAAATTTGTCTTTGTTGTACATCAGTGGCTTGCTGCCTCCTCCAGTCTTGGATTCGGTTATCAGATGTGCCATTGGATCTACTCAAGCTTTGTAGGCTAATTGAGAGAACCTGCTCTGATACCAATTGTTAGTTCCCAAAGGCATAATAGTTATCTAGAAGGGGGGTTGAATAGATATTTTTAAAATTTCTTTTTCAAAATACTTGTCAGATTTGTTAATAAATTAACCACAACGGAATATAAGATTTATTTGTTCCCCTTTATGATAAATCAAGTTAATAGGTGATAATCAGTAATGACAGATATTGCAGTTATAACATGAATATAAAAGACACAGTGTTTTTAAGTGGTTCAGAGCACTCAAGGCTCCTAGTCCACTCTTCAACTCCTCGAGTAGGAAATCCACTAAGGATATCTCTATATTCTTTGAATCACTTAGATTCTTTCAAGACCAGCAGTCTTGAAACTTCTTAGTTCACTTAGAACTCTTCAAGTCCAGCAGACTTGGAATACAATTGATGAGAGATGAGTTCTTGGGTAGTGCTACTCAGTTGTTGTTAAGCATATGTTCAAAAGAACTGAGTAGCTAAGCAAGCTTTCTTTTTAGATCGTAGGGATAAGCATTGAGTGTTCTTTAGCTTTTGTTGTGTACTTGCTTACTTGTTGCATCTGTGTTTGATTTATATATAATGGAGCCTTTGAAATATGTTCGTTTGAAGGCGTCCATTAAAGCATTAAATGCATCAGACATTTCTGAGCACCGATGGTGACTTCCCAAAAATTTAATGTTTAGCCGTCTAACCCACTGACACGGCAGACTGCTATCTCACCTAACACCTGAAAAAGCATTTTCAGCAGACATGCAGTCCTTTTCCTTAGCTTCTTCAATACGTACTAAGGATGAACATTGGGATTCCTGAAAGTCTCAATGTATATAATTCATTCTTCATTTGTAGTATTTTATCCTTCAGCTAATGGATAAGGCTTGATGCTTCTAATGTTGACAGGAGATACACTATGATTTCTCTTAAGCACTGGTAGACTACGATCTTTATTTGATTGTTTTGCAGACTATACGCTTCCGAGAGCAGACTACGATTCTTGACTTGGCTCGGTAGGCGCTTGGACCAATTCTACAATTCTGAGTGAGGCCCTTTAAAGCAGACTACGATTCAATAGCAACTTTCTCGATACTCTACAATTCTTCCTTGGCTTCTGCAAACTCTTGACTGGCTCGACAGACTACAATTCTTTTGATGCCTATCTATTACATCTCAAACAAGATCAACCTAACAGTTTTGATCTTTTCTTCTATACATTCATTTACAGAATGATAACCATTAAGCATAGATCAATCCTAATAATTATTTGATCTATCACCTATGTCCTTGTACATATGTTTTTGAAGGACTTTAGATATAAGCATGTTTATTTACTTTCAACATCAAATTTGAATATGTAATTCCCAACAAATTCATCAACCAAAACACCAATTTTAACACTAAAATCATACATATTGTATATATATCACCGAAACTCAAGTTATTCCCTCTTTAACAGATTTCATGGATTAAATTTCTCCAAAATCGTTTGTAAAAGACAACTAACATATTATAAGTCATTTATTTACATCTATAACAACATCTCATCAATTTAAACAAAAAAATCAAATTTTCTATGAAAAACTCAAGAACACGACTAAAGCTTTGAAAGTAAGAATTTACCCTGTATTGTTTGTTTAGATTGCTACAAGATGATAGAAAACTTCTTGATTCCCCAATTCTTCTTCCTAAAACTCAATTTCTCTTAAGCTTTTCTCTTTTTTCTCTCTGAGTTTCTAGCTTTAGCCTTAGGAATATAATACGATGAAAGCTTAAGACTGATATAGTGACTAATATAATTATACGTATAATATAATTGGCACAATATGTGTATCAGTTAAGTGCATCATGGCCTTAACTAATCCCATGTTCTTAAGCCATGTTTGGCTTGGCTTTAAAAAGCTCCTTTGCATTTATTTTAATTAACTTGTTTATTATATAGTTTATTTATCACACCATAATTAATCAAATAATATTATTGAAATTAAATTTAAATTAAAGGCAATATTACTCATTAAATCAAATTATCACATAATTAAAATTCTCATTTATTAATTATAACAAATCAATAAATCTCTAATTAATTATTAAATTAATTAGAACAACATTATAATTATTTAACAACTCATTTAATTTAATTATCCCAATAAAATTCTCACTTTGAGCTATAAAATTATCCAACATAAATTTAATTAATGTATAACACTTTATCAATTTAATCCACAATAATTCCATCAAATATTTATTTAACTCAATAAATAAATCAACAAAAAAATTATTTAATTCAATAAATATTTAAAATTAATTACAAAAGTCTCGTTTGTCACATCCTTCTCCTTAAAAGGATTATGTCCCCAGAATCATGACTCAATAAGTTCGTCCTGTTATATTCTCACATCCCCCCTTTACAAAGATTTTGTCCCCAGAATTGCTACACAAAAATTAGCCAAATAAATGAGGGTATTTTTTATCATAGGTTTTTAGAGTTCCCATGTAGCTTCTTCAGCGTTGTGGTTCCTCCAGATTACCTAAACAGAAGGTATTACTTTATTTCTGAGCACTTGTTCTTTCCTGTCGACTATCTGAACAGGAAATTCTTCATAAGATAAATCTTTCTCAAATTGTAGGGGTTCATATTCTATGACATGCTTGTAATCGGGCTTATACGGTCGTAACACTGAAACATGGAAAATATTATGGATATGCTCTAATGCTGGAGGTAAGGCTACCTCATACGTGACTTCACCAAGTCTCCTCAATACTTCAAAGGGTCCAATGAACCTCGAACTCGATATTCCCTCCTTGATAAATCTGATTTTTCCCTTCTAGGGAGATACTTTCAAGAAAATGAAGCTACTTGATTGAAATTCTCAATTCTGTCGATGTTAATCGACGTATTTCTTCTGCCTGTCTTGAGCAACTATCATTCTTGTGCTGATCACCTTGATAATTTTGGCAGTTTGTTATACCAATTCTGGCCCTAGTAGTTGACGTTCACCAACTTCATCCCAGCATAATGTGCTTCCGAACTTTCTGTCGTACAACGCTTCGTAAGGTGGCATGCCAACACTTGCGTGGTAACTGTTATTGTAAGAGAATTCCACCAATGGTAGATGATTGTCCTAATTTCCCTTGAAGTCCATGATACGAGATCTTAACATATCCTCCAATGTTTGTCATTCCCACAGTATTTGGTGCTCACTATCTAAAACAATTATATCTAACTACCCATAATAAAGGATAAAGACATAACTTAAATAACTTAAACAATAATCTTTCCCATTAAAGGGTTACATCAACTTAAATTAATCCCAAGTAATCTAACCTTAAACTATTACATAAGTTTGCATACATCATAATATAACATAATTCTTATGACATAATTCACTTAAATAAATTCAAATAAGTCTTCATCACTTGGATATCTTGCCCTTTCCTTTGCTAGAAGACGGCACATCCATTTTCTCAACTTTAGTTGCAGTGTTTAAATGCAAGAGTGAGCAAACAATTGCTCACTACTATAAAAAATGATAATGGCAACAACATAAGGTTAAGCATTAAATACTGAATAATAGAGAACTTGTTCTACGAATCAAGAATAGAAAACAAGCTCAGGATTTATATCTGAGGGTCTTTAAGACCATGAACTATGTCTTGAGGTTATTAAGTATTTCTACTACAACCTTTAACAGTCATTAGACTATACAGACCTTAACTTTCATTTATTTTATACATCTCAATTAATTAATTTTATAACCTAATTATAGCAAGTCTAATTGGGTTAAGAAATTAAGTGTACATGAATAAGGATTTAAATTATAATTGAAAAAATGGAAACCCTAATTAAATAATTAGGGTAGGATAAAATGGAAAGTATTGGAACATGTTAATTTTCCATGGCTCAAAGAATTAATTGGGAGCCCAAATCTTTAGCCTAACCTAAGAGGGATTTTATAGTCATTTGACTTAGTAAATTTATCAAATAAAATGGCCCAAATTTAGCCCAATTGAAGGGGGGAATTTTGGACATTTAGTACACTAAATAAGCATTTTAAAAAAACAATCATGGAGCAAAATAGGCCACATAGCCTGGGGCCAATAATTGGCCACAAGAAATGGAAAAGGAAGAAAAATGTTGGGCATTTAATAAAGCATTAACAATGAAGTTAAACCAAAATGTGGAAGTAAGAAAGGCCACATGGCCGATTGTTTTGTGGATGAGAAAAGGAGGAGGAAGGTAGATATTTATTGTATATTTATATCTACTAAAAAGTCAATCTTATTTCTTTCTTTCATCTCTTATTTTTCTAACTAAAATAACTAAAGAGAGAGAGAGAGGTGAGGAGGAATGACAGCCACATAAAGGAGAGGAAGGAGGGTTTTTTGTAAGTCATCAAAGCTCCATAATCAAAGCTTAGCAAGAAAGAGAAGGAAATCAAGCAAAGGTATAAAAAACTATCTATAAACTAGTTATTCCTTCTAGTTAATTTGTTTTGATGAAATAAGAATCTATGTTTCTAAACTCAAAAACTTTGTATCTACTTGTTGACGAGTGTTTTATGTTTAGGTCTACCCATTTTGGGTGTTGATTTGTTTGAAATCAAAAGAAAAGAAAAAATAATATTTCTAGTTTATAAACCATAAATTTTCATGTACTTTGGATTTCCACCGTTTTTGATATACACCTTCTTTTTACGATCCGTCAAAGAGAGGTGCTAGATGTATAAGTTATGTAGTAAACCCAAGTTGTAGCACTCAAAAATGTTGAGTTTACAAGTCATAGTGACTGTTTTAGCAAAAACAGTCCTGACTTTTGAAGAAGAAATTAACTATTTTGGTCCAGTCACTGGCAGGGGCAGTTCATCATTTTTCTGACATTCAAAATTTTTTAAAAAGTTGGGGATGATAATATGCTGATTTTTCTAACCTTTCCAAGTGAAATCACTGAAAAATGAGCGGTAGATTTTTGTATGGACTATTTTTGGCAAAGTAGACAAAAGTAGAAATTTTGAAAAACAAACTACCCAAGATTTTGCAAGGGCAGTTGTAATAACCCAAAATTTTCTATATAAATAAATAAGAAATTTTCAGTATAAATTTTTTTTAATTTATTAAAATAAATATGGGGAATATGTATAAGTCAAAGTGTATGTATTTGTGTAATAAATAAAAATATATTTATTACATGAATAATTACAATTAATTTTATTTTAGAATTATAGATCATTATAAATTATATGCTAATAATAATTAATTTTATAGTAGAAATATTTTTATTAATTATTTTCCATGAAAATATGATTATTATATTATTTAAATAATATATGAAATGATTATATAATTATTATAATAATTATTTTATTTTATTACATGAATTTAGTTCAAATTATTCAAGTTAATTATTTTTAACTTAATTAATAATGTTATGTATGAGTGATAATTCAGATATGGAATCCAAACCCTAATTTTGAATTTTGATCAAGGGAAAAGAATAATAATATAATATTAATTATAAGTCAATGCTATAAATATGTACTGTATGTGTGTAATGTTAATTTATGAAGCGGTTTTGATGGGACAGTAGAAAACCCTAGCATCGCTTTGACAAACCCTAAATTGAAACTCAAGCCGGAGTTTAGGATCGATAAGAGGTTGTATTATATGAATGTTGACATGTATTATTAAATTATAATCTTAATTAGGTAAACCCTAATTAAAATTTAGAAAACCCTAATTTGCTAAAATGAAACCCTACTTATTAATTGTAAGCCATAATGCTAATTAGTTGACTTTAAACCCTAAATGTTCAAGTAATGTAATTAGAAAACTAATTATAATTAGTGAACTCTAAATTACATTCTTAGGAAACTAATATTGATTTTTATTTTAAACCCTAAAGGAAATCCTAAAAACAAAAATTCTAAAGCCTTAGGGTTAAACCCCTTAGGTTAGATTAGATTGTCAAGAATGCCATTAAAATTGGGATCAAATTGACCATAATACCCTTTCTGAATTATTTAGTAGGAAACTTGTATAACTTGACAAGACCTTTAGTTGGTAACCTAATACTTTGACTTTGAGACTTCAAATCTCCAGCAAATCAAGCTAAGTTATCAACCATATGCATTATATCACATTATATATAGATTAAAGAGAGAGAAAGTGCATGTATTTGGCTCATTTGATATCTAACTCTCACACAACTCTCTCTCTCTCTCTCTCTCTCTCTCTCTACATATCCGAAATACACAAGTAAATCAGTCACATAAATAGCCCCTAGATCATCAATATCAGCTAAGGAGATCATAGATCAAGGATTTGAAAATAGAAGGTATAAACCCTAATTTGATTTTTGATCTTACATGTTAAGACAAAAGTTGTGTTTTTGTGTTTAAATACTGGTTAGTGATGTTTTATGATGATCTGTGATGATTCATCATAGATCTATAGCATCAAAGTGGGTAAAAACCATGTTTTTCAAAAATTGTCCAAGAACATTATTTGTGGTCTGACAAGCTAATGTCAGGCGCCACAGATTTTTCTATGTTTATGTTTTTTTATGTTTTATGTGTTAGATCTATAGTTTGATATATGGTCTTGGATCTGAAAGTGAAATCACAGTCATTGGATGTCCAGATTTCGAGTTATTCTTGGTCAAAACCCGTTGACCGGGCATGACCAAAGGAATTTTGGGTAACCCAAAAAACATTTTTATGTGTCTGACAACGTTTTCAAGCTCCTTGATCTGTCAGTGTTTAAGTTATTTGATAATGTGTTTGTATTCAGATTGTAGACTATTATATGGACAATAGATCCATGTTATTAGATTTCTTATACAACAAACATGTGGGATTTAATGGATGGTCAAATTAAGACATCCGGTCACGAAGCTATTTTCTGGAAATTCCAGAAATGGTTAGATCAAGCCCTCTGACAGGGTTTGATTGAATCATAACTTATGATTATGTTATACTTGGACTGTGATCATGTTATGTAGTTGTTCTTTGTAGTAAGTATTACTTGTCTAGACCAATAACCAACCTATTTGATGACCAGAATAGTTGGATAATTGAACCACAAAGTGGTCAGTCGAAGCTGTCTGGGTTTCTGGGTAACCCAGAAAGCCCAAAAAGCTTCTGACAGCGACGGTTACTGTCGCTATAGCCTATAGCGATAATTTTATTTATTTTATTTTCCTAATTTCTGAAAAATGATTAAAAATAGAAAATAAATTATAAAAATTACCAAAAATAGTTTTAAAAATTATTTTAAATTATGAAAAATAATTTTTGATTATTTGGGATATTTTTCATTAATATTTATAATTATTTGAAAATTAATGATATTTAATTTATTTAATTAGTGTATTAAATAAATTAGAGAAAAATGTTTTAATATTATGAAAAGATATTTTAAATAAGAATAAAGTATATAAAAATATTTTGAGCTATAAAATGTAACTTTTAATATTTTTAGTGAATTTTCATTAATAATATAATATTAATGATATTAGGTTTATTTAATTATTATATTAAATAAATAGTTTAGAAAATGGTTTTATTTATTTAAAAATCATTTAAAAGGATATAAATGAATTAAAATATTTTAAGTTATAATAAATGACTTTTAATATTTTGATAAATAGTAAATTAATACTTAAATATTAATGCTAATTATTTAAAATGATTTTAAATGTTTTAAAGATCATTTAAGGGTAATATTAGTACTTTAAAATATTTTGAGTTATTATAAATAACTTTGATATTTTGGCAATGGTTTCATTAATACTTTAATATTAATTAAATATTAATGATAATAGAATTATTTAATATTTAAATCATTTGATAATGATTCCGGTGTTTGAAAAATTATGATAAATTATAATAATTGTTTAAAAATCTTATTATAAGTCATTTAAAAGTAAAAAGACTGATATTTTTAGTTACTGAACTATAGGATAGAGTATTAGACTCGATAATTACCCAATAAAGTCGTCGGTACACCGACATGCTTCAGAAATTGATATGGACTTAGATAATTTTACTAAATACGTGTCTGTTTGTGATCCAATGATTGTTAAACATGTGTAACAATATGATTAGGTAATGTGATGACTGCAAATAGCAGTACTATGTGTTATGATAAAATATTCTAATCGAACGAATGATCTTATTAATGATAGGTCGTGATATAAAAGATAAAACTAAGTTGCGTATTGTAAGCAGCAGACCAAGCAAGTATCCTACCTTTGCATTTTCTTTATGCAATTGATATAAGTAAGAAAGTTTCAAAATTATTTTATTATTGTGCTAGATTATTAACCCTATTGTTATATATATTATATCCGATCATTGTTTATCAACATTGTATTAAATTATAATTCAAATATTTATTATGTTCGTTAATTTCTATATATAGTTATACAAGTGTCCTCACTTGGATAATCATTGTATTTAATCACATATTGATACACATTTATAAATTTCCAGTATGTATATGTTAACTTAAAAGCCATCTAAGCTAATTGATTTGGCTAGACATAAACTTATAGATTATTGTTGAACAAGATAAAACCTTACTATTATCCAACCGAATTATTTTGGTTTGGAGTCCCGACTAAGTATGAACATCCCTTACATGGGAAAACTTTTTGTGCGCCAAAGGCGGATAGATGAACGATAATATCGTTCTTGCATGTAGTATTGATCAGTACTGGGCATAACGGGATGATCACCCCTCGTGCCCGTAAGTTATGACGGTTTACAGATGAAGTTCTGTTTAACCTTTTCAAAAATAGAAAACAATGTTCATAGTCTGTCGACTAATCCCCAGATATAGTCAGTACGTAGTTCTAAAAATTTTGATATAGAATTAATATATTATTAATGGTTCAGTTTACTTCACAACTATTGATTCGTTATAGAAGTGTCGTACAAAGAAAATATTTAATCCTTTTAGCTAATATTTATAATTTCTTTTACTTGTTGGGCACTCAAATACTCATCATTGCTTAATTTAAAATGTTTTCACGTAAGTGTGAACAACTAGAAGGCTCAGCTAAGAACAAAGGGAAAGGGAAGGTTGCAGAATAAGTTGGTGTTATTTTATGTAATAGTTTAACTTTATTAAGGATGATATATATATATATATATATATATATATATATATATATTATCTATCAGGTATCATGTAATGAATGTACTAAATGTTACGTACTTGGAATTAGACTCTGATATTTATGTAAATTAATTTGGATATTTATATTATTGTTATTATTATTAGTATTATTCCATTCATAGAAATGGTATCGTGAAGCATGTTGGGTAAAATCTAATTACGCACAACACGCAAGTATACGTGGTCAACAAGTAATAAAGTGATAAGTAGAGTATCATTCCCACAGAGAACAACTAGCAAAAATCTTAACTTATAATTATCAATTTCCTATTAATCCTAATTTTATTAAACTATTCAAATCAATGATTATAATTAAAAATTCTAAATTAAAGAATAACCAACTACCACAAAACAATCACAAATATCAAAATCTGAAATTTCAAATAATTAATGGAGAATTAGACTTATGATTTTACCTTAAGCTTCACTCTGATTTTAACACCTTTATTCCAATTCAATTCACTTTCCCGGTTTATTAATCAAGAACACGAATGTAATATTAGCCACCTCTCGGTGCACTAATACCGTATTAACTTAAATCCACAATTAAGATAAAAACAAGTTAAACACCTTAATTAACTAACTCACTATATCTCTATGTGAATTACAATTAAAGAAGGTTTAAGATTAAGTTCTCTTTCCGATTACATGCGTTGTCAAGCATATCTATACCTTAACATTCATCAAGATTCTGCTATTCACAAAATTCATGAACACATGCTATATTAACTAAGTCTAGATTTGAATATCCTCTCTCAATTCCATACAAATCCCCAAAGAATTGTTGATTAGACAATTCATAAATTCAAGCTCAAATCAATATAGATAAACTTGAAATAGATTATTTAATTAGAATTCAAAGTTACAAAATCATTGATTCACTCAAAGATCCATTATAAGCCTAAAAAATGAATTAGTTCGTCATAAACGAAATAAACACTGAATAAATCATAGAAACCATTCTTTCAATTATAAATAATAGCCTAAGAAGAAGAATATTGAAAAACACCCTTCATGTAGCCTAAAATTGCAATCGTCTTAAAAATCTCCTAAAAATACTCCTCCAATGCTTGCTAAGAAAAACTAAGATTAATATTCGTAATGTGTCTTGTGTGTTGTTGAATTCGCTGTTAATTGAGTAATAGTTGTCAAAAACACAAGTCCAAGCCGAAATTCTCCATCAAGTAGAGTACATATGTAATCCTATATGATAGAAACCATGTCCAATAAGAGTTTCAACCTAAATGTAACACAAGAATAATCGATACCCATCGCTCAAGTATAAAATATTAAATAAATAGGCGCCATTGCGGCTACCTTTCTGCTAAGTCCTGATGAAGACCCCCCACCCCGGTGGGGGTATACAATACAAACATGCCCACCCCAGTGGGGGTCTGATATGCTAAAATCTTTGCTAAACTTCATGTCTTCTTCCAATTTTGCTCCAATTGACTCCAAATCATCCCAATTAACTCCAAATATACTCTAAAGGCCACAACAACCATCCTACACAAGAAATAACATAAAACAAGTAAAAACGAATATGAACACAAGAAATTAGCAACAAATAAGCATGAAATGGACACTGATTCGTGTATGTAAAATCCACTTATCAAAATCCCCCAAACTTAAACGGTGCTAGTCCTCGAGCACAAAACAACTACATACTATGCAATGCAATGAGATGAAATGAATATGATCTAAGTATATGCTTTTGAATCCATTGGTATCGCAAAATCAAGATTATCTTAACGGCCTCAACGAAAACAAGCTACTATATAATATCAATCACCAAAACCAATCTAAAATTCCACCTTAATCCTCAAATCTCAAGCCATCAACACTGGTATAGTGTGCGTGTGTGATCAACATCCATGATAACTGCTACGGACTCAAATTTTAATACATAACCAATTTCTTAGAAGGAATCATACAATGCAAACTAAAAATACCCAAAGATAGACAAGTTCCAACTCGAACTAAGCAATTACTATTTCCAGGGATTCACATAGGGTATTTATACTTTATTTCTATATATATTTATTTTTTATTTTTTTTCACGGGGGCTTTTTGCTCTTTTTCTGTCTTATTCATTTTTTTAAAACTGTATACATATATGACTGTGCAATGTCTCATCCCATTAGGCTGATAGTGCTACCCCTTAACGAGCTTTCAACCAATGACTCCCAGACCATAAAAGACCTTAGGGCGCTAGGTGTAAAGACAATCCTCTCGGGCGTACTTGCTAAAGTAACAAAGGCCCCGAAACAAGACTAGTCACAATATATATACTCTCTTTTTTTTAGATAAAGCTTATATACCCCACATATCATCCCCCAAACTTAGGTTCTTGCCAAATTTTTGCCTTTACTTTCTATCCATGTAGTTTTCTCATTTACTCTAGCATTATCCTTTAGAGATTATTTATGTATCAATTTGATCTGACCAGTCAACAAAGATGTTATTAATCGTGCTAACCTTTTCTATACCAGTTTTAAACGAGCTCAAGATTTGATTCATAACAGAAATTTCATCAAAGTTCTAGTCATCAATGCTGTATTGGTTAACTTATTATCAATCTCATCATTGGCCCACAAATAACATGAACTACAACATTGCTGGACTTATGCAAACACAATATTTAACTAACTAATTTTTTTTATTTTTTTTAGATAACAAAATGCACTATTTACAAAACTACAACAATGCAAAGACAAAAATAACCTAAACTACCATGTATGCACCTAAGCTATCATGTAATGCTTCCTAAATTACTATGCAACATTAAAATGAAATTAAAATAACAACATGCAAACCTAAGTACTACATATGCATGCAAACATGAATTTAAATCCCCCAAACTTAAGTAATACAATGTCCTCATTGGATGAATAATCAAAATAAATACGTGAGGACTTCCCTGTTATCGCTTAAATCTGAGGAGGTGGTTGTTGCTCTTCTTCATCTGAATCCCTAGGTTTGCGGTACCTGCTCGGCCCCTTGATCTTCCATAGCTTCATCATCATCCTCCGATGCCTCTTTAGCATCAACTTTGTCTTTCGAAGCCGACGGAATAATAAAGCCCAAACCACGCGGATCTGAATCAAGAAACGTGAGCGACATTTGTGTGGGCTCATCATCGGACCATCTCATCCCTGTATTGCGACACAACCCACATATGAGTGCTGGGTGTGGCAAGCTGCCCAAAAAATTTCCACGTAAACACCAGCGGATGGAGAAACAGATAATGGCCCCAACGTCGATAATGAAATCTTGCACAATTGCGTACAACAGTAACGCCTTCTCTTTGGTCATGTCCGAGGTGTGTTGAGACAGAAGCAGTTTAGCGTATAGGAATGCATACCAGATTTTTCCATACCAGCTAAGGTCCTTGCTATGGAACACTATGCCTCCCATCCGACCTTTGATCCAAGATGTTCCTAGCTTTGTTATCTCCGTGATTATTGCATCATAGTTTGGATCAGAATCTCGTAGATAAGCATATTGGCAGTGGCGAGGTACCCGCAGTTGATAGTAGGTGTTGATTGCATCAGCACTTAACGGAACCAAATGACCCCTCACAAACGCGTTGAATGGAACTTTATCCTCAGCGTTTGCATAGAATTCTTTGACAATGTTAACCACAGCGGGTTCCGGCTCTTCGGTGAATTTTGTCCACCCCTTTTGATAAATTTGTGGCATCATCTCCCCATCACTAGGATCCGGTGCCACCCCGCTCCGGTGTAAGGGCTTTGGTGAGCATGTAATCATACCGGTCGGTGGCAGCGGCACTCACAAATTTTTGATGATCAAAGGTTTGGGTTAGTTGAGATGGCCTTGAACTCTCTCCCCTTTGGCGTTTCGATGTTGGTTTTGAAAACATGGTCTCTCTCTATTACTTGACTTGCCATAGCTCTCCCCCAAACTTTTCAATTTGATCCTCTCTAGCTCTCAAGTAACCTCTAGGAATGGCCACTTCAATTTATGTGAGAAATGGTGATAGGAGATGTGGTAATATATAGAGATGGTAGAATGAATTCTATTGGTGGAGTGAAGAGGTGGGGGAATCAATGGAGTTAATAAAGTACTGGGAAGTAGAAGTGGTGGTAGTGGGTTGTGGTTATGGGAGATTTAATTGAGGTAGTGGGGTATTGGTCATGGGAAGAGGCTACATAACTACCGCATCAGTCTGTTGAATTTCAGGACCCCTGCCCCGACAGGGGGTACTAGGCTTAGAAGACCCACCCCGACGGTTATGGCTACTGTTATCTGGCATTGAGGACCCCTGCCCTAGCAGGGGGTGCAAGGCTTAAAATGTCCGCCCCTCAGTTTTTGATTTTTGATAAGTGGATTTTATATACACGAATCAGTGTCCATTTCATGCTTATTTGTTGCTAATTTATTGTGTTCATGTTCATTTTTACTTTTTTTTATGTTATTTCTTGTGAAGGATGGTTGTTGTGGCATTTAGAGTATATTTGGAGTCAATTGGGATGATTTGGAGTCAATTGGAGCAAAATTGGAAGAAGCCATGAAGTTAAGTAAAGATTTTAGCATATCAGACCCCCGCCGGGGTGAGGGGTCTTCCTCAGGACTTATCAGAAAGGTAGCCCACTGGAGTGGGCCTATTTAGCATTTACTCCCCCGCCGAGACGGGGGGTGTCGACTGTTGTTGTGTTCTGTTTAGGTTGAAACTCTTGTTGGACATGGTTTCTAGCATATTGGATTACACGTAGACTCTACTTGAAGGAGAATTTTGGCTGGGACTTGTGTTTTTGACAACTATTACTCATTTAACAATGAATTCAACAAAACACAAGATACATTACGAAGATTAATCTCAGTTTTTCTTAGCAAGCATTGGAGGAGTATTTTGTGGAGATTTTTAAGACGATTGCAATTTTAGGCTACGTGAAGGGTGTTTTTCAATATTCTTCTTCTTAGGCTATTATTTGTAATTGAAAGAATGGTTTCTATGATTTATTCAGTGTTTATTTTGTTTCTGATGAACTAATTCATTTTTTAGGCTTATGATGGATCTTTGAGTGAATCAATGATTTTGTAACTTTGAATTCCAATTTAATAATCTATTTCCAGTTTATCTATATTGATTTGAGCTTGAATTTTTGAATTGCCTGATCAACAATTCTTAATGGATTTGTATGGAATTAAGAGACGATATTCAAATCTAGACTTAGTTAATATAACAAGTGTTCATGAATTTTGTGAATAGCAGAATCTTGATGAATGTTAAGGTATAGATATGCTTGACATCGCATGTAATCAGATAGAGAACTTAATCTTAAACCTTCTTTAATTGTAATTCACATAGAGATATAGTGAGTTAGTTAATTAAGGTGTTTAACTTGTTTTTATCTTAATTGTGGATTTAAGTTAATACGGTACTAGTGCATCGAGAGGTGGCTAATACTACATTCATGTTCTTGATTAATAAACTGAGATAGTGAATTGAATTGGAATAAAGGTGTTAAAATCAGAGTGAAGCTTAAGGTGAAATCATAAGTCTAATTCTCCATTAATTGTTTAAAATTTCAGATTTTGATATTTGTGATTGTTTTGTGGTAGTTGGTTATTCTTTAATTTAGAATTTTTAATTATAATCATTGATTTGAATAGTTTAATAAAATTAGGATTAATAGGAAATCGGTAATTGTAAGTTAAGATTTTTGCTGGTTGTTCTATGTGGGAACGATACTCTACTTATCACTTTATTACTTGTTGACCACGTATACTTGCGTGTTGTGCGTAATTAGATTTTACCCAACAACTTTTTGGCGCCATTGCCGGGGATTAAATTAGTATAGATCTTAATATTTTTACAATATCAGTTTAATTAATCCAGTTTTTCTTAGACATTTTTATTTTTGTTTTGTTCTTCTTATTTCAGGTGTTTGAAGCAGTTTATGCAAACTCGGTCCTAAAATATAGACTTGCTGCCTTTTGAGGACGACATAGAGAAAAGGTTTCAGAGGTTAAGTAAGTGGATCAAGGAAACGAGGCAAGAATTTAAAACATCTGAGAACGAAGAGGAAATGGCAGCCGAAGATCAGAAAGCGTTAAGGGACTTCGCCACACCCAAGGTGACTGAACTCCAGTCAAGCATCACCAGGCCCGCCATAGCTGCTAATACATTTGAAATCAAGCCTGGGATGATTCAAATGATTCAGAATTTAGTCCAGTTTGGGGGATTGGCTAATGACGATCCGAATGAACATCTAGTCAGCTTTCTGGAAATTTGCGACACTTTTAGGTACAATAGGATGTCGAATGAGGCGGTGAGACTTCGCTTGTTCCCATTCACTTTACGGGACAAGGCGAAGAGTTGGTTGCATTCTCTACCGCCCGGTTCGATAACTACATGAGAGGACTTAGCTCAGAAATAACTTGCCAAATTCTTCCCAGCCGAGAAAACTGCAAAGATGAGGAACGAGATAACGATGTTTGAACAGCAACATGGGGAGTCGTTATATGAGGCATGGGAGAGATACAAAGAATTGCTCAGAAAATGCCCACATCATGGATTGCCCAAGTGGCTGCAAATGAACACTTTTTACAACGGACTAATGGGAATCTTAAAACGAGTATTGATGCAGCATCGGGCGGAGCATTCATGGCTAAGAGTTACGAGGAAGCCTATAATTTGATTGAAACCACGGCGGCCAACAACTACCAGTGGCCTACAGCTAGAATGACACAGGCGAAGGAAGCTAGGGTGTTAGAAGTGGATGGGGTGACAGCTATACAAGCATAGATTTCTGCGCTGTCCAAGAAGTTAGATGCCATGACAGGGGCTCAAGTACAAAGAGTTCTTGAGTGGTGTCGCGAATTGTGTGCGGGTGAGCACCCAACGGATCAATGCCCAATTAATCCATCATCTGTACAGTTTGTGGGCAACTATAACAGAATTCCACAGAGTACATATCAGAATACATACAATCAAGGGAATAGGAATCATCCAAATTTCTCATGGAGAAATAATCAGCAACATCAAGCTCCACGACAGTCATATCCACCAGGTTTTCAGAATCACCAACAACCGATTCAACATCAGGAAAGGAAATCAGATTTTGAGGAAGTGGTGTCGAAGTACATAACTAGTAATGAGGCAGCGATGAAAAATCAAGCAATAGCCATTAAGAACTTGGAAAATTAGATGGGGCAAATTGCCTTAGCACTAAATAACAGGCCACAAGGGACCCTACCAAGCGATACAGAGAGGAATACGAAGGATAACCACAAATAGTGTCAGGCAATTACATTGAGGAGTGGAAAAGGTCTTGTGGGAGATAAAGCAGAAAATTCAGCGACTCCGGAGGAAAAAGTTGATGACAGTAATGTGGTTGAAGGAAACAAGGGTGAGGATAAACAGAGTGAGGAAATAAAGTTAAACAATAAGCCAATTGTTTATCCACTACCACCATTTCAACAGAGGGTCCAAAAATAGAAATTAGATAAGCAATTCGCAAAGTTTTTGGAAGTATTCAAGAAACTCCAGATTAACATTCTTTTTGCAGAAGCTCTAGAGCAAATGCCCAGTTATGCAAAATTCATGAAAGGGATTCTGTCAAGGAAGAAGAAATGGGAAGACTTTGAGACAGTTGCACTAATAGAGGAGTGTAGTGTAGTGTTACAGCAGAAATTACCACCAAAACTCAAGGAACTGGGGAGTTTCACTATCCCATGCACGATCGGGAACATGTCTTTTAACAAATGTTTATGTGATTTGGGGGCGAGTGTGAACCTTATGCCATTTTTAGTATACACGGAATTGGGTTTGCCCGTACCAAAGCCTACGAATATTTCATTGCAGTTAGCGGATAGGTCAGTCACATATCCGAGAGGCATAGTAGAGGACATTTTGGTTAAGGTGGATAAATTTATATTTATTGCGGACTTTGTTATTCTGGATTTTGAGGAGGACAAGAATATCCCGATTATCCTAGGGAGACCTTTCTTGGCCACGGGTAGGACACTCATAGATGTATAAAAAGGAGAACTCACTATGAAGGTCCAAGACCAAGAAATCAAATTTAATGTGTTTAAGGCTATAAAATTCCCTACGGATGAGGAAGAATGTTTTTGGATGAATTTAATTGAGCAAATCATCAGTGAAGATATGAGCAAGAGTTTGGTCAACGATCCTTTAGAAACAACTTTATTGGGGGATGAAGAGTTTGACGATCCAGAATTTGTGGACTACTTATAAATGTTAGATTCATTGCCATGAGTTAATGGATTGAACACCGTTTGAACGAATTTGCATTACGGAGGAAATAATGAAAAACTAAAACTGTCATTAGAAGAGCCACCAAAGTCACCTCATGTATGCGTATTTAGGCAATTCAAATTCTTTACCTGTTATTATTTCAGCTGCACTTAACGACTTGCAGGAAGAAAAGTTATTGAGGGTGCTTAGGGAACACAAATCAGCGATTGGATGGACGATTGCGAATATAAAGGGAATTAGCCCTTCATTTTGCATGCACAAAATTCTGATGGAAGATGAAGAAAAACCAACGGTGGAGCAACAATGGCGACTTAACCCTATTATGAAGGAAGTTGTGAAGAAGGAAATTTAGAAGTGGTTGGATGCCGGTATCATCTATCCGATTTCTGAAAGTAAGTGGGTTAGTCCGGTCCAGTGCGTGACGAAAAAAGGAGGAATGACTGTGGTGCAGAATGAGGACAACGAGTTAATACCGACTAGAACAGTGACAGGTTGGAGGGTTTGCATGGATTATAGAAAATTTAACAAGGCAACTCGAAAAGACCATTTCCCGCTGCCCTTTATTGATCAAATGTTGGATAGATTGGCGGTACATGAATATTACTGTTTATTGGATGGGTACTCGGGCTATGACCAGATAGTCATTGCTCTGAAGGATCAAGAAAAGATGACATTTACGTGCCCTTACGGCACATTTGCATTCAGGAGGATGTTATTCGGGTTATGCAATGCACCTACAACCTTCCAACGGTGTGTGATGGCCATCTTTTTAGATATGGTGGAGAAAAATGTTGAAGTCTTCATGGACAACTTTTCGGTCTATGGGGACAACTTTGATACTTGCCTAGGGAATCTGGTCGTGGTGTTACAGCGATGTAAGGTTACGAACCTCTTACTCAATTGGGAAAAATGCCACTTCATGGTTGAAGAGGGCATAATTTTGGGCCATAAGGTTTTGGCTCAAGGATTGGAGGTTGACAAAGCAAAGTTAGAAACAATCAAGAATTTTCCTTCACCGAGCTCAGTTAAGGGTATTAGGAGTTTTCTGGGACATGTTGGGTTCTATAGGAGGTTCATAAAGGACTTCTCTAAAATTGAAAAACCTCTATGCAGTCTTTTAGAGAAGGATGCTACTTTCAGTTTTGATGAGGAATGCAAGTCAACGTTTGAATTATTAAAGAAGAAATTTACTACAACCCCCGTGATCGTCGCACCAGATTGGAACATGCCATTCGAGCTAATGTGCGATCTGACGCGACTATCTTATTGCTACAATGTGTTAATAACGACGAGACAAGGTGTTTCATGCCATATACTATGCAAGCAAAACACTCATAGAGACTCAAATGAATTACACAACCACATAAAAGGAATTGCTTGCAGTGGTGTATGCGTTTGACAAATTCTGGGCATACTTGATCTGGACTAAGGTGATAGTCTACACAGACCATTCGGCGATTCTGTACCTAATAGCAAAAAAAGATGCTAAGCCACGCCTTATCCGATAGATTCTCCTACTTCAAGAGTTTGTCTTAGAGATAAAGGATAGAAATGGGACAGAGAATCAAGTAGCTGACCACTTGTCTAGGCTGGAAAACCAAGGGAAAGCGAAAGAAGACAGATGTGAAATTAACGAATCATTCCCAGATGAGCAACTATTTGGGATTTTTGCATAGATTCCTTGGTATGGGAATTATGCAAATTTTCTTGTGAGTAACATTCTTCCACCTAACCTCACAAGACAATAGAAAAGGAAGTTTCTTCACGATGTAAAATGGTACATGTGGGACGTACCGTATTTATTCAAACAGTGCGCCGACAAAATGATTAGACGGTGCGTGCCCTATAGTGAAGTGATGAACATTATGCATGAGTGCCATTCATCTGCATATGGCGGGCATTATGGTAGCGAAAGGACAGCAGCAAAGGTGCTGGAAGCCGGGTTTTATTGGCCCACATTATTTATGGATGCCCACCATTTTGTCAAACAATGCGATATGTGTCAAAAGGTGGGCAACATTTCTAAACGGAATGAGATGCCATTACAAACGATTCTTGAAGTAGAAGTCTTTGATGTATGGGGTATTGATTTCATGGGCCCATTTCCTTCGTCTTTGAACAATCAGTGTATTCTACTCGCAGTGGATTACGTATCGAAGTGGGTTGAAGCTACAGCACTACCATCCAACGATGCCAAGGTGGTCCTCAAATTCTTACAAAAAAACATTTTCACGAGATTTGGTACGCCAAGAGCAAGAATCAATGACGAAGGTAGTCACTTCTGTAATAAGTCATTCACAGCTCTTTTGGAACGGTATGCGGTCAACCACAAAGTAACTACAGCTTATCACCCTCAAACCAATGGGCAGGCTAAGGTGTCAAACAGAGAAGTTAAGAAGATATTGGATAAAGTAGTAAATCCGAGTCGGAAAGATTGGTCGCTTCGATTGGATGATGCATTATGGGCATACCGGACTGCGTACAAGACACCAATCGGGATGTCGCCATATCAACTACAGCATAAGGCTTATTGGGCGGTTCAAAAACTCAATTTTGATCAAGCAGCTGTAGGGGAAAAAAGACTACTTCAACTGAATGAGCTCGACGAATTTCTCCTTCACGCCTATGAGAACTCCAAATTATACAAAGAAAAAGTAAAAAGATGGCACGACCAAAAAATTATGCATCAAACATTCGAGCCAGGGCAATCAGTTATTTTGTTCAACTCGCGATTGCGATTGTTCCCAGGAAAGCTTAAGTCGAAATGGTCGGGACTATTCACTATCAAGCGAGTATTCTCTCATGGCACAGTTGAACTCTACAGTCGCAATCCATTAGATACGTTCAAAGTCAACGGACATCGTCTAAAGCATTATTGGGGTGGAAAAGCTAACACCAATGTGATCGCCATCACGTTGGCCGACACAACATGAACATGAAGTAGTCAGGCTGAACGACTTAAAATCAAGCGCTAATTTGGAGGCAACCCAATCTTTAGTTTATTTCTCATATTTTTCATTCATTGTCGTACAATATAGTTTTCATTAAATTACTAGGTAGTAGCATACAATAAAAGTCTCGTTAATCTCTCCATAATACATCATGTTATCAACAACTCACTAATTCTCATGTTTTATATCGTACAGGATGGAAAAAGGAACATCAAGTGAGTTACATTGAAGTAAAAGTGAGAAAACAGGGGAGTTTGACAGTAGGCATGCCCGCCGGGGAGGGCTCCTCTTGCACAACCCCCGCCGGGGCGAGGGTCTCCAGAATAGTCATTGCTCCGGAGGATCAAGAAAAGACGACATTTACGTGCCCTTACGGCACATTTGCATTCAGGAGGATGTCATTCGGGTTATACAATGCACCTACAACCTTCCAACGGTGTGTGATGGCCATCTTTTCAGATATGGTGGAGAAAAATGTTGAAGTCTTCATGGACAACTTTTTGGTCTATGGGGACAACTTTGATACTTGCCTAGGGAATCTGGTCATGGTGTTGTAGCGATGTAAGGATACGAACCTCGGACTCAATTGGGAAAAATGCCACTTCATGGTTGAAGAGAGAATAATTTTGGGCCATAAGGTTTCGGCTAAAGGATTGGAGGTTGAAAAAGCAGAGCTGGAAACAATCGAGAAACTGCCTCCACCGAGCTTAATTAAAGGTATTAGGAGTTTTCTGGGACATGCTATGTTCTATAGGAGGTTCATAAAGGACTTCTCTAAAATTGAAAAACCTCTATGCAGTCTTTTAAAGAAGGATGCTACTTTCAGTTTTGATGAGGAATGCAAGTCAGCGTTTGAATTATTGAATAAGAAATTAACTACAGCCACCATGATCGTCGCACCAGATTTGAATATGCCATTCGAGCTAATGTGCGATGCGAGCGACTATGCGGTTGGGGGTGTGTTGGGCCAAGGATGAGACAAGGTGTTTCATGCCATATACTATGCAAGCAAAACACTCATAGAGACTCAAATGAATTACACAACCACATAAAAGGAATTTCTTGCAGTGGTGTATGCGTTTGACAAATTACGGGCATACTTGATCGGGACTAAGGTGATAGTCTACACAGACCATTCAGCGATTCGGTACCTAATAGCAAGAAAAGAAGCTAAGCCAAGCCTTATCTGATGGATTCTCCTACTTCAAGAGTTTGACTTAGAGATAAAGGATAGAAAGGAGACGGAGAATCAAGTAGCCGACCACTTGTCTAGGCTGGAAAACCGAGGGAAAGCGAAAGAAGACAGATGTGAAATTAACGAATCATTCCCAGATGAGCAACTATTTAGGATTTCTACAGAGACTCCTTGGTATAGGGATTATGAAAATTTTCTTGTGAGTAACATTCTTCCACCTGACCTCACAAGACAACAGAAAAGGAAGTTTCTTCACGATGTAAAATGGTACATTTGGGACAAACCGTATTTGTTCAAACAGTGCACCGACAAAATGATTAGACGGTGCGTGCCCTATAGTGAAGTGAAGAACATTATGCATGAGTGTCATTCATCTGCATATGGCGGGCATTATGGTAGCGAAAGGACAGCAGCAAAGGTGCTGGAAGCCGGGTTTTATTGGCCCACATTATTTATGGATGCCCACCATTTTGTCAAACAATGCGATATGTGTCAAAAGGTGGGCAACATTTCGAAACGGAATGAGATGCATTTACAAACGATTCTTGAAGTATAAATCTTTGATGCATGGGGTATCAATTTCATGGGCCCATTTCCTTCGTCTTTGAACAATCAGTATATTCTACTCGTAGTGGATGATGTATCGAAGTGGGTTGAAGCTGCAGCACTACCATCCAACGATGCCAAGGTGGTCCTCAAATTCCTACAGAAAATAATTTTCACAAAATTTGGTACGCTAAGAACAATAATCAGTGACGAAGGTAGTCACTTCTGCAATAAGTCCTTCACAACTCTTTTGGCACGGTATGGGGTCAACCATAAGGTAGCTACAACTTATCACCCTCAAACCAGTGGGCAGGCTGAGGTGTCAAACAGAGAAGTTAAGAAGATATTGGAGAAAGTAGTAAATCCGAGTCGAAAAGATTGGTCGCTTCGATTGGATGATGCATTATGGGAATACCGGACTGCATACAAGACACCAATCGGGATGTCGCCATATCAACTACTGTACGAGAAGGCATGTCACTTATCGGTCGAGCTACAACATAAAGCTTATTGGGCGGTTCAAAAACTCAATTTCGATCAAACAGCTGTAGGGGAAAAGAGACTACTTCAACTGAATGAGCTCGACGAATTTTGCCTTCACACCTATGAGAACTCCAAATTATACAAAGAAAAATTAAAAAGATGGCACGACTAGAAAATTATGCATTGAACATTTGAGCTGGGGCAATCAGTCCTTTTGTTCAACTCGCGGCTACGATTGTTCCCAGGAAAGCTTAAGTCGAGATGGTCAGGACCATTCACTATCAAGCGGGTATTCTTTCATGGCTCAGTTAAACTCTACAGTCGCAATCCATTAGATACATTCAAAGTCAACGGACATCGTCTAAAGCATTATTGGGGTGGAGAAGCTAACAACGATGTGATCGCCATCACATTGGCCGACACAAAATGAACAGGAAGTAGTCAGGCTGAACGACTTAAAATCAAGCGCTAATTGGGAGGCAACACAATCTTTAGTTTAATTCTCATATTTTTCATTCATAGTCGTATAATATAGTTTTCATTAAATTACTAGGTAGTAGCATACAATAAAAGTCTCGTTAATCTCTCCATAATACATCATGTTATCAACAACTCACTAATTCTCATGCTTTATATCGTGCAGGATGGAAAAAGGATCATCAAGTGAGTTATATTGAAGCAAAAGTGAGAAAATAGGGGAGTTTGACTGTAGGCATACCCGCCGAGGCGAGCTCCTTTTGCACTATAACCCATAGGAATGGATCTCCAAGATTTTAACGATGAGACATGCTCACGAAATGGCATTTTTAGCCTGACCCCCCAAGGCGGGGTCCTTAATCTCTGAGATAATAGTAGCCATACCCGCCGGGGTGGGTCTTCTAATCCTAGTACCCCCGCCGGGGGGGTCCTGAAATTCAACAAACTGATGCGGCAGTTATGTAGCCTCTTCCCATGACCAATACCCCACTACCTCAATTAAATCTCCCATAACCACCACCTACTACCGCCACTTCTACTTCCCACTACTTCATTAACTCCATTGATTACCCCACCTCTTCACTCCAGTAATAGAATTCATTCTACCACCTATATATATTACCGCATCTCCTATCACCATTTCTCACATAAATTGAAGTGGCCATTCCTAGAGGTTACTTGAGAGCTAGAGAGGATCAAATTAAAAATTTTGGGGGAGAGCTAAGGCAAGTCAAGCAAGAGAGAGAGACCATGGCTTCACAACCAACATCGAAACGCCAAAGGGGAGAGAGTTCAAGGCCATCTCAACCAACCCTAACCTTCGATCGTCAGAAATTCGTGAGTGTCGCCGCCGCCGACCGGTATGATTATACGCTTACAAAAGACCTTACACCGGAGCGGGGGTTGGCACCGGATCTTAGTGATGGGGAGATGATGCCTCAAATTTATCAAAAGGGGTGGACAAAATTTACCGAAGAGCTAGAACCCGCTATGGTCAATATTGTCAAAGAATTCTATGCAAACGCTGAGGATAAAGTTCCATTCAACGCGTTTGTGAGGGGTCGTTTGGTTCCATTCAGTGCCGATGCAATCAACACCAACTATCAACTGCGGGTACCTCGCCACTGCCAATATGCTCATCTACGAGATTTTGATCCAGACTATGATGCAATAATCATGGAGATGACAAAGCCGGGAACATCTTGGATCAAAGGTCGGAAGGGAGGCACAGTGTTCCATAGCAAGGACCTCAGCCGATATGGAAAAATCTGGTACACATTCTTATGCGCTAAACTGCTTCCGTCTCAATATACCTCGGACGTGACCAAAGAGAAGGCTTTACTATTGTACGCAATTGTGAAAGATTTCATTATCGACATCGAGGCCATTATCTGTTTCTCCATCCGCCGGTGTTTATGTGGAAATTTTTCGGGCGGTTTGCCACACCCAGCACTCATATGTGGGTTGTGTCGCAATGCAGTGGTGAGATGGTCCGACGACGAGCCCACACAAATGCCGCTTGCGTTGCTTGACTCTAGAATGATAACACGGTATTTTGTATGGGCAGGAGGCGATTCACATCCGCATGGTTTGGGATTTAATTTTTCCGTCGACTTTAGAACACGAAGTTGATGCTACAGAGGCATCGGAGGATGATGATGAAGCTATGGAAGATCAAGGGGCTGAGCAGGTATCGCAAACAGAGGCAATATCCAGTCCTCAGTTCCTTGATTTCCAAAATCAAATGAATGAGCACAAAAAAGCAGCACGTCGGGAAATGCGGCAATTAGCAATGAGGCAAGATCACATGTTTGACGCTATGAATGCAACTTTTTCCACACTCAACACAACCCTTCAAAGCTTCAAATCGGTGGCCCAATTTCCATATCAGCAGCCTGTGCCAATGCTGAGGTTTCCACCGAGTAATTCAGACGAAGAAGAGCAAGGACCACCTCCTTAGACTTAAGCGATAATAGGGAAGTCCTCACATACTTATTTTGATTATTCATCCAATGAGGACATTGTATTACTTAAGTTTGGGGAATTTAAATTCTTGTTTGCATGCATATGTAGTACTTAGGTTTGCATTTTGTCATTTTAATTTCATTTTAATGTTGCATAGTAATTTAGGAAGCATTGCATCATAGCTTAGACATAGTAGTTTAGGTTATTTTTGTCTTTGCATTGTTGTAGTTATATAAATAGTGCATTTTGTTATCTAAAAAAAATTAGTTAGTTAAATATTGTGTTTGCATAAGTCCAGCAATGTTGTAGTTCATGTTATTTGTGGGTCAATGATGAGATTGATAATAAGTTAACCAATACAACATTGATGACTAGAACTTTGATGCAATTTCTGTTATGAATCAAATCTTGAGATCGTTTGAAACTGGTATAGAAAAGGTTAGCACGATTAATAACATCTTTGTTGACTGGTCAGATCAAATTGATACATAAATAGTCTCTAAAGGATAATGCTAGAGTAAATGAGAAAACGACAAGGATAGAAAGTAAAAGTGAAAATTAGGCAAGAACCTAAGTTTGGGGGATTATATGTGGGGTATATAAGCTTTATCTAAAAAAAAGAGTATATATATCGTGACTAGTCTTGTTTCGGGGCCTTTGTTACTTAAGCAAGTATGCCCGAGGGGATTGTCTTTACACCTAGCGCCCTAAGGTCTTTTATGGTCTGGGAGTCGTTGGTTGAAAGCTCGTTAAGGGTATCATCATCGGCTAATGGGATGAGACATTTGCGATCATGTATATATCTGATTTTAAAAAAATGAATAAGATAGGAAAAGAGCAAAAAGCCCCCATGAAAATAAAAATAAAAATAAATATATATAGAAATAAAGTATAAATACCCTATGTAAATCCCTGAAAATAGTAATTGCTTAGTTCGAGTTGGAACTTGTCTATCTTTGGGAATTTTTAGTTTGCATTGTATGATTCCTTCTAAGAAATTGGTTATGTATTAAAATTTGAGTCTGTAGCAGTTATCAGGGATGTTGATCACACACGCACACTATACCAGTGTTGATGGCTTGAGATTTGAGGATTAAGGTGGAATTGTAGATTAGTTTTGGTGATTGATATTGTATAGTAGCTTGTTTTCGCTGAGGCCATTAAGATAATCTTGATTTTGCGATACTGATGGATTCAAAAGCATATACTTAGATCATATTCATTTCATTGCATTGCATAGTATGTAGTTATTTTGTGCTCGAGGACTAGCACGGTTTATGTTTGGGAGATTTTGATAAGTGGATTTTATATACACGAATCAGTGTCCATTTCAGGCTTATTTGTTGCTAATTTCTTGTTCATGTTCGTTTTTACTTGGTTTATGTTATTTCTTGTGTAGGATTGTTGTTGTGGCATTTAGAGTATATTTGGAGTCAATTGGGATGATTTGGAGTCAATTGAAGCAAAATTGGAAGAAGCCACGAAGTTCAGCAAAGATTTTAGCAGATCAGACCTCTGCCAGGGCGGGCATATTTGTATTGTATACCCCCCAAGGCTGGGGTCTTCATCGAGACTTAGTAGAAGGTAGCAGCATGGTATGCCTATTTAGCACTTACACCCCCACCGGGGTGGGGGTGTCGACTGTTGTTGTGTTCTGTTTTGGTTGAAACTCTTGGTTAACATGGTTTCTAGCATATTGGATTACACATGGACTCTACTTGATGGAGAATTTTGGTTGGGACTTGTATTTTTCACAACTATTACTCATTTAACAACAAATTCAACAACACACAAGACACATTACGAAGATTATTCTCAGTTTTTCTTAGCAAGCATTGGAGGAGTATTTTGTGGAGATTTTTAAGACGATTGCAATTTTAGGCTATGTGAAGGGTGTTTTTCAATATTCTTCTTCTTAGGCTATTATTTGTAATTGAAAGAATGGTTTCTATGATTTATTCAGTGTTTATTTCGTTTATGATGAACTAATTCATTTTCTAGGCTTATGATGGATCTTTGAGTGAATCAATGATTTTGTAACTTTGAATTCCAATTTAATAATCTATTTCTAGTTTATCTATATTGAATTGAGCATGAATTTATGAATTGCCTGACCAACAATTCTTTGTGGATTTGTATGGAATCGAGAGAGGATATTCAAATCTAGACTTAGTTAATATAGCATGTGTTCATGAATTTTGTGAATAGCAAAATCTTGATGAATGTTAAGGTAGAGATATGCTTGACATCGCATGTAATCGGATAGAGAACTTAATCTTAAACATTCTTTAATTGTAATTCACATAGAGATATAGTGAGTTAGTTAATTAAGGTGTATAACTTTTTCTATCTTAATTGTGGATCTAAGTTAATACGGTATTAGTGCATCGAGAGGTGGCTAATACTACATTTATGTTCTTGATTAATAAACTAGGATAGTGAATTGAATTGGAATAAAGGTGCTAATATCAGAGTGAAGCTTAAGGAGAAATCATAAGTCTAATTCTCCATTAATTGTTTGAAATTTTAGATTTATTATATTTGTGATTGTTTTGTGGTAGTTGGTTATTCTTTAATTTAGAATTTTTAATTTTAATCATTGATTTGAATAGTTTAATAAAATTAGGATTAATAGGAAATTGGTAATTGTAAGTTAAGATTTTTGCTAGTTGTTCTCTGTGGGAATGATACTCTACTTATCACTTTATTACTTGTTGACCACGTATACCTGCGTGTTGTGCGTAATTAAATTTTACCCAACAAGTTTTTGTGCTGGCATGTGTGCTATTAAAATTACAGAGACCTCGCCTCGTAAGGGAGGAGTCTGAAAGGAGCCCGTACGGCATGCCTACTATCAAACTCCCCTATTTTCTCACTTTTGCTTCAATGTAACTCACTTGATGATCCTTTTTCCATCCTGCACGATATAAAACATGAGAATTAGTGAGTTGTTGATAACATGATGTATTATGGAGAGATTAACGAGACTTTTATTGTATGCTACTACCTAGTAATTTAATGAAAACTATATTGTACGACAATGAATTAAAAATACGAGAAATAAACTAAAGATTGGGTTGCCTCCAAATTAGCGCTTGATTTTAAGTCATTCAGCCTGACTACTTCATGTTCATGTTGTGTCGGCCAACGTGATGGCGATCACATCGGTGTTAGCTTTTCCACCCCAATAATGCTTTAGACGATGTCCGTTGACTTTGAACGTATCTAATGGATTGCGACTGTAGAGTTCAACTGTGCCATGAGAGAATACCCGCTTGATAGTGAATAGTCCCGACCATCTCGACTTAAGCTTTCCTGGGAACAATCGCAGTCGCGAGTTGAACAAAATAACTGATTGCCCTGGCTCAAATGTTTGATGCATAATTTTTTGGTCGTGCCATCTTTTTACTTTTTCTTTGTATAATTTGGAGTTCTCATAGGCGTGAAGGAGAAATTCGTCGAGCTCATTCAGTTGAAGTAGTCTTTTTTCCCCTGCAACTGCTTGATCAAAATTGAGTTTTTGAACCGCCCAATAAACCTTATGCTGTAGTTGATATGGCGACATCCCGATTGGTGTCTTGTACGCAGTCCGGTATGCCCATAATGCATCATCCAATCGAAGCGACCAATCTTTCCGACTCGGATTTACTACTTTATCCAATATCTTCTTAACTTCTCTGTTCGACACCTCAGCCTGCCCATTGGTTTGAGGGTGATAAGCTGTAGCTACTTTGTGGTTGACCGCATACCGTTCCAAAAGAGCTGTGAAGGACTTATTACAGAAGTGACTACCTTCGTCACTGATTCTTGCTCTTGGTGTACCAAATCTCGTGAAAATGTTTTTTTGTAAGAATTTGAGGACCACCTTGGCATCGTTGGATGGTAGTGCTGCAGCTTCAACCCACTTCGATACGTAATCCACTGCGAGTAGAATACACTGATTGTTCAAAGACGAAGGAAATGGGCCCATGAAATCAATACCCCATACATCAAAGACTTCTACTTCAAGAATCGTTTGTAATGGCATCTCATTCCGTTTAGAAATGTTGCCCACCCTTTGACACCTATCACATTGTTTGACAAAATGGTGGGCATCCATAAATAATGTGGGCCAATAAAACCTAGCTTGCAGCACCTTTACTGTTGTCCTTTCGCTACCATAATGCCCGCCATATGCAAATGAATGGCACTCATGCATAATGTTCATCACTTCACTATAGGGCACGCACCGTCTAATCATTTTGTCGGCGCACTGTTTGAACAAATATGGTACGTCCCACATATACCATTTTACATCGTGAAGAAACTTCCTTTTCTGTTGTCTTGTGAGATCAGGTGGAAGAATGTTACTCACAAGAAAATTTGCATAATTCCCATACCAAGGAATCTATGCAGAAATCCCAAACAGTTGTTCATCTGGGAATGATTCGTTAATTTCACATTTCTCTTCTTTCGCTTTCCCTTGGTTTTCCAGCCAAGACAAGTGGTCGGCTACTTGATTCTCCGTCCCCTTTCTATCCTTTATCTCTAAGACAAACTCTTGAAGTAGGAGAATCTATCGGATAAGGCGTGGCTTAGCATCTTTTTTTGCTATTAGGTACCGAATCGCCGAATGGTCTGTGTAGACTATCACCTTAGTCCAGATCAAGTATGCCCGGAATTTGTCAAACGCATACACCACTGCAAGCAATTCCTTTTATGTGGTTGTGTAATTCATTTGAGTCTCTGTGAGTGTTTTGCTTGCATAGTATATGGCATGAAACACCTTGTCTCGTCGTTGGCCCAACATGCACTTAATCGTGATAGTCGTCAGATCGCACATTAGCTCGAATGGCATGTTCCAATCTAGTGCGACGATCACGGGGGTTGTAGTCAATTTCTTCTTTAATAATTCAAACGTTGACTTGCATTCCTCATCAAAACTGAAAGTAGCATCCTTCTCTAAAAGACTGCATAGAGGTTTTTCAATTTTAGAGAAGTCCTTTATGAACCTCCTATAGAACCCAACATGTCCCAGAAAACTCCTAATACCCTTAACTGAGCTCGGTGAAGGAAGTTTCTTTATTGTTTCTAACTTTGCTTTGTCAACCTCCAATCCTTGAGCCAAAACCTTATGGCCCAAAATTATGCCCTCTTCAACCATGAAGTGGCATTTTTCCCAATTGAGTAAGAGGTTCGTAACCTTACATCGCTGCAACACCATGACCAGATTCCCTAGGCAAGTATCAAAGTTGTCCCCATAAACCAAAAAGTTGTCCATGAAGACTTCAACATTTTTCTCCACCATCTCTGAAAAGATGGCCATCACACAACGTTGGAAGGTTGCAGGTGCATTGCATAACCCGAATGACATCCTCCTGAATGCAAATGTGCCGTAAGGGCACGTAAATGTCGTCTTTTCTTGATCCTCTGGAGCAATGACTATCTATTTATAGCCCGAGTACCCATCCAATAAACAGTAATATTCATGTACCGCCAATCTATCCAACATTTGATCAATAAAGGGCAGCGGGAAATGGTCTTTTCGAGTTGCCTTGTTAAATTTTCTATAATCCATGCAAACCCTCCAACCTGTCACTGTTCTAGTCGGTATTAACTCGTTGTCCTCATTCTGCACCACAGTCATTCCTCCTTTTTTCGTCACGCACTGGAACGGACTAACCCACTTACTGTCAGAAATCGGGTAGATGATACCGGCATCCAACCACTTCAAAATTTCCTTCTTCACAACTTCCTTCATAATAGGGATAAGTCGCCATTGTTGCTCCACCGTTGGTTTTTCCTCATCTTCCATCAGAATTTTGTGCATGCAAAATGAAGGGCTAATTCCCTTTATATCTGCAATCGTCCATCCAATCGCTGATTTGTGTTCCCTAAGCACCCTCAACAACTTTTCTTCCTGCAAGTCGTTAAGTGAAGCTAAAATAATAACAGGTAAAGAATTTAAATTGCCTAAATACGCATACCTGAGGTGACTTTGGTGGCTCTTCCAATGACAGTTTTAGTTTTTCTGCGGCTATTTCCTCCGTGTGCAACGGTTCAAACGGTGTTCTGAATCGGCTAACTCGTGGCAATGAATCTAACATTTGTAATTAGTCCACAAATTCTGGATCGTCAAACTCTACATCCCCCAATAAATTTGTTTCTAAAGGATCGTTGACCAAACTCTTGCTCATATCTTCACTAATGATTTGCTCAATTAAATTCATCCAAAAACATTCTTCCTCATCCGTAGGGAATTTTATGGCCTTAAACACATTAAATTTGATTTCTTGGTCTTGGACCCTCATAGTGAGTTCTCCTTTTTGTACATCTATGAGTGTCCTACCCCGTAACAAGAAAGGTCTTCCCAGGATAATCGGGATATTCTTGTCCTCCTGAAAATCCAGAATAATAAAGTCCGCGGGAAATATAAATTTATCCACCTTAACCACAATGTCCTCTACTATGCCTCTCGGATATGTGACTGACCTATCCGCTAACTGCAATGAAATATTCATAGGCTTTGGTGTGGGCAAACCCAATTCTGTGTATACTAAAAATGGCATAAGGTTCACACTCGTCACGCACTGGAACGGACTAACCCACTTACTGTCAGAAATCGGGTAGATGATACCGGCATCCAACCACTTCAAAATTTCCTTCTTCACAACTTCCTTCATAATAGGGTTAAGTCGCCATTTTTGCTCCACCGTTGGTTTTTCCTCATCTTCCATCAGAATTTTGTGCATACAAAATGAAGGGCTAATTCCCTTTATATCCGCAATCGTCCATCTAATCGCTGATTTGTGTTCCCTAAGCACCCTCAACAACTTTTCTTCCTGCAAGTCATTAAGTAAAGCTGAAATAATAACAGGTAAAGAATTTAAATTGCCTAAATACGCATACCTGAGGTGACTTTGGTGGCTCTTCCAATGACAGTTTTAGTTTTTCTACGGCTATTTCCTCCGTGTGCAACGGTTCAAATGGTGTTCTAAATCGGCTAACTCGTGGCAATGAATCTAACATTTGTAAGTAGTCCACAAATTCTGGATCGTCAAACTCTTCATCCCCCAATAAAGTTATTTCTAAAGGATCGTTGACCAAACTCTTGCTCATATCTTCACTGATGATTTGCTCAATTAAATTCATCCGAAAACATTCTTCCTCATCCGTAGGGAATTTTATGGCCTTAAACACATTAAATTTGATTTCTTGGTCTTGGACCCTCATAGTGAGTTCTCCTTTTTGTACATCTATGAGTGTCTTACCCGTGGCCAAGAAAGGTCTCCCCAGGATAATCGGGATATTCTTGTCCTCCTCAAAATCCAGAATAATAAAGTCCGCGGGAAATATAAATATATCCACCTTAACCAAAATGTCCTCTACTATGCCTCTCGGATATGTGACTGACCTATCCGCTAACTGCAATGAAATATTCGTAGGCTTTGGTGAGGGCAAACCCAATTCTGTGTATACTGAAAATGGCATAAGGTTCACACACTAGCCCCAAATCACATAAACATTTGTTAAAAGACATGTTCCCGATCGTACATGGGATAGTGAAACTCCCCAGTTCTCGAGTTTTGGTGGTAATTTCTGCTGTAACACTACACTACACTCCTCTATTAGTGCAACTGTCTCAAAGTCTTCCCATTTCTTACGCCTTGATGTAATCCTTTCATGAATTTTTGCATGGCGGGCATTTGCTCTAGGGCTTCTACAAATGGAATGTTAATCTAGAGTTTCTTGAATACTTCCAAAAACTTTGTGAATTGCTTATCTAATTTCTATTTTTGGACCCTCTGTTGAAACGGTGGTGGTGGATAAACAATTGGCTTATTGTTTAACTTTATTTCCTCACTCTGCTTATCCTCACCCTTGTTTCCTTCAACCACATTACTGTCATCAACTTTTTCCTCCAGAGTCGCTGAATTTTCTGCTTTATCGCCCACAAGACCTTTTCCACTCCTCAATGTAATTGCCTGACACTATTTGTGGTTACCCTTCGTATTCCTCTCTATATCACTTGGTAGGGTCCCTTGTGGCCTGTTATTTAGTGCTAAGGCAATTTGCCCCATCTAATTTTCCAAGTTCTTGATGGCTATTGCTTGATTTTTCATCGCTGCCTCATTACTAGTTATGTACTTCGACACCACTTCCTCAAAATCTGATTTCCTTTCCTGATGTTGAACCGGTTGTTGGTGATTCTGAAAACCTGGTGGATATGACTGTCGTGGAGCTTGATGTTGCTGATTATTTCTCCATGAGAAATTCGGATGATTCCTATTCCCTTGATTGTGCGTATTCTGATATGTACTCTGTGGAATTCGGTTATAGTTGCCCACAAACTGCACAGATGATGGATTAATTGGGCACTGATCCATTGGGTGCTCACCCACACATAATTCGCATACTACTGCAACCTGCTGTACTTGAGCCCCTGTCATGGCATCTAACTTCTTAGACAGCGCAAAAATTTGTGCTTGTATAGTTGTCACCCCATCCACTTCTAACACCCCAGCTGCCTTCGCATGTGTCATTCTAGCTGTAGGCCACTGGTAGTTATTGGACGCCATGGTTTCAATCAAATTATAGGCTTCCTCGTAACTCTTAGCCATGAATGCTCCGCCCGACGCTGCATCAATACTCGTTCTAAGATTCCCATGTAGTCCATTGTAAAAGGTGTTCATTTGCAGCCACTTGGGCAATCCATGATGTGGGCATTTTCTGAGCAATTCTTTGTATCTATCCCATGCCTCATATAACGACTCCCCATGTTGTTGTTCAAACATCGTTATCTCATTCCTCATCTTTGCAGTTTTCGCCGGTGGGAAAAATTTGGCAAGGAATTTCTGAGCTAAGTCCTCCCATGTAGTTATCGAACTGGGTGGTAAAGAATGCAACCAATTATTCGCCTTGTCCTGTAAAGTGAATGGGAACAAGCAAAGTCTCACCGCCTCATCTGACACCCCATTGTACCTAAAAGTGTCACAAATTTCTAGAAAGCTGACTAGATGTTCATTCGGATCGTCATTAGCCAATCCCCCAAACTAGACTGAATTATGAATAATTTGAATCGTCCCAGGCTTGATTTCAAATGTATTAGCAGCTATTGCGGGCCTGGTGATGCTTGACTGCACTTCAGTCACCTTGGGTGTGGCGAAGTCCCTTAACGCTTTCTGATCTTCAGCTGCCATTTCCTCTTCGTTCTCAGATGTTTCAAATTCTTGCCTCGTTTCCTTGATCCACTTACTTAACCTCTGAAACCTTTTCTCTATGTCGTCCTCAAAAGGCAGGAAGTCTGGATTTTTGGACCGAGTTTGCATAAACTGCTTCAAACACCTGAAATAAGAAGAACAAAACAAAAAATAAAAATGTCTAAGTAAAACTGGATTAATTAAACTGATATTGTAAAAATATTAAGATCTATACTAATTTGTTCTCCGACAACGGAGCCAAAAACTTGTTGGGTAAAATCTAATTACGCACAACACGCAAATATACGTTGTCAACAAGTAATAAAGTGATAAGTAGAGTATCGTTCCCACATAGAACAACTAGCAAAAATCTTAACTTACAATTACCAATTTCCTATTAATCCTAATTTTATTAAACTATTCAAATCAATGATTATAATTAAATATTCTAAATTAAAGAATAACCAACTACCATAAAAAAATCACAAATATCAAAATCTGAAATTTCAAAAAATTAATGGAGAATTAGACTTATGATTTCACCTTAAGCTTCACTCTGATTTTAACACCTTTATTCCAATTCAATTCACTATCCTAGTTTATTAATCAAGAACTCGAATGTAGTATTAGCCATTGTAACATCCACGAATTTAAACTCCTTATTAATTAAATATGTGATTTAATTTTAACAAGTTAGTTTTGTGAGTTTATTTAAACCTTAAGTGGTTATGTGAATTTACGAAATGATTAAAGGGAGTCACTAATAGTTGATTTAAATTAGTGGACTAACCCTAAGATTTTCATATCAAAGAATTGATAAGATTATTATTAATTAAATATTCAATTTATTTGAATGTGGTGGCAAAAGTTGAGCAGATTGATTAATTTCAATTATGAGTAATTAATTGATAATGTGTTAATTAATAATTATTATGAATAAATAATAATTAATGTGCAAGAGATTAATAATTTATGTGATATGATTTTATTTGCTAGATTAATGGTGAAAGTAATGCACAATGGTATTTGGTGGTAATAGAAAATGTACATGGATTATATGTATGTGCACTACATGATACATTGTAATTAGGAAATACATTGTATGTTCTTTAAATCATTATACCCTATGTTATAAGAAATAAATTGTGTAGTAGTAGTAACACATTTATATTACATTATGGGAATTATAGTGTCTAAACCAAGCCTTAGTTGATCAAGTATGCTGAGAATTATTTCCTTGTCCCAAAATGAGTGTCTCATTAGTACATGAACAGTAGCCTACATTTGATTTACGTGACTTTCATATGGCTAAAACTTAGGCAATGATTTCAAGGCCAATGGCCTATGGGGAGTTGTTGAACCACTTCTTAACAACCAATGTATTCTTCCTTTGCACCATGAGCTCCAATTTTGTGTAATGCCAATGTCTAGTTCATAGTTTCTTCTATAAATGCAAGCTCCAAATTTAGTTTGTGTTGTTTGATAAGTCTTAGTTTGAGAGTCTTAAGTTGTTGAGCATATCATAGAAGCATATTCAAAGTGTAGGAAGACTATTAAGATTCAAAAGGTATAAATCCTAAGCTTTTGTTCTTAGTTGGGTTTATCAAATTCTTGAGAATTACTTGAAATTCTTCATTAGTTTATGTGAATTATCATGCCATGATATGTTTATGATATATGTTTTCATGTATGAACACTTTAATATTGATTTGGAGCATGCTCGAATTGTTAGAAATCATGTTGGTGGTTACTCTGCAAAACAGAGTAACCTTACTGTCTCTGATGTAGGTATGCGGTAGCAATTGCTACCTATTTGTACTAGGGTGCAAGCGTAGCTACTGTTGTAATCCGAACTTCGCTTTTGTTTTGAGCATGGCGCAATTGCTACCTAATTCATACTTAGGGTGAGGTAGCAATTCTTGCCGATCTGCACTCAACTCGATGTTTTCTATTTTGTTCTATTTCATGCTAACTTGTTAGTACATGGTAAAGCAAGCTTGTAAACTATTTTAACATGCACACGTAGGCACATGCATATAGTATGAACAAGTATAGCAATGATGGACACAATACTTGTGGTCTTGAAATAAGGTTTGTGATTTCAAAGGTGAACTTTGTCACGAACACATCATGTGAGCATCTTGACTTTATGAACATGATAATATGGTTTATATTGACATGAAATGTAGGACTAAAGTGATTGAACATGTTGGGTAAAATCTATATATGCACAATACGTAAGTATATGTGGTCAACAAGTAATAAAGTGATGAGTAAAGTATCGTTTCCACAGAGACTAACTAGCAATAATCTTAACTTACAATTACCAATTTTCTATTAACCCTAATTTTATTAAACAAATCAACTCAATAATTGAAATTAACAAAACTAAAATGAAGAATAATTAAACTAACACAAAACAACCACGAATATCAAAACTTGAAATTTCAAACAATTAACGGAGAATTAGACTTATTATTTCACCTTAAGCTCCTCTCTGATTTTAACACCTTTATTCCAATTCAATGTACTATCCCAGTTTATTAATCAAGAACACGAACGTAGTATTAACCACCTCTCGATGCACTAATACCCTATTAACATCAATCCACAATTAAGATAGAAATCTGTTAAACACCTTAATCAACTAACCCACTATATCTCTATGTGAATTACAATTGAAGAAGGTTGAAGAATAAGTTCTCTATCTGATTACATGCGGTGTCAAGCATATCTCTACCTTAACACTCATCAAGTTTAAGCTATTAACAAAATCCTGAACACATGCTATATCAACTAGGTCTAGATTTGAATATACTCTCTCGATTCCATCCAACTCCACAAAGAATTGTTGATCAGGCAATTCATAGATTCAAGCTCAAATCAATATAGATAAACTGGAAATAGCTTATTAAATTGGAAATCAAAGTTTACCGAACCATCGATTCACTTAAGGATCCATCACAAGCCTAAAAGGTGAATTAGTTCATAATAAACGAAATAAACACTAAATAAATCATGGAAATCATTCTTTCAATTACAAATAATAGTCTAAGACGAAGAATATTGAAAAACACCCTTCACGTAGCCTAGAATCGCAATCGTCTTGAAAATCTCCTTGAAATATTCCTCCAACGCTTGCTTAGAAAAACTGAGATTAATCTTCGTAATTTGCCTTGTATGTCTTTTTTCCCATTGTTTGTTGTTAATTATATACTTCAACATGTATTCTGATTACAATTCCATTCCAAAACAAGTCCCAAGTCATCATAATCACTAAAACTCCACGTTTATAGCATTAGAAACCAGCTAGGAGACTTCAAATTCGAGTACCCAAGCCCTAGCTTGCCTTTTCCCTTTGTAATAGCAAGCCCTGGCTTGCTATCAAGCTACTAATCTGCCCAGGACCCAAGCCCCGGCTTGCTATCAATGCACAAAAGGGCAAGGCCCAGCTTGCCTACCTTCTACAAATCTGTTGGAACCTCCTCTGCTAAAAACTGCCATAATTTTTAAACCAGGAGGAATTATGAGGCCCTCCACCTATCAAAACAAAGCTATCGACGTGCTCTACAACTTTCATTCTTTGAGTTTCCAGAAATAACGAATGGATGAAGGTAGAAATATCATCAGAAGTAGCTGTTGTTGTGTAATGACAAACAAAACAACTCTTAGCTTTGTCTTTGTTGATTAAAAGGCCATACTCTCGCATCCGAACTTCTGATTGGAATGATACAAGATGTTTCAGAAAGCCAAAAAAGAGTTCTAAAACATAGTCCAAGTTCCACGCCAAGAACATGAAATACACATAAAATGAACATGAAGGCCCGAACGATATCCGGAATTGCTTTTCCTTGCAATTTCATACCAATAGTTGCTCACTCCGCTTCCAAACATATAATCTACAAAATGAAAACAAAATGTATGAAAAGTAACTAAGAAACATGAGATTGAGCAAATAATTCAAGTAATAGATGCCGGATAAGTAGGTATAAAACCAACTTATCAGAACACACTAGCATGCATGATTGAAAGATTTGTTTATTTCAAAGCTAAGAAACTTAAGGCTTTTAAAGAGAACTTGACCAAGACTTTTATCTAGTAAGTTCTGATCATTTAAGCATGCATGTGGCTTTTATATATGTTGTAAATTCATGAGAGTTACATGTTAAGATGCCTTGTATATGCTAAGTTGACTTAGTGTTAAATTCAAAGAAAGTTAGAATGAGGGAGCTAATAACATCAAGTAATGAGCATAGTATGTTATGACCATTCAAGCATGTGTATTAGGATTCATTATGCCTATAGACATATTAACATAAGCATCGTTTGGTTAAGGTATGGTTTTCACTTAGGCATGCATAGTCATAAAGAAAAGGAGATTTCTAGAATATGAACTATGTGAGTAAAGTATACATGTGTTGTCTATATACAAGCATGACTACTGAGTAGTGTATAACCAAGTTACAAAGCAGGATGTTTACATGACCTTTTATGTTTTAATGAAATATAATTTGTAAGTAAACTTGAAGTAATGAATTCAAGTATGGTTATGTGTTATGTGTGAAACACTAGCATGTACGTATGTTAAAATATAGGTGTAATTGGTATGTTAGAGTTGGACTGAATTCAGGAGAGCAGCAGCTCAACCTTGGTCTGGCCAAGGGACAACGCAGCTGCGCCGTCCCTAAGCCTAGACCAGGCGCAGCTGTGCCATCCTGAAGTCTTGCCAAGATGAGCTATTTTTGGTTCTGAAAGTTAAGGCATGCTTATATGATTACTTTATTTTTTAATGTGTGACCAATAGGTTATATAATGTGTTGAGAAGCATGCTATGTGATGACTGAATTCTTTTAAGTGTAGACTCGTATTAGTTTACATACTAATTGAAAGACCGACTTGTTAATGTTAGGTCGTTTCAACGCAAGTTAATTAAAGCTAGAATTATATTGTAGCTGAGCAAACAGGCAAGTTCCCTAAACTTACTCCATTTATTAGTGAGAAAGTATCTAAACCTTACGCACTACCTTTATTTTGTGCAAACAGATATAAGTTTATGCAAGTTTCCTTGAACCCTACTTTTGTTAAGCAAGTTCCTTGAACCCTACTTTTGTTAAGCAAGTTTCCCTAAACTTACTAAAAATTATATTGAGCAAGTATCAGAATTTATTTTGTTGCAAGTAATAGAGTCTGAACCTTTGTCCGGTCAGACAAGCCTATGAATTTTTATAAAAGCTATCCAAACCAATTGATGGTAAGGATTCTTAGACTGAAAGAACACCCCTTTCTATGATAAGGGATTGCAGGTATCTAATAAAGATACAATGAACAGATTTAAATGTTATGCATATACATAGAGTACGTGAGGCTGATCCTCTCAAGTACTTATTCTGTAGCCAGTAACCAAAGGGTCAATTAGCTATTGATTCGATTGGAGTGTTATAGTTTAAAGTCTACTTGACTAGTAGTTATTCTAAAAGCAATCATTATCTTTGCTTATGATATTGGTATTGTTGAATCCTTCAGATATTATACTGTTGAACCCATTGCCAGACATTCTTCCATTCATCATGATATATCCTTATTGTTGTACTTAAACTTGTTGAGCAAACTTGTTGCTCATCCTTGATATATCATGAATTATATTGCAGCTAAGCCCGAGACCTCAAGAAAGGACAAGGGTGAAGGGAAGATGTAGGATTATTACGAGAAGCAGAATTTATCTTATGCTTAGTTAAAATTACGATTATGTAATATGAACCCTAATGTTTATTTTAGGGTATGTTTGTAGAATGATATTAAGGTTATCGTATCTTGGGACTAGTAACACCTTTTGAATGAACGACGTACGTTTATTATATTCCGCATTTTAGTTATCGTATGTTGTTTAGAGGTGGATGTTAGTATTTTATCGTGATGACCGGACCGGGGTCAGAGGTCCCGGATTTGGGGGCGTCACAGCCACCTCTCGATTCACTAATACCGTATTAACTTAAATCCACAATTAAGATAGAAACAAGTTAAACACCTTAATTAACTGACTCACTATATCTCTATGTGAATTACAATTAAAGAAGGTTTAAGATTGAGTTCTCTATCCGATTACATGCGATGTCAAGCATATCTCTACCTTAACATTCATCAAGATTTTGCTATTCACAAAATTCATGAACACATGCTATATTAACTAAGTCTAGATTTGAATATCCTCTCTCGATTCCATACAAATCCACAAAGAATTGTTGATAAGGCAATTCATAAATTCAAGCTCAAATTAATATAGATAAACTGGAAATAGATTATTAAATTGGAATTCAAAGTTACAAAATCATTAATTCACTCAAAGATCCATCATAAGCCTAAAAATGAATTAGTTCATCATAAATGAAATAAACACTGAATAAATCATAGAAACCATTCTTTCAATTACAAATAATAGCCTAAGAAGAAGAATATTGAAAAACACCCTTCACATAGTCTAAAATTGCAATCGTCTTAAAAATCTCCACAAAATACTCCTCCAATGCTTGCTAAGAAAAACTGAGATTAATCTTCGTAATGTGTCTTGTGTGCTGTTGAATTCATTGTTAATTGAGTAATAGTTGTCAAAAACACAAGTCACAGCCGAAATTCTCCATCAAGTAGAGTCCATGTGTAATCCAATATGTTAGAAACCATGTCCAACAAGAGTTTCATCCTAAATAGAACACAGCAACAGTCGACACCCCCTGCCCCGACGGGGGTGTAAGTGCTAAATAGGCCCACCCCGACGGGCTACCTTTCTGCTAAGTCCTGATGAAGACCCCCCGCCCCGACGAGGGTATACAATACAAACATGCCCGCCCCGGTGGAGGTGTGATCTGCTAAAATCTTTGCTGAACTTCATGGCTTCTTCCAATTTTGCTCCAATTGACTCCAAATCATCCCAATTGACTCCAAATATACTTTAAATGCCACAACAACCATCCTACACAAGAAATAACATAAAAAAGTAAAAGCGAACATGAACACAAGAAATTAGCAACAAATAAGCCTGAAATGGACACTGATTCGTATATATAAAATTCACTTATCAAAGCACCGAGTTTGGGTTTCAAGTACCTGAAGTTGGGGGCGTCACAAGTTAGTATCAGAGCTTTAGGGTTAGAAACCTTAGGTGGGATAGACCTTAGGCAATAACCTTAGAACAGAGGGAAACGTTGAAAATACAAATAACTCATATAGGGTTTAAAAGGAGATGAATCGAATAAATTCATCGTCAAACAAAAATAAAAGATAACTTATATAAAACTTTTACTTGATGTGTTTATATAATATATGTTAATCAGGATAATTTATGTGTGTAGATGTCTGGTGGAAAAGGCTTGTTATATTCTTATAGCATGGAGAAGGATCAAATCCATACACCCGAGCTAATATCGAAGCCAGTAGCTGAAATAGAGGCTCACAATGAAAACAACTCAGATGAGGTAGTTATCGTGGAAAATGTAGTACCAGATCCGGAAATGGTGGAACTGACAGATAGTGATTCAGACACTAAAGTTGAAGTTGATCAAGCATCAACGGAGGTGCAGAATCTGAGGAACACGGTTGCTTCTCTGGAAAATCTGTGGGAAATAGAAAAGCTGCTAAATAGCCAAATGTTAAAAGCCTTAATAGAAATAATGGAAGAACAAGATAAGCTTAAAATCCAAATTAATCAAATGAGAGCCAAAAGAAAAAAATCGTGTGCAGCTCCGAGCAAGAAAGGGAAAAGAAAGATAAAGGACCACGACTTAGGAAAATCCGATAAGAAGAAATGGAAAAAGATATGTTACATTTGCGGCTATGAGGGACATACTTCTCTTTATTGTCCCGACTATAAACCAGGTACATGTTTTATTTGTGGATTGAAAGGTCATCAGGCGAAAGGTTGTCCAAGAAAAAGGCGTAGTGAATAGGTAGTATAGGTTCTATTGTGTAGGTCTGTTTAATGTAATATATATGAATAGTATGCATGTGTAATATAATATTCTAAAACTTTTGTACAAGTGGTGTAGAAAATCCCGACTTTTATAGTCACAAATGGATAGCTGATGTTTAAAGCAGTATGTGTTGTGCTATGTAAAGTATTTTAAAATCGTTGAATGAATATGAATCTAAGTTTGAGTAATGAAACAAGTTTAATATATTAAACTTATATGATAAGGTTTAGAATATAAGTTAATAAAGAATAAATTATGTTTTATTTAAACAGATAATGCCGCCAAGACGACAAACTCGAAACCAAAGGGCAGAAGAATCTGTCAACAACGCTGAGGGACAACAACAAACAGACCCGATTCAGCATTTTGCAAACATGGTAGCACAAGCTATGCAGCAAGGAATGCTAGACGCAGGGAACCGGCCGGATAATCATTTGGAGAACTTTAAAGATTTTAAGGTTGTAGGACCACCAGAATTCAAAGGGACAACTGACCCTGTTGAAGCCCAAACTTGGGTTAAGGAGATAGAAAAAGTGTTTGTGATAGCTAGGGTAGCTGAAGGGCAAAAGACAACTTTTGCCACTTACATGATAAAAGGGGAGGCAAACTTTTGGTGGGAAGCAAATTAGGCGAGGGCAGGAGAAAGTGTAATTACTTGGGATAGGTTCAAAACTTTGTTTTTTAAAAATTATTTTTCATCTAGTATGTAGGCTAGGATGGAGGTGAAGTTTCTAGAATTAAAATAGGACAATATGACAGTGTCAGAATACGCCGCAAAGTTTAATGAGTTGGCTAGGTTCGCTCCGCATCAAGTTGATATGGAGGCTAGGAAGGCAAGAAGGTTTGAGCTGAGATTAAAACCCTGACTCTACAATAAAGTGGCGGTGTTGCAGATCCCTACATTTGCAGCACTCATGGAGAAAGCTATTATTGCTGAGGAGGGGAGTGAGGCCATGAGCCTCTACAACAAGGAGAAAAGGAACAAGGGTAAGGTCGAAGTAGCTGGGAAGGTAGAAATTAATAGTGGGAGCAGGAGTGGAAATGGAAAGAGGAAGGTGAGCAATGTTGGGAATGTCCAGGTGAAGCAAGAAGATGTGAAGAAGCAGGTGGTGCCGAGTAAGAATTATGGAAAGAACCATACATGTGAGTGTCTGAAGGGAAAGTTTGTGTGCTACAAGTGCAGGCAGAAGGGCCATATCTCTCCCAACTGCCCCAATCCAAGGATGAACATTAGTTGTTTTATATGCGGGTCAATGGAGCACAAGGTGAAGGATTGCCTGAAAAAGGAGAATGGAGACAAGGAGTGTAACTACTGGCAAGAGCAGCGGGACTCTAGCGATCACGGGACCAACGTCCTCCAACAAGCCAATAAAATCAACCGCGAGAGTCTACAACATGACGGTCCAGGATACCATGGCAGCTGGTGAAAGAACTCCAGGTATTGTTCGTATAACTTTTATTTTCTTATATACATGATTTTCCTATATATAGTAAATTATTTTATAAAGAAATTTTGAAGGGGGAATTTGAGTTCTCTTAGAAATCAAATTTTCTGTTTAATCAGATAGACAAGCGTTATGCTGAATAGTTAAAGATCGGTTCGATCAATTATGATCGAAATCTACTTGCAATGATTGTGTATGCTATGTACCCTTGTATGTATGAGTTTTAAAACGCTTATTCTGGGGACGAAATCTTTATAAGGGAGGGTGAATGTAATAACCCAAGATTTTCTATATAAATAAATAAGAAATTTTGAGTATAATTTTTTTTATTTATTAAAATAAATATGGGGAATATGTATAAGTCAAAGTGTATGTATTTATGTGATAAATGAAAATATATTTATTACATGAATAATTACAAATTATTTTATTTTAGAATTATTGATCATTATAAATTATATTCTAATAATAATTAATTTTATAGTAAAAATATTTTTATTAATTATTTTCCATGAAAATATGATTATTATATTATTTAAATAATATATGAAATAATTATAGAATTATTATAATAATTATTTTATTTTATTATGTGAATTTAGTCCAGATTATTCAAGTTAATTATTTTTAACTTAATTAATAATGTTATGTATGAAAGATAAATCGGATATGGAATCAAACCCTAATTTTGGATTTTGATAAAGGGAAGAGAATAATAATATAATATTAATTATAAGTCAGTGCTATAAATATGTACTATATGTGTGTAATGTTAATTTATGAAGCAGTTTTGATGGGATAGTAGAAAACCCTAGTATCGCTTTGATAAACCATAAATTAAAACTCAAGCCAGAGTTTAGGATCAATAAGAGGTTGTATAATATGAATGTTGACATGTATTATTAAATTATAATCTTAATTAGGTAAACCCTAATTAAAATTTAGAAAACCCTAATTTGCTAAAATGAAACCCTAATTGTTAATTGTAAGCCCTAATGCTAATTAGTGGACTTTAAACCCTAAATGTTCAAGTAATGTAATTAGAAAACTAATTATAATTAGTGAACTCTAAATTAAATTCTTAGGAAACTAATATTTATTTTTATTTTAAACCCTAAAGGAAATCCTAAAAACTAAAATTCTAAAGCCTTAGGGTTAAACCCTAAGGGTCAAACCCTAAGGGTTGGATTAGTTTGTCAAGAATGTCATTAAAATTGGGATCAAATTGATCATAATACCCTTTCTGAATTATTTAGTAGGAAACTTGTATAACTTGCCAAGACCTTTAGTTGGTAACCTAATACTTTGACTTTGAGACTTCAAATCTCCAGCAAATCAAGCTAAGTTATTAGCCATGTGCATTATATCACATTATATATAGATTAAAGAAAGAGAAAGTTCATGTATTTGGCTCATTTGATAACAAACTCTCACACAACTCTCTCTCTCTCTCTACATATCCAAAATACACAAGTAAATCAGTCACATAAATAGCCCCTAGATCATCAATATCAGCTAAGGAGATCATAGATCAAGGATTTGAAAATAGAAGGTATAAACCCTAATTTGATTTTTGATCTTACATGTTAAGACAAAAGTTGTGTTTTTGTGTATAAATACTAGCTAGTAGATGTTTTATGATGATCTATGATGATTCATCATAGATCTATAGCATCAAAGTGGGTAAAAACCATGTTTTTCAAAAACTATCCAAGAACATTATTTATGGTCTGACAAGCTAATGTCAGGCGCCACAGATTCTTTTATGTTTATGTTTTTTTACATTTTATGTGTTAGATCTATAGTTTTCTATATGGTCTTGGATCTGAAAGTGAAATCACAGTCATTGGATGTCCAGATTTCTAGTTATTCTTGGTTAAAACCCATTGACCGGGCATGACCAGAGGAATTCTGGGTAACCCACAAAGCATTTTTATGTGTCTGACAACGTTTTCAAGCTTCTTGATTTGTCAGTGTTTAAGTTGTTTGATAATGTGTTTGTATCCAGATTGTAGACTGTTATATGGATAATAGATCCATTTTATTAGATTTCTTATACAACAAACATGTGGGATTTAATGGATGGTCAAATTAAGACATCCGGTCACGAAGATATTTTTTGGAAATTCCAGAAATGGTTAGATCAAGCCCTCTGACAGGGTTTGACCGAATCATAACTTATGATTCTGTTATACTTGGACTGTGATCATGTTATGTTGTTGTTCTTTGTAGTAAGTACTACCTGTTTAGAACAATAACCAACCTATTTGATGACTAGAACAGTTGGATAATTGAGCCACAAAGTGGTCAGTCAAAGCTGTCTGGGCTTCTGGGTAACCCAGAAAGCCCAAAAAGCTTCTGACAGCCACTTTGAAGCTTTGAATTGTGCAGATATGATATTGTATGTCATAGATGATGATTGTTTTGTGTAGTGCTACATAAACACTACATGAATAATGTTTAACAAGACCCAGAAAATGCATGGACTGAAATTTAAACGTAGTCAAACCTAAAGATGTTAAGAATTGCTATCTGTCGTTGTTCTTTGAAACTCAAGAACACCAACAATGATTTGATACATTGTCGTTATAGCCTATAGCGACAGTTTTATTTATTTTATTTTTCTAATTTCTGAAAAATGATTAAAATAGAAAATAAATTATAAAAATTACTAAAATGGTTTTAAAAATTATTTTAAATTATGAAAAATAATTTTGACTATTTGAGATATATTTTCATTAATATTTATAATTATTTGAATATTAATGATATTTAATTTATTTAATTAGTGTATTAAATAAATTAGAGAAAAATTATTTAATATTATGAAAAATCATTTTAAATAAGAATAAAGTATTTAAAAATACTTTGAGTTATAAAATGTAACTTTTAATATTTTTGTGAATTTTCATTAATAATTTAATATTAATGATATTAGATTTATTTAATTATTATATTAAATAAATAGTTTTAAAATGGTTTTATTGATTTAAAAATCATTTAAAAGGGATATAAATGAATTAAAAATATTTTAAGTTAGAATGAATGACTTTTAATATTTTGATAAATAGTACATTAATACTTAAATATTAATGATAATTATTTAAAATGATTTGAAATGTTTTAAAGATCATTTAAGGGTAATATTAGTACTTTTTAAAATATTTTGAGTTATTATAAATAACTTTGATATTTTCGCATGATGGTTTCATTAATCTTTGTAATATTAATTAAATATTAATGATAATAGAATTATTTAATATTTAAATCATTTGATAATGATTCCGGTGTTTGAAAAATTATGATAAATTATAATAATTATTTAAAAAATTTATTATAAGTCATTTAAAAGTATTATAACTGATATTTTCAGTTACTGAACTATAGGATAGAGTCTTAGACTCGATAATTACTCGATAAAGTCGTCGGTACACCGACATGCTTCAGAAATTGATATGGACTTAGATAATTTGACTAGATATGTGTCTGTTTGTGATCCAATAACTGTTAAACATGTGTGACAATATGATTAGGTAATGTGCTGACTGCAAATAGTAGTACTATGTGTTATGATATAATATTCTAATCGAACGAATAATCTTTTTAATGATAGGTCATGATATAAAAGATAAAACTAAGTTGTGTATTATAAGCAGCACGCCAGGCAAGTATCCTACCTTTGCATTTTCTTTATGCAATGGATATAAGTAAGAAAGTTTCAGAATTATATTATTATTATGCCAGATTATTAACCCTATTGTTATATATATTATATTCAATCATTGTTTATCAACATGGTATTATATTATAATTGAAATATTTATTCTGTTCTTTAATTTCTATATATGGTTATACAAGTGTCCTCACTTGGATAATCATTTTATTTAATCACATGTTGATAAACATTTATAAATTTCCAATATGTATATGTTAACTTAAAAGTCGTCTAAGTTAATTGATTTGTCTAGACATAAACTTATAGATTATTATTGAACAAGATAAAACCTTACTATTATCCAACCGAATTGTTTTGCTTTTGGAATCCTGACTAAGTATGAACATCCCTTACATGGGAAAACTTTTTGTGCGCCAAAGGCGGATAGATGAACGATAATATCGTTCTTGCATGTAGTATTGATGAATACAGGGCATAACGGGCTGATCACCCCCCGTGCCTATAAGTTATGACGATTTACAGATGAAGTTCTGTTTAACCTTTTTAAAAATAGAAAACAATGTTCATAGTCTGTCGACTAATCCCTAGATATAGTCAGTACGTAGTTCCAAAATTTTTGATATAGAATTAATATATTATTAATGGTTCAGTTTACTTCACAACTATTGATTCGTTGTAGAAGTGTCGTACAAAGAAAACATTTAATCCTTTCAGCTAATATTTATAATTACTATTATTTGTTGGGCACTCAAATGCTCATCCTTGCTTAATTTCAAATGTTTTCAGCTAAGTGTGAACAACCAGAAGGCTCGGCTAAGAACAAAGGGAAAGGGAAGGTTGCAGAATAAGTTGGTGCTATTTTATGTAATAGTTTAACTTTATTAAGGATGATATATATTATCTATCAGGTATCATGTAATGAATGTACTAAAGGTTACGTACTTGGGATTAGACTCTAATATTTATGTAAATTAAGTTGGGTATTTATATTATTATTATTAGTAGTAGTATTATTCCGCTCATAAAAATGGTATCGTGAAGCACCGAGTTCGGGTTTTAAGTACCTGAAGTTGGGAGCATCATAGCAGTTTCGGCTACTTAATTGATGAAATAAATTATGGGCTTTTATGACATAAAAATATGTGATATAAAGTAGCTCCTGTCCAAAAATTATCTCATTCCGACTTAAATTGACCAAGTTATGGTCATTTCAGTTTTTGGGATTTTCTGACAAAAAGGGCAATAACCGGGGTTCTATAACTCCGATGGTCACAAAATTCAAACTGGAGGTTCACGTTAACACGTGTAAGATTATTCCAAGAGATGGGAATTTCTGGAGTTGAGCATGATAGGGCTAATTTTTTAAGCTACAAAATAAAAATGATTTTTGAAAAATACTAAAGTGACTGAAAAATTACAAAAAAAAAATCTTTTTGTACATGAAATATTTGTATATATGTTTGGACAAAGGATTGAAAAATAATAAGTTGATTTGGTATTTTTGTGAAAAGAATTATTAAATCTCGCTTGCTATATTGAAAATCTGTTGAATCCAGCTTGCTGGACTGGAAAGCAGTTACTGAATTAAAAATCTGTTAAATTCAATTTGCTGGATTGCAATCTGGTTGCTGGAATTGGAATCCAGTTTGCTGGATTGCAATTTGATTTTCTAGATTGGCCATCTGGTTGTTGGAATTGGAATCCAGTTTGCAGGATTACAATTTGGTTGCTAGAATTGGAATCCAGTTTGCTGGATTGCAATTTGGTTTGGTGGATTGGTAATTTGGTTTACTAGATTGCAATCTGGGTTGCTGGATTGATATGTTTAAATAATCCAGGTTGTTGGATTGGTAGGTTTGAATAATCCAGGTTGCTAGATTAGTATTATACTTATTAGATTTTAAAGAACTTATAAAATGAAATAGTAAGTGTTAAATCTTAATGTATATGATATAGTGATTGAAAAATTATCAAAGGACGATAATAATTATAATGTTTTAAGGAGTAATGTAATATTTGATTATGTGGTTAATTGTTAGCTAATTTGTTGATAGAGTAGTTGTATTATGGGATAATGTATATTATCCTAATTAAAATATCAATCTTATAAATGATAAGTCTTTCATGAGAGATTAAATTAGGCTTCTTAACAATAATCGACGGTTCAGGCAAGTTCTCTAACTCAAACTTGAGTTGTTATTTCAATGCATGCTCGTGGATAATCATTCTTTATTATACCACATCTATGAATTTTTTATTCCCACATTATGCATGTTGTATGTATTCTTCAGGTATGAAAGGCTGATCACCTTCATTACCATTTGGTTCAGTTAAATTTTTTTCATGTTTATTGTTGCCTATTCATCATTATTGTCTCGGTCATTCAGTTATGTAAATTGATTCATATTCTTTCACAATTATTATATTGTTGAAAGTTTATCAGCTTATTATTATTCTTTTCCATCATGATATATCTTCATTTGAACTTAAACTTGCTGGGCAAACTTGTTGTTCACCCTTGTTATATCATGATAAACATTTTAGATTAAGAAGAAATTACGAATACAGGTAAAGGCAAAGACAAGTTCCAGGATTGGATTATTGTACAGATAAAATTGTAATAGTATTGGAGGCAAATAACATTATAATTCATGTAGTATATGAATGTGTGTATTAAGTTAAGGTTATCAACCTTGGGAGTTATGTTTAAAGGTTATTGTATAAACAATTTATGTTTATATCTTTCGTAGTAGTTATAGAAATGATGTACCAGGTTCGAGCTAAAAAGTACCCGGATTTGGGGACGCTACAGTTGCTATCAAAGGTGTAGGTTATAAACCTTAGGTAGGGTTACCTTAGGCTATAACCGCAGGGATGAGGATAAGGAATAAACTCAAATAGAGTTTAAATTCTAAGGGATGAATATGGGCAAGGTATTAGTACGTCAATAAGATTCAAAGAAGAATCTTGACAAGTTATAAAGATCCAGAGTTACCTAACTTTGATAATAAAGATGATCCATAGTAATGAATAGATAAAGTCTATAAGACTAAAGGTATAAAGGGAAAGAAGATTGTAAAATAAAACGATCATAACATAAAAAATAATTGTAGTATAAACGATTATAATATGAGATCATCACGTGATCTGATAAGGTCAAAATAAGGAGGCGGATCAGTCTAATGATTGAAAATTTATAGCACAATTGTTGTATGTAAGTTGTACTATGAAATACACACTCAGAAAAGAGTTGTGGATGATAAGATACAGATTAAAAAAAATTCGTATGGAGTAAGGGAAAGCTGGGATTAGGTGGAATTTCAATTGAGGACTCATGTCAGCAGCTAAGTTGTATGATTCCTTGTATGGGCGAGGAATTTATACTTGGTTTAGAACCACTTAGCTTCCTATATCGATATTGTAAGACCCCAACTTATTATTAATGAAATTTAATTTTCTCTATTGATTATTTTGAAATAGTAAGGGTTGATTTGATTAATGTGGATAGTTAGGGGTAAAATACGCAAATACTTCAAAATAAGCAAGTGGTTATAAAATATTCATTGTTGTCGGGGAATATTCGTTTGGTCGTGGAATATTAAATGATTGTCGGAGAATATTAAATACAATAGTATGACCATTGTGTGGGCCCCATAACGGAAAGCGATTGGATGGATGAAGAAAACGACAAATATAAGTTGTTTAAAAAAATTGGTGTAGTTATTGCTAATTATCTTGTTAAAATACTCGGTGGTTAAAAACACGTAGTTTACGGTATTGCACCAATTATTGATTCTTACGTGAGAAGAAGGCACTACTCAATAATGGTTCAGAATTATCGCTCAAAGATTTTATTGAGTTAATAATTGTTGCGTTGATATTTTATATTCTTTGTTGTTTCAATAATTGTCATTACACAAGTATTTTTCATTATCGAAGCAATAATTCATATTATCCGAATAATATTATTAGATAACATTATTGGCAATGTCTAGAAAGTTACATCTAAGGAGAGGTTTGGTCACCTAATTGTATTTAGTAAGAAGAAATTCTTATTGGAAAGCCCCTCTTTCCTGAGGCCGCTGGTTGTCGATATTGTGATTCTGTAATATTATTTGTGAATAATTAATTATTGATTCATATGATGAGGAAAATATTGATTTTATGTGGATATAGATGGAGAAAAATTTTAATGTGACAATTGTTGAAAATTGAAATTTTATCTTTTTACGATAAAATAATTCATTTAAATATATTATTATATTTTAATAATATAATAATTGTGATATTTTACAACGAATGTGGGATATATGAGTATCTGAGGAGGAAGAGTATTTTTGTTGCAATAAATGTTTAAAACATGTTAAACATCTCGGTGGACCCCATTTATTGGAATTTGAAATTTGATTATAACTTTGTAAAATCGCTTGGTTTGTGGATTTGATCAATTTCTATTTGGAATTTGGAAAAACTTTCTTACGCAAAGTTGTAGAGAATTGAATTTCCTATAAAAACACGCGAGATTTGAATTTTACGATGAAAGGGCTATTTATTATGAATTATTGAAGTTCAAGTTCAAATAATTAATTTTGGGAGTTTTAGTTAATTATTTTGAGAAAAACATTTTTTGCAACTAAGTTGGCCTCACATGTGATTCAAATGGGCTGAGATCAGTTGTCTAAGGTGGGCTAAAGAAAATGTGAAAAATATATTAATATTATATTCAATTTTCTGCTTTGGTGTTCTAAGCATTTTCCTATAAATAGGGTGCTTAGGTTAGAATTGAAAACACACCGTAAACTGAAGTTTCTCTCTATATTTCTCTCGATATATTGGCGTATTCTTGTGAGTATACTTTGAGTATTGTTAGACGGAGCAAGTTTCCTTCAAAGACTATATACATTAGATTCCAAATTTAGAAGTACTAATCTTTCGAGGTAAGGGATGTTATTTTCTTCTCAGATGATATTAATTCTTCAATATCATTATGCTGAAATATTGGTTGGAACTTTTTATCAAATTTGGAACTTTTTCATGTCGGGGTTACTATTCATGAGTTACTATTCACGAGTTACTATTCATGAGTTACTATTCACGAGTTACTATTCATGAGTTACTATTCATGAGTTACTATTCACGAGTACTATTCATGAAGCGTGAAGATGTTTTTTTTTGGGAAATTTCTATCTTTTGGTGTCGGAGTTACTATTCACTTATACGGCACTATTCACGTATACGGCACTATTCACCGAAAAATAAAATTTCTTCTTTTTGTCCAAAATATCTATTCTGGATACTAGCTTTGATTGTATCCATGTTTTGATCATTCTTGAATTTTATACCACTATGATCATTTTTGAGGTATTTTTGAACATGGATAAAACAAAGTACGAATCATTAATCCTTAATCCTTGTCATTTTGTTTCCTTTGGATTCGTTTCTTTAAAATATTTTCATCATCCTCGGTCTTAAATGATGATATTATTGAATATCTTTAGCTTTGTAGTGCAAAGATGAATGATTTCGAAGAATATCTTTGGTAGTAGTGCAAAGATGAGCAGTGTTTAGATGAACATGACCGGTGATGAATATCTTTGGCTTGTAGTGCAAAGATGAATATTTGATTCGGATATATATTGATTGATGTTACGAGGGACAAAAGATAGGCGATGAACTTTTAAATTCATACATAGAAGATAGTAGTTTGCATTCTCTACTTAACTCTTCTAATGAATTATTATTTTCGTTGCGAATATTGATTTAAAATTTGTTGTCTATTGTATTCTATTAGATTTTTCCCTGTTGAAGACTAACGGTAATTTGTTGTATATTATCTTAGTCATAATATTCTTTACTGGGCTAGTTGAGCTCACCCTTTTCCTTTTTGTTCCATTTTTCTTCTCAGGAGGCGAGAATATAGCGAGTACGAGTCGGGGTATGGAATGAAGGTTTTAGAAAGAATTGTTTAGTAGTCCTCACCATTTTTGTAAAATAATGTATCAATAAATGTGATGAGGATTTATTTGAGTATAGATATTGTCTAGAGGATAATATTTGTATTCAAACTCACAGTTTTACTGTTGTAATAATAAAGTTGTAGTTGTTTCTGTACCATGTATTGACAACTCAGAATAGGTGATGTATACCTATTTTGGGGGCGTCACAGATATAGTGGTTGAGTTGAACAATTCTTTGTATGGGCAGGGAATTATTCTTGGTTTAACAACCGCTTAGCTTCCTATATTGATTAGTGGCCGAGTTGACCAATTCCTTGTATGGTAAAGGGATTGTGTTTGGTTCGACAAAGACTTAGTTTCTTGTATTGATAATCATTGAAATGTTTGTGTCGCGCTATTTGCTATATACATGTTGAGAAGGTGATTCTTTTCCCATATGTATAACAGATAGGTAGAGGATAAGTAGAGAATATAGGGTTTGGTGCGAGTTCTTAAAACTCACACCTATGATAAGTTTGTGACTCATAATTGTATGGTATATTTTTGAACCCCTAAGCGTATGGACAGTTCCTCATTGATTCTTGAACTACGTATTGCTAGGATAAGTTCCTAAACTCATATTATTGTGGAAAGTTTCTGAACTCATAACGTGTGGTAAGTTTAACGAACTATACTGGGGTATAGCTAAGTTATGAATGGAGAATTAAGGATGATAGAAATAGATAGACTTATTAAGCAATGGATTATTATAGAAATTGAAGCTGATGGTCGAAGCATAGGTATTCCAAATCTTCTAGCTATGCTAGAATTTGAAATTTTTGACATCAAGCTAAATTCGCACCGATGTGCCTTTAAAAAAGAATTTTGTTATTCTCAACACATGGTGACAAGTGTGTATTGTGGACTTCGGAACACTGACACATCGTTACCTGTTGAGGTATGATGACACTAAAAATTAATTTGCAAAGGTTTTTGAATCGTTTAAAAGAAAAGTCTATGCTAATTGTTTCGGCTAGACAAAAATAATTTGAAATATAAAAATGTATTTTATATATCATTAATGCATCATGTAACCTGGTGCAAAGATGATAAAAAGGGATGGAGTTATCAATTTAGAATTACTTAGTTGGATGTGATTTAAAGATCGTCAGCCCACTATGGAATGATGTAGTGTGACAAAGTCACACAATGATGGAATCCTCAAACAAACCGTAAATATAGTGCGGTATCATGACGTCATAAAATGATTTTCAGAATTTTAAAGGTAAATTATTGCTAATTGGGTTTTGACAGACATGTTTGGATTGAAATTTGAATTATTGGTATGAGTCTAAGCTATTTGATTCAGCTAAACAAATGCTTATGAAAATTCCAAGTATTCTTTGAAAATTTATCCCGAACCAAATTGTTTTGGTGCGAAATCCTACGATAAGACTGAGGTAAACATCCTGAAATTGGGAAACTTTTATGCGCCAAAGGCAGTTATGGTGAACGCAAATATCGTTCCAACATGTAGTATTGATCAAGATCAGATCAATACAGGGCATAACGGGTTGATCACCCAATGTGTCCATAAGTTATGACGGTTTGCAGATGAATTTTTGTACAAACCTTTTCAAAAGATTGAAAATGAAAGTTCATGGTCTATATGAACCCTCAACATGATATGAATTAAATTTTTTTGAACTCTTTAGAGTGATTTTTTTAGTAGTATGTGATGATGGGTATGAGATAGTATGAACTCGTTGCGTACGGGTAGAATCTGATATGATTGGATAAAGGTTATTATAAAAACCTAGTTTTGGTGAATAAAAGGAGTACGGTGTAGTAGGCTGTAATTTCAAGGATGAAATTCTTAGAAGAAGAGGTTAAATATATGTACTTTTGTTGCAATAGTACTGATTCCGGAGACGGAATCCTTATAAGGGGGAAAGAATGTAACATCCCAAAAATTTAGAAGATCTTGAATTATTAAATTAAAGGTTAAAGAATAAAACCTAGAGTGAAAATAGAGGAATGATTTAATTTTTTTAAAGAAGAACCTATATGGGTTACTATTTGAATAGAATTGGGAAAATAAGGGTTATAAAATTCAAAACCTAGAATGAAATTATATTTGGAAGTATGTTAAAAATAAGGTATTATATTACCCTCAAATTTATGTGAATTAATTATGAGAATGATTTAATTTTTTAAAAGAAAGAAATAAATTATGAATGTGAGAAATTTATTAAGGAAATAAATTCCAATGAAAAGATATTATAAGGATAAAGTGAATGTGTATATGTATATATGTGTGTGTGTGTGTGTGTGTGTGTATAGTGATGTGCTATATATTTTAGCAAGAGGGATGATATGGATAAATGCTTTTTGACTTAAGTGATGCATGTATGTGATTAAATAAATAAAATATTAAGTATATATATTTATTTATTAAAGAAAAATTAAATAGAAAGTTACATAACCTATTAATAAATTAGGTATTGGAATTAAATAACCTAAATGGTTATCTTTATTTAATGGTCATAGTATTTAATTATAAATTAATGACCTAATCTAAGAGATTTGTGGAACATGTAATAACCCGATATTTTTCTATATAATTAAATCAAAAAATTTTGAGTATAAAATTTTTTATTATTATTTTAAAGGTGAGAATGCATGCAAGGTAATGTGTATGTATTTGTGTGATAAATATAAAATTTATTTATTACATGAATAATTATAAATAATATTTTTTAGAATTATTGATCATTATAAATTATATTCTTATAATAATTAATTTTATAGTACAAATGTTTTTATTATTTATTTTTCATAAAATATGATTATTATATTATTTAAATAATATATGAAATGATTATATAATTATTATAATAACTATTTTATTATATGAATTTATTTTAGATTAATTAAGTTAATTATTTTAACTTAATTAATAATGCTATATATGCCAGATAAATTAGATATGGAATCCAAACCCTAAATTTGGATTTTGATCAAGGAATGAGAATTATAATATAATATTAATTATATTTCAGTGCTATAAATGTGTATTGCATGTGTGTAGACTGATAATTGGTCAATTATAGTGTGACAGTAGAAAAATCTTGTCGTATTGTGTTAAACCCTAATTTGAAACTCAAATTAGAGTACATGATTGTTATGTAATAGTGATAATGTGATTAACGACTGGAATTATAGATATTAACCTTAATTAGGGAAACCCTAATTTTTGAAAAACCCTAATTAATATTTATAAACCCTAATTTCTAAATTAAGAACCCTAATCGCTTAATGCTAATTACTATAATTTAAACCTTAATGTTCATGTATAATGCAATTAGATACCCTATGTTAATTAAGAAACCCTAAATTGATAGAAGCCCTAATTTCTAAAATTAGTAACCCTAATTATCAAATTGAAGCCCTAATTGCTAAATTAGCAATCTTAATTATAATTAGTAAAACCTTATCATGTTTTATGTAATTAGAAACCTAAACTAATTTAGAAACCCTAATTGTTCATTTTTAGAAACTAATTTTTTTACATTTTTTAAGCCCTAAATGCAAATTCTAGAAAACTAAATTATAGAACCTTACGGTTAAACCTTAAGGGTTTGCCAATTTACATTTTTACAATTAAAATCACAAGCCTAATGACCAAAATATCCTTTGTCACATTTTTTATAAGCTGCTTGCAAATCTTACCAAAATAGGAGTTGGTGAACCACTCCATGTGACTAACAACAACTCCCATCAGTCATTTCTCCAGCAATCTCAGCAACATACATTGCATCTATGTAATATAAATAGATTAAGAGAGAGAAAGTGTGCAAAATAAGTTCATTTGTTATCTAGCTCTCATCAAACCTCTTCTCTCTCTACATATCCGAAATATACAAGTGTGTCAGTCCCATATACAGCCCCTAGATCACCCAAGATCAGTTAGGAAGATCAAGATCAAGGATTAGACAAGAGAGGTATAAACCCTAACTCACCTTTTGATCTTATATGCTAAGAAAAAAATTTGTGTTTATGTGTTTAGATTTGTGCTAAAGGATGTTTTATGATGATCTATGATGATCTATCATAGATCTATAGCATCTAAATGACTTAAAATGATGTTTTTCAAAAACTGCTCAAGAACATTTAAAGTGGAATGCCAAGCTAATGTCAGAGTCCATAGATTCTTCTTTGTTGTTGATTTTTGTTGTTTTATGTTTTGAATTTGTAGTTTGGTATGAGGACTATAATTTGGAAGTGGAATCAAAGCTATTCCATGTACAGATTTCAAGATATTCTTGGTCAAAACCCGTTGACCGGGCATGACCAGATGAATTCTGGGAAACCCGGAAATCAAATTTCAGCGTCTGACAAGCTTTTGCAACGTCTTGATCTGTCTGTTGTTATGTGATATGATGATGTTATGATATCTACTTTGTAGCCTGTAACATGTACTATAGATATATGTCATTAGATCCTTCAAATCATCAACATATCGAATGGAGTGGCTGGTCAAACTAGCCTACTCGACTTTGATGTATGTTTTCTAGAATTTTCAGAAAAGGGATGAACAAGCCCTTTGACAGGGTTTTACCGGATTGAATCTGGAAACTAAGATGTGCTTGAACTTATCTTTTGATGTTTATATGTTCTTTGACATGTGTACTATATGTTTGAGCCATGAGATCGACCAGTTAATGAACAGAACCTAGAGTAAATCGAGCCACAATATAGGCACTCGTAATTAACTGCCTGGGTTTCTAGGTTACCCAGAAAACCCAGGAACCGTCTGACAACGAGTTGGAAGCTCTGGATCTTGCATCTGATTTGTTGTTTGACTAAGGTGATGGTTATATTTTGTAGTGTTACAACAATACTACAATATTAGAGTCTTAGATTTCCCAGAACCGGATTGAACAGAGAATAAGAGGTGGTCAAGCAAGACACCTTGATCACTGTCTGTCAGTGTTCTTGAGCCTCAAGAACACCAACCGCGACAGAAACCGTCGCTAAAGCATTTAGCGACGGATTTAATTTTTTTAGTTTTCTAATTTCCGAAAAATCGTTAAAAATAGAAATATATTCTAAAAATCATTTAAAAATGCTAAATAATTTCTGAAAATTACAAAAAGTATTTTAAAAATTATTTTAAGTTATAAAATTAACTTTTAATAATTTGGCATATTTTTCATAAATATTAGTATTTATTTGATTATTATTGACATTTAATTATTTAATAAATGCATTAAATAAATTAATTAAAAATGATTTTATTCTATTAAAATCATTTTAAATGATAATAAGGTATTTCATAATATTTTAAGTTATAAAACATAACTTTTAATTTTTAAGATAAATTTTATTAATTATTTAATATTAATGATATTAGATTTAGTTAATATTTATATTAAATAAATTAGTTTAAAATGATTTTAATATTATAAAAATTATTTTAAATGAAAATAAAGTGTTTAAGGATATTTTAAGTTATAAAATATAACCTTTAATATTTAAAGGATAATTTCATTAATAATTTAATATTAATGATATTAAGTTTATTTAATAATTATATTAAATAAATTAGTTTAAAGATGATTTTAATATTATAAAAATCATTTAAAAAGGATATAAATGAATTAAAAAATTTAAGTTATAATTAATGACGTTTAATATTTTGATAAATAATACATTAATATTTAAATATTAATGGTAATTATTTAAAACAATTTTAATTATTTTAAAAATTATTTAAGGGTAATAGTAATACTTTAAAAATATTTTAAGTTATTATAAATAACTTTAATATTTTGACAATGGTTTTATTAATAGTTTAATATTAATTAAATATTAATGATAATAGAATTATTTGATATTTAAATCATTTTATAATGATTCTAGTGTTTGAAAAATCATGATAAATTATAATACTTATTTAAAAATTATTAGAAGGCTATGAAAAATAATATGACTGATATTTACATCTATTCGACTATATAATAGAGTTTTAGACTCTATAATTACCCGGTAAAGTCGTCGGTACGCCGAAATGTTTCAAAAATTGATCTAGACTTGATAATTTGACTAGTTACGTGTCTATTCGTGATCCAATGACTGTTAAACATGTGTGACAATGTGATTAGGTTATGTGCTGACTGCAATAAACAGTATTATGTGTTACGATATGTTATTCTAATCGAACAAATGATCTTATTAATGATAGGTTGCTATATAAAAGATAAAACTAAGTTGCGTATTGTAAGCAACAGACTAGGCAAGTATCCTACCTTTGCATTTACTTTATGCAATGGACATGAGTAAGAAAGTTTTAGAATTATATTATCATTACTATTAACTCTATTGTTATCGATTATGTATCTAATCATTTGTATTCATACAAGTTCTTAAATTATTCGATCATTATTTATTAACAAAGTATTATTGTATAATCCAGATATTTATTTTGTTCGTTAATTTCTAAATATAGTTATACAAGTGTCCCCACTTGGATAATCATTGTATTTAATCACATGTTGATACATACCTATTGCTTTCCGGTATGTATACATTAATTAAAAGTCGTCTAAGCTATTTGACCCAGCTAGACACAGATTTAGAAATATCGTTGAACATGATAAAACTTTATTGTATCCAACTGAATTATTTTGGTTCGAATTCCCGGCTAAGTATAAACATCCTGAACATGGGAAAATTTTTGTGCTCCTAAGGCGGATGAGATGAACGATAATATCGTTCTTGCATGTAGTGTTGATCAATACAGGGCACATTGGGCAGATCACCCTCGCGCCTGTAAGTTATGCCAGTTTGCGGATGAAGTTCTGTTAAACCTTATCAAAAACTGAAAATAATGTTCACAGTCTATCAACTGATCTCCATTTATAGTCAGTACGTAGTTTCAAAGTTTTGATATAGGATTAATATGTTGTTAGAATTATTTCAGCATACTTCACAACTGTGGATTCGTTATAAAAGTGCCATTCACGGAAAACATTTACTTCTTTCAGCTAACGTTTATTATAACGACCCCAAAATTTAAATAACTTAATTATCGATTTCAGTCATTAATAACACGTCTAACTTCTGATTTTACATCATTATTCGATGTTAAACTTAATAATATGCGGAATAATTTGAACTTTTCTATCTTCTTACTTTAATTCCCTAAATCAAAACCTTTATCATTTACACATCTCTGAATCAATTTTATTTTATGATTCACTTTATCAAAATTATTATATAGAATCTTACATTTTAATCCGATAACCTTTACATATCAAATAACTTAAACTTGACAGTTTATCATTACATAATCATTATAACTTATCAAGTACATTTCTCAAAACCTTTATCTTTACCTACCTTTAAACCATACTTAGCTTATTACTCACCTTATCAAAGATAATAAATAAAACTTACATCCAGGTTCAATACCCTTTCATACAACAAACAAAATTTAAACTTTAAAACTCAACATCTATTAAACATCATACATTATTCGGAACCCTAAACATGGTTCAAATAATAATAATTCAGCCAAAGTGTATAAATCTTCGATTATCACATCGGATTCATGTCTTTCAAGTAGCATATAACTTTACCTTGAATCTTTAACCTGCAAAAGTGGTTATTTGCAAGGTTGAGCTCAACAGCCCAGTAAAATCTAACAGTTTTCATGCAAAACATAGCATATAATAACATACTCAACATATATTTCATAAACATCGGACTAACATAACATAAATGCTACAGTTCATATAACAAGTATAAAGATTGAGTTCCTTACTCAATCAGCATGCTTTTGTCAATCAACATAGTCATAAATTGACTTTAACATTTCATACATAACACATCATGCTCTTTGCAATAAAGATTTAAAACAGTTAATCATCAAGTTCACATAGCAAATAGGAACTGAAAGACTTGCATTGATCGTTGTTTACCAATAACAGTTTAACAGCTTACATATATCTGCACTACACATGCCCTATACAATTATATAATCATTCACATTAACTATTAGTCACATATCAACGCATAGTAGTTGTAGTGTAAACTTTACTCTGCGTCCAATAACCCTTCTTATTAATCAATACATAATGTTCAATTTGATTGTGTTAACTTTTGACTTATATCTCACTATATTTCATACTCGAAGTTCATTCAAGTGCTTAAGTCTTGCTAGGAATCATAATTGTTTTTATATTAAACTCATTTCATATCTTATAATATTCATTTCATTAGACTTAAAACACTTTTTATGTAAGACCCCAACTTTTATAAATAAAGATGAATTTTCTATAAATATTATTTTTGAATATTATGAAATAAATTTGATATAATGTTATAGTTGTGGGTAATATTTATAAATTTTGCAAAGTAAGCAAGTTGTTATAAAATATTCGTTTGGTGGGGAATATTCTTTTTGTCGGGGAATATTAAAGACGACGGCTCAATCATTAAGTGGACCCCACAACGGAAGTATTGTCATAGTTAGAAAGCGACAAAATTATCTTTCTATAAAAATAACTAAGCAGAGGTGTTACCATTAAAAGCTGTTGAACTACCCGGTAGTAAAAGTACAAAGATGTCTGGCGTAGTTGTATAGTAGCAGCACGATATTGATTATTGATGCTTACGTGAGAAGTCACTCATTTATGCTCAATTATTACTACGATGAATTCTGCGCATCATATCTCTTATATTATTGATTCAATTATTGTCACAGTATCATTTGTATAATATGTTATAGTATTAAATCAATAATTGAGACGACAAGTTATAAATGATTAATAATTGTTGAAAGATTAAATATGTGTTGATTAAAAATAAAATGATTTGTGGTAATATTTATTCAATCCTTGATGTATATAAAAAGTACATTATGAGGCGTTTGTGGTAAGTTTGATTATTTTATGGGGGCCCATATGTCATCATCTAAGAGTCTCTTAAATCGATAGTAATTACCTTTGTGAATAGTAATTACCTTCGTCAATAGTAATTACCTTTACCAGACGTCAAACCACTTGCCGTTTCATATTACAGGCGTCGAACCACTTGTCGTTTCACATTACAGGCGTCGAACCACTTGTCGTTTCACATTACATGCGTCAAACCACTTTTCTTTTCACATCACCAGTCGTCAAGCCACTTGCCTTTTCACATGGCAGGTGCTAAGCTAGAAATCTTCTATAAATAGAGGCCTAGTGCTTCATTATTTTTCACGAATTCATTCAAGCTATAGAGAGAGAAAGTATAGAGAGAATAAGAGAGAAAAAAGAAGAGTATTTTGTTACTACACTACTGCAGTATTCAATCTCCTACTAAAAGTAAGGGGTGTTATTCTTTCTTATTCATGAAGAGAACTGTTGTTATTCCATTGCTTATTATTACATTGGAATAACTTTGTATATCGTGGTTTACCCTATACTTGGTGACATTCTTCTATTATTCTATTGGAACATCCTGTCTGTGTGTTTTACACCGGACCTGGTTCCGTCTTTATTATTATTCTATTGGAACATCACATGCGTGTGTTTTACACAGGACTGGTTAAAATCTTTATTATTATTCTATTGGAACATCCATGTCGTGTGTTTTACACTGGACTGTTTAAAATCTTTATTATTATTACATTGGAACATCTTGTGCATGTGTGTTTTCTGGCGGACTGGTTCCATTCTTTATTATTCATTTGAATATATCACATGCATGCGTTTTTCTTTTGGGACCTAGTTCCGTTATTTATTATTACATTGGAATAACTTTTGCTTGTTGTTATCTATCGCATGCATGGTGATTCCTTTTGTTATTCCATTCTTTATTATACCCGTTGGTTAAAATTTTGACTTCTATACTCCATGAAATTAGTGGAATATCCTTGATATTTGCGCTTCATCCATATCCTTTCATGGAAATATTCTTCTCGATATTCTTGAATTTTACTCTACAAAGCGATATCATGTTGTGAGTTTGGATGTTATTGGTTCCTAGATAAATTAATTCTTGAACTTGTTTTATTGAATTCTTATATCATTGTCATCATCCTCATGTTTATATTATGTTGAAAGTCATCGTGGCTGTAGTGCATAGATGGACTTGGTATGATTATGACCGAGAGACTATTGGTGTAATCATGGTAGTAATGTTACAAATGATGTGGTAAAAATCCTCGGTGGCCCGTAGTGCATTGATGGGACGATTGTTGGCATGATCATGACCATTAATGAATACACAAATATTCTTGGCCCATAGTGCATGAATAATTGTGGTCGTGATACTAAAGAATATCATTGGTCAGTAGTAGTGCGGGGTGATTCGATGATGTGGAATATTTATTAAAAGTGAGTCTCGACTATAATAAATGATGAAAAACCTTTTAAATCATAAAAGATAGTAGATTTTATTTTCTACTTGACTCTTTTAATGGATTCTTTGGTTTCATTGTAGTTAAACTTGATGTTCATTATATTTTATCGGTTTAACATCTTGTTGTAGGCTAATGATAATTTATTACGCATTATCTTAGTCATAATATTTCTTCTTGAGCTAGTTGAGCTCACCCTTTCTTTCACCGCTCTCTTGTGAAATGAGAATATAGTTGGGACGAGTGGGGAGCGGAGTAATGGTCGAGATGATAGCATTAGTAGTCCTCACTATTACGTGAAATAGTGTGATAATAATTGTAATGAGGACTCCTTTTGAGTTTGTATAATCTCTAGTAAACAATATTTGTATTCAAACTCACAGTTTATGTCGTATTATACTACAGTTATATTAATAAGTTGTATTTAAATTACGTACCAGTATATCGACTACCCAAGATGGGTGATGTATACCTAATTTTTGGGGCATCACGGTTGGTATCGAGCTTAGGATATGATCCTTGGCTAAGATGTGAGAATAGTACTAGGAGGGGGAGAGGGGAATACCTTCGCTAGTATGACCTACCTAAGTTTATGTTCTATTTTATTGGTCGGTCAGAATATAGGGATAATATGTTACATGTCAATTAATCTTTTGTTTTGTGGCAGTATCTGAAAATGACATCTGAGAATGTTGGGAATAGCAATGGAGCACAGGCGATCGTTGATTCACCATATATCAATAATTAGGATAATATGCATCAGGAAGGCGATAATCCTCATGCAAACAACAACACTGACCAAATGATGAATGATCAAATGTTTATAGGCTTTATGCAATTCATGCAACAGCAGGCGAGAGCGACTCCTGTCCAAAACGTAGGTGGAAACACGGAAAACTCTCGGCGGTCACCGCTAAACAATTCAAGGGCTGGGACCACCGGAGTTTAAGGAGAGCCAAAACCACTTGGCGGAAGCATGGATAAAGCAGATTACAAGATATTTGATGTCTTGGGATGCTCCGAGAGGAGCAAAAGGTTCCCTTTGCCGCCTTTATGTGTTAGCTTGAGAGGCGATTCTTGGTGGGAATCGGTAAAAGCGTACTCAACTTCTTTGTCTTGAAGATATCTTGGGAGAAGTTCAGAGGTACATTCAATGACAAATACTTTCACGAAAGTATTCGCCTCATGAAGGAGGTGGAGTTTATCAAGTTGGAACAAAACAATATGGTAGTGTCGCAATACGAGGCAAAATTTGCGGAGTTATCACGGTTTTCGTCCCACTTGGTGGATAATGAAGAGAGAATGGCGCGAATATTTTTAAGAGGTTTGAAGCGGGAGATACGTCGACATCTTATTTCTCATAAAGCGTGTTTGTATTCAGATGTTGTAAATAGGGCTCGATTAGTGGAGCGCGATAACGAGTCAACGTAACTAAAAGAGAGCGGTAAGCAAAATTATAATACCGGCGAGAGTAGTCATGAGCGGTGACAACAAGCGTGGAGGAATCAACGGGCGGATATGGTAACCACCGGTGGTAATCGAGGCCAAAACAATAAGAATGGACATTTCAAGAAAAGGAGATTCAATGATGATGGAAAAGCGTCGTCAAGACCAAAGACCGTTGTTAAGGAAGGAGAAAGACCACCTATCATATGCTTCAAATGCGGAGGAGAGGGACACATCGGTCAAAGCTGCGCCATGCGGTCAAAGCATGTTATAATTGTGGAAGAGAAGGTCACTTAGCTCGATTTTGTCGTTTATCGAAGACAAATTCAGCTAGGATGGAGGCACCAAAGGTCGTCGGAAGAAAAGTCAAACCCAGTAGTGCAAAGGAGGCGTTTGTTGTGACCTCCCGAGAGCAAGGAACCCGAATGAGGTCATCACGGGTAAGCTTATCATAAACTCTAATGAACTCTATACTTTATTTGATACGGTTCTACCCATTCTTTTATTTCTCCTACTTGCGCTCATCGATTAAATTTAACTCAGGAGAAATTAGACTTTGACTTATCTGTGGAAACTCCGTTGGGAGAAACCTTCATTACATCCTTTGTTTATAAGTCTTGTTTGGTTCAAATCGGTACCCTCACATTACTGTCGATCTTATTTCATTAAAATACTTGCATTTAGCGTGATTCTAAGGATTGATTGGTTAACTACTTATCATGCAAAAATTGATTATTTTCGTAAGGTTGTTAGCTTTCATATTCCTAACCAACCTATTATGCGAATTCAAGCGACCAAACCATTAAAATCAATCACGGTCATCTCAAGCCATAAAGCTATTCGTTTATTGAAAAACGGATGTCAAGCTTTCTTAGCTCATATCACACGATTTAAACAAAAATCGTCGGTTTTTGAGCGATATTTCTATTGTTAATAAATTTTCTGACGTATTCCCAGAAGAACTTCACGCCTACCCCAGGCGTGAAATTAAATTTTGTATCGACCTTGAACCCGGTACAAAACCTATTTCCAAAGCCCCATATCGAATGGCTCCTATTGAACTTCAGGAGTTAAAGACCCAACTGCAGGAATTGTTAGACATTGGCTTTATTCGTCCTAGTACTTCTCCTTGGGGTGCTCCTGTTCTATTCGTGAAGAAGAAAGATGGGAGTATGCGACTTTGTATTGATTATCGGAAGTTGAATCATGTCACCATCAAAAATAGGTATCCATTGCCACGTATTGATAACTGTTTGACCCGATTTGCAAGGAGCCAAATTCTTTTCAAAGATTGATCTTCGTTAGGATATCACCAATTGAAGATTAGAACCGCTGACATTCCAAAGACGGCTTTCAGAACTCGGTACGGGCATTATAAATTCCTAGTCATGTCCTTTGGATTGACTAATGCTTCTGCTGCCTTCATGGATATGATGAACCGAGTATTCAAGGAATATTTGGATCACTTTGTGGTCGTCTTTATTGATGACATCCTTATTTATTCCAAAAGTCGTGAAGATCATGAGCAACACTTGAGGCTGACACTCCAAAAGCTTCGTGAATATAAACTTTATGCCAAGTTGAAGAAATGCGAGTTCTGGCTTGAAGAGGTAGCATTCCTTGAGCACCTGGTATCAAGTCATGGAATATCTGTTGACCCAGCAAAGATTGAAGCTATTCAAAACTGGGAACAACCTAAATTAGTGATCGAAGTACGTAGCTTTCTCGGTTTAGCTGGTTATTATCGGAGATTCGTGGAAGGATTTTCTCGAATCGCTACTCCATTGACTCAGCTGACTCGAAAAGATACAAAGTTCGGTTGGTGCGAAGAATGTGAGAAGAGTTTTCAAGAACTCAAGAGGAGACTTATTTCAGCACCTGTTCTGACAATACCATCTGGCTCGGAGGGATTTGTCATCTACAGTGATGCTTTGGGCAAAGGGTTGGGATGTGTTCTCTTGCAACATGGAAAAGTTATAGCCTATGCCTCGCGAAAACTCAAAGAATATGAGAGGAATTATCCTACTCATGATCTAGAGTTGGCAGCTGTTGTCTTTGCACTTAAAATTTGGAGGCATTAGTTGTATGGGGAGAAAGTGGAGATCTTTACGGATCATAAAAGCCTCAAATATTTCTTCACTCAAAAGGAACTCAACATGCGACAATGACGTTGGCTTGAACTGTTGAAAGATTATGATCATACCATCCTATACCATCCTGGAAAAGCGAACGTGGTAGCTGACGCATTGAGTAGAAGATCATATGCAAGTACGAGTGCGATATTATCAACGCAAAGGCCCATTTTGTGTGACTTGCAAAGGATGGAGATAGAGTTAAAGACTCCAGGGATGCATGTGATGATAGCGAGTATACGAAGTAGAACCGACTTTAATCGATAAAGTTAAAGGCGCTCAAGCTACTGGACACTGGAGCCGATGCGTATAAGGAAGAAAGTGCAAGAAGGTGCTATCTTTGGAAGCAAGAATCGATGAAGAAGGAATACTTGAGTTAACTCCGGACTTTGTGTTCCTAACGATACGATTTAAAGTATAATATCATGATGGGCGCACAACACACCATTTTCAATCCATCTTGGGAGTACCAAAATGTATCATGATATTCGTCATACATTTTGGTGGAGCAATATGAAGAGAGAGATAATATTTGTTTATCTCAAGGTGTCTAACTTGTCAACGAGTTAAAGTGGAGCATCAAGTACCAAAAGGTCCATTGCAACCACTTGAAATTCCAGAATAGAAATGGGAGCACATTACCATGGATTTCATTACCGGTCTTCCTAAGGTTTCTCAAGGCATAGATGCGATTTGGGTCATTGTTGATAGATTGACCAAGTCCGCTCATTTCTTACCGATCTGAGAAACTTATACACTTGAACGTCTTGCTCGTATGTACATAAACGAGATTGTAAGATCGCATGGTATGCTCAGTATCCATAGTCTCGATCGAGACCCAAGATTCACTTCACGATTTTGGGTTAGTTTGCAAAAAGCTATGGGCACGATCTTACGATTTAGCTTCGGCATGTCATCCTCGAGATGCAGACGGACGATCGGAGAGGACTATTCAAACTCTTGAAGATCTATTAAGACTCTGTGTCCTTGATTTCAAGGGAAGTTGGGACAAGTTCTTACCATTGGTGGAGTTTTCCTACAACAATAGTTATCAAGTAAGTATTGGCATGGCTCCATTCGAAGCGTTGTATGGAAGAAAGTGTCGTTCTCCAGTATGCTGAGATGAGGTGGGTGAAGCAACGTTGTTGGAACCGGAGTTGGTACGTATGACTACGAAAAAGATTCAAACGATCCGACAACGTATAAAAACCTCACAAAATCGACAAAAAAGTTATGCTGATCTTCATCGAAAGGACGTGGAATTCGATATAGGAGATCATGTGTTGCTAAGAGTTGCTCCATGGAAAGGAGTTACATGATTTGGAAAGAGAGGAAAACTCAATCCTCGATTCATCGACCCATTTTAATCCTCGATCGAGTAGGAACTGTGGCCTATAGACTCGCTTTACCGCCAAGTATGTCTCGTGTTCATAAAGTTTTTCACATATCCATGTTACGTAAATATGTGAAAGACCCAAACCACATTATTGAGTTAGAACCGGATGAAATAGCGGAAGATTTGACGTATGAAGAGGTTCATGTTCAAATCTTGGATAAGAAGGAACATATTCTACGCTCCAAGGTTATACCTCAAGTCAAAGTTTTGTGGAGGAACCACGATGTTGAGGTAATGACTTAGGAGTTAGAATCTGAAATAAAATCAAGGTATCCTTACCTCTTCGACATACCGTGTCGTACCCTAATTTTGAGGGCTTAAATTTCATAAGAAGGGAGGTTGTAAGACCCCAACTTTTATAAATAAAGATGAATTTTCTATAAATATTATTTTTGAATATTATGGAATAAATTTGATATAATGTTATAGTTGTGGGTAATATTTATAAATTTTGCAAAGTAAGCATGTTGTTATAAAATATTCGTTTGGTCTGGGGAATATTCTTTTTATCTGGGAATATTAAATACGACGGCTCAATCATTAGTGTGACCCCACAACGGAAGTATATCGTAGTTAGAAAACGAAAAAATTATCTTTCTATAAAAATAACGGCGGCAGAGGTGTTACCGTTAAAATTGTTGAACTACCCAAAGAGTAAAAGTAAAAATACGATGTCTGGCGTGTTGTATAGTAGCACACGATATTGATTATTGATGCTTACGTGAGAAGTCACTCACCTATGCTCAATTATTGCTCACGAAGAATGCTACATCATATCTCTTATATTATTGATTCAATTATTGTCACAATTATCATTTGTATAATATGTTATAGTATTAAATCAATAATTGAGGCGACAAGTTATAAATGATTAATAATTGTTGAAAGATTAAATATGTGTTGATTAAAATAAAATGATTTGTGGTAATATTTATTCAATCCTTGATGTATATAAAGAGTCTATTATGAGGCGTTTGTGGTAAGTTTGATTATTTTATGGGGGCCCATATGTCATCATCTAAGAGTCTCTTTCATCGATAGTAATTACCTTTGTGAATAGTAATTACCTTCGTCAATAGTAATTACCTTTACCAGACGTCAAACCACTTGCCGTTTCATATTAAAGCGTCGAACCACTTGTCGTTTCACATTACGGTAAGCGTCGAACCACTTGTCGTTTCACATTACATGCAATCGCCAAACCACTTTTCTTTTCACATCACCGATTCGTCAAGCCACTTGCCTTTTCACATGGCGGTGCTTAAGCTAGAAATCTTCTATAAATAGAGGCCTAGTGCTTCATTATTTTTCAATTTAATTCATTCAAGCTATAGAGAGAAAGTATAGAGAGAATAAGAGAGAAAAAAGAAGAGTATTTTGTTACTACACTACTACAAAGATTCAATCTCCTACTAAAAGTAAGGGTGTTATTCTTTCTTATTCATGAAGAGAAGCTGTTGTTATTCCATTGCTTATTATTCTCATTGGAATAACTCAGTATACGTGGTTTACCCTATACTTGGTGACATTCTTCTATTATTACATTGGAACATCCAAAATCATGTGTTTTACACGGACACTGGTTAAAATCTTTATTATTATTCTATGGAACATCACATCGTGTGTTTTACAGGACCGGTTCTATCTTTATTATTATTCTATTGGAACATCACATGCTTCGTGTGTTTTACACCGGACTGGTTAAAATCTTTATTATTATTCTATTGGAACATCTTTCTGCATGTTTTACGCATGGGACTGGTTCCATTCTTTATTATTCTGTTGGAATATCCACATCTGCATGCTTTTCTTTGGGACCTAGTTCCGTTATTTATTATTCATTGGAATAAACTTTGCTGTGTTGTCTATCGCATGCATGGTGATTCCTTTTGTTATTCCATTCTTTATTATACCCGGTTGGTTAAAATTTTGACTTCTATACTCCATGAAATTAGTGGAATATCCTTGATATTTGCGCTTTATCCAAAGATCCTTTCATGAAAATATTCTTCTCAAGATTCTTGAATTTTACTCTACAAAGCAGTATCATGTTGACAGTTTGGATGTTATTGGTTCCTAGATAAATTAATTCTTGAACTTGTTTTATTGAATTCTTATATCATTGTCATCATCCTCGTGTTTATATTATGTTGAAAGTCATCCGTGGCCTGTAGTGCATAGATGGACTTGGTATGATTATGACCGAGAGACTATTCGGTGTAATCATGGTAGTAATGTTACAAATGATGTGGTAAAATCCTCAAATGGGCCGTAGTGCATTGATGGATGAGTTGTTGGCATGATCATGACCATTAATGAATACACAAATATTCTTGGCCCGTAGTGCATGAATAATTGTGGTCGTGATACTAAAGAATATCCTTCGTCAGTAGTGCGAGGGGTGATTCGATGATGTGGAATATTTATTAAAAGTGAGTCTCAAATTTATATAAATGATGAAAAATCTTTTAAATCATAAAAGATAGTAGATTTTATTTTCTACTTGACTCTTATAATGGATTCTTTGGTTCATTGTAGTTAAACTTGATGTTCATTATATTTTATCGGTTTAACATCATTGAGGCTAATGATAATTTATTCGCATTATCTTAGTCATAATATTTCTTCGAGCTAGTTGAGCTCACCCTTTCTTTCCTTTGTTCTCTCGTGAAATGAGAATATAGTTGGGATGAGTCGGGGAGCGGAGTAATGGTCTAGAGGGTAGCATTAGTAGTCCTCACTATTCTGTGAAATAGTGTGATAATAATTGTAATGAGGACTCCTTTTGAGTTTGTATAATCTTTAGTAGACAATATTTGTATTCAAACTCACAGTTTATGTCGTATTGTACACGACAGTTATATTAGTAAGTTGTATTTAAATTCTGTACCATGTATCTGACTACCCAAGATGGGTGATGTATACCTAATTTTGGGGGCGTCACATTTTATGTTCATTAACACTTATCATGGCGTTTTGACGTTTATTCGTCACACGCCCGATTTGTCTCTCTTGTGTATGCTTACTATGCTTATACAACTTATCTAAAACATTATTTATTAATGTTAAGCATCATTATATTTACAAACATTCATATTTTATAACTTAGAACAACATCTTTTATTGTCAGAAGCACTACACTTGTAAAACCCCAAATTTTACGAATAAAGATTTAATTTTCTCTAAATATTTTTTTGAATATTATGGTTTGGAATTGAGATAATGTTATAGTTGTGGGTAGTATTTATAAATTTTGCAAAGTATGCAAGTTGTTATATAATATTTGATTGGTCGGGGAATATTCCTTTTATCGGGGAATATCCGTATGACGGTACAATCATTGGTGGACCCCACAACGGAATTATTGTCGGATTGAGAAAACGACGAAAATATTTTTATGAAAATAACGGCGAAAGTTTTACCGTTAAAACTGTTGAACTACTCGGTGGTAAAACTACAGTAATACGCGTGGTTGCATAGTAGCACACTGTATTGATTATTGATGCTTACGTGAGAAGTCACTCAGTTTTGTTCAATTATTGCTACAATAATTGCTTCATAGTATCTCACGTTATTTGATTCAATTATTGACGATATTTTATATATTATTAAATCAATAATTGAGATGACGAAGTTATTAATATTATTATTTGCAATATTAACGATGTCTAGAAGTTCTGCCAATGAGAGGTTTGGTCACCTAATTGCACGCCAATAGGGAGAAATCCTTATTGGAAAGCCCCCTCTTTCCTAGGAACGACCTGGTCAATTAATATTATGAATTATAATAATGATGATAAATGTTGTTAAATATATTGAGGTGTCTTTTTATGAAGTCACGAATGTTTATATATATATATATTGTTTTATTAGTATTATTAATGTAATAAAACAGAAAAGTTTTTTATATAAAACAGAATACTTTTATAAAGTTATTTGTTTTATTAGACAATAATTAGAATATAATATATTTTATTATGAATAGTGTTTGCATAGTACTGCATAGTGTTTTGCATAGTAAAATCTTTTTATATAAAATAGAATACTTTTATAAAGTTATTTGTTTTATGTAGACAATAATTAGAATATATTCTATTCTATTATGCATAGTGTTCACAAGGTTCTGCATAGTGTTTTTGCATAGTAAAATCTTTTTATATAAAAATGTAATACTTTTATAAAGTTATTTGTTTTATTAGACAATAATTAGAATATATTATATTTTATTATACATAGTGTTTGCATAGTACCTGCATAGTGTTTGCATAGTAAAATTTTTTTTATATAAAACAGAATACTTTTATAAAGTTAATTATTTTATTAGATTTTTAAATAAAATATATATATATATATATATTATTGCATAGTATCCTTTCTATTTCCTATAAATAAGATGCTTAGTTAGAATTGAAAATCACACCAGAAGTTCAGAGAATTCTCCTTCTATAATTTTGAGCGTATTTCTTTAGAGTTTTAAGAAGCTTTGAGGGTAGTGCAAGTTTTCTTCAAATATATCCCCGCCCTACCCATCGGAGTACTCTTCTTTATAAGGTAAGGGGTATTATTTCTTTCGTATTCATGAAGAGAACTTCTGTTATTCCATTCCTTATTATTCATTTGAATAATCAGATATGCTAAGTACCGCATACATGGTGAAATTTTCTTCGTTATTCCATTCTTTATCATTACGTTAGAATATCCCATCTTCGCAGCATTACGCACGACCGGTTCCATTATTTTTATTATTTACATTGGAATAACTTTGCCTATGCGATTTCATCGCATGTATGGTGATTTTGTTGTTATTCCATTCTTTATTATTCTTTTGGAATATCCGCTTGGCAATGCGAATTTCGCACCGACATTCGGTTCCATTCTTTATTATTTCGTCGTAATATCCTCGTACGTGCATTTACGCATTTGACCGGTTCTATTATTTATTATTACATTGGGAATAACTCATGCTCATGCGATCTATCGCATGCATGGTGAATCCTTCTGTTATTCCATTCTTTATTATTCTATTGGAATAACCTGTCTGTGTGGATTACCACATGCATGGTGAATGATCCTTTGTATTCATTTCCTATTAAATTATGGAAATAATCTGGCTACGTGGATTACCGCACGGCGGGGGAAAATCCATTTGCAGTTTCATATATTCTATTATACACAGTTGGTTAAAGATTTGACTTCTATATTCCTTGAAATTAGTGGAATATCCTGGATATTTGCGCTATATCCAGTATCTTTTCATGGAAATATTCTTCTGAGCATTCTTGAATTTTCCTCCACAAAGCAGTATCATGTTGACAATTTGGACATTATTGAGTTCAGGAGAAATTAACTTATAAATTATTAAAATTTATTCTTGAACTTGTTTTATTGAATTATTATGTCATTGTCATGATGAGTTATGTTGGTTATTATGTGAAAACATGAAAGTTTCTCAAAAATCACAAAGGGTTGAAAATCAGATTTTGGTGAAAATGGAATATGAAATTCAATTGACCATATCTCCTATTATATTTTGAATTTTTGAGTGTGGTCAAGTTCTAGAGTTAGATCTATGAGTTTTCTAACTTATCCAAGTGGAATCACTGGAAAAGGTGTTGTAGATTTTTGTGTGGACTGATTTTAGCAAAGGAGTCAAAAACTGCAAAGTACCAAAAAGGCTACTATCCAGAAATTTAAAAGGGCATTTTCGGCCACTTAATTTGTGAGAAAAATTCTGGCCTTTTGGGACATGAAAATATATGGTATAAAGTACCTTCTATCCAAAAATAAGCTCATTCCGACTTAAAATGAGCAAGTTATGACTATTTCAATATTTAGGTTTTTTCGACGAAAAACACTATAACCGGAGTTCTATAACTCTAATAACCATGAAATTTAAACTAGAAGCTCACGTTAACATGTGTAAGATCCTGCCAAGATTTGGAAATTTCTGGAGTTAAACTTGAGGTAGCTAATTTCTTAAGGAATTAATTAGAAATTGATTTTGAAAAATACTTAAGATGAGTTGAAAAATTAAAAAAAAATACTTGTTGTGTATGAAATATATGTATATATGTTTGGACAAAGGATAGAAAAATAATAATTTGATTTGGTAATTTTTCATGAAAAATGTTTAGTTTCAAACATATGAGTTAGATATATTATGTGAAGTTGGAGAATTGGTAAATAGGATTTTAGGGCTTGAAAATCTTATATAAGGTATATGCAGATTTTTGATGGGTGATTTGATCATTGATGATGAAATCTTATGAGTATGGCATTTTTGAATGATTAAATGCATTATTTAGTAAAGTATAAACAATTGAAATAAATTGTTTATAAGTTTAAGAAGTGATTAAAATATTTTTATAATATTAATAATATTAGATTATGAGTTTATTAAGTGATTGATAATATTTGGATAAATTTAAAGTCTTTAATATTTATCCTTGTTTTCGCTTTGATTAATGTTTATATCATTGTCATCATTCGATGTTTATATTGTGATAAAAGTCATCTTTGGCTTACGTGCGTAGATGGACTTGGTGTGATTATGACCGAGGATTATTGGTATAGTCATGATAGTAATGTGATGGATGATGTGGTAAAAATCCTCAAATGGCCTATAATGCATTGATGGACGAGTTTTTTGGTATGATTATGACCGAGGATTATTTCGGTATAGTCATTACCATTGATGATTTAATGAATATCATCGTCCGAAAGTGCAGTGGATGATTCGATGATGTGGTTTATTTATTGTCGAGTCTCAAATGATTAAGTTGATGAAAACTTTTTAAATCATAGAAGATAGTAGATTTTATTCTTTACTTGACTCTTTTAATGGATTGCTTGTTCCGCTGCTGTTAAACTTGATGTCTATTGTATTTTATCAGTTTAACATTGTTGAAGACTAATGATAATTTATTCTGCATTATCTTAGTCATAATATTTCTTCTTGGGCTAGTTGAGCTCACCCTTTCTTTCAATGTTCTCTTGAGAAATGAGAATATAGTGGGATGAGTCTGAGAACGGAGTGACGGTCCGAGATGATAGCATTAGTAGTCCTCACTATTTCGTTAAATAGTGTGACAATAAATGTAATGAGGACTTCATTGAGTTTCAGATATATCGCTCTAGATGACAATATCATTATTAAAATTCTTAGATTATGTTTTGTCGTATTTTACACGATTGTTGTATAATTAGTTTGTATTTGTATTCAAGACCTTGTATCCCTAGCGACCCAAGATGGGTGATGTATACCTATTTTGGGGCGTCACGGTTAGTATCAAAGCTTAGGATATGATCCCATTTGAGATGTGAGACAAGAACTAGGAGGGGAGAGACGGGGAGTTCCTTCGCTAGTATAACCTACCTAAGTTTATTTGGTATTTAATTGGCCAGACAGAGTATAGAGATAATACGTGATATGTCAATTAACCCTTGTTTTGTGACAGTGTTTGAAAATGGCATCTAAAAATGTCGAGATAAGTAATGAAGCACATGAGACCGTTGATGACCCAGGATAATGTGCAACAGGAAGACAATAATCCTCATGTAAACAACAACACGATAATAATCGTACCGGTGGCAACGGCCATCGGAACAATGATAACCATCATGGGGGAAATTATAATGCCAAGAATGGTAACCACTTCGGTGGTAATCATGGCCAAGATAATAGAAGTGGAAATTTCAAGAAGAGGAGGTTCAATAATGATGGAAAGACAGCAGCATCAGGACCCATTTCAAAGGAAGAAGAACGACCACCGGTCATATGTTTCAAATGCGGACAGGAGGGACACATCCATCCAAACTGTACGCAGCAATCCAAAACGTGTTTCAATTGCGGAAGAGAAGGTCACCTAGCTCGATTTTATCGTGTAGTGAAGTCAAGTCCAGCTGGGATAGTGATGCCAAAGGATGTCTTAGACAAGTCAAAGTCAGTAGTTTAAGTGAGAGCGTTTGTCGAGGAACCCGAACGAAGTTATCACGGGTAAGTTAATCATAAACGCTTACAAAGTCTATATCTTATTCGATACCGGTGCTACCTATTCTTTTATCTCTCTTACTTGCGCTCAACATTTAAATTTAACCCCAGAGAAGTTAGACTTTGACTTATTGGTTGAAACATCGTTAGTAAAAAACCTTTGTTACCTCCACTATTTATAAATCTTATTTGATTCAAATCGGCACTTTCACGTTACCTGTCGATCTTATCTCTTTGAAAATACTTACCTTTGATGTGATTTTAGGAATCGATTGGTTAACTACTCATCAAGCTTTTCGTAAGGTTGTTTGCTTTCATATTCATAACCAACCTATTATGCGAATTCAAGCAACTAAACCACTAAAGTCAATTAATGTTATATCAAGCCATAAGTAAAGAGCCCCGATCCTTTCGTTGTTGACTTCCTTGTGTGGAATGCACCGAAGCCAGACTTTCTGTAGGGGATGTCATGAATAACGATGGCAAGTTGAAAAGTATCAATGTGACGTACTATCCAAGTCATAGATGAGAGTCGCAGTTTTGAATGATATTTCTTTTGTTAATAAATTTCCTGGTGTATTCTTGAAGACTTCTTAGCCTAACCCTAGAGCGTGAAATCGAATTTTGTATTGACCCCAGTACAAAACCCATTTCTAAAACCCTCAAGTATTTCTTCACCCAAAACGAACGTATAATGCACCAAAGACGTTGTCTCGAGCCGTTGAAGATTACGATCATACCATTCAATATCATTGTGGAAGAGCGAACGTGTAGCTGACGCGTTGAGTAGAAGATCATATATGTTTACAAGTGCGAATATACGAACCTACGTGAAGATAACGAATATATGATTAGAACCGACTTTAGTCGATAATGTTAAAGCTGCTAAAGCTATAGACCCGGAGCTGATGAATACGAAGAAGAAGGTTCAAGAGGGCGTTATTTTAAAAGCAAGAGTTGCTGAAGAAAGAAAATATCAACCCTCGATTTAATTGGCCCATTTGAAATCCTCGATCAAGTAGGAACTGTGGCCTATAGACTCGTTTTACCGCCAAGTATATTACGTGTTCATAATATTTCTAACGTATCGATGTTACGTAAATATGTGGATGACCCGAACCACATTATTAAATTAGAACTAGACGATATAGCAGAAGATTTAACGTATGAGGAGATACGTGTTAAAATCTTGGATAAAAATGATCATATTCAACACTCAAAGGTTATACCTCAATAGTTAGAATTTGAAATAAAGTAAGGGTATCCTCACCTCTTCGGCATACCAGGTACGTACGTAAATTTTGAGGGAGAAATTTCATAAGGAGGGGAGATTGTAAAACCCCAAATTTTATGAATAAAGATTTAATTTTCTCAAAATATTTTTTTGAATATTATGGTGTGGATTTGAGATAATGTTATAGTTGTGGATAGTATTTATAAATTTAGCAAAGTATGTAAGTTGTTATATAATATTCGATTGGTCGGGGAATATTCCTTTTGTTGGAGAATATCCGTACGATGGTACAATCATTGATGGACCCCACAACGAAATTATTGTTGGATTGAGAAAACGACAAAAATATTTTTATGAAAATAACGGCGGAAGTTTTACCGTTAAAACTGTTGAACTACTCGGTGGTAAAAGTACAGTAATACGCGTGGTTGCATAGTAGCACACGGTATTGATTATTGATGCTTACGTGAGAAGTCACTCAGTTTTGTTCAATTATTGCTACAGTAATTGCTGCAAAGTATCTCACGTTATTTGATTCAATTATTGTCGATATTTTATATATTATTAAATTAATAATTGAGACAACGAATTTATTAATATTATTATTTGCAATATTAACGATGTCTAGAAGTTTTGCCATGAGAGATTTAGTCACCTAATTACGCGCCAATAGAGAGAAATCCTTATTGGAAAGCCCCCTCTTTCCTGGGAACGACCTGGTCGATTAATATTGTGAATTATAATAATGATGATAAATGTTGTTAAATATATTGAGGTGTCTTTTTCTGAAGTCACGGAAGTTTATATATATATATATATAAATTTTGTTTTATTAGTATTATTAATGTAATAAAATAGAAAAGCTTTTTATATAAAATGTAATACTTTTATAAAGTTATTTGTTTTATTAGATAATAATCGAGTAATATAATATATTTTATTACGATAGTGTTTTGCATAGTAAAATCTTTTATATAAAAATGTAATATTTTTATAAAGTTATTTGTTTTATTAGACAATAATTAGAATATAATATATTTTATTACGCATAGTGTTTGCATAAGTACCTACATAGTGTTTTCAGATAGTAAAATCTTTTTATATAAAAAATGTAATACTTTTATAAAGTTATTTGTTTTATTAGACAATAATTAGAATATATTCTATTCTATTACGATAGTGTTTGCATAGTGCTGCATAGTATTTTCAGATAGTAAAATCTTTTTATATAAAATAGAATACTTTTATAAAGTTATTTGTTTTACTAGATAATAATTAGAATACATTATATTTTATTACGCATAGTGTTTTCAGATTGCTGCGCAGATAGTGTTTGCAGATAGTAAAATCTTTTTATATAAAATAGAATACTTTTATAAAGTTAATTATTTTATTAGATTTTTAAATAAAATATATATATATATATTATTGCATAGTTTCCTTTCTATTTCCTATAAATAAGATGCTTAGTTAGAATTGAAAATCACACCAGAAGTTCAGAGAATTCTCCTTCTATAATCTTGAGCATATTTCTTTAGAGTTTTAAGAAGCTTTGAGCGTAGTGAAAGTTTTCTTCAAATATATCCCCGCTTTACCCGTCGGAGTACTCTTCTTTATAAGGTAAGGGTATTATTTCTTTCGTATTCATGAAGAGAACTTCTGTTATTCCATTCCTTATTATTCTTTGAATAACTTTGATATGTCATGGCAATCACGCATACATGGTGAAATTCTTCGTTATTTCATTCTTTATCATTCTATTGGAATATCACGTCTTTGCGTTACACACATGACTGGTTCCATTATTTATTATTCTCATTGAATAACACCGTCTATGCGTTCTATCGCATGCATGGTGATTTTGTTGTTATTCTATTCTTTATTATTCTCATTTTGAATATCCTCGGTGCGTAATTTCACCGACTGGTTCCGATTCTTTATTATTCGCCGGAATATCCTCATCGTCTGTAATGCTTACGCATTTGATTTGGTTCCATTATTTATTATTCTGTTGGGAATAACCTGTCTGTGCGATCTATCGCATGCATGGTGAATCCTTCTGTTATTCCATTCTTTATTATTCTGTTGGAATAACCTATCTGTGTGGATTACCACATGCATGGTGAATGATCCTTTGTATTCATTTCTTATTAAATTATGGAAATGATCTACATTTACGTGGATTACCGCATGCGAAGTAAAAATCCGTTCTAGATTTCATATATTCTATTATACACAGTTGGTTAAAGATTTGACTTCTATATTCCTTGAAATTAGTGGAATATCCTGGATATTTGCGTTTTATTCAGTATCTTTTTATGGAAATATTCTTCTGAGCATTCTTGAATTTTCCTCCACAAAGCAGTATCATGTTGACAATTTGGACATTATTGAGTTCAGGAGAAATTAACTTATAAATCATTAAAATTTATTCTTGAACTTGTTTTATTGAATTATTATGTCATTGTCATGATGAGTTATGTTGGTTATTATGTGAAAACATGAAAGTTTCTTAAAAATCACAAAGGGTTGAAAATCAGATTTTTGGTGAAAATGGAATATGAAATTCAATTGACCATATCTCCTATTATATTTTGAATTTTTGAGTGTGGTCAAGTTCTAGAGTTAGATCTATGAGTTTTCTAACTTATCCAAGTGGAATCACTGGAAAATGTGTTGTAGATTTTCGTGTGGACTGATTTTAGCAAAGGAGTCAAAAATTGCAAAGTACCAAAAAGGATACTATCCAGAAATTTAAAAGGGCATTTTTGGCCACTTAATTTGTGAGAAAAATTCTGGCCTTTTGGGACATGGAAATATATGGTATAAAGTACCTCCTGTCAAAAAATAAGCTCATTCCGACTTAAAATGAGCAAGTTATGACTATTTCAATATTTAGGTTTTTCTGATGAAAAATGCTATAATCGGAGTTCTATAACTCCGATGACCATAAAATTTAAACTGGAAGCTCACGTTAACATGTGTATGATCCTGCCAAGATTTGGGAATTTCTGGAGTTAAACTTGAGGTAGCTAATTTCTTAAGGAATTAATTAGAATTTGATTTTTGAAAAATACTTAAGGGAGTTGAAAAACTATAAAAAAAAATACTTGTTGTGTATGAAATATATGTATATATGTTTGGACAAAGTATAGAAAAATAATAAGTTGATTTGGTAATTTTTTATGAAAATGGTTTATTTTCAAACATATGAGTTAGATATGTTATGTGAAGTTGGAGAATTGGTAAATAGGATTTTAGAGCTTGAAAATCTTATATAAGGTATATGCAGATTTTTGATGAGTGATTTGATCATTGGTGATGAAATCTTATGAGTATGGCATTTTTGAATGATTAAATGCATTATTTGGTAAAGTATAAATAATTGAAATAAATTGTTTATAAGTTTAAGAAGTGATTAAAATATTGTTATAATATTAATAATATTAGATTATGAGTTTATTAAGTGATTGCTAATATTTGGATAAATTTAAAGTCTTTAATATTTATCCTTGTTTTAGTTTGATTAATGCTTATATCATTGTCATCATTATCAGGTTTATATATATTGTGATAAAAGTCATCTTTGGCTTACGTGCATAGATGGACTTGGTGTGATTATGACCATGGATTATTCGGTATAGTCATGACCGTAATGTGACGGATGATGTGGTAAAAATCCTCAGTGGCCTGTAGTGCATTGATGGACAGTTTTTGGTATGATTATGACCAGAGATTAGTCGGTATAGTCATGACCACTGATGATTTAATGAATATCCTTGGCCGTAGAAAAGTGTAATGATTCGATGATGTGGTGTATTTATTGTCGAGTCTCGCGATTAAGTTGATAAAAAACTTTTTAAATCATAGAAGATAGTAGATTTTATTCTCTACTTGACTCTTTTAATGGATTGCTTATTCCGCTGCAGTTAAACTTGATGTCTATTGTATTTTATCAGTTTAACATTGTTGAAGACTAATGATAATTTATTCTACATTATCTTAGTCATAATATTTCTTACTGGGCTAGTTGAGCTCACCATTTCTTACACTGTTCTCTTCAGGAAATGAGAATATAAATTTGGGGACTAGTCGGAGAGCGAGAGGTGATGTATTCAAATGATAGCATTAGTAGTCCTCACTATTCTGTTAAATAGTGTGATAATAAATGTAATGAGGACTTCATTGAGTTTGTATATTGTCTAGATGACAATATACGTATTAAAATTCTTAGATTATGTTTTGTCGTATTTTACACGACTGTTGTATAATTAGTTTGTATTTGTATTCAGTACCTTGTATCTGACAACCCAAGATGGGTGATATATACCTATTTTGGGGGCGTCACAACACTTGCATACGTACATGCCCGACGCCCTTCGATTGCCCCCGAAAACACAATAGTCCTAAAGATGACCATTTTGACCCATGTTCCTAACCTCAAATTTAAAACCTTAAAGAACAAAAGTTGTAGCTCTATTCGTTCTCGTTCCGGATCATCTTGGATCAACTCAATTGGAGTCCGTATGAAAAGGTTATGGCCATTTTAACTAGGTCAAAACAGTCACACCTGGCACACTACGGGCGCGGCCGCGCCCATTTCCTTTACAACTCCCGCACGCCCACGCCATCTAGCAAGTTGTGGGCAATGCGCAAGGCTCTTGGCTAGGCGTATGCCGCTTAGTTAAACCTTGCATTACAGTGGTTAGCGATTTTTGACCCTTTTCTCCTACTAATCTTCATAACTTGAGTTATACACATCCAAATTAGTCTGTTTTCAATTCTATGGATTCGTAATTCATCGAACTACAACATACTAGAATTCTAACAATTTATAAAAACATTAACCAACCTAAAATTTGACCCCAAACACATGTTCATACTCCATTTCCATGTTTTAACATCTCTAGCGAAATCGAACACCACAGATTCGATTACTAACCAAATTAATCCATTTAACCTTCATTGTTTTCATAATTTAATATACTAATAATATCTATAATCAATTTTAGATTAAATCATGATTTCATCATCAATTTTGATTCCAAAACAAGCCCTAACGTACATATATCTATAAAACTCAATTTCTTCTTGTTTAATCATACTTTCATAAATTTGATCACCCTAAAACCACTTTTAGATTATATGAAACGAATTAAACATAACCATTAAAATGTATAACCACTTCCTTAAAAAAACCATGCATCCAAAACCATCTACAGATAACTAATTCTAGAAAATAAGAACTAGAACTAGATTATTACCTTGATTCCTCTTAAAACATAAAGAGTGGATGATTAGAAAGCTTTCATTGAATCATGTTCTTCCTTCACAACTCTCAGAGTTCCCTCTCCAATTCATAGAGAACTCATATTGTTCTGCCTTACCTTATGAATACTCAGCCAAAAATAAGCGTATGTTTCATTTCTGCATTTGATTTCCCAAATGTTACTAGAAATCTATAGTATCGGCAGTTAGGAATAATAAGGGTCTCAAGGCCATGTTTGGCTAGAACCCAATTATTCTCTCCTAACTTATTTTTATAATTCTCTTTAACATATGATTCATTCATGTCACAACCATTAACAAATTCTAATATTTTAAATTAAATTAAACCTTATTATTATAATTATAATTTCTATCATTATAATTATAGTTTCTATTTATCCAACCATAATTATAATTTTATTCAACAAATCAACCCTTTAATTTAATTATTAGATTAAATTGAATATTTCCATCAAATATTTATTTTTCTCAATAAATATTCCAATTAAAATATTAATTTTATTTAATAAATATTTTAACTATTTACAAAATTTACAATCATATTACATTAACATACCACATTTATATATATACTCTCTCATTTTATTAAAACAAATATATTCACATTAATTCTTTATTTTAATTAAGTGAATTACTCATATTATTTATGAAATTTAATTCATAAAAATTCCATCGCCAATCAAGGCATACCAATTAAATTATATTATTCCACAATATAATTTCCATGTTAATTAACTAATATTATCAGCTTAATTTTTTTGCCACCACTTTCCTATTTCATAACTAATTTGCTTCACTTTCTTCAATAGTTTAATCAACTATTAAATCTCATAAAAATTTAATTTTTTCACGCCAAAACACATAATTCAAAATATATACATCTCATAATAAGAATTTTAATTATTAAATTCCTATTTTAATAACTTATAAAAATTCGGGTTGTCACATCCTTCCCTCCTTATAAGGATTTCGTCCTCGGAATCATCGAAACCCTACCTTACTCAGGTTTTTACCAAATCTCTTCGTTGAATAACATCAACACATTACCTTAATATAGGTTTTATATTTCCTACTCCCACCATTCTTGATAATAAATTCTTGTAAGTTTTATTTCATAACTTTTCCTTGAACTCAATTATATTTTGAGTATTATATATTCTTTAACCCATTCATTTCCTTTTCTAAGGATAGTTATCATATACACAACTCATAAACACTCGGGATATTACATTCACTCCTTCTTCTATAAATTTTGTCCTCAAAATTTTATTTATTAATCTTTATTCATTCAATCTATCAAAATAGATTTTACGTTAATACTTTATTCATTCATTGGGTTCTATAACCACTTCTTTTCACAAAGATCTTTTTACAATTACTAAACTTTTCTATTAAAAGTTTTACATTATTCATCGATAACTCATCTCCTTCTCATTTTAAAATTTCTTTTCTAACTTATTCAATATATTCATCATTCAGTGTCGCATTCTACTACTTACTTCTTTCTAAGGAATGTCATCCTTACCACATTTGCCTTTTAGAATAGGAAGAATCTTCCACAATTTCTCAATAATTGGGAAGCAGTATAAATAACTGAAGAATTTAAAAGATTCCAAATCATGCTAAGGGGTCATAAGACCTTGAACTACGTCCACGATTATAAGAACTCTTTCAACTTAAACCTTAACAGTTATTAGACTATAGGGACTCCCGTACTTAGGGTGTTAAGCCCTTCGTATGATGTATTGTGCACTCTATCCACAGTTATAAGTACTCTTTCAACTTAAACCTTAACAGTCATTAGACTGTAGGGACTCTCATACTTAGGGTGATCAGCCCTTCGTACCATGTATTGTGCACAAACATCTTAACTCTTCCGTGTAATCCCCTATAAAAGCGTTGTTCATCTCAGCTTTTCAACATCTAAATCCGCACCAAAACAATTTGGTTTGGCATAACTTCTCAAGAAACGCTTGAATTTCATGAACATCTTTCAATATTCGTCTAGCTGAATCAAATAGCATAGACTTCTACAATAATTTGGACATCAATCGAAATATACATATACATAAATATATATTCTCATATCTTAAAGAAATCTCAAAAATCTTTTTATGGCGTCATGATTATGACATTGTCATACTACATCTCACCATAGTGGGCTGACGATCAAACGATCACATCCAACACCAAGTTCCATTACATTGATGACTTCGTCGTTTATCATATCACCCAATACATATAGTTAAAATATATTTTGAAAATTAAAAAATATTTTTTTATCTAGTCAAACAAACAAAGATAGATACGCCGAATAATAAGACTCGCTTTTAAAAAATTCTTTTGTTCACTAGTGTGATCCAACATTTTTCAAAAATTAAAAGTACAACCATCGGCATGAAGTCAATAAATCTTGAAAGTCTAGCATAGCTAGTAGATTTAAAATATCTAGGTATCCATCAACTTCAATCTTTACTCCATTACTTCATTACTTAACCATTCTATCAATCTTCAACTTCTTCAATGCTCTCTATACTATAACTTTTTTCTACCCAATATAGTTCATCAAACTTACCACACTTTAGAAATTCGGGAACTTGCCACAATAATATGAGTTTAAGAACTTATCCTAGTGTAATTATAAAGGCCCATTCACGAGGGGTTTAAAACATACCATATTATTATGAGTCATGAACTTACCATATGCGTTAGTTTTAAGAACCGCGCCTAATCCTAATAATATCTGATTAATCTTAATAATTTCTAACTATCAAACATACACATAAGAAAAGAATCACCTTTTCGCCACATATACATTGATAGCGCAACACCAACATTCCAATGATTATCAATGTGATAAACTGAGTGCAAGCACAAAACCCTCACCCATAAAAAGATTTGTACAACTTAGCCATCACATGTGACCTCAATTGAAATCCCACCTAACTCTATCTTACTCTTAACTTGCTCTTTGCTCGATACGAATTCCTCGTATCACATTATCTATAACTCCTCGTGAGTTTATCTCGTACTATATCATAGTACATTATCTTCATAGCATCAAGCTATAATTATTTAAACATTGCAGACCATCTTTCTTTTATAACTTAAACAGATCACGTCGTGATCTTATTCTACAATCATTTCCCTTAAAAATCTTTTCTTAACTCGTGATCATTTTGTTTTACGATCCCCTTTCTTTCCTTTTTCATCATTTACGACATTATTCGTTATCTTGGCTATTGGAGTTAGGCAACTCCCATTTCTTATCTTTATATCTCTTCAAGATTCTTCTTTGAATTTTCTTGTTTATATAACACTTCTTCCTTTAAGAATTTCCAACTTCATTTACATTGCTCAACATTTCATTCGAGTTCCACATTTTCATCATACGTATCCATTTTCTACGCTTGATACACATCGAGTCTCTAATAGTTTCAATATGGTACGCTGAGTGGTTTCCCACAAACAACCAACAAACTAGGTTCCGAGTTGGTAGTTTGTATATACCCCCGCTCTATGAAGGAATTGTTTAGCCCAGATACCATACATTAACTATTAAGGAGTACAATTGTACCATACTTAAATATAACTTTTTATTCTTAACTTCTTTATCATTCTCTTCTTATAGACATTGTCTATTTATTATCACCTTACATCCTTATTATTGGAGTTGGGTAACCCCACATTCATACTCCTTATAACTCAGCGAGATTCTTCTTTGAATCCTCTCACGCATGTTTTAATCCATTCTTTATAAATTTCTTAAATTACTTCTTATTGTTCAAACTCTATTTGAGCTTATTCTTTCATTATCTTTACCTTCCTTCTCTAAGGTTATAGCCTACGGTACTCCTACCTAAGGTTTATAACCTACAACTTTAATATCATGTGACGCCCCCAAAATTGGTCCACACGACCCATTTTGAGTCGCCAGATATCACACTATAAAAATTAAATACAAACTTCATTTATACAACTGTTGAACTGTCGTATAGAATACGACCACAGTTAACTGTGAGTTTTAATACAAATGTATGTAACTCTCATGGTGGCTCGACCACATCCTTACAATGATACTTTACATAAAAGTATAGTCAAAAACTATTTTAAAAATTAAAATCTTTGGGAAGTGCTCAAGGAAACCTTCGTACATGGGAGGTCATGCGTCTAGGTTATGGTAGATATCATATGTCCACAGAATTATCCTTGGTTGACCCAATAGACCCCAAAGAAAAATGAGAAGATTACTATCATCTTCTTTCCAATGGTGAGTCTTCTCTTGACATATAACTATCTCCATTGTCTCCAAGTGAAAATTATATTTCAAATAAACTCCAAGATCATATAGGTAGTGCTCGTAGATATACTCAGCAAGTGGATGTGCACAACCCTATCTTATGATAACCCGAGGTTGTATGTCATTAGACATCTTGTATGATAGTGACAAAACACGCTTCCAAAGTTGGGTTCACCTCACCCTATTCGGTTCACCAAAATTAAATATCAAATGACGTATACAATACGACACACTTATCTAAAGTCATCAATAAAATTATTTTCATACTATTTAAGGAAAACCTCAAAAGCTATAGACCACCGTACTATTCCCCTGTTATCATCGCTTGACCCAGCTACACTCTTATTACCTGAAAGGAATTGTGAAGAAAAAAGGGTGAGCACAACTAGCCCAGTAAAGAATATCATGACTAAAGATAATTTACATCATCAATATCCTTCATCAAAAATAAATCAGAGATTTAGAACATATGGTAGATGATAAAACTTTTCAACCATAGTTGCAGCAGAACGAGCAATCCATTAGAAGAGTCAAATAGACCATCAGATCTATTATCTTCTCTATGTTAAAAGTCCACCGATAATGTTTTATCCCTGTAACATCAATCAACAATTCATGTCCACAATCATATGAATAACTCATAATCATAATTGTGATTCTGAATTCCTCTTCGCACCCAGGACGAAGATAATTTTCATCACTTATCTTAACCTGAAATATCAAAAATCATGTTTATACCAAATCACAATTTTTGCTCATAATCATACTAATAAATTCATCTTTGCACTATGACCAAAGATATTCATTAACAATTCATCATTGCACTACAGGCCAAAGACATACAACTGTATATTAGAAGAGTCAAGTAGAGCATGATATCTACTATCTTTTACGAATTAAAAGTTTATTATCAATATTTTATCGCTGAGACTCATTTTAATAAACAATCCACATCATTGAATCCCCGCACTACTACTGGCCAAGGATATTCGTTAATATCACATCCATGAATTAATATTTCATTGCTGAGACTCAGCTCAATAATTAATTCATATCATCGAATCATCCATGCACTACAGGCCAAAGATATTCGTTAATATCACGACCACGAATTATCTATGCACTACGGCCAAAGATAATCGTGTTTTTATCAACGGTCCTGATCATGCCATAAAACAATTCATCTTTGCACCCTTGGACGAAGAGAATCCATAGCCATAATCATACCAAAAATCGTCCATCAATGCACTACGGGCCAATGAGGACTTTTACCACATCATTTATAACATTACGGTTATGATTATACCGAATAATCCCTAATCATAATCATACCAAGTCCATCTATGCACTACATGCTACAGATGACTTTCATCATAATATAAACATGAGAATAATGACAATGATATAAAGAATCAATAAAATGAGATAAATGATAAATATTAAACATTTATAATACAATTTATCCAGCGTTCAATAATAACCAAATATTATTAATCACTTAATAATCTCATAATCTAATATCATTAATATTATAACAATATTTTAATCATTTCTTAAACTTATAAATAATTTATTTCAATTATTTACACTTTATCAAATAATGAATTTAATCATTCAAAATGTTATACTCATAAGATTTCATCATCAATGATCAAATCTCTCATCAAAATCAGATATACCCTATATAGGATTCCCAAGCCATAAAATCCTATTTTCCAATTTTATTACTTCACATAACATATTTAATTCATTTACTCATATTTAGTTCATTTTCATAAAAAATACTAAATCAGTCCCAAAAATATTTCTTTTCGGGATTTAGCGTAATATAGTCCCATATTGAACATATATTTTTCTCGTAATTTTAAAATTCATTTACTATTTTTCATATGGCTAAATCTATTTAATATTTAGACATTTATCATAAATTGTACTTTTCTCCAAAATTCGAAATTTACAGGATATACTCCTCGTTATATACATGTACTCCCAAAGAAAATTTCACCAATTTTGGAGTTAACCACAAGGAGTTATAAGGGTTTACTTTTAAAATAGTCTTTTCCTATAAAATTCATAACTCCTAATCTATACATCCAAAAATTGCCATTTTTGGACACAGTCTAGAAAACTCATCAAATTATCATTTTAAAATTTTACCAGAATTTTTGAGGGTCAGAAAAATTATGAAACTGCCCCTGGCTGAAACCCCTTTTGAATGAAAATACTATTCATATGAATACGAAGGATCATTTACCATGAATGCGGTAATCCACATAGACAAGTTATTCCAATAAAATAATAAGCATGGAATAACAGAAGAATTCACCATTCATGCGATAGATCGCACAGACAGGTTATTCCCAACAGAATAATAAAGAATGGAATAACAACGGAATTCACCATGCATGCGATAATCGCATGCGCATAAAAGTTATTCTAATAGAATAATAAAGAATGGAACCTGTGTCATGCGTAAACGCACGCATGTGATATTTCGGCGTAATAATAATAAAGAATGGAACCAGGTCATGCGTAAACGCACAGACAGAATAATAAAGAATAGAATAACAGAAGAATTTCACCATGTATACGATAGTCAGCGTATACAGGTTATTCCAACAAAATAATAAGGAATGTAATAACAATAGTTCTCTTCATGAATACAAAAGAAATAATACCCCTTACGAGTACAACAAATAATATCCCTTACCTTAGAAGAAACTGGATATAGGAGTAGTGAAGTAGAAGAATACTTTTCTTCTTTCTCTCTATAGTTTCTCTCTCTAGAGTTTCAGTGAATTCGTAAGAAATAATGAAGGAATGAGCTCCTATTTATAGGAGAATGGAAAGGATACTATATTGCACTATGCAATAAAATATAATATATTCTATTTATAATCTAATAAAACAAATAACTTTATAAAAGTATTCTATTTTATATAAAAAGATTTTACTATGCAAACACTATGCAGGCACTATGCAAATACTACGCATAATAAAATATAATATATTCTATTTATAATCTAATAAAACAAATAACTTTATAAAAGTATTTTGTTTTATATAAAAAGATTTTACTATGCAAACACTACGCAGTGCACTATACATAATAAAATATATTATATTCTATTTATAATCTAATAAAACAAATAACTTTATAAAAGTATTCTATTTTATATAAAAAGTTTTCTGTTTTATTACATTTATAATAATAATAAAACAAACTTATCACCATTATTATAATTCACAATATTAATCGACCAGGTTGTTCCCAGGAAAGACGGGCTTTCCAATAAGGATTTCTCCCTATTGGCGCACAATTAGGTGATCAAACCTCTCCTTGACAGAACTTCTAGACATCGTTAATATTGCAAATAATAATATTAATAGCTTCGTCATCTCAATTATTGATTTAATAATATATATAATATCGTCAATAATTGAATCAAATAACGTGAGATACTATACAGCAATTATTGTAGCAATAATTGAACAAAATTGAGTGACTTCTCACGTAAGCATCAATAATCAATACAGTGTGCTACTATGCAACCACGCGTATTACTGTACATTTACTACCGAGTAGTTCAACAGTTTTAACGGTAAAACTTCTGTCGTTATTTTCATAAAAATATTTTTGTCATTTTCTCAATCTGACAATAATTCCGTTGTGGGGTCCACCAATGATTGTGTCGTTGTACGAATATTCCCTGATAAAAAGAATATCCCCCGACTAATCGAATATTCCCCGACACAACGAATATTTTATATCAACTTGTTTACTTTGCAAAATTTTCACATATCACCCTTAACTTTAAACATTTATCAATTTAACTATTTACCAAAATAGAAAAATTGAATACTTTTATTTCATAAAATTCGGGGTCTCATATACCAACTATAACGACCCCAAAATTTAAATAACTCAATTATCGACTTCAGTCATTAATAACACGTCTAACTTCTGATTTTACATCGTTATTCGATGTTAAACTTAATAATATGCGGAATAATTTGAACTTTTCTATCTTCTTACTTTAATTCTCTGAATCAAAACCTTTATCATTTACACATCTCTGAATCAATTTTATTTTGTGATTCACTTCATCAAAATTATTATATAGAATCTTAAATTTTAATTCGATAACCTTTACATATCAAATAACTTAAACTTGACAGTTTATCATTACATAATCATTATAACTTATCAAGTACATTTCTCAAAACCTTTATCTTTATATACCTTTAAATCATACTTAGCTTATTACTCACCTTATCAGAGATAATAAATAAAACTTACATCCAGGATCAATACCCTTTTATACAACAAACAAAACTTAAACTTTAGAACTCAACATCTATTAAACATCATACATTATTCGGAACCCTAAACATGGTTCAAATAATAATAATTCAGCCAAAGTGTATAAATCTTCGAGTATCACATCGGATTCATATCTATCAAGTAGCGCATAACTTTACCTTGAATCTTTAACCTGCAAAAGTGGTTATTTACAAGGTTGAGCTTGACAGCCCAGCAAAATCTAACAGTTTTCATGTATCACGTAGCACATAATAACATACTCGACATATATTTCATAAACATCGGACTAACATAACATACATGTTGCAGTTCATATAACAAGTATAAAGATTGAGTTCCTTACTCAATCAACATGCTTTAGTCAATCAACGTAGTCATAAATTGACTTTAACATTTCATACATAACACATCATGCTCTTTGCAATAAAGATTTAAAACAGTTAATCATCAAGTTCACATAGCAAATAGGAACTTAAAGACTTGCCTTGATCGTTGTTTACCAATAACAGTTTAACATCTTACAGATATCTGCACTTCACGTGCCCTACACAATTATATAATCATTCACATTAACTATTAGTCATATAACAACGCATAGTAGTTGTAATTTAAACTTTACTCTACGTCCCATAACCCTTCTTATTAATCAATACACAATGTTCAATTTGATTGTGTTAACTTTCGACTTATATCTCACTATATTTCATACTCGAAGTTCATTCAAGTGCTTAAGTCTTGCTAGGAATCATTATTGGTTTTATATTAAACCCATTTCATATCTTATAATATTCATTTCATTAGACTTAAAACACTTTTTACGTTCATTAACGCTTATCACGGCGTTTCGACGTTTATTCATCACACGCCTGATTTGTCTCTCTTGTGTATGCTTACTATGCTTATACAACTTATCTAAAACATTATTTATTAATGTTAAACATCATTATATTTACTAATATTCATATTTTATAACTTAGAAAAACATCTTTTATCGTCAGAAACACTACACTTGCATACGTGCAATCCTGACGCCCTCCGATTACCCCCAAAAACACAACAGTCCTAAAGATGATCATTTTGACACCTGTTCCCGACCTCAAATTGAAAAACTTAAAGAACAAAAGTTGTAGGTATATTCGTTCTCGTTCCGGATCATCTTGAATCAACTCAATCGAAGTCCTTATGAAAACATTATGGCTGTTTTACCAAACTAGGTCAAAATAGTCACACCTGGCACACTATGGGCACGGTCGCTCCCATTTCCTTTACAACTCCCATGCGCCCGCGCCATCTAGCAGCGCGCCCATAATCCTGGGCGGCGCACCCGCGCTAACCTTCGCCCAGTGTTTTGCGATTTTTGACCCTTTTCTCCTACTAATCTTCATAACTTGAGTTATACACATCCAAATTTGTCCATTTTCGATTCTATGGATTCGTAATTCATAGAACTACAACATACTAGAATTCTAACAATTTATAAAAACATTAACCAACCTAAAATTTTACCCAAAACACATGTTCATACTCTATTTCCATGTTTTAACATCTCTAGTGAAATCGATCACCACAGATTTGATTCCTAACCAAATCAATCCATTTAACCTTCGTTGTTTTTGTAATTCAATATATTAACAATATCTATAATCAATTTTAGATTAAATCATGATTTCATCATCAATTTTGATTCCAAAACAAGCCCTAACGTACATATATCTATAAAACTCAATTTCTTCTTGTTTAATCATACTTTCATAACTTTGATCACCCTAAAACCACTTTTAGATTATATGAAACGAATTAAACATAACCATTAACATGTATAACCACTTCCTTAAAAAAAACCATGCATCCAAAACCATCTACAGATAACTAATTCTAGAAAATAAGATCTAGAACTAGATTATTACCTTGATTCCTCTTAAAACATAGAGAGTGGATGATTTGAAAGCTTTCATTGAATCATCTTCTTCCTTCACAACTCTCAGAGTTCCCTCTCCAATTTATAGAGAACACATACTGTTCTGCCTTACCTTATGAATACTCAGCCAAAAATAAGCGTATGTTTTATTTCTGCATTTGGTTTCCCAATACGTTACTAGAAATCTATAGTATTGGCAGTTAAGAATAATAAGGGTCTCAAGGCCATGTTTGGCTAGAACCCAATTATTCTCTCCTAACTTATTTTTATAATTCCCTTTAACATATGATTCGTTCATGTCACAACCATTAACAAATTCTAATATTTTAAATTAAATTAAACCTTATTATTATAATTATAATTTCTATCAGTATAATTATAGTTTCTATTTATCCAACCATAATTATAATTTTATTCAACAAATCAACCCTTTAATTTAATTATTAGATTAAATTGGAATATTTTCATCAAATATTTATTTTTCTCAATAAATATTCCAATTAAATTATTTATTTATTTAATAAATATTTTAACTATTTACAAAATTCACAATCATATTACATTAACATACCACATTTATATATATATATATATATATATATATATATATATATTCTCTCATTTTATTAAAACAAATATATTCACATTAATTCTTTATTTTAATTAAGTGAATTACTCATATTATTTATAAAATTTAATTCATAATAATTCCATCGCCAAACAATGCATACCAATTAAAATATATTATTCCACAATATAATTTCCATCTTAATTAACTAATATTATTAGCTTAATTTCTTTTGCCGCCATTTTCCTATTTCATAACTAATTTGCTTCAATAGTTTAATCAATTATTAAATCTCATAAAAATTTAATTTCTTCACACTAAAACACATAATTCAAAAAATATATACATCTCATAATAAGAATTTTAATTATTAAATTCTTATTTTAATAATTTATAAAAATTCGGGTTGTCACATTTATCGATCGTTATTATCATTGAGCACTCAAATGCTCATTCTTGCTTTAAATTTAAATGTTTTCGATTTAAGTGTGATCAACCCAAGGTTCGTGCAAGAACAAAGGAAAAGGAAAGCAAATGTAATAAGTTTAATAGTATTTCTTTCGTTGCCAAAAGTAATATATTTTGCAACGAAATTTGGCTTTCATACTGAGACATCGATCCTTTAGTAACAAAATGTATTATTATCTTGAATAATTAAAATTTTGTTGTTAAAACCCCATTTCGTTGCAAAAAAGCCTCGCTAATTGGAAACGAAATGAACTTTTTTTTTTGCAACGACCATATATTTTCTTCAGACTTGACAACATTTTGCAACGACATTTTTCGTTTGCATAAATTATGAAAATTGTTGCCTAAGCTTGCTTTTCGTCATGAATGTAAACTTTTTTAGCAACGATTTTGTTCTTGATTATATTATTTGGAAACGACATTATCTTTGAATCAACAACAAAAATGTTTGTGTTTGGTTATTTTCAATAGCAACGAAAGTTGTCGATTAGCAACGACTTTATATGTTGTTGTTTCTTTTATATGTACAACGAAAGTTGATATGATTTGCAACGATAAAAAATGTTACCTTTTATTTTAGTATTAGCTACAATATCCATTCTGTTGTTATTAGGTTAATTTTTTGTTACCAAATATTATATTTTTAATGTCATTAGCAACGAAAATTTGTTACTAAATGTATAAAAAATTGTTACTATATTAAAACATGTTCAATATTTTGGTAACGAATTATATTGTTACCAAATCAAAATTTGACATTTTTTTTGTGTACCTGGCTAGCTCAATGTCCCCATAGCAAATAATAGAAAAAATACAAAAAACTAAAATATTATTAACTTAATAAAATCATCCACTACATAATCATTCATTATCTTTACAATTAACCATCTAAAGCTACCACAGTTCTTCAATCAAAGTATATATCTATATATATAGAGAGTACACTTCAAAATTTCGTCCTTTGTCTTCCGTAAACGTAGTACGAAAATTTGATACCCAGTATTGTAAGGCATGTCATAGAAGCAGTCTTCCTGCACATATTTAAAAATAATAGCAAGTCAGAAAAATGAAGCAAATAGGTCACCAGAGGCACTTAGTACCAAAATCAATACACAAAGACAATAGAGTTGCTACGTGGTACTAATGTACAACCGTATTTGCTAATAAGCGTAAAAAGACAAATAAGCAATCACAATATCATTTACTACAAATCCAAATAGAAAAAGAACCTTCAGTTCGACTATATGATTGCTCTATTACAAGAAAAAATTAGAATCTTAATAAGCCATTTCATTAATTAATTTCAATAAGCATAGTGGTAAACATATTTTCTATTACAAGACTTGTAGATTATTATTATATGTTAACCTCAAATTAGAATTTAGTCACATTCAACAACCACAAGCATCACACAATCTTAAATACCATCACACAATCTTAAATAACAATGTTTAGATTTCTATATAGAAAGGACAACAATTATGAAAAGTTGAGGCTATTAATCAATGTGGAAAAACTTTTCTAGAGACGACAAATTTACATACAGTATATGCCCCAAAGATGCTAGTTATAATCACAGACATCATATATTTATTTACCAAGAATTCAACATGTTGCAGCAGACATTGGAAAGACACATTTATTGATAACTTGGGAATTTTTAAGTGGTAAGGGCAGAACATACCCAGGTTAGCGAGATAAGTTCATCCCCTTCATAATTGGGTCCTATAAGAAGTCCCTGATGAAGAATAGTCCCTGAGGGTTGGTATGGTCACATCTTAAATGTCGACCATCTCTCATTTTGATCATAAAACCATCAGAACTGCTCTTCACCTCAACTATATTGAAAAACAGATGAAACACATAAATAGATTATATGTTATTTTGCATATACTTCATATGTTAAATCATAGAAAAATTAAAAACCACCAAAATTATAGTATATTGCTTGCAACATCCGGCTGTGATATTTTAAGCAAAATATTAACAAATATATGAGGAACTTTAACTATTGTAAAATGGAAATGAAACATCTGTTTCGATGCCAAAAATTAGTCTGGAAATTTGTTTCTATTAACCAATCTTATAGTATTTTAACAACTAGCTTGCATAAAGAGGAAATCAAAAGAATAAAAATTTCATGTTTTGTTTCCAACTTTTTCCCAAAAAAGTAAATCAACAATAAAACTATGCTCTCAAACTGCTGCAAATATTTTAATTAACCTCGTCATCATTCGTGCTCTCTGCAATTCTCTGAACTACAGGGAGAGAATGCTTGCACTTCTTCTACATGCTTACTATCAAATCTTCTTGCAATTATGATAACATAGTAGATGTTTAACCATAGCAGATTTCCAACTGAAGTTATGAAATTATTCTAACCTACTTTTCATAGCCCTTCACTGCATGACATCCCTTCAGAAGAACTTGGATTATTTCCAACTGAAAGAAAATTCAAATGAAGTTAGGTCTAATGAGAGGCATCATTCATAAAACCACATAAACATTAAAATTGCAAAGCATAACAATGATCAATTTTGTAAATGATCTCCACTGTTGTCAGTCAAAGTTTGAAATTTTGTTGCCATGATGAATTTTAACACATTTCCAGATCAAATACAGTTCTTAAGACATCTTTTATATATTAACACATCTTTTCCACCTATTTCTCAGGGGTTTGACAACATGTTTGCTAGGGGGATGCTCTGATATAGTGATATGAAATATAACTTGTGATATCTTGTTCATTCAAATAGAGTTAGGTATTTTCTGCTCAAATCAACTCCTGAAACCTGATAACCTTTACCTTTTATTTACAAGAGATGGAAGATAGCTCGATTCAAGTTTACTTATCTATGAACCTTTCTAACAAATGATAGAGAAACAATTCATGAAAAAGAAAAATAATAACTACTAGCCAAACTCAAAACATGTCTGCAATCATGTACATTATATATGTTTGTGTTAAAACAATTTTATTTAATTTCCATTTTTTTATACAAGTAATAGAAAAGTTTTAAATTTGTACACATAATTAGTAAGAAAGAAAAAAAAGTATTCAGTACCCAAGCATTGACGGAAAATTTTATGGTTTGCCAATCCAAGCGCAAAGAAGTTAGAGTGGAGGCTGGAGCTGTAGAGTGGAGGCTGGAGCTGTAGATGTATTTTATGATAACCTGAGCTATGCTGTCGTGTTTGATCATTTGGAGTTGATGATGATGGTTGTGCTTATGGTCTCGTTGGCTGAGAAGAACTGCTTGTAGACATTGCCTTAACAAACAAATCAGGATCCTGCATATCATAAAATAAAAAACCACCAAGATGCTTTTGTTTTTTTTCTCTCTGATCTGTGAGATGGGATGAGTTAGTTGTTAGATTCATCTTAATACATATTTAGATGTTTAATATCAAACACATCATTTCATTTTATATTCAGAGCTTTTATTGCATTTAACTCATTCAGATTCTCTTATACATTCATAACTCTATTGCATTAACAAATCGATTAATATCCAAAATGGGATTGGAAGAATATCAGCTTACATCTAAACGTCTGCTCTAAATTATAACCACAACTAGCATAACCTGACTCATATTACATGAATCATAAAACTCATATTGCATGAATTATATATAACATGAGCTGATAGCTGAGGAACCATGTAGAAATTATTAATTTTTGTGGCGCCACATGTTAAAAGCATGCTTTGCAGGGGCATATAACGGACAAACATGTAATCTATGATTATGGCAATATACTGAATCTAAGAATATGAAGGGCAGTAACACATAAAACAATGAAAATATTATGTAAATAAGGCAAAACAATCAACCACTCAAACAGAGGCCATATGCATGACACTTCAGACTCGAGCATATTATGCATGCCTTTCAACTAGAACTACAAGATCAATAAACTAACCTCAGACTGATTTTCCATAGATGCAAGCAAATCTTTAACCGAAGGGTCATTCGGATCAACTCCAGGGAGCTATCAAACCAACAAAGCACCATAAAAATCTTAAGGAGATAATTCTATTATTACAAGTCGTCACTTCTTTAGTTGATCAAACCCACGCACACAAGTTGACAAGAATAAGGAGCAAATAATGGTTGAGTGTTCCATAATACTAATAGGTGAAAATGGCAGCTTAGAAACATACCGAAGCAAGGATAGATAACACAAATGATTGGTCTGCCAAAAAATTACTCATATCTGTCTTGCTTAATTGATCTCTCGCACCTTCCTGCATAGATAATTGGAGAGTTGCAACTAGTAAAGAAATGGAATCAAACAGCTAAAGAGGGAAGAGGGAAGAGGGAGAGGGGAATAGATGATATTTTTGACCTAGGTGTAGTCGTGTAGAAGACTCTAAAAGTGAACTCACACGCACCAATCGAGTTTATATTATCTATAATGACCAAGTATTTACCTAATGGAATCAGGAGTATATTAGTACTTTTATACCCAAACATGATACTAAAACACGACTCAACTCAATACTCTAAATTTAGTTTACTACATTCAAATATTTCTTTAATGTTTTATCTATAATTTCAGCTAGACTGCAAAATATCAATATTATAATAATGGTTTCATCTTGTTTATTTCAGCTTTTAGGATCCCCACCGCTTCAATCCTCCAAATCTTGTTGAAAAAAAAAAAGAGTATTGGATTTATAACTTGAATGTCATTTATACTAAATTATCTATAAAACAAGACTCAACTAAAAAAAACAATTTCGTAAACAGTTTGGTTTACTACATTCAAATTCTAAAAAAAGAATTCCCAACCATAAAAACTTATATAAAGTACCCTATCGTATCGCAGATTTTTGAGAAAAGAAAAAAAGCATCAAATAAAATAAGAAGCTAAGATGGTAGCTTTAAGCGTCCATCAAATCTAATGGACCAACATACACACATCATTAGCCTTCTAGATGGCTCACAGTACTAATTGAAAAGGACATGTTTAGCCTGATGTATTGTATTGTATTGTATTTTTTTGAATTATTATTATGGGTGTTATTATCTTTTTATAAGTATCAGACAACAATTTAAGAGGGAAAAGGTGCATTGATCGACAAATAAATGTCCAATCATTGTGATATACTTGTACAGATGTTAATAACTTACGTCTTTCTCGTGCTTCAGATGAAACAATCTGACTAAGCATTATTTGTCGTCGCTATTATATTTCTCATGTAATACTTGAGTTTTTATTCTCTAATATAAGTCTACAATGTACAAGACCATGTCGATGAAATGAGAAAATCAAAAACAATTAATCAAAACATAGCCTACATTATTGGTTATGGACCTTATGGTGATGCAAAAGTAGGGGGGAAAAGTGTATTACCAGTATGCATACCTTGTTTTCACAGAAGGTTTTGAACGATTGCCATATAATTGCATGCCTGACAAAAAGGGGACATAGTACTGAACCACAGAATCAGTATCATTCAGTAGTAAAGGAACACCAGCACCATAAGCACTCCACTCCTTAAAAGACTCCCATAAATCACCAAGAACAAAATAAGGTTGAAGTTCCACATCACATGTCCTTCATCCCCTCATTGTTGTCTGTTTACAAACAGAATCAATCATAGAAGAGACGAATATTAATTAATTAAAAATCATTAGAGTAAACCGTAATCAAATTCACTTCGTTAATCAGTAGTAAACCTTAGAGAGATACTGAGCAGAAACAGACGGGATAATTGATTCCATAAACCTTTCAAAATTACACAACGGGGATGCAACCGGCTCCAATGGTGCCGGCTGTTTATTCTCCAACTCCTTAGAAGCAACGGAGGATTTCGATTGACTGGCAGTCACATCACTGAGAGGTCTCTGAAGATGATCTAGATTCAAATGACCTCTCCGACCCGAACGAGGTTTGGTCGGGTTGTAAAATCGATCTTCTCCGCGACTCCGCCCAAACTGAAACCCAGCGCCCAACATCTTTCTCTGAAATCAACCTCCTATAAATCCTATAATATAGATAAGTTTTGTCCAATAGTGCCGAAATGATATTTGAAATTATAACAAGTCAAACTCGATAAATTAAAATAGGATTGGAATGGATCGGTGTGAAAAATAGAAAGATTGTGGCGAATGAATCTCTGAAACCGATGAATTAGAGATAGGATTATCCGATTATTGTCGATGAATTCGAAATTTCTTTTCAGACTGATGAATCTCAATAAACCCTAAACAAATCAAAATAAGATGAGCTGTTCGTTGTATCTGTATAGATATTATACATGTATATGATTGTTTGTTTTATATATGTAGATTGAAGAATCAAAGGAGAAATAAATAGAAGCGATGAAGATGAAGGAGATAAGAGGGAAAGGTTCGAACAAAACCAGTCTGGATTAATGGATGGGTGGGCGAAGGAGGAAACTAATTTTAAATTATTTATTTTGTATTTATATTCTAGATTAATCAACGATAAATATTGGAAATTTTGTTTCCATTTTAAAATTAATACATTTCTATACTAATAATTTTTAAAATTTTAATTTTTCAAACATTTATCTACCACTAATTTAGAAATTCGAGGCGTAACAATTTTGTAAGTTAATTAATTTTAAATAATAAATTATGAAAATATTAATTATAAAAAGAAAATAATAAATGTAAGGCATGTCTTAACTAAAGTTTAATAAAATTTAATTTAATTTAATTATATAAATGATGAATCTATTTTATTTTTATTTTTAAAAATATTATTGTTTTTCAAAAATAAATAATTAATAATACTCTCTTATTTAAAATATAAAATAATAAACCCATGTAAGTGATATTATACTACGTAGATTATTGAGTTTTATTTCATATAATTGTATAAAAATTGACAAACTATCTAAATATTTTTTTCATGTTTTATATTTAAGAAATGATTTATAACTTAGTTTGACCAACTTATAAGTTATTGTCAAACACCTTCTAATTCAAGATATAAAGAGAAATTAATATTTGATTATAAAAATATTTACAAGTCAATAAAAAGGAGAATTTGAAAAAGGGAAGTTAAAAAATAACTTACACACCATTGGTGCAATTAAATTGGTCTATGCCGGAACCATTGGCGCGACTTAATCGGTGCAGTTTAGTCGATTTTTGGTGTAATTTTGGGAGCGATTTCGATTCATTGCCCATCCCTTGTCAAAAACTATATATGTAAAATAACGAGTTACAAGAAAAATTCATATAAATTATTTTAGAAATTAATTATATTTTATTTTCAAAATTATAAGTGTGCGAATATGATCATTATAAACTACATCCAATTAACTACAAATTTTAATTTTTGTAAATTAGAAAATATATATATGATGAATATTTTAATTTTAAAAATTATAACTTTTTAAAAAATAAAACCGGCATTGTAACTTTTTTTAAATTTTTTTATAAAGCAAATTTATTAAAAAGAAGAGGAAGATGTAACATCACTTTAACTGACGTTGGAATCACTTTAATTTATTTAGAAAAAAGGTAAAAGGAGAACTAGGAATAGCTAGGGGTATACCATTACTATTCTTCTTTTTATATTTTATTTTTGGACTTAAAAATATGTTTTTGATTTAAGTTACTCTCTCCGTCTAAGAATAAAAGTTCTTATTATTTTATGTAATCTCAAGTTAAATATTTACTTATATTAAATAATATATATATTTTTTTACAATAATTTGTGCGTAATATCGCGTCAGATCTTCCACGTGTGCCACGTAGGCGCCACGTGTGACACATCATCAGTTCAACGCACATGTGGCACCTAGGGGTTCAAAGTCCAAATTTTCGAATAGAAGGGAACACAGTTTGCGTTGACCGGAAGAAAGGGGCTCAATACCCAAAAACCACTAAGTGGTCGTCTTTCCATTTAACCATATATATATATACACACACATACATATTAATCTCAAAAATTATAACTTTAAAAAAATAAAATTGGGCACTTATTTGAGCTCTTTGTAGCTTTTTAACTTATGCTCTCGATAATCACCAATTATTGATATAATAGAACAACTAGATATAAAATCTCTTCATTATAGTTTATTTTAAGTAACTTAAACTTTATTTTTTAATAAATAAGTTTAATAAATGGTGCAAAATACAACTAAATTTATAAATAATTTATTAGATAAATTTTAAATATGACATATTTTAATGACGATATTTATAATAATAATTTGATTAATTTGACAATATGATATATTTTAATGACATAATTTGATTTATAATAATAATAGTACTACTACTACTACTACTACTACTACTACTACTACTACTACTACTACTACTACTAATAATAATAATAATAATAATAATAATAATAATAATAATAATACCATTGGTTATTATGAAATACCGTTGGCTTTTCTATAATGTCTGATGTAAGATGAATGGTTCCACCATTATAGAATTTCTTGGTTTCTAAGACTTCAATTTTCCAATGTTAAGTCATGTCTGAGTTGTAATTTATTTGGAATTTTAATTGTGTTTAACTTAACATATTTATCCAAACGTATGTTATTATTATTATTATTATTATTATTATTATTATTAGTAGTAGTAGTAGTAGTAGTAATAATACTACTACTACTATTATTATTATTATTATTATTATTATTATTATTATTATTATTATTATTATTATTATTATTATTATTATTATTATTATTATTGTTATTATTATTATTATTATTATTATTATTATTATTATTATTATTATTATTATTATTATTGTTATTATTATTATTATTATTATTATTATTATTATTATTATTATTATTATTATTATTATTATTGTTATTACTATTATTATTATTATGACTTCTATTATTATTATTATTATTATTATTATTATTATTATTATTATTATTATTATTATTATTACTGTTATTACTATTATTATTATTAGTACTATTATTATTATTATCTTAATTTAAGTCAACATTTTAATATTCGTTACAAAAAGTTGTATAAAATATGCAACGAAAATAAAAATTATTGCCAATGAATGTTGTCCATATTAGGCAATGAAATATAGCAACAAAAAAACTTTCGTTACCCACGATGAGGAGAAATCAAGTGGTTAGAAATTTTGCAATGAATTTCTAACGAATTTTGTTTCCAAAATTTGCAACTACTTATGAATTTCGTTGCAAAAAGTGAAAGCTTGACACAATCTGCAACGAAGGACAAGTTTCGTTGCTAAACATACACTTTTAGCAATGGCTTATAAAGTCGTTGCCTGAAAATTCGTTACTAAAGCCCCATTTTTAGCAACAAAAAACTTTCGTTGCCTTACGACGACGGAAATCAGTGGTAGAAAATTTTGTAACGAATTTCTAACGAAATTTTTTCCCACCAATGAATTAGCAACGAAATTTTGTAACGACTTAGGAATTTCGTTGCAAAAAGTGAATGCCTAACACAATCTGCAACGAAGAACAAATTTCGTTGCTAAACATATACTTTTAGCAACGACTTATAAAGTCGTTGCCTGAAAAATCGTTGCTAAAGGCCCATTTTTTGTAGTGTATTATTAGTATTATTCTGCTCATAGAAATGGTATCGTGAAGCACCGAGTTCGGGTTTCAAGTACCTGAATTTGAGGGCGTTAAATTATGGTATCAGAGCTTTAGGGTTAGAAACCTTAGGTGAGATAGACCTTAGGCTATAACCTTAGGACAGAGGGAAACGCTGAAAATACAAATAACTCATATAGAGTTTAAAAGGAGATGAATTGAATTAATTCATCGTCAAACAAAATAAAAGATAACTTATATATAAAATTATTATTTGCTGTGTATATATTATGTGCTAATTAAGATAGTTTGTGTGTGGATGTCAGATGAAAAAGAATTAGGATACCCTTGGATCGTAAAGAAGGATCCAATCACCATAACCGAGCTAATATCAAAGTAAATAACTGGATTAGAGGCTCACATTGAAAGCAACCATGATAAGGTGGTTAGTGTGGAAAATGTAGTACCGGATCTAGAAACAGTAGTATAACAGATAGGTAGAGTATAGTTAAAGAATATATAGTCAAGCTCGAGTTCTTAAACTCATATGAGTGTGGTGAGTTCTTAAAATCATAATGTGTGGTAAGTTTGACGAACTTGGTATAGTTAGGTGTGAATAGATTATTGAGGATGATGAGAATATATAGAATACTAAGCAAATGATCCTTAGGGAAGGCGTAGGAAATAAGTAGTATTAGTATTACTTGAATATGTATGATTCTATGATGTGTATATGATAGGTATGACTGTGTAATGTAATATTTTGTATAAGTTGTGGCAGCGAATCTCGACTTTTGAGTCACAAAGGGATATCAAATGTTTAAAGCAGTATGTGCTATGGTATGTCAAGTGCTATGAATATGAATCTATGTTGGATTAATGAAATAAGTTGGTATAAAGGTAGTAATTATTTATCTGAACACTGGTTAATACAGTAAACCAAGTTTTCAAAATCTAATATTTTGAATACATGATTATTTGAGTAGAAAATTTTGCGTTATGGGTATACCCTAAGACATATAAGGTAAGTCGACGAAAGATAAATTATGATTAATGATAAGTGGTATTTTTACCTACTTATTGAATACCAATTCAAGCGAATTGTGCCCATCTCGAGTACATTTTATTGTGTTTTAGCTGCATTTCACGTTATTTTGCATTGCATTTACTTAAAACTCCTTTTGGTGAATAAGTGCAGGAATTGGCTTAATTTTGGTGGTATTAGAGGATATAAGGCTAATGGAGGCATGAAGGCAAGGCATGAACGGGGGATATGCATGGCATAGAGGTGTAATGAAGCATGGAGACCAAGCATGGAGCAAGAGGATCAAGCATGAAAGAACAAATAGCAAAGAAGAAGACGATGAAGCTAAAAAATGTAACCGTAACTCGCAGAGTGCAAGCCGCGCGGCAGAACAGCTTGGGGAGCGTGCGCCCACGCGAGTACCTGGCCAGACAATAAATACCTCATCGCAAGTCATACGCACATGCCCAAGAAGGACAAGTCAGGGACGCCGCCGCGCGAGAGAGGACTACCGGACAGTAGGCGACATTCTAGTAAGTCTCGAGCTCGCCATGAGACATATCTTTGGAGAGGCGTATACAAGCTGCTGGCGTCGATGATCTTGTGATTTAGTTTTAATTTTAATTTTTAATTAAATGATTTTTAATTGGTGTTAAACGATTCTGACTGGTGTCAGACAGGGACTTGATAACTTTTAGCGTATTTTCATCATAGAAACTAGGGTTTACACATTGGGAGAGATTTCTACATAGAACAAAGCCAAAACGTCTACTTCTCCAATTCTTCTTAGGATTCTCTGCTATTGTGGATTTCTATTATTATTTACTGGATTTCTATGAGGATTTAAAACATTGATCATTGGTTTTTATTCAACGATTGGGTTTGATCGTTCTATCTTTCTTATTTCAATTGCTTATTTATTGATCATGTTTAGCGTTGATCCCATAATGGCTTTTGGTTCAGTCATGAACTAAACTCCATTATGGGATTCTAACGGATTTTAATATGTAGTTTGGTTGCACGCTTAAATGCTAGGGTTATTTTACATATCATATGGAATATTGATCATGATTGTTTTACATGTATGAATGCTTGATCACTATTCATCTTAGTATTTGTATGGAATTGACAATGAACATACAGGTATGGATTGTAGTCATGATAACATGCGAATATGGGGAAACAGATATATGGCTTTGCGTATTTTGTGAACCGGATAGACATATATTGTTTCACCGTATGAGCTAGAATAAGGGCTTGAGCTTAAAATCAATAGAATTGCAATTTCACATGTATATATAGTGATTTTGGTTGTATTGGTGATTACATGAGTCTAACATCCTGTAGATCTTTGTGTAAGTAGTAGTTATAGTGCATTGAAAATGGTTATAACTCTATTTGTGCTCTTGGCTATTTTCCTGTGATATGTGAACACTTCTTGCATGATAGTGGCGATTAGATGAAATATTAAATGAAGTTAGGGTCCCATTATTTCCAGACTATATTTATTCCATTTATACTCTTATTTTTAGTTGTTATTCACAATTAGTTTAATTCAACACTTTTAGTTATTAGTATAAGCATATAAATTCGGTGAGTTAATTGATGCATGATAGTTTAAATTTAACAACTTTCTCTGTGAGATCGATATTCTACTTACTCTGTATTACTTGTTGATGCATGTATACTTGCATGAGTTAGAGCTCTTTTATTAGGACTGTAAAAGAGGCAACAATTAATTAGATAATATCGCCAAGACGAAAACAAAACAAAAGGATAGAAGAACCTGTCAACAAAGCTGGAGGACAACCAGGCCCGATGCAAAATTTTGCGAATATTGTCGCTCAAGCTATGCAGAATGGAATACCAGCCGTGAGAAATCAGCCAGATAATCGATTGTCGCTCAAGACTGCCATGATTTAGAGGATCAACTGACCCTATAGAAGCATTTGTGATAGCTAGAGTAACGGAGGGGCAAAAGGTCGCTTTTGCCACCTATACGATAAAAGGGAAGGTGAATTTTTGGAGGGAAGCAAATCAAGCTAGAGCCGGAGAAGGGAGTAGTGGTAGTAGGACTGGAAAAAGGAAAGGAGATAATTTTGGGAATACCAAAATTAGGCCAGGAGGTGGAAAGAAACAGGTTGTGTAGTGTGGGAATTGCAGAAAGAATCACTCAGGAGAGTGTCTTAAGGGTAAGTTTGTGTGTTATGAGTGTGGGCAGAAGGGACATATCTCTCCCAACTGCCCCAATCCTAGGATGAACAATGGGTGTTTCAGGTGTGAAGCAGCAAAGTATAAGGTGAAGGATTGTCCAAAGAGGAGAAAGGAGGCAAGGAGTGCGAATACGGGGAAAATTAGCGGGACATTGGCGACAACGGGGCCAACTTCAACAAACAAACTAACAGAACCAACCGCAAGAGTCTTCAACATGACTGTTCAGGATTCGGTGGCAGCTGAGGATGCAACTCCAGGTATTATTCGTATTACTTATATATATATATTTTTTATTTTTATATACATGATTTTTCTTTATATAGTAAATTATTTTATAAAGAAATTTTGAAGAAGGAATTTGAGTTCTATTAGAAATCAAATTTCTGTTTAAGCACAGAGACAAGCTTTATGCTGAATAGTTAACGACCGGTTCGATTAATTATGATCGAGATCTACTTGCAATGACTGTGTATGTTATGTACCCATGTATGTATAAGTTTTAAAACGGTGATTCTAGGGACGAAATCTTTATAAGGGAGGGTGAATGTAATAACCCGATATTTTTCTATATAATTAAATCAGAAATTTTGCGTATAATTTTTTTTTTTATTATTTTAAAGGTGAGAATGCGTGTAAGGTAATGTGTATGTATTTGTGTGATAAATATAAAAAAATTTTATTACATGAATAATTACAAATAATATTTTTTTAGAATTATTGATCATTATAAATTATATTCTTATAATAATTAATTTTATAGTAAAAAATGTTTTTATTATTTATTTTCCACAAAAATATGATTATTATATTATTTAAATAATATATGAAATGATTATAGAATTATTATAATAACTATTTTATTATATGAATTTATTTTAGATTAATTAAGTTAATTATTTTAACTTAATTAATAATGCTATATATGCCAGATAAATCAGATATAGAATCCAAACCCTAAATTTGGATTTTGATCAAGGAATGAGAATTATAATATAATATTAATTATATTTCAGTGATATAAATATGTATTGTATGTGTGTAGACCGATAATTGGTCAATTATAGTGTGACAGTAGAAAATTTTTGTAGTTTTGTGCTAAACCCTAATTTAAAACTCAAATTAGAGTACATGATTGTTATGTAATAGTGATAATATGATTAACGTCTGGAATTATATATATTAACCTTAATTAGGGAAACCCTAATTTTTGAAAATCCTAATTAATTTTTATAAACCCTAATTTCTAAATTAGGAACCCTAATCGCTTAATGATAAAGCTTAATGCTAATTAGTGGAATTTAAACCCTAATGTTCATGTATAATGTAATTAGATACCCTCTGTTAATTAAGAAACCCTAAATTGTTAGAAGCTATAATTTCTAAAATTAGTAACCCTAATTATCAAATTAGAGCCCTAATTGCTAAATTAGCAATTTTAATTATAATTAGTAAAACCTAAACCTAATTATCATGTTTTATGTAATTAGAAACCTAAACTAATTTAGAAACCCTAATTGTTCATTTTTAGAAACTATTTTTTTTACATTTTTTAAGCCCTAAATGCAAATTCTAGAAAACTAAATTATAGAACCTTATGGGTAAACCCTAAGGGTTCGCCAATTTACATTTTTGCAATTAAAATCACTAGCCTAATGACCAAAATACCCTTTGTCACATTTTTTATAAGTTGCTTGCCAAAATAGGAGTTGGTGAACCACTCCATGTGACTAACAACAACTGCCATCAGTCATTTTTCCAGCAATCTCAGCAACATACATTGCATCTATGTAATATAAATAGATTAAGAGACAGAAAGTGTGCAAAATAAGTTCATTTGTTATCTAGCTCTCATCAAACCTCTTCTCTCTCTACATATCCGAAATATACAAGTGTATCAGTCCCATATACAGCCCCTAGATCACCCAAGATCAGTTAGGAAGATCAAGATCAAGGATTGGACAAGAGAGGTATAAACCCTAACTTACCTTTTGATCTTGTATGCTAAGAAAAACATTTGCGTTTATGTGTTTAGATTTGTGCTAAAGGATATTTTATGATGATCTATCATAGATCTATAACATCTAAATGCCTTAAAATGATGTTTTTCAAAAACTGGTCAAGAACATTCATAGTGGCCTGACAAGCTAATGTCAGAGTCCATAGATTCTTCTCTGTTGTTGATTTTTGTTGTTTTATGTTTTGGATTTGTAGTTTGGTATGAGGACTGTAATTTGGAAGTGGAATCAAAGCTATTCCATGTACAGATTTCAAGATATTCTTGGTCAAAACCCGTTGACCGGGCATGACCAGATGAATTCCGGGAAACCCAAAAATCAAATTTCAGCGTCTGACAAGCTTTTGCAACGTCTTGATCTATCTGTTGTTATGTGATATGATGATGTTATGATATCTAATTTGTAGCCTGTAACATGTACTATAGATATGTGTCATTAGATCCTTCAAATCATCAACATATCGAATGGAGTGGCTGGTCAAACTAGCCTACTCCACTTTGATGTCTGTTTTCTGGAATTTCCAGAAAAGGGGTGAACAAGCCCTCTGACAGGGTTTGACCGGATTGAATCTGGAAACTAAGATGTGCTTGAACTGATCTGTTGATATTTATATGTTCTTTGACATGTGTACTACATGTTTGAGCCATGAGATCGACCAGTTAATGAACAGAACCTATAGTAAATCGAGCCACAATATAGGCACTCGTAACTGCCTGGGTTTCTGGGTTACACAGAAAACCCAGGAACCTTCTGACAATGAGTTTGAAGCTCTGGATCTTGCATCTGATTTGTTGTTTGAATAAGGTGATGGTTATATTTTGTAGTGTTACAACAATACTACAATATTAGAGTCTTAGATTTCCTAGAACCGGATTGAACAGAGAATAAGAGGTGGTCAAACAAGACACATTGATCACTGTCTGTTAGTGTTCTTGAGCCTCAAGAACACCAACCGCAACAGAAACCGTCGCTAAAGCCTTTAGCGACGGATTTAATTATTTTAGTTTTCTAATTTCTGGAAAATGATTAAAAATAGAAATAAATTCTAAAAATCATTTAAAAATGCTAAATAATTTCTGAAAATTACAAAAATAATTTTAAGTTATAAAAATTAACTTTTAATAATTTGGCATATTTTTCATAAATATTAGTATTTATTTAATTATTATTTATATTTAATTATTTAATAAATGCACTAAATAAATTAATTGAAAATGATTTTATTATATTAAAAATCATTTTAAATGATAATAAGGTATTTAATAATATTTTAAGTTATAAAACATTACTTTTAATATTTTAAGATAAATTTCATTAATTATTTAATATTAATGATATTAGATTTAGTTAATATTTATATTAAATAAATTAGTTTAAAAATAATTTTAATATTATAAAAATCATTTTAAATGAAAATAAAATGTTTAAGGATATTTTAAGTTATAAAATATAAATTTTAATATTTAAAGGATAATTTTATTAATAATTTAATATTAATGATATTATGTTTATTTAATAATTATATTAAATAAATTAGTTTAAAAATGATTTTAATATTATAAAAATCATTTAAAAAGGATATAAATGAATTAAAAATATTTGAAGTTATAATTAATGACTTTTAATATTTTTATAAGTAATACATTAATATTTAAATATTAATGATAATTACTTAAAATGATTTTAATTATTTTAAAAATTATTTAAGGGTAATAGTAATACTTTAAAAATATTTGAAGTTATTATAAATAACTTTAATATTTTTTGCAATGGTTTCATTAATAGTTTAATATTAATTAAATATTAATGATAATAGAATTATTTTATATTTAAATCATTTTATAATGATTCCAAAGTGTTTGAAAAATCATGATAAATTATAATAATTATTTAAAAATTATTATAAGGCTATGTATGAAAAATAATATAATCGATATTTACATCTATTGAACTATAGAATAGAGTTTTAGACTCTATAATTACCCGATAAAGTCGCTTAACAATCAAATATTTTAAATTGATCTAGACTTATATAATTTGACTATTCTACGGTATACATTTCATGATCCAATGATTGTTAAACATGTGTGACAATGTGATTAGGTTATGTGCTGACTGCAATAAGCAGTATTATGTGTTACGATATATTATTCTAATTGAACAAATGATCTTACTAATGATAGGTTGCTACATAAAAGATAAAACTAAGTTGCGTATTGTAAGCAGCAGACCAGGCAAATATCCTACCTTTGCATTTACTTTACGCAATGGACATGAGTAAGAAAGTTTCAGAATTATATTATAATTGTGCCAGATTATTAACTCTATTGTTATCGATTATGTATCTAATCATTTGTATTCATACAAGTTCTTAAATTATCCGATCATTGTTTATCAACACAAGATTATCAGATAATCCGGATATTTATTACGCTCGTTAATTTCTAAATATAGTTATACAAGTGTCCCCACTTGGATAATCATTGTATTTAATCACATGTTGATACATACCTATTACTTTCCGGTATGTATACATTAATTAAAAGCCGTCTAAGCTATTTGACCCAACTAGACACAGATTTAGAAATATTGTTGAACATGATAAAACTTTATTGTATCCAACTGAATTATTTTGGTTCGGATTCCCGACTAAGTATGAACATCCCGAACATGGGAAAATTTTTGTGCGCCTAAGGCAGATGAGATGAACGATAATATCATTCTTACATGTAGTGTTGATCAATACAGGGCACATTGGGCAGATCAGCCTCGCGCCCGTAAGTTATGTTGGTTTGCGGATGAAGTTCTGCTAAACCTTATCAAAAATTGAAAATAATGCTCATAGTCTGTCAACTGATCCCCATTTATAGTCAGTACGTAGTTTTAAAGTTTTGATATAGAATTGATATGTTGTTAGAATTGTTTAAGCATACTTCACAACTGTTGATTCGTTGTAGAAGTGCCATTCACAGAAAACATTCACTTCTTTCAGCTAACGTTTATTGACTGCTATTACTTGCTGGGCACTCAAATGCTCATTCTTGCTTTAAATTTAAATGTTTTCAGCTAAGTGTGATCAACCTGAAGGTTCAGGCAAGAACAAGGGAAAAGAAAAGCAAACAGAATAAGTTTAATGGTATCTTTTGTAATAGTTAGACATTATTAAGACAATGATAATTATTATCTATCATGTAATGAAATGTAGTAAAGGTCGCATACCTGGGATTAGACTATAATATATATGTAAATTAAGTTTGGTATTTATATTATTATTATTATTGTTAGTATTATTCCGATCATAGAAATGGTATCGTGAAGCACCGAGTTTAGGTTTCAAGTACCTATATTTGGGGGCGTTACAGAACATGTCTGCACCTACTAAATTAATTTGTGTGAATATGTGAGTAAATGAATATGAATATTATGTGTTTGTTTTTATTTTTTTATTATATAAACAAATAAAAGAAACTAAGGCAACCTAATTATATATTATGAATGAAAAATTTAATAACTTAAGGGTTATGGTTTGGGAGAATAATGGTATTTAAAATATATACTAATTCTAAGGGTTTATTTTATACATCTCAATTAATTAATTTTATAACCTAATTATAGCAAGTCTAATTGGGTTAAGAAATTAAGTGTATATGAATAAGGATTTAAATTATAATTGAAGAAATGGAAACTCTAATTAAATAATTTGGGTAGGATAAAATGGAAAGCATTGAAACATATTAATTTTCCATGGCTCAAAGAATTAATTGGGAGCCTAAATCTATAGCCCAGCCTAAGAGGGATTTTATAGTCATTTGACTAAGTAAATTTATCAAATAAAATGGCCCAAGTTTAGCCCAATTGAAGGGGGGCATTTTGGACATTTAGTATACTAAACAAGCATTAAAAGGAAACAATCATGGAGAAAAATAGGCCACATGGCTGGGTATTTAGAGAGGGAGAAAAGGAGGGGCCAATAACTGGCCACAAGGAAAGGAAAAGGAGGAACAATGTTGGGCATTTAATAAAGCATTAACAATGAAATTAAACCAAACTGTGGAAGTAAGAAAGGCCATATGGCCGATTGTTTTATGGATGAGAAAAGGAGGAGGAAGGTTGATATTTATTGTATATCTATATCTACTAAAAAGTCTATCTTATTTCTTTCTTTCATCTCTTATTTTTCTAACTAAAAGAACTAAAGAGAGAGAGAGAGAGAGAGGAGGAAGAGGAGGAATGACAGCCACATAGAGGATAGAAAGGAGAGTTTTTGTTAAGTCATCAAAGCTCCATAATCAAAGCTTAGCAAGAAGGAGAAGGAAATCAAGTGTAACAACCCCAAAATTCATACAATATAATTCTCAACTTCGGTAGTTAATAACACATCTACCTTCTGATTTAACATCATTATTCGATGTTAAACGTAATAAAATGTGGAATAATTTAAATTTTTATGTCTTTCTACTTTAATTCCCTGAATCAAAACCTTTATCATCTACATGTCTTTGAATCAATCTTATTTTATGATTCACTTTATCACTGTTTTTATAGAAAATTTTACATTTCAATCTGATAACCTTTCTATATCAGATAACTCTAACTTTATCTTTACAACTCAACATAAAACTATACGTTATAAAACATTTAGTACATGTCATGAATCTTAATCAAGGTATAAAAAAAATAACAACTTTAGCTAAAATATTAATCTTCGTGTATTATTTCTGATCCACGTCATTCAAGTAGCACATAGTGTTACCTTCAATCCTTAAGCTGCAAAAATGGTTATTTGCAAGGTTGAGCTCGACAGCCCAACAAAATCTAACAGTTTTCATGCATCACATAGCACATAATAACATGCTCAACATATATCTCATAAACATTGGACTAACATAACATACATGTTACAGTTCATATAACAAGTATAAAGATTGAGTTCCTTACTCAATGAGCATGCTTTACTCAATCAACGTAGTCATAAGTTGACTTTAACCTTTCATACATTCAACATATATATAACACATCACGCTCTTTGCAATAAAGATTTAAAACAATCAAATTCACATAGCAAATAGGAACTGAAAGACTTGCTTTTACCTGCGTTTTACCAACACGCTAATACTTCGCGTCCTTGCATAACCTACACTGTATGTGAGGTTGATAATAAACAAAATTAATACTCGATCTCATGGTAAAATATATTCTAAGACCTTACTTTATCTTATTATCCTTTATAATGTCTTTATAGACATCTAACTGTGTTTTATATGCAACTCGGTATTATTTTCATTTTCATCACCACACATGCTAGACTATCGCACTTGTAGTTTAATGTGCGTATATCACACCATTTTATTATACCAATTTGGTTTCAAAAATGCATATTCAACACATTGTTTACATGCTGAATTTTCCTTCAAAAATCAAAAATTGCCCTTTTCGATTTCTTTCCATTATTATTCTTGTATTATCATCTTTTCATACTCAGATGCACATAACATCCATTATTAGCCATTAGTTAAACACTTTGTATACCAAAGTTTAGAAACACTATTATTCTTAGGAATTTTATCGAGCACGTTTTGCGCATACATTAACTTTATCTCAACTCTTGATCTTAAATGGTTAATTATGCATAGAATATGATAACACATATCCATACTCATTACATATGTCAAAAATTATTGTTAATCATCAAAATATATCATCACCCAAAATCTTAATTCAAACAAAATTATAAAACTCATCTTCACAATTTCTTTAACAAAACGTTGTTTTCGTTTTTAACGTAACCCCTTCGTTACATTTCTGTTTTTGTTACTTCTTATATAGAATTAACCCTTACTCAGTGTACTACAACCTCATCTAGGCCTTAAAGTCAGACCCTTGTCCATCTAAAACAGATTCTGCAATTCATCAACTACTCTAGAAAATTTTATTTTCTGGACAGCCTTACTAAACAATTTATTTCAGACATGATCCAGTCCATAAAATGGCTCAATCTCGTGTGTCTAGCTAGTAAACTTCCATATCTACAACTTTTCAGTTTAAAGTTTCTTCAGATTCAAAACAGATAAATTTATATGAATTTTTTAAAGTCAGAAACCATAACAGTTTTGATTTTCTGGGCAGATTGTTTTCCCTTCGGACCATCCTTACTAAAACAGACACTGCAAGAAATCTACAAGGAGTTTTCCTGTGATTCCGCTTTCAGAATATAGTTTACTTCCATAGCTTCGATTTGATATCAGGCTCACTTTCTAACTCATTATACCCAAAGAGATATGAATTTCACAAGATCTGTCCACAATTACTCAAAACCTACGAATTTGTTCTTCAAATTTTCTTTCCATTTCATTTTCTTTCTTGAATCCTCTTGTTTGATTCTTAATAATCCAAGATTAAACCAATACAAACAAATTAAGCATGATCTACTACCCTAGAACATAAATCTACCCCAAAAAAATTAAAGATTAAACAAGGGCTTAGAAGTTACCTTCTTCTAGCTTCTTCTTCTTCTTCTTCTTCTAGCTCCTCTCAATTCCTCTATTTCTCTCTATCTCTCTCAATTTCTCCATTTCTTTATTTCTCTTTTCCACCAAGACTCTTACTCTAAAAAAAACTCTAGGATTTCTTCTTGTGTAACTCCTCATTTGGGTAATAGTTATGTTAATAATTAATATAATAGTAACCCCCACTAATAACATAAGGCTTATGTTACAAAACTCTTACATGCATGACCAATATCGCATTACGCCATCTTAGTAGCATAACCTCATTTTTTCATCATTAGTTAAGCAACATAATGGTTAGGCTATTCATTATATAATATTATTACTTTACTATGACATATAACATATTTCTAATGTCACACTTAAATAATTTAAAGTTATTTTATTAGTAAAATCAATTAAACTTTAATAATAAAATGCACATCAATTATAAAATTATCTATCAAATTATAATGCTTAATTAAATTAAGCCATAACAACCAACATCAAATATTTATTATTCAATAAATAAATTAACTAAAATATTTATCTAACTCAAATAAATATTTTAATTAATTATAAAAATCACATTCGTTACATTTTTCCCTCCTTATTAGGATTCCGTCCTCGGAATCATCGAAATCTCCCTTACCTAGTTTTCATCTCATCTCTTTTAGAAGTCTATTGTAGAACAACTTCAACGCATTACCTTAACATAGGTTCTATATTTTCTATTCCTCTCAACAATTCTTGAAAGTTTTTATTTCATAACATTTACTTAGACTTAACTATATTCTAAGAATTATACATTCTTTAACCCATCCATTATCTTTTATTTAACTTATAAACACTCGGGATATCACATCAAGCAAAGGTATAAAAATATATCTATAAACTAGTTATTCCTTCTAGTTAATTTGTTTTGATGAAATAAGAATCTATGTTTCTAAACTCAAAAACTTTGTACCTACTTGTTGATGAGTGTTTTATGTTTAGATCTACCCATTTTGGGTGTTGATTTGTTTGGAAATCAAAAGAAAAGAAAGCAATTTTTCTAGTTTATGAACCATAAATTTTTATGTACTTTGGATTTCCACCGTTTTTGATCTACACCTTCTTTTTATGATCTATCAAAGAGAGGTGCTAGATGTATAATTTATCTAGTAAACCCAAGTGCTAGCACTCAAAAATGTTGAGTTTAAAAGTCATCGTGACTATTTTAGAAAACAACAGTCTCGACTTTTGAAGAAGAAATCAACTATTTTAGTCCAGTCATAGCCAGGGGTAGTTTCATCATTTTTTTGACATTCAAAAATTTTGGAAAAGTTTGAGATGATAATATGATGAGTTTTCTAACATTTCCAAGTGAAAACACTGAAAAATGAGTTATAAATTTCTGTATGGACTGTTTTTGGCAAAGTAGGCAAAAGTAGAAATTTTGAAAAACAAACTGCCCAAGATTTTGCAAGGGTAGTTTCAGCAACTTAATTAATGAAATAAATTCAGAACTTTAGGGACATGAAAATATATGATATAAAGTAGCTCCTGTCCAAAAATTATCTCATTCCGACTTAAATTGACCAAGTTATGGTCATTTCAATTTTTGGGATTTTCTGACAAAAATGGCTATAACCGGAGTTTTATAACTCCTATGGCCACGAAATTCAAACTGGAGGTTCACGTTAACATATGTAATATTATGCTAAGAGATGAGAATTTCCAGAGTTGAGCATGATAGGGCTAATTTCTTAAGCTACGAACTAAAAATAATTTTTGAAAAATACTAAAGTGAGTTGAAAAATTATAGAAAAATTCTTTTTGTGCATGGAATATATGTATATATGTTTGGACAAAGGATAGAAAAATAATAAGTTGATTTGGTATTTTTTTGAAAAGAATTATTGAATCCAGCTTGCTGGATTGAAAATTTGTTGAATCCAGTTTGCTAGACTGGAAAATAGTTTACTGAATTAAAAATCTGTTAAATCAAGTTTGCTGGATTTCAATCTGGTTGCTGGAATTGGAATCTAGTTTACTGGATTGCAATTTGATTTACTGGATTGGCCATCTGGTTGCTGGAATTGGAATCCAGTTTGTCGGATTACAATCTGGTTGCTAGAATTGGAATCCAGTTTGCTGGATTGCAATTTAGTTTGCTGGATTGGTAATTTGGTTTGCTTGATTGCAATATGGGTTGCTGGATTGATATGTTTGGATAATCCAGGTTGCTGGATTGGTTAGTTTGAATAATCCAGGTTACTAGATTAGTATTTGACTTATTAGATTTTAAAGAAGAACTTATAAAATGAAATAGTAAGTGTTAAATCTTAATGTATATGATATAGTGATTGAAAAATTATTAAAGGACGATAATAATTATAATTTTTTAAGGAATAATCTAATATTTGATTATGTGGTTAATTGTTAGCTAATTTATTGATAGAGTAGTTGTATTATGGGATAATGTATATTATGCTAATGGAAAGATCAATCTTATAAATGATAGGTCTTTCATGAGAGATTAAATTAGTCTGCTTAACAGTAATCGATGGTTTAGTCAAGTTCTCTAACTTAAACTTGAGTTGTTATTTCAACGCATGCTCGTGGATAATCATTGTTGATTATACCACATCTATGAATTTTATATTCGCACGTTGTGCATGTTGTATGTATTCATCAGATATGAAAGGCTGATCACCTTCATTACCATTTGGTTTAGTTAAATTTGTTCATGTTTATTGTTGGCCATTCATCATTATTGTCTCGGTCATTCAGTTATGTAAATTGATTCATATTCTTTCACAATTATTATATTGTTGAAAGTTTGTTAACTTATTATTATTCTTTTCCATCATGATATATCTTCATTTGAACTTTAACTTGCTGGGAAAACTTGTTGCTCAACCTTGCTATATCATGATAAACATTTAAGATTAAGACAAAATTACGGATACTGGAAAAGGCAAAGACAAGTTCCAGGATTGGATTATTGTACAAATAAAATTGTAATAGTATTGGAGGCAAATAATATTGTAAGTTCTGTAGTATATGAATATGTGTATTAAGTTAAGGTTATCGACCTTGGGAGTTATGTGTAAAGGTTATTGTATAAATATTTTATGTTTATATCTTTCACAATAGTTATAGAAATGATGTACCAAGTTCTAGGTAAAAAGTACCCGGATTTGGCGATGCTACAACAAGAAGATAATAGAAGGTGGAAACCAAAATGTAAGCAGTGGTGGTAGTAACAACAAGAAACATAAGTGGATCAGCGGTGGCAGTAATTTAGAAATTCAGCAAGGAAGTGTGCAACATAAGAAGCATGTATGTGGAAATTGTGGAAAGGGTCACTCGGGAGAGTGCCTGAAAGGAAAAATGGTATGTTATACTTGTGGACAAGAAGGGCATATTTCACCCTATTATCCTAAGGTGAAGAAAGGAGGTTGTTTTAATTGTGGAGAAGCGGGACATCGGATCAAAGACTGTCCGAGGAAGAAAAAAAATGGATGGAGGAAATGGCAATATAGGCATCAACACTAGGAAAAAAAATGGAGGACTAGCCCAGCCAAACAAGCCAACAGCAAGGACCTTCAACATGACAGTGCAAGATGTTGTAGCTTCCAAAGAGGTGGTGTCAGGTATAATTCCGATCCACTATATAAATGCCTATGTGTTATTCGATTTGGGAGCTTCATGTTCTTTTGTATCTGATAAATTTGCTCAAAGATTGAATTTACCTCGCAAACTATTAGAACACCCAATGAATGTAGAAATAGAGAACAAAGAAATTATCCCTGTAGACTATATTAATTAGAATTGTTGTGCTGATTTGAGAAGGTTTAAGCCTAACATGGATTTGATACCGATTCATCTGGGAGAGTTTGATGTAATCCTTGGGATGAATTGCTTATCTAGTCACGGAGCGATCATTAACTATAAGAAAAAGTGTGTACACCTGAAGACTCCAAATAAGTCGAAGGTGGTATTTCATGGTAGTAAATCGCAGAGACAATCTTGTTGTTTGACGATGATGCGAGCAAAGAAGTTGCTTAGGAAGGGTTGCATAGGTTATTTGGCTCACGATGTGGATACTCGCAGAGTCGATGGTGAACTGGGTTTGATAGCTATTGTAAGGGAATTCATTGATGTCTTACCAAATGAGATTTTGGGATTGCCACCGGATAGAGAGGTAGAGTTTGTTATTGATTTGGCACCAGGGACAACACTGGTATCTAAAGCGCCGTATCGTATGGCTCTGGTAGAAATGAAAGAACTGATGGTTCAATTGCAAGAGTTGTTAGATAAGGGATATATTCGACTGAGCATATCATCGTGGGGAGCACCAGTCTTATTCGTAAAGAAGAAAGATGGGTCATTAAGGCTTTGTATCGACTATCGAGAGTTGAAAAAGGTCACCATTAAGAACAAGTACCCGTTACCTAGGATCAACGATTTGTTTGATCAGCTGAAGGGGGCGAAATACTTTTCATAAATTGACTTGAGGACCAGATATCACCAATTGAAGGTGAGGTAGGAGGACATTCCGAAGACATCATTCAGGATTCGGTATGGACACTTTGAGTTTCTGGTAATGTCATTCAGGTTGACGAATGCGCTAACATCATTCATGGACTTGATGAATAGAGTGTTCAAGTAGTATTTGGATAAGTTTGTTGTCGTTTTCATCGATAACATTCTGGTGTATTCAGAGACAGAGGAAGAGCACACTGAACATCTAAGGATAGTGTTGGAGACATTGAGAAGGGAGAAGTTGTATGCAAAATTCTCCAAGTGTGAATTTTGGTTGCAGAGAGTGCAGTTTTTGGGTCATGTTATCGACAAGGATGGAGTTTCAATGGATCTGGCAAAAGTAGAAGCAGTTATCAACTAAGGGCAGCCAAAGACGCCAACAAAGATCAGAAGTTTCTTGGGATTAGCAGGATACTATCAGAGATTCATCCAGGATTTTTCGAAGATAGTATCTCCGTTGACTAATCTTACTAGGAAAATGGTGAAGTTTGTTTAGACGGAGAAATGTTAGGAGAGTTTCATGGAGTTGAAGAAGAGACCCAGTCAAGCACCTGTGTTGGCTTTACCAGACAATACGGGAGGATTTGTGGTGTATAGTGATGTGTCACATAAGGGTCTTGGCTGTGTACTGATGCAGCACAGCAAGGTCATTGCGTACGCTTCACGTCAGCTAAAGGACTATAAGAAGGGTTACATAACTTATGATCTGGAGTTAGCAGCAATAGTTTTTGCCTTGAAAATTTGGAGGCATTATTTTTATGGCAAGAAATGTGAGATATATACGGATCACAAAAGTTTGAAGTATATCTTCACACAGAAGGAGCTAAACATGAGGCAACGCTGATGGTTAGAATTAATCAAAGATTATGATTGTGAGATACCGTACTATCCAGCCAAAGCAAATGTAGTGGCAGATGCCCTGGGCAGAAAAGGCAGGGAGAAGTTATTGAAGTTAAACATTCAAGAGGAATTGGTGAAAGATTTTGAACGACTGGACTTAGAGGTTAAGTATCCGATGGAGACCAACAAAAAATTATTTACAGTAACAACGAGCCCGAATTTATTTAATAAGGTTAAAGAGGCACAAGAGAAGGACGAAGATTGCGACAACATCAAGAAGCGGTTAATTAAAGGTGATGAATTGAAATAAAAGATTGATGGATCTGGACTACTGAGATTTGAAGGACGAATTTGGGTACCTATGTAATAACCGAGAATTTTAATAAATAACTTTAGTAATAAAACAAAGGTATTTGCAATTTTTTGTATGCATATATATATATATATATATGTGTGTGTGTGTGTGTGTGTGTATGTGTGTGTGTGACATGGGACTAATAATTCAATACAAATTGAATCATGTATGAAAGGGTTAAGAAATATATTGATAATGATGATAGCCTTGGTTATGATTAATTAAGCATAAGTCATGTTAAGCCTTTTGTGGCATAATTAATTTCTTAATGAGATTAATTAGCGGATAACTTAATGAAGTATTGAACATAGGGTATATCAAAGCCCAACCTTATTAATATGACATGCTTGCAAGAGTTGGGAAGTGTGGCTCAAACAATAAATGTACTAGAATAATGTTAGAGTCGATAGTGTACTAGCATTTGTACCTAGCCCAATTTAATTTAGCTTGGGATTTAGCCCAATATGTAATGTATGGATGGTAGATATATGTATTTATATACATGTACATGTAGGTATATATGTGGGAGTATGTATATGAGTATATATACATATATGTAAGACCCCAAATTTTATGAATAAAGATTAATTTTCTTGAAATATTTTTTTGAATATTATAGTGTGGATTTGATATAATGTTATAGTTGTGGGTAATATTTATAATTTTTGCAAAGTAAGCAAGTTGTTATAAAATATTCGATTGGTTGGGAAATATTCGTTTTATCAGGGAATATTCGTACAATGACGCAATCATTGGTGGACCCCACAACGGAATTATTGTCAAAATAAGAAAACGACAGAAATATCTTTTTATAAAAATAACGGCAAAAGTTTTACCGTTAAACTGTTAAAATACCCGGTGGTAAAAGTACAGTAATACGCATAGTTGCATAGTAGCACACGGTATTGATTATTGATGCTTACGTGAGAAGTCACTCAGTTTTATTCAATTATTGCTACAGTAATTGCTTCATAGTATCTCACGTTATTTGATTCAATTATTGTCAATATTTTATATTATTAAATCAATAATTAAGATGACAAGTTATTCATATTATTATTTCCATAATTAACAATGTCTAGAAAGTTCTGTCGAGGAAAGGGGTTTGGTCACCTAATTGCGGGCCAATAGGGAGAAATCTTTATTGGAAAGGCCCTTCTTTCCTAAGAACGATCTGGTTGTTAATATTGCGGTTTATAATAAATGTTGTTAAAAATATTGAGGGAATTTTTATGAGGTATTTGTTGTAAATTTTGGCGTATTTTATGAACCCCCACTTACTCATTTTTTAAAATAATCGGTAGAAAGTTATCTTAGTTTTGGTTTATATATATATATATATTATATGTTTGAAAAATGTCAGGAAATGGGGGGGGAGGGGGAGTAATATAGGAAGGAGAGAGTTACTTTTATTATATATATATATTATAATAAGTTTAGTTTTTTATAAAAAATAGAATATATTTTATTTTATTATGCATAGTATTTGCATAGTGCTTGCATAGTGTTTGCATAGTAAAATCATTTTTTTTTAAAAATTCGGCTGACGCCCATGAACAATTTTCCTATGCAGTCCGTGATTTCTAAATTCAAATAGTATCCTTCTCTTCTCCTATAAATAGGATGCTCATTTTAGAAAAGAGAAACACACTAGAATCAGAGAATTCTTCTTCTATAATATTGAGCGTATTTTTTTAGAGTTTAAGGAAGCTTTGAGTGTAGAAAATAATGAAAGTTTTCTCCAAGAATATATCCGCTATATCAGTCACAATTGCTCTTTTTTTGAGGTAAGGGGTATTATTTATTTCATATTCACTTATGATATTATTTTTCGTATTCTTAAGAAATTTTATTTCGTTCAATGTTCGCAAGAAATATTATCTTCGTTTAATATTCTTAGGGAATATTATCCTCGTTCAATATTCGTAAGGAATATTATTTTCGTTCAATAGTTGTAAGGTATATTATTTTTGTTCAATATTCGTATGAAATAATTTTTTCTTCCATACTCTATAGTATGTAAGTAATATTATTTCGTTTCAAATTCAGAATTCTACACGTTTTGGCTTCTATAATCCATGAAATTAGAAGAATATCCTTGATATTTGTGCTTCATCTAGTATCTTTTCATGTAAATATTATTCTAAGCATTCTTGATAAGTTTTAACCTTTTCATGTCGGAGTACTATTTACGGGGTACTATTCCCGAAGTACTATTCATGATATACTATTCACTCAGGTACTATTCACCTGGGGTACTATTCATGACAAAAATTGATTTGTTTTCGGTCTAGATTATTTTTGATACATTATTATTCTTGAATTTTACTCCACAAAACAGTATCATGTTGACAATTTAGATATTCTTGAATTCTGGATAAATTAAATTATAAAATCTTTAATATTTATCCTTGATCTCGTTTGATTGAATTTTTATATCATTGGCATCATCCTCATGCTTATATTGTGATGAAAGTCATCTTCGGCCAAGGGTGCAGAGATGAACTGTTGATTGGTATGATTATGACCAGGGATTATTCGGTGTAATCATGACCTATAATGTTACAAGTGATGTGGATTATTAAGGTGAGTCTCAACGACAGTTGTTGGTATGATCATGACCATGCGTTCTCTTTGGCCAATGGTACAAAGATGAATTGTTGTTTGGTATGTTCATGACCATTGGTGAAAACACGAATATCTTTGGCCCGTAGTGCACGGATAATTCATGGTCGTGATACTAATGAATATCCTTGGTCCGTAGTACATGGATAATTAAGTGATGTGGATTATTTATTAAAGCTGAGTCTCAGCGATAAAATTGATAATAAACTTTTAAATCGTAGAAGATAGTAGATATCATGCTCTACTTTAGTCTTCTAATGGATTGCTTATTCCGCTGCAGTTGTTGATCTAAAACTTGTTGTCTATTGTATTCTATTAGTTGTTATACTGTTGAAGGTTAAGGATAATTTATTCTGCATTATCTTAGTCATAATATTTCTTACTGGTCTAATTGAGCTCACCCTTTTCTTTCACTGTTCTCTTCAGGAAATAAGAATATAGCTGGAACTAGTCGGGGAATAGATTGACGGTCCAAATGATTGTTTTAGTAGTCCTCACTATTCTGTGAAATAGTGTGATAATAATTGTAATGAGATTGAATTTGAGTTTGGATATTATCTAGGAGACAATATTTGTATTAAAACTTATAGCTTATGTTTTGTTGTATTCTGCACGACACTTAACAGTTGTATAAATTAAGTTTATATTTAAGTTTTGTACCATGTATTTGGTGACTCAGAATGGGTGATGTATACCTATTTTGGGGGCGTCACATATATGTGTGTATATGACCTACACTTGATAGCACTTTGTATAATAGGAAAATAAAAAGCCTAGCCTAGCCCTAATACCCCTCCCAACAGAGCACCCTCCTCTTCCTTCGCCAAAATGCTAGATTTTTTAGCTAATTGAGCTCACAAGCAAGATCCATGTAGGGAGGAATGATTATGTGAGTACTAGGAATAGTGTTGGTTGGTGGAACTTTTCACCAACTTCACTTTTACCCTTGGTTAATATCCTAGCTAATTGGTTAATGATTCCTCTATAAATAGCAATCTCCCAATTCATCTTCTCATTTGTCGAAAATCTTAAGTGTTGGGAGATATAGAGAGCTAGAGAGAATTTAGAGAGAAAAGGAAGAAACTTAGAGAAATTCTTATGAGTTAGTGGTTCAAGGGAAAACCTAGAAGAATGAATCATGGTGGAGGCATATTCAAAGTTCCTAGCCAAGAGAAAGAAATCCACTAAGAGGTAGGTTCACTATTTATTACATATTTTTGTCAAATAGGTTAGTTATGATTTCAAGTAAGAAATGCATGCTTGATTGTGGGAGGTTTGTGTATTGTGTGATCATGATGAATCCAAAGGTATAAGGATGAGTATCGGAAGGAGTATATGTGGTGATATACATGCCTTGTATGTGATAATAAAACCAATTAAATAACAAAAATGCATGTGAGCATAAAACCTAGCTTAGTATGCTTGAAAGTTTGATAAATGTGATTAGTGTCATACAATGTGTAAGCTATGTGTATAATCCAAGAATGTTAAGTTGAACATATATAAAAAACAAACATAACCCTAGTGGAATTGTCGGATTTAGACTTAAGGCTAACTCGTAACAAGACGTATAAGTGAAAAATGTCCAAGTATGAATTCTAGATTGGAAATCAATAAAATGTGACTATCCAAAGATGTTGAAAGGTGACTTAAGAAATCTAATATTGAAGATATGTAAGTTTACAAAATAATGGGAGTGGTTGAACTTATTTGGTTATAAAATGAACAAGTTATGCAAGATTGAATAAAGAAACTCAAAATGTTGGAAACATTGTTAAGATTTTTCATCATAATGGCGCATACTACCTATTTGCCTTAGAGTAAAATGTAAAGGCCTCGCGTGTGGTTAAACCAAAACTTCAAGGTATAAGCGTGGCTGCTATTTGCCTATAAGTCTCCAAAATTGGCGACCTCAAGATCGGACCCCTTTCTTTCACCGTGGTTGGGTCAATAAAGGTCTAAAATAAATTATGATTAATAATAAATAATTAAAGTAATATTAAGAGGTTATGTTAATTTAAGATGATTAAAAAATTAAAATAAATTTAATTATAAATCAGTAAAGAATGATATTAAGGATTCCTTAAGGAATTCCTAAGCTTTAATTAAACATTTGCAACTGAATAGATTTGAAGTGTGAGATAAATAGAGACGTTAAATAATATTTTGATTATGGATAATTAAAATTTCTAAATACTTTGAAGACTATTAAATTGTGGACTATTAAAAACATAAATAATTAGAATGATATAAAGAGATAATTCTAATTACGAATTAAGGTAAATCCCAAGGTATGGTGCACTAATAATGTATGAATGGTAATTACTTAAAGAAACAAATACCTTACATTATAAGAAGGCGTAAAACCTTAAACGAACAACAAAAGATTATTTTATGAAATGAATAGAATGAAGGGGATGATGATTAGAAAGATAATTAATATAATAACTAGATTTATGAAATCTTAGCTATTTAAGGCTATTTGTTAGATCGATTAAGATTTATATCTATGGGTTGATAAAGATTAACCATTACGATAACAATAGGTTATTCAAAGGATAAGAAGTCAAGGTCGGGAATAGTCAACAACTCAGCCAAGTCTCTCACCTTAAACTTCCTACATTATTGCAAGTTCCCGAATTCTTACACTATATATTGTATAATCCGAATTGTTACCATATCAACCATATTTATATCAAGCAAATATCTATTACTATTCGAAAATCATTTGTATAACTTGACTTTGTTGCAAGAATTAAACTTATCATTCTTAGATGCATTACAAAAGTTGTTTAAGCCTTTGATTCGGCTAGACTATTATCATGTGTTAGAAAGCTATACAAACCAATTGACTTGGTGCGGACTCTCGTAAATCTACTAAGATGAACAACCCTCATTGAAGGGGAAATTATATAATTGTCGGAAAACCGACGTGCGCACATACTAGCATGTTTAAATGTTATGCATAACGTAGAGTACTTTAGGCTAATCACCTGTTGTACTCGTTTATTTTGAATTTTCAGTATAATACTGTTAATTCTAGTAAGAGTTCTTAGTCCCTAGTGACTGCTTAATGTTCATTCTTATTTAACTTTGAATCTTGTCGATATCCTTCAGTATATAATGACACTTATTGAGAACTATTGATACTTCTTGTTATTCTTGAACTATTATCTACTATTATACCTTTGAGATTTAAACGTTATAACTGTTATTCTTGTTGCTATATTACTTGTTGGGCAAACTTGTTGCTCATTCTTGCTTCCCTAAAAACATTGCAATTAAGGCAGATCAAGGCGGTACTTCAAGAAAAGACAAAGGAAAGGGCAAGGCTAAGGAATAGCTTAGTCCTTTAAGTGTAGGAGAACTATTATGATTATTATTATAATGATGTATTAAGGAATGATTAATTTATGTTTAAGTTTATATTACTGGAATGTGGTAGTTACGGTCACGAGACCTTGGGACACGAATATTTATATTATAACAATATAAATTATTATATTATTCTGTTGCTGATGATTTTAGTATGATATTAGAATTATAACGTGACGAACCAAATTCAAGATATGAGTGCCTGAATTTGGGGGCACCACAACCTATAATACCAGAACTAAGAGAGGAGATTTTATAAGAAGCGCACAGTACGAGATACTCGATACACCCAGGAAGTACAAAGATGTATCAAGATTTGTGTCAATATTTTTGGTGGCCAAACATGAAGAGAGAGGTTGCAGAATGCGTCAGCAGATGATTAACTTCTCAGAGAGTCAAGGCAGAGCATCAACGATTGAGTGGGTTATTACAGCCTTTAGAGATTCTAGAATGGAAGCACATCACGATGGATTTTGTGGTGGGACTTCCAGCAACGCAAAAAGGGGATAATGCTATATGGGCGATTGTAGATCATCTTACAAAGTCAGCTCACTTTTTGCCGATCAAGATCATGTATAATTTGGACCAACTAGCCAAATTATATATCAAAGAAATTATCTCGAGACATGGAGTACCGGTATCTATTGTATCAGATAGAGATCTGCGATTCACGTCGAACTTCTGGAAGATTCTTCAAGAAAGAATGGGGGCATAACTACGGATGAGCACCGCGTATCATCCGTAGACCGATGGGCAAAGCGAGAGAATGATTCAAACACTTGAAGACATGCTCAGAGCTTGTGTGATGGACTTCAAGGGTAGCTGGGAGGATCATCTACCATTAGTAAAGTTTGCATACAATAATAGTTATCACGCCAACATTAGTATGTTGCTATACTAAGCATTGTATGGGAGGAAATGCAGAACGCCCTTATGCTGAGATGAAGTTGGTGAACATCGAATGTTGGGACCAGAACTGGTGCAGTAGACCGTAGAGATCATCAAGGTGATAAGAGCCCAACTGGTAGCAGCTCAAGATCGCTAGAAGAAGTATGCAAACTTACATCGCAAGAAGAGAGATTTTAAAGTGGGAAGCTATGCATTCTTGAAAGTATCTCCCTGGAAAGGGAAGATAAGGTTTGGAAAGAAAGGTAAGCTGAGTCCAAGATTAATTGGACCATTCGAGATCTTGAGGAAGATAGGCGAAGTGGCGTACGAGGTAGCTCTACCTCCTGAACTGGAACATATTCATAATATATTTTATGTGTTAGTGTTACGACTATATAAGCCTGATTACAAGCACGTGATATCGTATGAACTAATTCAGGTTGAAAAAGATTTGTCATACGAGGAGATTCTGGTAGAAATTTTAGATAGAAAAGAGCAAAAGTTACAAAATAAGGTTATGCATTATGTAAAAGTTCTTTGGAGGAACCACAATCTGAAGAAGCTACGTGGGAACTCGAGGAAAAGATGAGGGAAAATTTTCCACATCTTTTTGAGTAAAATTATGTGTAATTCCGCGGACGGAATTCTTATAAGGGGGGAGGATGTAATAACCAGGAATTTCAAGTCACTTTATATGTATGTACATTATTGACATTTAAAATATTGTGCTATATAATGATTTAATATGTGATAACATATGTGAAGTGGTGCATGGCTAAATAAACATATATACTATAGTTATGGATATATACATTTATAGATTTCATTAAAAATGAAAGGTTCATAACCTAATTATACATTATGTGAGATAATTAGATAACCTAAGGGTTATGGTAATAAGGAATGATTAGTATATGTATACTAACTTAAGTGGATAATTTTATTATTTTAAGTGATTAATAATTTTAAACCTAATTATAGTAAACCTAATTAGGTTACAAGTTAAAAGAGATATGTGTATGTAATTAAATTCCATAAGATTGGAAATGGAAACCCTAAATAAACAATTAGGGTAATATATATTAAAAATTTTAAACTATGTTTACTGCATAACCCAAAATAATTAAAGGAAAAGTCCAAAAGAAATAAAATGCAAGCCCATACTTAGCCCACTTGATTAAGGGTATTTTAGACCTTTTATTAATCAAATTTGTGTAATAAAATAAAAGCAAAATGGAGGGGATATTGGGCATGGGAAAACCGGCCACATTAAGTCTTTTAAGGCAATAAGTTTAAGCTAATCAAGTTCCTTAAGTAGAAAGTCTTACAATAAGGACAAGTGTGTCATGCTCCCATTGATGAAAAATCTAATTAGCATCTTTAATGACATGATTAGGCATGATTAGGCTAACCCTTTTATCCAAAGGACAAAAAGAATATGGGGGATATTAGTTAATCACCAACATTACATCTTCATTTCACCATATCTTCATTTCAGTTTCATTCTCTCCACCATTCTTCTTCTTCTATTTTCTCTCCACTAGCAAAACATAAAGAGAGGAAAAGAGAGAGAGGTTCGGTTCTTGGGGAGGAAGAGGAGTAAGTTATTCATGCATCCCAAGTTTCTAACTTACTTTGGAAAGAAAAACCCTAGTTTTATGTTTTGTATATTTTATGTTATCTTGTTATGGGTTTATGGAAGTACAAGTTCTAAAATGCTAGAAACCTATGAGGATGATAAATCTTGAGTATAATATGTTTAACTTGTTCATGTAAATAAGTTTGTGTTGGAAATTTGGGGAAAAGGAAGTTAAAGTAGTTTTTAAGAAAAATTTATTCAAAATGGGTTGATCCATGATTTTTATTTTGAAATCTACAAATAGTTTTTGTGATTTTGTTTCTTGGTATGCTAGAACTATGAGTTAAGGGAAAAACCCCTTTTGAAGCATGTAAAAATGTTAAAAATGAGCAAGATATGGATTTATTACTAAAATACTCCAACTATGAAATCTTGTTGCATGAATAACAACTTCTGGGCTATTTTCCGGGACCAAAACAGAATCAAATTTAATGTTTGCTGAATGAAAATTGGAGTTCGGAAAGATATAAATCCAACCCTAAATCGGAGTTGTAAATTTCATTCTATTCAAGTTTTAGTGAAGGATCCCAAATCTGGAAAAATCAGAAAATTTTAGGAAACCCATCGCTGGGTTGAATCGTTCCCAAACCAAACCATATTTTTTCCATACAAATTTATCTTACTTTACTTTTTGTGGGATTCAAGCGATGGTTCTTGGACCCAAATTTTTCTAAAATTATGAAGAATATTAAGATATTTAATTCACAATCTGTCGGGATATTTATGTAATTATTAAGTAATTAGTAGTAAAACTCATTTAAAACTTACTAATTTATAATTTTTAATGTCATTAAATGATTATTAAACTAATTACATGTAATTTGAGTGTAATTAACTATTTAATTATTATCTAAGTGATATTAGGTGATAATTAAGTAGAGATAGTATTAATAAAGTAACTATTGGTTATTTAATTAAGATTAAATAATAAATAGAGTTAAACCATTGATTAATTAATATTAAAGTAATGATTAAAGAATGTTTGAGTAAGATTAAGTAAGAATAATGTAATTACCTAATTAAATTGACATAAAATTTATAAAATAATTATTTATTATTTAGTTAATATTAAATAATAAATAAGAATAAATGATAATTAATTATTCAATTATTAATGAATAATTAAAGACTAATGAAGAAAATAAATTAATTATTTATTATTCAAGGATAAATGATTAATTAATTATTACTTAATTAATATTAAATAATAATTAAAGACAAATAATGTTAATAATCTAATTATTCATTGTTTAATTAATATTAAATAATAAGTAGATGTAATTAACTATTATTTATTAAATAATAACTAAAGATAATTAATTAATTACTATTTAACTAATATTAAATGGTAATTAAATGAAGATAAAGTTAATAAATAAAGATGATTTAAATGACTCATTAATTAAACAATTATAATAAATTGTTTAAGGATCTAATAAGTGTTTATTACTTAAGAAAGACCTTATAAATTATTAAATCATTAACCTAAGATTTATTAAATATCTTATAGGATTAATGATGGTACATTATACTATGTGTACATTGTGATTGAATTATTTGCTAGATGATAGCATAAGTAAGCGTATAGATGTACAATTATATGCAGTACTAATTAGTAGACCAACATTGTCAATGCTAAGTCATTCAAAGAGTTTTAATTAAAGCTAGTTAGTCGTAGCTCGTCGAATAGGCAAGTTCCCTAACTCAAACTCGAGTTATTATTTTCAAAGCATGTTAGTGAATAATTATTGATGATTATTCACATCTATATTGATTATTGAGATTCGCAGTTGGTGCAATTTAATTCATGTTCTACTATTATTGAGTTGCGAATTAGATTAAAGTTCTTCATTCATGAACTATTTGTGAGATAGATCTATGCTAATTGTATCAGCTAGATCAAGCATGTTTAAATTTTTTAAACCAAATGTGTTCTAAAAAGTTATTCATATTAAATTGATATGATAAGAACTCTTGATTGAGAAAAGGACGAATTTGATTAAGGCATGATATCGATGCTGGATTATTAAGTGTTTATGCATAAATCATGGGGTATAAAAGGCTGATCCCCTTGATTACCAAAACTTATTCAGTGGTCCAGTTTAAATGTTGAGAACCTTGGCAAATGTTCATGGTTATTTCAAACCACTTAGTACCTGTTATTCAATTATTCGAATATTTAACTGTTGACTATTAATTCATGTTCCTTCATAATTTTATACTATTTTGAACATTGAAAGCGAAACTTCTTTCCAATCATGATATATCTCCCTTGTATATAAACTTGGTAAGTTAATTAGTTTCTTACCATTTCTATATCATGACATTTATTTCAGTTAAGCCCGAAGGATCGAATACGAAAGAGAAAGGCAAGGTCCAAGAATAGTTTAAAATTAATGTTAATTATTATATTATCTAATGGAATTAGTTTTGTAAACCTTTTGTAATATGTAAAGGTGTGTTTAAGTTAAGGTAAAGAAGACCTTGGGATTATGTTATGAAACTTTATTATAATGAATAATATATGTTTATTATTCCGCAATAGTCTATAGACTGCTTATGATGATGATAGATCGTGAACACTGAATCTGAGGTTAGAGAACCTGGATTTGGGGGCGTCACAGGTTGGTATCAAAGCTATAGGTTATAAACATTAGGAATGCAAAACCTAGGTTATAACCTTAGAAGAGAAAACTCTTATAGAGTATTTTAGGAGATGGATTGTGGAAATTCATCGAGTATGTGTTGTACTTAATAAAATATTATTTTTTTTACCAATGAATATATTTTATTATAGTAATGATGTTGTGTCCTTGTTTTATTATAAGATTCCTGGAGATAGTCAGGGGAGTCATTCAGTAGATCAGGAGGAGACTGTGCTAGAGGTGATGATGGATACCTCATAGGATGAGATGATTGGTGACTTACTAGCGAAGAACTATGAGATAGAGTAGAGGATTGTAGAGTTAGAGGCGCACAAGATGACACATCAGTATATAGAGCAGCAGTATAAGGATGCTGCTAGTCAGGCATAAATTGAGTTATTAGAAGTGCGAGTGTAACTGGAGCAGGAGAAGGCATAGTTTGGAGTATTGAGTGTAGAGCATCTGGCGATGCAGGGTGATTTTGATCTAGAGATTGCAGATAAGATACGCGTGGATGATGCATTTTATGAGTCAACCAAGCGGGTGGACCAGTTAGAGACACTACTACAAATTCGACATATAGCGACAAGCTATAGCGACGGTCAGCATGGAACCCTCGCTATAGAGTATATATAGCGACGGTCATCCTCTGGCCGTCGGTATAGATGTTTTTTTTAAGAATAAACTCTCCCATTTTCCCCCGTATCATTTCAGTTTTCCCCCAAATCCTTCCTCCTCTCAAGTCGTCTCCCTCCTCTCTCGTTACTCTTCCTCTACCGCTTGCTCTCCTCTCTAACCCCGTTCAGACGAGTGAAAGACTTGAAAGCCTTGTTTGCTTGGCGAAAACGAAACTCTCATATACTAATATCTCTGCAATAACTCTCTCCTCTTTGATTCTAGGGTTTTAGCTTGTACTCGATTCACCATGGCACCGGTTCCAAATAATGCCAGCGGCAGCGGAGCCATCCGAGATGAGGCATCGGTTAAGGTTTCTTCAAAGGACTCTAAGAAGAAGGGACGATAAGAAGGATGAGGATATCGTAAGTTCTAGTTTTGTTTTGTTGCTCGAGAAAATCGAGAAAATTGGTTGATTTTTTTTTCAAAAAAATTTATTGTTGACTTTGGAATTGTTAATATAATTAAAATTGTGGGTTAATAATGGAGGAGGACTTGAACCCAAGCGCAATTGGAGTCTGTATGTGGAGAGAGTTCGAGATTCCGATTAGGCTTTCTGTAAGGTTGCCCTGGAGAGCATGAGGTATTCTACGATTTGAATTAGCGGTGAAAATTTGAATTAATTTGACTTCAAAATTGATTTTTTTGGGTCAGTGTAGCATTTAATGTTCAATTTTACTACATATTGCAGGCAGGAAATTCGGACTTCAACAAGTTTAGTCCTTTTGCTTTCTGTATCTTCATAAAAAGTTTAGTCCTTTTGCTTTCTGTTTCTGGATATTAAGGATATCCTTTGTTTGATGTATGCCCCTAAAACAAATTACTGTGAATTTGCATATTCTTTGCATTCTCTTCAAAATTACGGTGAATTTTTATTCATTATAGACATTAACATATTCTTATATGTTAATTATTTAATTTATCACTTGAAAAGGGTTCTCCAGTTTTAGGGAATTTTTTTTCCCCCTAATTGACTTGCTGAAATCAGAAGTGTAACTCAATTTGGAAAACCAAGGTTAATTCTACATTGATCCCTGGAAAATTATTATCATTCATCTTATTTATGTTATTAAACTACCAAAATTGGGGAACTAGTTGAGGAAAATGTTTTCCTTGAGACAAATAGAGCCTTACCATTCTTTTTTTGTTGCAATTTTGAGGGAAAAGTATTGAACTTTTTTAAGGTTGATGTTGATCATTTATATTATGTGTATTTTGTTGCTCATTGCTTTGTTGCAGAAATGTTGATTATGTTATTAGTATTGAGAGAAAAAAAACCTTGTTCATCTGCTGTTGCAGTACGTAGTGATAAAAGGCGGGTGCTTAAGAACAAAAAACAGAGAACCAAAAAGAGAAAGACTGTACTTCACTTCAATATTAATCAGGGATTGAAGATGAAGTTCCCACTTTTGCACTTCCAACTCATGGGATTGTAATTGGAGTTGTCATCACTTCTTGAATATGCAATTGTGAACAATGTATTCGTAGACTTAATCTTGCTTCCACCTTTTATTTGGGGGTTGGTTGGGACTTGAATGGCCTCGCACTGCCCGTAAGAACTGCACCTCCTCTCGCATTGTGGTGGCCTCGAACCGATCTGTCCTCTCAAAATCATCTTCTCTTCCTACATTTTGATTATGAAAACCCAAAACATGACACATGGACATTTAATGTAATTTTTTTCTCCGACATCTTGTGCATTTTTTTTTTGGATAGTTTTTCTGTCATACTTGGTTTATTGTCAAAAAGTATATCTGTCTGAAAAATCTTGCATACCCTTGCTAGCCATGACTTGAAAGGCCCATCCAATGTTGCACTTGCATACCTGTCTTCAATTACAGTATTTATATACATTAACAAGGCCATTAGTTGTGAAAGATGCGTTTGATTCGCTTTATTCGAGATGGGTTTTGATTAGGGTGGATTATCTTGCTCCTCTTCAATTTCTTGCCAATGCCTGTATAATACTCTTCCTTATCCAGAGTTTGGATAGGTTAGTTATGTCTTTGGGTTGTTTTTGGATCCGATTCAAGAAGATCAAGCCGCTTTTAAAAGGACCGGAAGATCTTGAATCCCATGATAGTGATCTCAGATTTGCCAATGGTTCTTGTTCAGATCCCCATGTGCAATGAAAAAGAGGTGAATTTTGTTAACACCCCATTTGATATTTTGTTGGAATTTGTGCTTGAGTCCGAATTTGGAGAAACTTATTTGATGTTTTGTTGGGTTTTGTAGAATGTGTTTGGTTTTGATTTTAGAGTTTTCGTGTATCGTATATTAGCAATCTATAGCATGCGAGATGCAATTGGACCGGCCAAATCAAAATTGCTTATTCAAGTGTTGGATGATTCGGATGATCCAACTACATAGTTGTTGATCAAAGACGAGGTTACCATTGCATGTGTTATCTTCAAGTGTTTGAGGCATTTCTTCTTGTTTTAGGATATGGAGCATTCCAGGAAGTTCTTAGTACAAAGATGCATAAAATGAAGGTTATCCTTGAATGAAATTAGTTGTGATTAATACTATGCTAAAAACATGATGGATTGTAAGTTCCTTTTGCTTATCCATTCTCTTTTCTAATTTAAAGTTTTTTTAATTCGCAGGAGATCATCGAATGTGTTAAACATGGTGACCAAGAACAAGATATAGGAGGAGATGCATGAATAGCATCGAAGAAACTGGCGGTCTACCATTACGTAATGATTGACAATTTGGAGAAAGATTTGTCCCCAACATCAATCATGGAATTCATTCACAAACAAAATTCTATTTCAGCTCAAGCATATGTCTTTCCAAGTTTGTCAGAAGAATCATATACAAGAGGAGCCATTGTGTTGGATTCCAAAGCAAAACTTAAACAAATATATGAGTTTGGCACATGCCTTCTGTCAACTTAGTCTCTACCACAGCAAAATTAGTCTCTACCACATGTGAGATTGGCACATGCCTTCTGTCAACTTTAGAAACCCATTTTTTAGTAGCTACGGATTGCCATGAAGCCATCTTTTGATAGAAGAAAGAGATGGTCTTCTTCAAACTGTTTCCAGTTCATCTCGGAGACTTGCATCAAGTTCTTGACCAAAAAGAAAAGGTGTTGCGAGGATTTGAGGAAACATCTCAAAGAAGAGATCAAAGAGTTTAGTGCTGCTTTTTAATGTCGACACATATCATTCGTGTCTTTTCACACTGAATTCAAATCAAAAATTGAGAATTTGAAGGCACATAATTTAATACCCAAATCTCTTGGTTATCAAGGTTCACGTATTTGCTTTAATGTTGATTTATTATCTTTAGTGTGTTGAGAATATTGAAGTTTTCTTGATGGTCTTAGTTCTCATCAGTAGTAAACATTTGTCTAATTTATACTTTACATTTTTATGCTGTTTAAATTTAGGAGATATAGATGTTTTAGATGCCTAATACATTCTAATTTTAAATGATGTATATAATAATGATTATAATAAATACTAATTTTAAATGAAGTATATAATATTTTTATATTTTATTTTATATTGTATTTGTGTTTGTTGAATAAATTTGCATTATTAATTAATTTTTTTAAATATAAAAAGGTTATAGCGATGGGCCATCTAATCGTAGCTATAGTGTTCTATAAAGTCACAGTGCCTATAGCGATTTGGCGCCGAGCCGCTTATGTACATCTATCTACACGATTTTGCCATGACCTATAGTTAGGGTGGCTCATGATCGTCGCTATAGGTCAAAAGACCGTCGCTATATAGCTTTACTGACGGGTTCTATGGTATGATGATTCGTTTAATCGTTGCTAAAACTTTTAGCGACGGTCTTTTGGTTTATAAATGACGACGGTACGACCGTCGTTATAGACTGATTTTCTAGTAGTGAGATAACATTGCAGGCCATGAAGGTCAGGGTCGAGATCATCCTCATAATACTCCAAAAGTCGTGAAGATCATGAAAAACACTTGAGGTTAATACTCCAAAAGCTTCGTGAAAATAAGATGTATGCCAAGTTGAAGAAATGCGAGTTCTGGCTTGAGGAAGTAGCATTTCTTAGGCACGTGATATCAAATCACGGAATATCTGTTGACTTAGCAAAGATTGAAGCAATATAAAGCTGGGAGCAACCTAAGTCTGTAACCGAAGTACATAGCTTTCTGGGCTTAGCTGGTTATTATCGGAGATTCGTGGAAGGGTTTTCTCGAATCGCCACTTCGTTAACTCAGTTGACTCAAAAAATACAAAATTCGGTTAGAGCGAGGAATGTGAGAAGTGTTTTTAAGAACTCAAGAGGAGACTCATTTCAGCACCTGTTCTGACAATATTATATGGTTTAGAGGGATTTGTCATCTACAACGATGCTTCAGGCAGAGGGTTAGGATGTGTTCTCATGCAATATGGGAAAGTCATAGCCTATGCCTCACGACAACTCAAAGAATATAAGAGGAATTATCCTACTCATGATCTAGAGTTGGCAGAATTCGTTTTCACACTAAAAATCTAGAGGCATTACCTGTATGGGGAGAAGGTGGAGATCTATACAGATCATAAGAGCCTCAAATATTTCTTCACCCAAAAGGAAGTCAACATGTGGCAATGACTTTGGCTCGAGCTGTTGAAAGATTATGATCATACCATTCAATACCATCCTGGAAAAACGAACGTGGTAGTTGACGCGTTGAGTAGAAGATCATATGCGAGTATAGGTGGGATATTGTCAACGCAAAAGCCCATTTTGTATGACTTGCAAAGGATGGAGATAGAGTTAAAGACTCTAGGGACCCACATGATGATCTCAAATATACTAGTAAAACTGACTTTAATCGATAAATTTAAAGCTACTCAAGCTACAGACCTGGAGTTGATGCGTATGAGGAAGAAAGTGCAAGAATGTGCTATTCTAGAAGCAAGAATCGATGATGATGGAATACTTCGAGTCAACTCTAGACTTTGTGTTCCTAACGAATCTGATTTGAAGTATAAAATCATGATGGAGGCACACAACACACCATTTGCAATCTATCATGGGAGTACCAAAATGTATCGTGATCTTTAACATACATTTTCGTGGAGAAATATGAAGAGAGAGATAACGGAGTTTATCTCAAGGTGTTTAATTTGTCAACGTGTCAAGGCGGAGCATTAAGTGCCAAAAGGTCCATTGCAACAACTTGAAATTTCAGAATGGAAGTGGGAGCACATTACCATGGATTTTGTTTCTGGTCTTTCCAAGGTTTCTCAAGGTATAGATACAATTTGGGTCATTGTCGATAGATTATCCAAGTCTGCTTATTTCTTACATATACGAGAAACTTATTCACTAGAACATCTTGCTCGTATATATATAAATGAGATTGTGAGACTGCATGGTATGCCAGTATCTATAGTTTCTGATCGAGACCTAAGATTCACTTCACGATTTTGCGTTAGTTTGCAGAAAGCTATGGGTGGGGATTTACGATTCAATTTTGTATATCATCCTCAGACCGACGGGGCAGTCAAAAAGGACTATTCAAATTCTTGAAGATCTATTAAGACTTTGTGTCCTTGAATTCAAAGGAAGTTGGGACAATTTCTTTTCATTAGTCGAATTCTCCTATAACAACAGTTATCAAGCAAGCATAGGAATGGCTCTATTTGAGGCATTGTATGGATGCAAGTGTTGTTCTCCAGTATGCTGGGATGAGGTGGGTGAAGCAACATTGTTGGGGCCGGAATTGGTACGCATGACTACGGAAAAGATTCAAATGATCCGACAAAGTATAAAAACCTCACAAGATCGACAAAAGAGTTATGTGGATCTTTATCGAAGGGACGTGGAATTCAATGTAGGAGATCATGTGTTGTTACGTGTTGCTCCATGGAAGGGAGTTACGAGATTTGGAAAGAAAGGAAGGCTCAACCCTCAATTCATTGGCCCATTTAAAATCCTCGATCGAGTAGGAATTGTGGCCTATAGACTCGCCTTACTGCCAAGTATGTCTTGTGTTCATAATGTTTTTCACATATCTATGTTACGTAAATATGTGAAAGACTCGAACCACATTATTGAATTAGAAACAGACGATATAGCAAAATATTTAACGTATGAAGAGGTACCTGTTAAAATCTTTGATAAGATGGAACATATTCTACGCTCCAAGGTTATACCTCAAGTCAAAGTTTTGTGGAAAAACCACGATGTTGAGGAAATGACCTGGGAGTTAGAATCTGAAATGAAATCAAGGTATCCTCACCTCTTCGACATACCAGGTATGTACACCAATTTCGAGGATAAAATTTCATAAGAAGGGGAGGTTGTAAGACCCCATCTTTATGAATAAAGATTTAATTTTCTCTAAATATTTTTTTTGAATAATAAGGTGTGGATTTGATATAATGTTATAGTTTTGGGTAATATTTACAAATTTTACAAAGTAAGCAAGTTGTCATAAAATATTCGTTTGGTCGGGGAATATTTGTTTTATCATGGAATATTCGTACGACGGCACAATCATTGGTGAACCCCACAACGAAATTACTGTTGGAGTTAGAAAACAACAGAAATAAATTTTTATAAATATAACGGCAAAAGTTTTACCGTTAACTGTTGAAATACTCGGTGATAAAAGTACAGTAATACGTGTGGTTTCATAGTAGCACACGGTATTGTACAGTATCTTTGATTATTGATGCTTACATGAGAAGTCACTCAGTTTTACTCAATTATTGCCACAGTAATTGCTGCATAGTATTTAACATTATTGATTCAGTTATTGTCACATTATCATCTGCACAATATTTTATATTATTAAATCAATAATTTATTAAATCAATAATTGAGACGACAAAGTTATTCATATTAATATTTGCATTATTGACAATGTCTAGAAAGTTCTGTCAAGGAAAGGGGTTTGATCACCTAATTACGCGCCAATAAAGAGAAATTCTTATTGAAAAAGCCCCCTCTTTTCTAGGAATAATCTAGTTATTAATATTATGAGTTATAAATGATGAATAAATATTATTAAAAATATGTTTAGTGAAGCCAAGTGAATTGATATAAATAGAGAGGGTTTTTATGAAGTATTTGTTATAAATTTGGCTTATTATATGGAAACCCACTTAACCATTTTTCAAAATCTTCGGTAGAAAGTTATCTCAATTTTTTTTTATTACTTATATATATATATTATACAAGATTTGTTTTTATATAAAATAGAATATATGAAGATTTGAGCTTCCTCAGGTACAAGTTCACCTCCAAATCCTTTCACGTTAAACTTGAATCCACCGGGTTTGGTTCCTTCCTTTGATCAATGTTAGCCATCCAAGTGTTTGGCCTCTAGAGGTGATCCACCAAGGAAGAAGAAAGATTCAAGAAGATGAATATTTGGAAAAATCCTAATTTTACTATCTCTTATAGAAAAGGGTGTACTCTCCCAACTATTAAAATTACGTATTTACGTATTTTGTGAAAGTGCCAACCACCCTCACCCATAATAAGACTCCTCTTATTTATAGATGTGGGCAACCCTCCTTAACAATTAAGGAATTGAGTTTTATTGTAATTAATTAAATTCCTTTAATTAATTAGGCTCCCAATCTTATTAGGAATAATTAATTAAATTCTTTTAAATAATTAGCCTCTTAATCTTATTAGGATATTTGAGAGTACTTATATTAAATTAATTTCCAACTCTTTAGAAATTAAAATAATAATAATTGTAATAATATTAATAAGACTCCTCTTATTAATTTATATATTTAATATTTCTAAAATATTAAATAATAAATATTAAATTATTTAATTTATTACATCACCATAGATTATATTAAATATACTTAACTTATTATTATAATTATGCTATTTGCTTCTTAAATAATTATTCTTCCTTTTATAATGTGACCCTTTAGCTTCTCCATATTAAACCGATTGTGAATAACTCAATTAGAACAATTTTAATCTTATTTAAATAAATAAATTAAACTATTAATTTATTTAAAAATATAATATTTATTCTACAATAGGGATAAGCCTCCCTAGCGATTAACGACTTTCCAGATAATATAGATTTCAACATTAATCATAAAAGAACCTTTGAGTAAATAGTTACAGTACAATTCAATCCTTTCCCCATACAATGTCCCAATTAAATATAAGACATGAATTACTGTCAAGTCTTATTTTATTTACTTATATGTTTTTCGATTCTTAAATGCACAACACCAAATAATGCAAATTAGAAACTCCTTTCTAATTTCATTTTGCCTTGGCCAAGGACTATTGGGTTGTCATTTATCGAATCACATAGGACATTTTACTTTTTTACTAAAAGCGGTAGATTCTTTATTAATCATACATTATCTCCATGTGCAACTTATTATACCCAAGCATACCCTTTGATATACCGTAATGGTCTTAAGGAATAAGTCAAAGTATAACTCATCATACACAAGATACTATGATGATCTCAAGTCCAAGGATCACTTGTACTACTATCACTACAGGAATTCATATTGATATGAAAGTAAAAATCCATTAGGTATTCCTTAGCGAGCCACGTTCAGTGAACTTATTCTCTAATAAGCACCTCCATACTTAATTTAGTGTCTTCACACAAATGATCATGAGATCAATCATCCTCATCCAATGAGCAAGCAACGTATGCACCAATCTATTTGGATTCACTAATCCCCAATTTAGTAATCCAACAATTGGGAACTATTTTAGTTTTAAGCTTTTTAAGAATTTAGATCTCATTAGAATGATCATCATCATTATTCTAAAAGCATTTCTTAAAACTATGGGTTTATAATATATTATAAAACAGCATCATGTAGATAATTAAAAACATTTAATAAATTAATATTTTTTATTAATAAATGAATAAGATTATTACAAAGTATATGCTTTATCATCAAACATGATTGGCTTGTGTGCATACTACTTTCAATATCCCACTTGCACTAAAGTCAATCGCCATGGTATCTCATACCCTTCTTCTCTAAGTGACGATTATCCTGCTGTTGGATAAGCTTTAGTTAATGGATATGTAATGTTGTTCTTTAGAGTTCACTATCTCTATAGTTATTTCTCATCTTTCAATGATTCCTATAATCAAATGAAAGTTCCACAACACATGTTTTGATCCAAGATGAGACTTAGGAACTATTCCTAGTTCTGTAACGAACTTTTCATCCAAATAATCATCTTGCAGCTTCATTTATAGCTATATACTTTGTCTTATCACTGAACCAACAACTCTTTGTTGTTTGAAACTTTTCCAATTACTGTTCAAGGTAACCCTTTACCTTAAAGTGGATTTTTTGTCTTCTTGGTCTGTCTGAAAAACTTGAGTCTATTAAGCCCTCTAGTTTTAATTTAGACCCACCATAAATATGATCACATCCTTAGTGTCGGTTAATTACTTTAAGATATTTTTCACTGTCATACAATGATCTTTTCCAGAATATGACCGATTAACATCAGGTCTCATATATTTCATTGTATACATGATTGTCACTCATGTGATCTCTCTTTTCAGGAGTCTATGTGGACTATTAAGAGAGATACACTCCATGGCTCATCAACATGAGACATCTCTTGGAGTTTGCTATGCTAAACAACTTTAACATCAAATAAATATACGTTTCTTGGGTTAAGTTGAGAATCCTCTTAATTTTATCTATATAGATTTGTATCCCCAATTACGATACTCTTCCTAAATCATTCATGGAGGAATGTTTATACAACTTTATCTTTACTGATTGTAGAATTAGTATGTCATTCCTTATCCGTAGTATATCAACATATAATACTAGGAATGTTATGGCGCCCCCACTAACCCTTTTGTACACACTAGGTTCATTCTTATTTTTAATAAAATCAAACTCTTTTGATTATCTCATCAAAACGAATGTTCCATTTTTGATAAGCTTGCTTCAATCCATTTCTCTGAGTGTCTAAAACTCTTACCTCATCCTATGTAACTGGATCATCATCTTCTATGATGTGTACCTCATCATCATAATCTATGATGAATCCATACTTCCTTGGTATCTTTGATACTATTCCAGATATACGATTTGGTTGTGGTACAAGAGGTCTATCTACAGGTTCATTTTATTTGACTTATAGTGTTTCGTTGTTCTTGAACTCTTCAAGATCTATTATCCTCCCACTAGCCCCTATAATGATAAACATCTTTATCTTAGAAGGCAGCGTGTTTCACAATAAACACCTTTTACTAAGTAGGATTATATAATATATACCTTAAACTTACTTTAGGATGTCCCACAAATATGTACTTGTCAAATCTTGTCCCAAGCTTATCCTTTGAAATCTTTTCACATAAGCTGGACAACCCCTTATCTTCACATACTTAAAATTAGGAATCCTTCCTATCCATAACTTTTATGGAGCCTTGTGGCCAGATTTTGAGGTTACCTTTTCGTAGATATGCAACCATTTCTAGGACATTATCCCAGAAGGATACTAGAATGTCGATAAAATCATTATGGGCCGCACCATGTCCAACAAGGTACGATTTTTCCTTTTAGATACATCAATCAATAATTGTGTATCAGGAGGCGTCCATTGTGAGAAAACCATTTAAGATAATCTAGGAACTTATTGCACAAGATTCCTTCCTCGATCTAATCAAAGAATCTTAATACTTTTCAAATTAGTTTCACTTTTAAATTCTTTGAACCTTTCAAATAATTCATACTTGTATTTCATCAAATATAAACATTCAACTCTTTGAATGATCATCTCCTTTTCCTATACTAGTTTGTTCAATTTGCAAAATAAATTTTCATGTAAGTCAAGTACACAAAATCCATTAAGTAATATTTCAGTTCTATAAAAACTTTATTATTATAAATAAAACAAAAATTGTTCTTAAATATAATACCAAAGATTTCATTGTCCAACAACAAAATTAAAATAATGTTTTGAACGAGAATTGGAATACAATAACAACTTATTGACTTAAAAGACTTGCTCGTAGGCAATGCTAAACAATAAGTTCATATGGCTAATGTAACAACCTTTGCTTCATTTCCCACACATAGGATTACTTATCTTTGTTTAGCTTTCTACTTCTGCTTGGTTCCTTCATAAATCTATATATTTATGAGAACCAAAGTCGATATTCAATACCCAAGTAGAACATTGACTTAAAGAAAAAATTATTTTATTCATGAACAAAACTTTATTTGTAACCGAAGCTTCATTAAGCTTCTTCTGGTTAGCCTCTGCAAGATGCTTCTCGCAGTCTCCTTTACAATGTCCTGGCTTATTGCAATGGAAGCAAACTCCTTTGCTATCTGTATCAGCTTTGTTCCATTATCCTTTGTTTTTGCCTTTATATTTACCTTCTTAGAATCGTTCTTCTATTCAGAAGATCATTTGGCCCCTACCGGTAAGACTTGGTCTTTCTTGGTTGAAAAGTGACTCTCAGCATTTTTAACATGTTAAGCAAATCAGCGAGGCTGATATCTAGCTTGTTCATATGAAAAATTCACAACAATTTTGAGAAGGAGTCCGAGAGTTACTACAAGATCAAATCTTGGCTCAACTCTCCATCCATGACAAAACCTGTTGTCCTAATTATTCAATCAAATTGATCATGTTTAGGACATGTGTCTGTACTAAAGTGTCATTAGTCATTCTAGAGCGAAAGAGCTCTTTAGATATCTGATATCTATTAGTTCTACTTTTATCACCATCAACTACTTGACGTGCAGGAGTATAGTAGGAGCTTCCATAGTTTCATACTGACGCTGAAGCTTGTTACTCATGGATACGAGCATGATGCATTGAGTCAACTATGCATCATTTTGACATTTTCTAAAAATAGCAATCTTTTCCTCAGAGGCCTTGTCTGCAACCATTGCAGGGATATGCATATTAAGGACATAAGATAGCTTTTCAGCCATGAGAACTATTCTCAAATTTCTTTACCAATCCGTTTAATTCGGTCCGGTTAATTTATCATCTAATATGCTACGCAGTGATAATAATTTTAGACATTGTAAAATTCTGTAAATGAATTTGTAATTTAACAACATTATATCATACATTCTTTTATTAATTACCAAAATAAATTAGGTCTTATTTTAAATTGGTATCTCCTACTATTTTTTTTAAACTATATTACCCCCAATATATATAGTTCGACAATATTTAATTAAAGATATGCTAGTGAGAATAAGGATTCCATTTCAAATGTCTATAGCCTTGTATGTGCACAACAAACTATATATAAATAAATAGGTAGACAACTCTTTTCAATTACATCAACTATGCAACTCCTTGTATTTTGCCTCTTAAATCATAATGGTTAAGTCAGACCAATCATTTCCATATAAGTGAAGAGAAAACTACAGCCCTTGTGTGTGCACAACATAGCAGTAATGTTCAATTCCTTATAAACATCATATGTAATAAAAATAACATCTTAAATATTTAATACTTGCCTTATGTGTGTACAACAAACTCATATTAAATATTCAATACTCTATTGTTTCTATCATACTAGAAGGCGACATTTGATATTTCAAATATCTTTGAACGTTACAACTTAATATAAAATATTTGTTGGGTTTGTTATTAATTTGTCTTATCTTGTTTAGCGCACATGCACACACACACACACACACACACACACACACATATATATTATAAGCATGCACATATAAAATATTATATTCTACCCGGATTGATTATGGACTTTATTCTAGTTTGGTTCACTAGAGTCAGCAAGTGAAGCAAGAGGTCAAACCTAGGGTGCAAGAATTAAATTTAAATATAACTATTACATTTAAACCCGGGTTCCATTATAAACTGGTCTTCAAATACTCCTTGCTCCTTGATCTCCAATTCTTCAAAATTAATTCTTATTATTCCTATTACAAAACTATTTTAAAATAAATAGAAACCTTGATCAGCAGTTAGAGAAGACGAAGTATGCAGACCTAATTTAATAAAACTCATACATTCATGCATCCAACTAAAATAAAATCCAATCACATTGGTCAATAGTCCATAATCAATTCCATTTATTATCATACACATCACCATATGTATCAATAAATAACATTCATCTCATGAATAATAAACATTCAATATATATTGATATAATTTAATGGGCAAATTTAGTTAGCATAAAATCTAATTTCGAATAAAAATAAACTCCTTTATTATAATCCAAATTTAAATCAAAATAAACCTCTTTTATTTTAATTTATCCAATTTTGAATAAAATAAACTATTTTATTTTAATCAAATTCTTTAATCAAAATAAACTCATTTATTTTAATTAATTATGGAATCAATTCAAGTCAAAATAAACTCTTTTATTTAAGAAAACACGGATTTTCTTTTCATATTCACAAATAAACTCCTTTATTTTGAATAATATGAAATCTTATTTCATATCTAAATAAACTCCTTTATTTAAAAAACATGGATTCACTTTCCTATTCACAAATAAACTCCTTTATTTTAGGAAACATGGAATCCAATTTCAACTCCAATTAGTTATCATGAAATCCAATTCCAACTCTAATTAGTTAGCATGAAATCCAATTTTAAAATTAAAATAAACCTTTTATTTTAATTATAAAATTATTCGTATATATATATATATATATATATATATATATATATATATATATATATATATATTAACGAAGGAAGAATCTCCCTAGATATTTTTCCTGGTCCATGTTTTGTTAACGAAATCAATGTTCACAATGAATTAAAAATTCCACTGACAAATAATTACTGATCTGGATTTATAAAAAAAGCCATGATTTTTTTTCTTCATAAAATAATAATTTTATACAATAAATTATGCCCAAATAAATTGTTCTAAACACATATCAATATACATATCAAATCTGAATAATTAATAATTCGCATAAAGGTTGGCTCTGATGGCACTGTTAGGTTTGTAATATTCATGAACGCAATCAAATTGCATAAATTAAGCGAAAACGTGATAAAAAAAAGTTTTAAAATTTTACAAACCATATAACCGGATCATCCTTTATGCACAATTATTAATGAAACGAAAAGATAAAGAACAAAAATTATACCCTTGAAGATTTGAGCTTCCTCAGGTACAAGTTCACCTCCAAATCCTTTTGCGTTCAGCTTGAATTCACCGGGTTTGGTTCCTTCCTTTGATCAATGTTATCCACCCAAGTGTTTGGCCTTTAGAGGTGATCCACCAAGGAAGAAGAAAGATTCAAGAAGATGTGTATTTGGCAAAACCCTAGTTTTTCTATCTCTCATAGAAAATGGTGTACTCTCCCAACTATTGGAATTACGTATTCACGTGTTTTGTGAAAGTGTCAACCACCCTTGCCCAAAATAAGACTCCTCTTATTTATAGATGTGGGCAACCCTCCATAAAAATTAAGGAATTGGGTCTTATTTTAATTAATTAAATTTCTTTAATTAATTAGGCTCCCAATCTTATTAGGAATAATTAATTAAACTCTTTTAATTAATTAGCCTCCTAATCTTATTAGGATATTTGAGAGTACTTATATTAAATTAATTTTCAACTCTTTAGAAATTAAAATAATAATAATTGTAATAATATTAATAAGACTCCTCTTATTAATTTATATATTTAATATTTCCAAAATATTAAATAATAAATATTAATTTATTTAATTTATTCTATCACCATTGATTAAATTAAATATACTTAAATTATTATTACGATTATATCATTTGCTTCTTAAATAATTATTCTTCCTTTTATGGTGTGACTCTTTAGGTTCTCCATGTTAAATCGGTTGTGAATAAATCAATTAGAACAATTCTAATCTTATTTAAATAAATAACTTAAACTATTAATTTATTTAAATAAATAATATTTATTCTACAATAGGGATAAACCTCCCTAGCGATTAACGACTTTCTAGATAATATATATTTCATCATTAATCAAAAAAGAACCTTTGAGTAAATAGTTACCGTACAATTCAATCCTTCAACCATACAATGTCCCAATTAAATATAAGACATGAATTACTGTCAAGTCTTACTTTATTTAATTATATGTTTTTCGATTCTTAAATGCACAACACCAAATAATGCAAATTAGAAACTCCTTTCTAATTTCATTGTACCTTGCCCAAAGACTACCGGGTTGTCATTTATCAAATCACTTAGGATATTTCACTTCTTTTACTAGAAGCGGTAGATTCTTTATTGATCATACATTATCTCCATGTACAACTTATTATACCCAAGCATACCCTTTGATATATCCTAAGGGTCTTAAAGAATAAGTCAAAGTATAACTCATCATACACAAGATACTATGATGATCTCAAGTCCAAGGATCACTTGTACTACTATCAGTACAGGAATTCCTATTGACAGGAAAGTAAAACTCCATTAGGTATTCCTTAGTGAGCCACGTTCTGTGAACTTATTCTCTAATAAGCACCTACATACTTACTTTAGTGTCTCCACACAAATGATCATGAGATCAATCATCCTCATCCAATGAGCAAACAACGTATGTACCAATCTATTCGGATTCACTAATCCCCAATTTAGTAATCCAACGATTGGGATCTATTTTAGTTTTAAGCTTTCTATGAATTTAGATCTCATTAGAATGATCATCATCATTATTCTAAATGCATTGCTTAAAACTATGAGTTTATCACATATTATAAAACAACATCATGTAGATAATTAAAAGCCTTTAATAAATTAATACTTTTTATTAATAAATGAATAAGACTATTACAAAGTATATGCTTTATCATCAAACATGATTGGCTTGTCTGCATACTACTTTCAGTAAGGAGATGTTACCAATGCCAAATTCATGGGAATGTTATCCATTCCCCTCCAAGGGAGCTCCATAATATGAGTTCGCCCTGGCCTTTCTCAATGTAGGGAATGGACGTGATCATACCCATCGAGCCCAAAGCTAGTAATGGGCATCGGTTTATCTTCACAATGATTGACTACTTCACCAAGTGGGTAGAAGTAGCCTCATTCCCCTAGGTTACTAAAGAAGTTATCATTGGTTTCATCAGAAATAATGTCATTTGTCGATATGGACAACCAGAGGTGATTGTGTCAGATAACGCCAAAAACCTCAACAATCAAATGATGGAGGAGTTATGCAGTTAACTCCACATCAAATATCTATCGTCATCTATCGTCCTAAGATGAATGTTTCTATTGAAGCGGCTAATAAGAATATCAAAAAGATCATACAAAAGCTGTCCGGCAATCACAAAGGATGGCCTGACTTCTTGCCTCTGACTCTATTAGCCTACAGAACATCAATGCACACTTCCACTGGGGCAACCCCCTACTCATTAATTTATGGAAATGGAATCCCTAAGAGTGTTGATAGATGCTCAGCTAAATGAAAACCAATGGTTACAAGATAGGTATCACCAATTGTCTTTAATAGTTGAAAGGCGAGCCACTGCCATCTTCCATGGTCGGTTATATCAACAGAGGATCGCCAGATCCTACAACAGAAAAGTCTGGCTACGACAATTCAAAGAGCATGACTTGGTTCTGAAGAAAATTCTTGATAACCAAGATCAATCCAAAGGAAAATTCACCCCAAACTGGGAAGGCCCGTTTGTTGTCAAGGAGGTATTGACATGAGGATCTCTCAGATTACAAGAGGTGGATGGTGATAAATTTTCGTAACTCATTAACTCGAACAGCGTGAAACGGTACTATGTCTGAAGTTACCAGCAAGCTAATATCCTTATTTTGGATCACCAGATCCCCAGTCAATTTAGGTTTTCGAAACCCTTCACTACATACAACTGTTCGGTAAAATCTAGTTACGCACAACACACATGTATACGTGGTCAACAAGTAATATAATAGTAAGCAGAGTATCGTTCCAACAAAGAAATTTAGTAAGAATTTTAACCTCACAATTATCAATTTCCTATTAATCCTAATTTTATCAAACTATCCAAATCATTGATTAAGATTATAAAAAATAAATTATTAATAAATATATGATCACAAAACAATCACAAATCTTAAAAACTGAAATTTCAAACAATTATTAAAGAATTAGGCTTACGACTTCACCCTAAGCTTCACTCTGATTTTTACACCTTTATTCCAGCTCAATTTACTATCCCAGTTTATTAATCAAGAACACGTATGTAGCACTAGCCACCTCTCGATGTACTAAAACTGTATTAACTCAAATCCACAATTTAGATAGAAACAAGTTAAACACCTTAATCAACTAGCTCACTATATCTCTATGCGAATTATAATTGAAGAAGGTTTAAGTTTAAGTCCATTATCCGCTTACATGCAATGCCAAGCATATCTCTACCCTAACATTCATCAAGATTCTGTTCATTCACAAAATTCAAGAACACATGCTATATTAAATAAGTCTAGACTCATACCTCCTCTCTCGAATCTATACAAGTCCACAAAGAACTGTTGATCAAGCAATTCATAAATTCAAGCTCAAATTAATATAGATAAACTAGAAAATAGCTTATTAAACTAAAAATCAAAACTACATAATCATCGTTTCACTTAAAGATCCGTCATAAGCCTAAAATGTAATTTAGTTCATCATCAATGAAATAATAACTGAATAAATTAAAGATATCATCCTTTCAATTACAAATATAAGACTAAACAAAGAATTAATCAGAACACCCTCCACATTAGCCTTAATCCGCAATCGATATGAACGTTCCTTCAAAATCTTCACTCCAATGCTCGATATGAAAATCTGTAATTAATCTCTGATAATTGCCTTCTATCTCTCCTTTTGATCTTGTGTTTGCATTGATATATAATTACACACGAAATATGAGCTCCATTCTATGCCATTAAGACTCCCAAAGCAATTCAAACACTCCAACTCAACTTCCAGCAGAGTTAGAATCAAAATAGGATAACAGGATTCGGGACCCTAGCCCTGCTAGGTATACACATAGAAAATGCTCACCCGTGCAGTTAGGCTCTACCGTTAACTAGAATGAAGACCCTCACCTTTGGTAGTATAAAGTTAAATGGGGGGCCTGCCGTGGAATACCTCATTGCAAAATAACTTTGGTTAATCTTCATACTTGCTACAATAATGCTCCAATTGCCTCCTTTTTCACTCTTTTACCACACTAACCATCCTACATATAAAATAACAAGAAACAAGTAAAAATGATCATAAAAGCAAGGAATTAACAACAAATAAGCTTGAACTAGAAACCGATCCGTGGATATAAAATCAACTTATCAAAATCCGCCATACTTAAACCGTGCTAGTCCTCGAGCACAAAACAAAATACCATGCTATATAATGCAATGTAATGATATGTAATGCATCTAATCTATATGTCTTTGAATCCAACAGCGACATAAACTCAAAAGTATTTCTCCGGCCTCAGGGAAAGCAAGCAAACACTATAACTCTTAATTACCAAAACCAATTGATAATTCCTTATTAGTCCTCAAATCTTAGACCATTATCACTGGTATAGTGTGCGTGTGTGTGTTCAACATCTATGATAACTGATACAGACTCAAATTCAATACATAACCAATTTCTTAGAATGAATCATACAGAGTAAACTCAAAAATTTCAAAAGCAGACGAGTTCCAACTAAAAATAAACAATTGCCACTATCAAGGGTTCACATAAGGTACTTATACTTTATTTATTTATTTTTTAACGGAGGCTTTTTGCTCTTTTCTCGTTTTATTTTTTTTTTCACTTTTTTTACATGACTGTGCAATGCCTCATTTCATTAGGCTAACAGTGATACCCCTTAGCGAGCTTTCAACCAACGACTCTCAGACCATAAAAGACCTTAAGGCGCTAGGTGTTAAGACACCCCTACGGGCGTACTTACTCAAGTAACAAAGGCCCCGAAACAAGACTAGTCATGACAGATTTTTTTTTTCATTTTTTTATAAAGCTTATGTACCCCACATTTATCCCCCAAACTTAGGTTCTTGCCCAATTCTTTGTCTTCACTGCCTATTCTTGTCATTTTCTCATTTACATTAGCATTATCCTTTAGAAACTCTTTATGTATCAATTTTAATATAATCAGTTAACACCGATGTTATTAGCGTGCTACCCATATTATACCAGTTTCAAACAAGAATAAGATCCAATTCATAACAGAAACTTCATCAAGGTTCTAATAATCAGTGCTGTATTTGTCGACTTAATCTCAATCTCATCATTGGCCAAAATAAAATGAACTACAACACTACTGGACATATACAAAATTAACACAATATTTAATTAATTTTTTTTATTTTTTTATTTAGATATATGCATAGGGCAAACATAACATGAATGCAAACATAAATAAATAACTAAATAAAAACTAAATATGCACCTAAGCTACTATGAAAATGCATGATTACATGAATGCAACAATTGATTAACCTAAACTAAAAAAAAACTACTATGCAAACCTAACTTAATAAACTTAAATATGCAAACATGAAATGCAAATATGAAATTAAATCCCCCAAACTGAAAATTACAATGCCCTCATTGTATAGATATAGCAAGAAAAATAAGAAGACTTCCCTGTAATCACTAAGCATGAGGTGGTGATGTGTTGTGTTCTTCTTCATTGGAGTCACTTGGTGGAAATCGTGGCAGTGGGGCCGGTTGCTAATATGGAAATTGAGCATTAGGATTGAAACTTTGGAGCGTCATGTTCAATGATGCGAACGAGAGGTTCATCTCTTCAAACATGTGATCCTGCCTAGCGGTGCCTCATCTCTCGTCGTGCTTGCTTGATGTGCTCATCCACCTGGCACTGAAAGTTTAGGAACTGAGGGCTAGATATTGCCTTATACTGTGGTACCTCCTCTATTCCTTGATCTCCCATCGGTGCCTCCTCCTGAAACTCGTCATCATCTGAGGTATCGCCAGCATCAACTTCGTCCTCCGAAGCTGAGGGAAATACAAAAATTTATTATTTGAAGCGACATCAGGGTAGGTTCATCATCAGACCATCAAACTTTTGGTTGCCTACACAACCCACAAATAAGTGACGAGTGTAGCAGGCCGCCCAAGAAATGTACTCATAAGCACCGTCGAATTGAGAAATTGATTATTGCCCTAACGTCGATGATGAAATCTTGAACAATGGCATACAAGAGCAGTGCTTTCTCCTTGGTTACATTTGACGTGTGTGTGGATGGAAACATCTTGGCACACAGGAAGGCATACCATATCTTTCCGTATCTGCTGAGATCATTGCTATGAAAAATCGTGCCCTCTTTTTGACGCTTGATCCATTTTGTGCCAGGTTTAGTTATTTCCTTCAGAATGGTCTCATAATCGGGATCATTGTCACGTAAGTGGGCATAATTGCAATGTCGAGGCACCCATAATTGATAATATGTGTTGATGTCATCGGCACTGAAAGGTACTAATCTTTCGCGCACAAAAGCGATGAAAGGGACCTTGTCCTCGGTGTTTGCATAAAACTCCTTGACCACACTTACAACGGCGGCCTCGGGTTCCTCCGTGAACTTGTTCAAGCCTTTCTGATATATCTGTTGCATCATCTCACCGTCGACATGGTCAGGTGCCAACCCCCGTTCTGGTGTGAGTGCTTTAGTTGCCATGTAGTCATAGCGGTCGGCGGCATCGGCACTTATAAATTTGCGTCTGTCAAAGGTTCGTGATGGTGGTGTTGTTGTGGAAATCTCTCTCCGTTGCCTCTATGATGTGGGTTTAAATTCCATTGATTACCGGAAGCCTTGACAACAATATCCCCCCCCAAAACTTCACTCAAATAATTTGACAAACACTTGGTGTGCACACTAGTTTATCCCCCCCAAAACTTGATAATTATGCTTCTACCATGGTGCTAGGAAGGGAGGAGTTAGAAAATAAGGCACTCACTCTTAATTTCTATATACTTACCTCAATGAAAGCCATAATTCGTAGTTATAGCAGGTGGAGTTGAGAGTATTTGGTTAATAAGGGTTATGATGGAGTGAATTTATAGAGATGGTGTGATGGAAAGGCTTAGAGGTTGGAGTAATGGAATGAAGTAGTGGGTAATTGTGATAATGAAGCGGGAAGATATAGTGTAAGTTGCCAAAACGTGGAAGAGAAGTGATGGGAGTGGGAATTATATATGAGGAAGAAGTATTAATGGAATGAAGAAGTAGGGGAAGTGGGGTCTTGAAGCTTCAACTGCCGAGTAAATCGTTACAAATCCAGGACCCCCACCCCAGCGAGGGGTATAAAGCTATTTAAGCCCACCCCATCGGGCATGCACACTAAAATTTTAGTTGGGAGACCCCCGCCTCGGCGAGAGGTATACAGCTTTGGGGGCCCACCCCAGCGGGCATGCATACTGCTAACTTGATCTGGTTTGCTTCATTCTTCCCTCATATTCCCAACCATTATCATTTTAAGATCCTGCAATACCATAAAATATCAATGTGAGTAGATTTTGATTATTTTAAACATGCAACTTAACTAATGAACTTATTCTATATTACTAATTATGCTAAACTATAATTTGACGGTTAAGAATAAAAATATGAAAAATAAAATAACGATTGGGTTGCCTCCCAATTAACGCTTGATTTTAAGTCGTTCAGTCTGACTACTCCCTATTTATGGTGCGTCGGATAATGTGATCGTGATGACATCCATGTTGGCTTCGCCACCCCAATAATGCTTCAACCATTGACTGTTGACCTTGAAAGTCTCCAATGGGTTTCTACTGTAGATTTCAACGGCGCCATGTGAGAAAACTCTTTTGATGGTGAATGGCCCGGTCCACCTTGATTTTAGCTTCCCTGGGAACAACCGCAACCTTGAGTTAAACAATAGGACTGATTGCCCAGGCTTGAATGTTCTTTGCATGATTTTCTGGTCGTGCCATCTCTTGACCTTTTCTTTGTATAGTTTCATGTTCTCATAAGCTTGAAGACAGAATTCATTGAGCTCGTTTAGTTAAAGTAGTCTCTTTTCACCCACAGCTGCTTGATCGAAGTTAAGTTTCTAAATCGCCCAATAGGCCTTGTGTTGCAACTCCACAGGCAGGTGACATGCTTTCCCATAGACCAATTGATATGGTGACATACCAATTGGTGTTTTGTATATAGTTCCGTAGACCCATAGTGCATCGTCCAGCCTGAGAGACCAATCCTTTCTATTTGGGTTCACCACCTTTTCTAAGATTCGCTTCACCTCCCTATTTGAAACTTTAGCTTGCCCACTTATTTGGGGATGATATGTCGTTGCCACCTTATGGTTGACCCCATATTTCGCTAAGAGAGCTGTAAACGATCTGTTGCAGAAGTGACTACCTTCATCACTTATGATAGCTCTTGGCGTGCCAAATCTCCTAAAAATATTCTTCTGCAAGAATTTAAGGACCACTTTAGCATCGTTAGTTGGGAGTGCTGTGACTTCAACCCATTTTGAGACATAGTCAATTGCAAGCAATATATACTGATTACCGAATGATGATGGAAATGGCCCCATAAAATCAATGCCCCAAACGTCAAAAATTTCAACTTCCAAAATTGTTTGTAGTGGCATCTCATTCCTTTTCGATATGTTGCCCACTCGTTGACATCTATCACAACTTTTAACAAATTCGCGGGCGTCCTTGAATAATGTAGGCCAATAAAACTCGGCTTGAAGCACTTTTGCCGCTATTCGCCCACTACCATAATGTCCTCCGTATGCAGACGAATGACATTTATGCAAATTATTATTCACCTCACTGTACGACACACACCTTCTAATCATCTTGTTAGCGCACTGTTTGAATAGGTATTGTTCATCCCACATGTACGATTTGACGTCATGCAGGAATTTTTTCTTCTGCTGACGAGTAAGACCAGGGGAAGGATGTTGCTTACTAGATAGTTGGGGAAGTCCGCGTACCCTGGAAATTCCGTATTGATCCCAAACAGCTGCTCATCGGGAAATGATTCATTAATTACACATCTGTCCTCTTCCTTTTTATCCTGATTTTCCAGCCTCGATAAATGGTTGGCAACTTGATTCTCCATACCCTTTCTATCTTTTATTTCTAAATCAAATTTTTGGAGAAGGAGAATCAATCGGATAAGGTGTGGCTTAACATATTTTTTTGAAATTAAGTACCGAATAACCGAGTGATCTGTATAAACTACCACCTTTATTGCGATCAAATAAGCCCGAAATTTATCGAAGGCATATACTACAACAAGTAATTATTTTTTCTTAGTTGTGTAATTCATTTGAGTCTCCGTAAGTGTCTTACTTGCATAGTATATGGCATAAAATACCTTCTCTCGGGTTGACCCAAAACAGCCCCAACCGCATAGTCGCTCGCATCACACATTAACTCAAAAGGCATATTCCGATCTGGTGCGACGATTACGAGAGCTGAAGTCAATTTCTTCTTCAATAGTTTGAATGCCAATTTACACTTCTCATCAAACTTGAAAACCGAATCCTTCTCTAAAAGACTGCATAAAGGTATTGAAATTTTAGAGAAGTCTTTTATGAATCTTCTTTAAAACTTGGCATGTTCCAAGAAACTTCAAATTCCTTTGACTGAACTTTGTGGAGGAAGTTTTTCAATCGTTTTCAGCTTCGCTTTATCAACCTCTAATCCGTGAGCCGAGACCTTGTACCCCAAAATTATGCCTTCTTCAACCATGAAGTGACACTTTTCCTAGTTAAGTACCATGTATGCATTAACACCATCACCAAATTCTCTAGACAACGCATCAAATATGCATCTTTGTAATAACATCATGAAGACACATTTTTTTGGAAGGTCCGAGAAGGTGGCATTACACAAGCCAAACGACATTCATAAGTCAAACGAATGTGAATGTGCCGTATGGACACGTGAAAGTAGTCGTCTCTTGATCTTCAAGGGCAATAACGATCTGATTATAACCCGAATATCCATCCAATAAGCAGTAGTACTCGTGTCCCGCTAATCTGTCCAACATTTGATCGATAAAGGGCAAAGGGAAGTGATCTTTGCGGGTTGCCTTATTTAATTTCCTGTAGTCCATGCAAACCCTCCAACCAGTCACTGTCCTTGTTAGAATTAGTTCATTTTCATCATTTTGTACCACAGTCATTCCTCCCTTTTTCGGTACACATTGAACTGGACTGACCCAGTTACTGTAAAAAATTGGGTAGATGATACATGCGTCCAACCATTTCAGTATTTCCTTCTTCACTACTTCTTTCATGATTGGATTGAGCCGTCTCTGTTGTTCCACTATCGGTTTTGCACTGTCTTCCATCAGAATTTTGTACATGCAAAAGGATGGGTTGATTCCCTTGATATTCGCGATTGTCCATCCTATAGCCGATTTATGTTCTCTAAGCACCCTCATCAACTTTTCTTCCTGTAATTCATTAAGTGTAGCAGAAATAATAACAGGCAAAGAATTAGAAGTGCCTAAATAAGGATACATGATGTGTTTAGGTAGTGGCTTTAGCTCAAGAGTAGGTGGCTCCTCCAATGATGGTTTCATTCTGGTTGTGGATCTTTCCTCCGTATGCAATGGCTCAAATGGTGTTTTAAATCTTCTAACTCGTGGCAATGAGTCTAGCATCTGTTAGTAATCCACAAATCCCGGATCATCTAACTCTTCATCTCCCAATAGTGTCGTTTCCAATGGATCGTTACCCAAACTTTTACCCATGTCTTCGCTGATTATCTCTGGTCAATGATATCCATCCTGAAACATTCTTCTTCATCCATAGGGAATTTCATGGCCTTGAAAACATTAAATTTTACTTCTTGATCTTGGACCCTCATAGTTAGTTCACCTTTTTGTACGTCGATGAGTGTCATACCCGTAGCCAAGAAAGGTCTCCCTAGGATAATCGGGATGTTCTTATCTTCCTCAAAATCCAGAATTATGAAATCTGCGGGGAATATAAACTTGTCAACCTTGACCAATATGTCCTCTACAATTTCTCCCGGGTACGTGACTGACCTATCCGCCAACTATAATGAAATGTTTGTAGGCTTTGGAGCTGGCAAAACCCAATTCTGTATAAACTAATAACGGCATAAGGTTCACAGTCGCCCCCAAATCACATAAACACTTATTAAATGCCATGTTCCCAATCGTGTACGAAATGGTGAAACTCCCCGGATCTTTCAACTTTGGTGGCAACTTTCGCTTTAAAACCGCACTACACTCCTCTGTTAATGCCATTGTTTCGAAATCTTCCAACTTCTTTTTCTTGGATAAGATCCCTTTCATGAATTTCACGTAACTTGGCATTTGCTCTAGGGCTTCTACGAATGGAATGTTAATCTAAAGTTTCTTAAAAACTCATAAAAATTTTGCAAACTGCTTATCTAATTTCAACTTTTGGACTCTCTGCTGAAACGGCAGTGGAGGATACACAACTGGCTTGTCATCTAACTTTGTTTTCTCAATTTGCTTTTCCTCATCCTGTTTATCTTCAACCACTTTGTTCTCATCAACTTTGGCATCCATTCTAATTGACTTTTCTGCACTTTTCCCATCTAAATGTTTTCCACTTCTTAAGGTGATTGCCTGACACTGTTCATGATTTCCCTTCGAATTTCTTTCGATGTCACTTGGTAGAGTCCCTTGTGGTCTATTGTTAAATGCTAATGCAATTTGTCCCATCTGATTCTCTAGATTCTTGATTTCAATCTCTTGCGATTTTATTGCCATTGCTTGATTTTTCATAGTCGCCTCATTACTTGTTATGTACTTTGTCAATAACTCCTCTAAATCTGATTTCCTCTCTTAATGTTGAGCTGGTTGTTGATGATTCTGAAATCCTAGGGGAAATGATGGTCGTGGAGCTTGCTGATGCTGATTATTACTCCACGAAAAGTTAGGATGATTCCTCTTCCCTTGATTGTAAGTATTCTGGTATGTATTCTGTGGTATTCTGTTGTTGGTACCCACAAATTGCACTGACACTGGGTTGATTGCACATTGATCTGTAGGATGCTCATCCACGCACAATTCACAAATAACTGCAACCTGCTGTGCCTGTACCCCTGACATAGCATCCAACTTTTTTAAGAGTGCTGAAATTTGCGCTTGTATTGCCGTCACTCCATCTACTTCTAACACTCCAGCTGCCTTTGTCTGTGTCATTCTTGCTATGGGCTACTTGTAGTTTTTAGCTGCAATAGTCTCTATCAACTCGTACGCCTCCTCATAACTTTTAGCCATAAACGCTCCACCCGAAGCTGCATTAATACTGGTTCTGAGATTTCCGTTCAATCCGTTGTAAAATGTGTTCATCTGCAACCACTTAGGCAATCCATGATGCGGACACTTTCTGAGCAATTCCTTGTATCTTTCCCATGCCTCATATAGTGACTCGCCGTATTGCTGTTCAAACATAGTTATCTCATTCCTCATTTTTACAGTTTTCGATGGTGGGAAGAATTTTGCAAGAAATTTCTGAGCGAGGTCTTCCCAAGTAGTTATTGATCCCGACAGTAGAGAGTGTAACCAACTTTTCGCCTTGTCCCATAGAGTAAATAGGAACAAGTGAAGTCTCACCGCGTCATCCGACACCCCATTGCACAAATCTCCAGAAAGCTGACTAAATGTTCGTTCGGATCATCATTTGCTAAACCCCCAAACTGAACCGAATTTTGAATCATTTGAATCTTCCCAGGTTTGATTTCAAATGTGTTCGCAGCTATAGCAGGCCTAGTGATACTCGACTATAGCTCAGTCACCTTGGGTGTAGCAAAATCCCTCAACGCTTTCTGATCTTCGGCAGCCATTGCTTCTTCTTTTTCAGAGTTTTTGAATTCTTTTCTTGTTTCCTTGATCCACTTACTTAGCCTATGGAACCGTTTCTCAATGTCGTCCTCAAAAGGAAGCAAGTCTGGATTTTTGGACCGCATTTGCATAAACTAACTTCAAAAACCTAAAATAAGAGGAACAAAATGAAAATAAAAATGTTTAAGTAAAACTGGACTAATTAAACTGATATCGTAAAATATTAAAATCTATACTAAAATACTCCCCGACAACGGCACCAAAAACTTGTTGGGTAAAATCTAGTTATGCACAACACGCAAGTATACATGGTCAACAAGTAATATAATAGTAAGTAGAGTATCGTTCCCACAGAGAAATTTAGTAAGAATTTTAACCTCACAATTATCAATTTCCTATTAATCCAAATTTTATCAAACTATCCAAATCAATGATTAAGATTATAAAAACTAAATTATTAATAAATATATGATCACAAAACAATCACAAATCTTAAAAATTGAAATTTCAAACAATTATTAGAGAATTAGGCTTACGACTTCAACCTAAGCTTCACTCTGATTTTTATACCTTTATTCCAGTTCAATTTACTATCCTAGTTTATTAATCAAGAACACGTATGTAGCACTAGCCACCTCTCGATGTACAAATACCGTATTAACTCAAATCCACAATTTAGATAGAAACAAGTTAAACACCTTAATCAACTAACTCACTATATCTCTATGTTAATTATAATTAAAGAAGCTTTAAGTTTAAGTCCTTTATCCGATTACATGCGATGTCAAGCATATCTCTACCCTAACATTCATCAAGATTATGTTCATTCACAAAATTCAAGAACATATGCTATATTAACTAAGTCTAGACTCGTACTTTCTCTCTCGAATCCATACAAGTCCACAAAGAACTGTTGATTAGGAAATTCATAAATTCAAGCTCAAATTAATATAGATAAACTGGAAAATAGCTTATTAACCTGAAAATCAAAACTACAAAATCATCGTTTCACTTAAAGATCCGTCATAAGCCTAAAAAGTAATTTAGTTCATCATCAATGAAATATTAACTAAATAAATTAAAGAAATCATCATTTCAATTACAAATATAAGACTAAACAAAGAATAAATCAGAACACCTTTCACGTTAGCCTTAATCCGCAATCGATATGAACGTTCCTTCAAAATCTTCAGTCCAATGCTCGATATGAAAATCTGTAATTAATCTCTAATAATTGCCTTCTATCTCTCCTTTTGATCTTGTGTTTGCATTGATATATAATTACACACGAAATATGAGCTCCATTCTATGCCATTAAGACTCCCAAAGCAATTCAAGCATTCCAACTCAACTTCCAGTAGAGTTAGAATCAAAATAGGACAACAGGATTTGGGAACCCCATCTCCCATGGGGTATACATATAGAAGCGCGCCTGGGTTAAAGCTAGGCTACTTGTCAACTAGAATGAAGACCCCCTTGGTGGAGTGTAAGCTAAAATGGGCCCACCCAGGTAGGCTACCTCACTGCAAAATGACTTTGGTTAATCTTTATACTTGCTACAATAATGCTCTAATTGCCTCCTTTTTCACTCATTTACCAGACCAACCATCCTACACATAAAATAACAAGAAACAAGTAAAAATGATCATAAAAGCAAGGAATTAACAACAAATAAGCTTGAACTAGAAACTGATCTGTGAACATAAAATCCACTTATCAACAACCTTTCTTCACATCTGTTTGCCCCATCAGAGATAAACATACCTTTTAAACCAGGAACTTGGTTTCGGATCATCAGATCCTTCACTTAACTCAGGTTTTCAAAACCTTTCACAGCTTCAGTTTGTCCCACTTGGGATAAAATTTTCATACCTTCAGTTTTGTCCCACCAAGAATGAAACTTTTCACACCTTTAATTTATCCTGTACATGGGATCAAACTTTTCATCTGTAGTATATCCTGTATGTGACGCCCCCAAAATTAGGTATACGTCACCCATCTTGGGTCGCCACTTACATGGTACATAAATTCAAATACAAACTTAATTATACATCTGTCGTGTAACATACGACAATACATAAACTGAGAGTTCTAATAGGAATATTGTCATTTAGACAATATCCATACTCAAGGAGTCCTCATTACATTTATTGTCACACTATTTAACAGAATAGTGAGGACTACTAATGCTATCTTCGGGACCATCACTCTTTTCCCCGACTCGTCTCCCGGCTATATTTTCATTTCAAGAGAATAAAGTGAAAGAAAGGGTGAGCTCAACTAGCTCAGTAAGAAATATTATGACTAAGATAATGCAGAATAAATTATCAATAGTCTTCAACAATGTTAAACTGATAAAATACAATAGACAACCAGTTTAACTGCAGCGGAATATGCAATCCATTAAAAGAGTCAAGTAGAGAATAAAATCTACTATCTTTTAGGTTTTAAAAGGTTTTCATCAATTTTTATCATTTGAGACTCGATTTTAATAAATAAACCACCACATCTAATCATCCATGTACCACGGTCAAGGATTTTCATCAAATTATCAATGGTCATGACTATACCGAATCACCCCTGGTCATAATCATACCAAAAACTATCCATCACTGCATTACAGGCCACTGAGGACTTTTGTCACATCATTTATAGCAGGTGATGATTATACCAAATGATCCCTGGTCATAATCATACCAAGTTCATCTATGCACGTAAGACATAGATAACTTTCAACATAATATAACACGAGGATGATGACAATGACATAATAATTCAATAAAACAAGTTCAAGAATTAATTTATCCAAGAACCAATAACGTCCAAGTTGTCAACATGATACTTCTTTGTAGAGTAAAATTCAAGAATGCTCGGAAGAATATTTCCATGAAAAGATCTTTGGATGAAACACAAATATCAAGGATATTCTACTAATTTCATGGAGTATAGAAGTCAAAGTTTTAACCATTTGGGTATAATAAAGAATGGAATAACAAAAGAAATCACCATGCATGCCAGATTGCCGCGCATAGGCAAAGTTATTCAATGAGAATAATAATAACGGAACCGGTCGTGTGAAATTCTGCAAGCGAGGATGATCCAATGTAATAATAAATCTTTGAATAATAAACAATGGAACCAGTAGGTGTAAAACACATGACGAGGATATTCCAAATGTAATAATAAATGCGGAATAATAAACAATGGAACTGTGTTGTAAAACACACGATGAGGATATTCCAACGAATAATAAAGAATGGAATAAATGGAAGAAGATCACCAAGTATAGGGGATTCACAGATACTGAGTTATTCCAATGAGAATAAATAAGAATGGAATAATATAAGGATTTCACCAAGTATAGGGTATGTCGGCGTATACAAAAGTTATGTATAGGGTATGCCACTTTTATAGGTTATTCAATGAATAATAATGAATGGAATAAATGAAGTTCTCTTCATGAATAAGAAAGAATAACACCCCTTACGGTACAACAAATAATATCCCTTACTAGTAAAAAGACCTTTGGATATCAAAGTAGTGAAGTACCCGAATACTCTTCTTCTTTCTCTCTATAGATTTTCTCTATAAAGCTTCTCTCTATAATTTCTCTCTCTAGAGTTTGGTGAATTCGTAAGAAAATAATGAAGGAATGAGCTTCTATTTATAGGAAAATAGAATCGTATAGTAATTAATCCATGAACGGTCCAGATTGATTTACTTTAATCGGCGGTCCATATTTAAAGCAAAATTTTTAAATAAAAAATAATATATTCTATTTATATAAAAATATTTTACTATGCAAACACTATGCAACACTATGCAAAAAAACACTATGGAACACTATGCATAATAAAATATAATATATTCTATTTATAAAATAACTTTAATAAAGTATTACATTTTATATAAAAAGATGTTTACATTTTATTACGTTAATAATACTGAATAAAACAAAACGTCATTATCATTATAATAATTCATATTATTAATCGACAATAATGGAATCAAACCGAGTGACTTCTCACATAAGCATCAATAATCAATACTGGTAGCTACTATGCAACCACACGTATTCTTGTATTACTTTTACTACCGAGTAGTTCAACAGTATCAACGGTAAAACTTCCGCCGTTATTTCAATAAAATATTTTTGTCGTTTTCAATCCAACAATAATTCTGTTGTGGGGTCCACCAATGATTGAGCCGTTATACGAATATTCCCTGCTAAACCGAATATTCCTGACCAATCGAATATAATATAACCACTTGCATACTTTGCAAAATTTATAAATACTACCCACAACTATAATATTATCTCAAATTCACACCATAATATTAAAAAAATTTGACAAAATTTAAATCTATATTGATAAACACAGGGTCTCACAATCTCCCCTCCTTATGGAATTTAGCCCTCGAAATTAGGGTACGATACCTTGTATGATAAAGAGGTGAGGATACCTTGAATACCTTTTATCGTTAAAATATTAAATTCATCTTCGCAATCCTACCAAAGATATTCATTAACAATTCATCTTTTGCACTTTACTGTGCCAAAGATATACAATTTGTAAAACCAATAATCTTTGAGACTTTGACTTAATAGTATCACGACCACGAATTATCCATGCACCATCGCCGAGGATATTTGTGTTTTCAATTACTGATCATGATTATACCGAATAATCCTTGGTCATAATCATACCAAGTCTATCAATGCACTACTGACCAAAGATGACTTTTACCACATCCATGAATTAATATTTCATTCTTTGAGACTCATTTCAATAATTAATCCATATCATCGAATCATCCCCGCACTATGTGCCGAGGATATTCATTAATATCACGACCACTAATTATCCATGCACTACTACCAAAGATAATCGTGTATTCATTAGTATCACGACCACAAATTATCCATGCACTACATCAAAGATAATCGTGTATTCATTAGTATCCGACCATAAATTATCCATGCACTACTGACCAAAGATAATCGTGTATTCATTAGTATCATCGACCACAAATTATCCATGCACTTGCACTACGTACAAAGATAATCGTGTATTCATTAGTATCACGACCACAAATTATCCATGCACTACTACCAAAGATAATTGTGTATTCATTAGTATCACGACCACAAATTATCCATGCACTACTACCAAAGATAATCGTGTATTCATTAGTATCACGACCACAAATTATCCATGCACTACTACCAAAGATAATTGTGTATTCATTAGTATCACGACCACAAATTATCCATGCACTACTACCAAAGATAATCGTGTATTCATTAGTATCACGACCACAAATTATCCATGCACTACTACCAAAGATAATTGTGTATTCATTAGTATCACGACCACAAATTATCCATGCACTACTGACCAAAGATAATCGTGTATTCATTAGTATCATGACCACAAATTATCCATGCACTACTGACCCAAAGATAATTGTGTATTCATTAAGTATCACGACCATAAATTATCCATGCACTACTGGCCAAAGATAATCGTGTTTTCAATTACGGTTATGATTATACCGAACAATCCACGGTCATAATCATACCAAGTCCATCTATGCACTACTGAGCCATACGAGATGACTTTCAACATAATATAAACATGAGGATAATGATATAAAGAATCAATCAAATGAGATAAATGATAAATATTAAACATTTATAATATAATTTATCCAGATTCAAGAATATCCCCATGTTATCAATCACTTAATAATCTCATAATCTAATATCATTAATATTATAACAATATTTTAATCACTTCTTAAATTTATAAACAATTTATCTCAATTGTTTACGCTTTACCATATAATGCATTTAATCATTCAAAATGCCATACTCATAAGATATCATCACCAATTATCAAATTCCTCATCAAAAAATATACATATACTCTATATAGGATTCTCTAGCCATAAAATCCTATTTTCAACTTTGTTACTTCACATAACATATTTAACTCATATGTTAAGTAACTAAACTATTTTCATGAAAAATACCAAATCAGTCCCAAAAATATTTCTTTTCTGGGATTTAGCATAATATAGTCCCATAATGAAAATATATTTTTCTCGGAATTTTAAAATTCATTTACTATTTTTAAAAATCAATTTCTAATTAATTCCTTAAGAAATTAGCAACCTCAAGTTTAACTCCAAAATTCCCAAATCTTGGCAGGACCTTACACATGTTAATGTGAGCCTCCGATTTAAATTTCATGGTCATCCTGAGTTATAAAACTTTCGGTTATAAGCGTTTTAAATCGGAAAAACCTAAATATTGAAATAGTCATAACTTGCTCATTTTAAGTCGAGAATGAGCTCATTTTTGGACAGGAGGTACTTTATACCATATACTTTCATGTCCCAAAAGGCCAGAATTTTTCTCATAATTTAAGTAGCCGAAACAGCCCTCTAAAATCATGGCAAAGTGACTTTTTTCGGTTTTTGCAGCTTTGCACTTCTTTGATAAAATCAATCCACGAAAATCTACAACACCTTTTCATTGATTCCACTTGGATTAGTTAGGTAACTCATAGATCTAACTCTAGGACTTAACCACACTCAAAAATTCAAAATATAATAGGAGATATGGTTGATTGAATTTTATGTTACGTTTTCACCAAAATCGATTTTTAACTCCTTGTGATTTTTAAGAAACTTTCATGTTTTCACATACTAACCAACATAACTCATCATAACACTTACTAATACCACGTATACCCATGATTTTCATTAGTCCAATGCTTTTATTATGACTTTCATCATAAACCACGTAAACCTATTCATTTTAGTTGAAGAAATATTTGAGGGTTTAAGAAATGGGTTTTGTCTTTGGGGTCAAATCTGAACTTCGATTTCACGCTCTAAGTAGGCTAAGAAGTCTTCAAGAATACGCCAGAAATTTATTAATAATAGAAATATCATTCAAAAATCGTGACTCTCATCTAAGACTTGGATAGTACGTCACATTGATACCAATCGTGACTTCTATCCCTTAACCTAGATAGCACCTCACAATGATACCTATAAACTTGCCATCTTCATTCATGATGTCGCCTCTGAGAAAGTGCGGCTTCGATTGCATTCCACACAAGGAAGTCAACAACGAAAGGTTCGGGGCTCTTTACTTATGGCTTGATATGACAATAATTGACTTTAGTAGTTTGGTTACTTGAATTCGCACAATAAGTTGGTTATGAATATAAAGCTAACAACCTTACGAAAAGCATGATGAGTAGTTAACCAATTGATTCCTAAAATCACATCAAAGGCAAGTATTTTCAAAAGATAAGATCGACGAATGTAGCGTGAAAGTGTTTATTTGAATCAAACAAGATTTAAAAATAGTAGCGATGTGAAGGCTCCTACTTAACGAAGTTTCAACCAATAAGTCAAAGTCTAACTTCTCCTGAGTCAAATTTAAGCGTTGAGCATAAGCAAGAGAGATAAAATAATGGGTAGAACCGGTATCTTATAAGGTATAGACTTCGCAATTTATAATTAACTAACGAAGTGCTAACCCGTTCGGTTTACTCGCTTTTGAGAAGTCATGAAAAATGCACTTCCTAAAACCAACGACTTTGTTTTGTCCATATCCACCTTTGGTGCCACCGTCCCGTCCCACTAGACTTGACTTTGGTGCACAACAAAATTGAGCTAAATGACCTTCTCTTCTTGCAATTTCCATTTCTATTATCTTTGCCATGATTACCACCAAAGTGGTTACCATTCTTAGCATGATAATTTCCCCACGATGGTTATCATTGTTACGATAGCCGTTGCCACCGATATGATTATTATCGTGTTGTTGGTCGTTACCTTTTGTTTGGTGATTCAACACTCTCACGTGCTTCATTGCTTATCTCGGCATTTTCGGATGTCATTCTCAAACACTTGTCACAAAACAAGGGTTAATTAACATATCACATATTATCCCTATATACTCGACCGACCAATTAAATACCAAATAAATTTAGGTAGGTCATACTAGCGAAGAATTCCCGTCTCTCCCTCCTAGTTCTTATCTCACATCTCGGCCGGGATCATATCCTAAGATCGATACCTGTTTGTGGCGCCCCAAAATTAGGTATCGTCACCCATCTTGGGTGCGCCACTTACATGGTACATAAATTCAAATACAAACTTAATTATACATCGTAGGTGTAACATACGACAATACATAAACTGAGAGTTCTAATAGGAATATTGTCATTTAGACAATATCCATACTCAAGGAGTCCTCATTACATTTATTGTCACACTATTTAACAGAATAGTGAGGACTACTAATGCTATCTTTGGGACCATCACTCTTTTCCCGACTCGTCCCAGCTATATTCTCATTTCCTGAAGAGAACAGTGAAAGAAAGGGTGAGCTCAACTAGCCCAAGAAGAAATATTATGACTAAGATAATGCGAGAATAAATTATCAATAGTCTTCAACAATGTTAAAGCGATAAAATACAATAGACAACCGGTTTAAGCTGCAGTTGAATATCTGATCCATTAAAAGAGTCAAGTAGAGAATAAAATCTACTATCTTTTAGGTTTTAAAAGGTTTTCATCATTTTTTTATTTGAGACTCAAATTTTAATAAATAAACCACCACATCTAATCATCCATGTACCACGGTCAAGGATTTTCATCAAATTATCAATGGTCATGACTATCTTAGAATCACCCTGGTCATAATCATACCAAAAACTATCCATCATTTGCATTCTGAGGCCCTTCGAGGACTTTTGTCACATCATTTATAGCGGTGATGATTATATCTGAATGATCCTGGTCATAATCATACCAAGTTCATCTATGCACGTAAGACATAGATAACTTTCAACATAATATAACATGAGGATGATGACAATGACATAATAATTCAATAAAACAAGTTCAAGAATTAATTTATCCAAGAACCAATAACGTCCAAGTTGTCAACATGATACTTCTTTTGTAGAGTAAAATTCAAGAATGCTCGGAAGAATATTTCCATGAAAAGATCTTTGGATGAAACACAAATATCAAGGATATTCTACTAATTTCATGGAGTATAGAAGTCAAAGTTTTAACCAATTTGGGTATAATAAAGAATGGAATAACAAAAGAAATCACCATGCATGCGGTACTTAGCATGAGCGAGTTATTCAGCGAGAATAATAATAACGGAACCGAGGTCGGGTGAAATTCACTGCAAGCAGGATGATCAAACAGAATAATAAATCTTTGAATAATAAACAATGGAACCGGTCCGGTGTAAAACACATGCACGAGGATATTCCAAGCGGAGAATAATAAATGCGGAATAATAAACAATGGAACCGGTCCAGGTGTAAAACACATGACGAGGATATTCCAACGAGAATAATAAAGAATGGAATAATGAAGAAGATCACCAAGTATAGGGATTCAGCGTATCTGAGTTATTCAATGAGAATAAATAAGAATGGAATAATATAAGGATTTTACCAATTATAGGGTATGCCTGCGTATCTGAGTTATGTATAGGGTATGCCACTTTTATAAGTTATTCAACAGAATAATAATGAATGGAATAATGAAGTTCTCTTCATGAATAAGAAAGAATAACACCCCTTACGGGTACAACAAATAATATCCTCACTAGTAAAAGACCTTTGGATATCAAAGTAGTGAAGTGCGAATACTCTTCTTCTTTCTCTCTATAGATTTTCTCTCTATAGCTTCTCTCTATAATTTCTCTCTCTACTAGAGTTTCAATTGAATTCGTAAGAAAATAATGAAGGAATGAGCTTCTATTTATAGGAAAATAGAATGCATAGTAATTAATCCATGAGCGGTCAGATTGATTTACTTTAATCGACGGTCCATATTTAAAGCAAAATTTTTAAATAAAAAATAATATATTCTATTTATATAAAAATATTTTACTATGCAAACACTATGCAACACTATGCAAAACACTATGGAACACTATGCATAATAAAATATAATATATTCTATTTATAAAATAACTTTAATAAAGTATTCTATTTTATATAAAAGATGTTTACATTTTATTACGTTAATAATCTGAATAAAACAAAAGCGTCATTATCGCATTATAATAATTCATATTATTAATAAATGATAATGGAATCAAAGTGAGTGACTTCTCACATAAGCATCGATAATCAATACTGGTGTGCTACTATGCAACCACATGTATTCTTGTACTTTTACTACTAAAGAGTAGTTCAACAAGATGTCAACGGTAAAACTTAGCCGTTATTTCAATAAAATATTTTTGTCGTTTTCTCAATCGACAATAATTTTGTTGTGGGGTCCACCAATGATTGAGTAGTTATACGAATATTCCTGCTAAAACCGAATATTCCCAGACCAATCGAATATAATATAACCACTTGCATACTTTGCAAAATTTATAAATACTACCCACAACTATAATATTATCTCAAATTCACACCATAATATTAAAAAAATTTCAACAAAATTTAAATCTATATTGATAAACCTGGGGTCTCACACTGTACACAGGGCGAACTACACAGACCTAATCTCCCGAATACACAGGAGTACATAGGTAGCCATTATTATGGTCTGGTCTCACCACAAAAAAAAATTCTCTACACCTTTTCACATATAACTTTGAACCTTTCACAACAGGTTTGAACTACGTAGACCTGATCTCCTCTTTAATAGGAGTACGTAGGCAACCATTCATGGTTCGGTCTTACCCCTACCAAAACATAAAAAACTTGTTAATTGTACTGGGATCATCTTTCAATCCACCACACTTCATCGGCTTAGACCAAAGGAATGGAATTACCTGGTCTCCCCACACAAATGGGAGAATTGGGGACCATCTAAGCTGCGGTTGAATCCTCAAACAGAAGCACCAATCCATAAGAGATGGAATTAATTGGGCTCCCCCATACACAGGAGTACCGACAACCATCTGTGGTGCGGTCAACCTCAGAGTGGAAAGCTACACTCCTTTCCATTACCACATACCTAAACTAATCCCAAGACACCAAAGGGTAGAGAATACACACAGATCAACAATCCATTCTAAAAGATCCTGAGACATCTCAATGTCCGTCCGTCCATCAAGGAGGAGTTCAGAATACATCAAGATCACAAGTCCTGGAGAAACAAGCAAATATGAAGCAAGTAACAAGGCATAACCAAAAAGGAAGTGCATCAAAATATATTTCGCTGCCATATATAATGTTGTTTGATATATACAATGTGTATTATATATGACAAAAATGGCTAAGGTAGTCTGTGCAGGAAAATACAAGCCCATCTATAATCCAGTGGATATGCGTGCTATCAGATCCAACATAGAATCTCTCTCCAAAGAAGGGGGAAACGCTATAAGCTCCTGCCTAAGGGTATCAACACGAGTTAACAAATCCACAGCCAACTGCATGGTGACACTATGATCATCAATATAGGTGCTCATCTCTGCAATGATATCAATAGTATGAGACCTCACTGCAGTACTATCTGTAACAACGACATCTTGGGCATGTATAACACCATCCCGCTTAATAATCACTGCATCTCTAGATGATCTAGCCTCATCCCGCTCTGTAATAGTGGTATCTTTATGAGCTAAGGCATCATCTCTCTCTAATAGAGCTACATCTCTCCCAACAAGAGCTGTCAACATCAAGGCCCTAGCCTGATCTCTCTCATATGTCACCAGATGCAAACTCTGCTCTAAATACTCTGCTGAATGCAGGGTCACAGTAGCAGTCATAGTGGGAGAATCAACAAGAGCTGCTATCAACCAAACAAATAGCATCTCCTTAGTGGGAGAATCAGCGTCCTCCATGGGCTCCCCATTGTTAAAATCAATCCCCAGCATGGTGGATACAACCCCAGCCGATGTAATCACTGCCTCAATCCATGCAGAATACTCTGTAGAATGACCCGGATGACTAACGAAAAAATCAACCCTCTCACTCTGAGCCCAACAGGCATACACCCTGGATCTATCCTTTACTGACAAATGTCGAGAAGACAAATGCTGATGTAATGGCCCCTCAAAAGGATGAACATCTTGAAACTAGTCGAACTGTGCCATCACAACCAGTGGGTGATACATGGTCATGCCCTCAAACCAGCCAGAGGAAGATAATCCATGCCAAGTGCATGAGTAATGAAGTTGTAGGGAGAACTAATCCCTGAGCACATCAAAATGTCAAATGGATCCTTGATCCCCGCTAAGAACACCGACCAGGATGCAACGTCTGTACACTTTGCTGACTAAAAGGAGTAAGACATGACTATCTCATGGGAAAAATAATACCCATGTCGTCGGAAAGGTGCTAATAGGTCTCAAGTGTGACATGAACCACACGTACAGCAAGACCGATCTGCCTATAAATACCCCTGTACAATGGATATGGTAGTACGTGGCCGACCTCAATGTCTCTGCCATAATCTTCGGTACAATGGTAAGACCCTCCTTGAGAGCTCTCACTGCCATAACAACACCGATGTCCAGATGATCCATGTACAGTGGCATGTATGCATTAGCCACTACACACATCATGAATACGTCTACTCTGGCAACACACCACTGATCCTCTGATGTGGTGAGATCCCCGGAGTGCTGCCCATAACTGTCCGCATGGCCAAATCTGCCTATCAAAAAATGCTAGGAAACTACATGTCTGGATGTGATCTCATCCTAGACTACTCTACGCCTTAGCCTGGTGAGGGTCATGAACTGCCGGCTCATATCACCGATAGCCATCAGAGCGCAAGGTCTGTCTAGTGGAGAAGCCGTCAATCTCTCTTACTCCTCTAAGGTGAGAGACAACTCATGGGTCTCAAATCGGAACACCTGCCAGTCCGGTACCCAATGCTCTAGCATGCCCTCTAGAAAATCCACAAGAACCTGGGACAATAGGAGGGTCATGTAGTGTTGTAATAGGTGATTTATAGTCACCCGATCTGGAGGTGACAAACTATCATACCATGAGGATACCAATACTGGTGGGGTGTGATCAATGCGACTAACTATCGAAGAAGACATCTGTGTGGGCCATATCATAAGACCATCCAGGGGTCAATGCTGAATATCTCTAGACATACATATGAATAACATAATACATGCATGCTAAATAATAGATGAAAATATGATGTAGATAATGAAAAATAGTATACATACATTCCTAAGTACATCATCATCTAATACATCATCTCTGTGTACAGTTGAAAATACATGGAAATGGGGGCACAGATGCCCAATAACTAACAGAGGCCTATTAAAAGATAACGAGAATGGGGCACAACCACCCAGTATCTAATAGAGGCCTATCAAAAGATATAGCGAGAAATACATCAGAAGAAGTCAATGGTGTTGATGTCTACATCATCTATCTTGTCCATTTGATGTAACTCCTCCCGAGTCACTAGATCTTTGCCAAGAGGGATGTCAGGCCTATACAATAGAGGATCTGCGCCGACAAAACCATATGGGTCACCTGAAGGGCCATCCCCAGAGCTAGAAGGATCAAAAGTATCTGCCTCTAAAGGATCTTTGCCCAAGTGTTGGATGAAAAAATGTGCCCGGTCCAACTGCTAGGTTAAGCTGTCAATTTGCGTCAAATGAGTAGGATCTCAGACGTAGGCCATTCAATCCGTTATCATCACGAATCCAGGAACCATATCTCCCATGAACTAAGTGGCTAGGGTCTGGGCTCCGATGGTACGAGGGGACCACCAGCGGTAGAATACCTCCTGAGTGAATGGACCCTCTGACAACGTAAAGTCGTCAACTCCTATCAATAGGATATCACTGACAGGAAAATATAACATAGTCCAATAACTCCTGTCAGGAGGCAAGATCGGCACATGAATCTCTTCTGTAATACTCTTGATAGCGCGCTCTCCCAATTAGAGCTCCCATCCTCCATTTGTGAAGAGAGGAATCCACTGGGTAGATATCACATACTCGACACCAGTCGGGTACCCATCCTCAAATCCAACTGTCAAGTGGTCTCTAGAATAGAGAACCTAAGTGATGACATCGACTGTCAGTAAATCCAATGAAGCATTAGAGGATGTCTGATGATCTCAGCCGTTGGCACATAAATCTAGCAAAGCATCGGTGATGATTCGATGATTTCAGCCGTTGAAGCACATTTCAACAAAGGTCAAGCAATCTTAATGTTATTCCACCCGTTGGAAAGTAAATCCAGCGAAGCATCGGAAGCCATCCAATGAACTCAGTCTTCGATGTATATTTCAACAAGGGTCAGGCAACCGTGACAACCCAGACTATTGGTAGTAACTCCAACAGAGCATCGGAAGGAGCTGGCGATACAATCTAGGGAAAAACTATCCTCATTGGGGAGGATCAATGATAGAATATGTTATACAAGTCTTCATTAGATCAAGCACAATCCCCTAGAGTCTCTCGTATATGAGAGGTGTATCCTCAGTGGGAGGTATGTTACATCATGCTGCATTACATTTTCTCGTGATTATCTTGTAACATTTCAAGTGTCTAGTATTCTTTATCATATCCATGCCATTACATTGCATGAATATAATAAAGAGGAGCATATGTAGACAGTTAAAATTTTTGTATTCTTGTTACTAACTTTGCAGAAGGGCAAAGTCGTCTTCTAGAGATAACCCCGAAGGTCAAGTCAGCTTAATCCCGGAGACAACCCCAGGATACTCAGTTTTCCATCTCGGAGATAACCCCGAGATACTCAGTTTTAGTCCTTGAGACAACCTCAGGAGTTTCAGTTCCAACCTCAGAGACAACCCCGAGGAATGCAGTCGTAGTTCTGGAGATAACCCCGAAAAAGTTTGTTTAAATCCCCAGAAGTCAGCTTCAACATCAGAGATAACCCAGAGGCACTCAATTCCAACCCCAGAGAAAACCTCGAGAGGTCAGGCACACCTTAGAGATAACCCTGAGGACCTTCAATACTCACAGCAGCCCAATCTCAGAGATAACCCTGAGCAACAACTGCTAAATAAGCTTAAAACCAGAGATAATCCCGGTAAGGGGAAAAACATCATTTTGACACCTCGATATCACATTCACACCATCTCAACAACATTTCAACCTACATTCTATACATAAGTGTCCTACAAGAACCATAGCTCAAAAACCCGAGTGACTACTGCACAAGACAGCACACCAGATAGAATTTGAAGACCCGAAGATTTGGTTATGGATCCATTTTCCCAGCTTCGTACAACCTCTTATCCAATGTCATTTTATAGCTCTCGACAATAACATTCCAAAAAGGTATTATATGCCTCAATTGGATTCCCAGATTGAAAGTTATGAAGGTTCGAGCAGACAATGCGTTGCATATGTGCACGTGCTTCGAGACGGCAGGGCTCGTGAAGCCCGGGGCATCCTGGGCAGCCGCAGGTGGACCTGCGGCTCCCCCTCTATGAATAAAAGGCTTGGGGTGGCCATTTTGAAAAGAGAAAAGGCGAGGAAGCCATGTCCATTTTGCTTTGTACACACTTTAAACTGAGTGTTTTCTCTTCCCAAACACCTGTGAGCTTGTGTTTTGCTATATTTTACTAGTAGAAACCGAGTATTCATTCATTTAAAGCCATTTGAAGTCTTCTTGGCAGTCCACTGTAAGACATCTCACATTTTTTAAAGCCTTTCTCCACTTCCATTCACACACAAATATTCACGTGTAGAGTCGTGTTGTGTGCGTATGCTCGGATTATAGGTCCGTGGCCTTTACTGCTTTCATATATATATATATATATATATATATAAGCAGTAAACGCACCAGATGTGTTTATCCAGGCTCATTCGAGTGTTCGAGTTTGAGAATAATACATATATATATATATAACTATTTATAGGTTTTTGTACATATTGCTTCTTCGTGTGAGCCTAGGAATCATGTGATCACATATTCAATTTCTGAATCTAGATTCGGTTCCCATAATGGACATTTTCAGCTGATATTAGCTTGCAAATTATTCACGATGTTTGAATATCCTTAGATGGCTCTCATATCCACAAGGAGTTTGGCACTGCTATGTACCTTATTTTCTCGAAGATGCTTTGCATCTCAAAAATAATAAAAGCAACCAAGCCGAACACATAATAAAATGGAAGTATCAAATGCCTTAATTACTATTGAGCACAAGGGTTTTGAAAAGACCAGTTTTATAAAACATCATTGCTATATCTTGTTAAAATTGAACTTTTATATAAAATTCAAACCATTTTTATATAGGTGCAAATGAGGCATAACACTACTTCCAGACAACAGCACATAGACCTACACACATACACACATTCATTTAAAAGTTTAAATTGAAAAGTAACGGTCATCGTGTCACCACGGAAGTCGAGGGGTTCCTAACACCTTCCCTCCACTTAATCAAGCCCCCGGACCCTAACGAATCTCGGTTTCACAGACTAGTTAAAACAATGTTACATCACTAGGTCTATGTGCAAACCATTTCTCGGTTAAGTTGGTGCAACCATTTAAAAATATCAACCGGCGACTCTTATAGTCCAATCGTCGATATATACACGTCGGACCTTTTCAAACTTGTTTTTTCAAATAAATCTCAACTAGCATGAGAACACCAAAAGATAAGAACAGAAAGGGACAAATAAAAATCCTGACATTGACATTCCCAACAGTAAGTTATATCTTGTAGTGATTTTGAGCACTTGGAAGGATACATAGAATGTATGTGGATTGATCTCCATAAGTAATTCAATCTCTCCGATAAAATTTCGCCGAGATCCATCAAAGGCTTTGATGATTATATGGATGCTTCGAATCCTATTGAGATTGATGTTCATTTTCTTTAATGTGGCATAGGGGCAGATGTTTAGGGATGATCCTCTATCTAATAGCTCTCCTTCAACCACATATATATCTAGAGACATAATCGTTATGTGCAATTGTTTACAGTGACCCATCCCTTCGGGAGGTATGTCATCATCGGTAAAGGATATCACATTACTGTTGAAGACGTGATCTACTAGATGATAGAATTTTTCAACATCCAATATCTTTGGCAAGTGGGATTCTTCTAATACTTTAAATAAGATCTTCCGGTGATCTTCGAAGAGAAAACCAAGTCCAGAATAAAGATCTGTTGTGGAGCTTCTTTCAAGCTTTGAACCACCTTGGCTTCATTATGTCCCATCTTGCGGAGGAATTCTTTAATCTTCTCCCTTGGTAATTTCCCCTTTGACCTGATGATAGGCTTCATCACCCGCAGAGGAAGATACAATGGATTTTCTTTAGACACTGCAACAATTATGTTTGACATTGATCCTTTAGCCTCTCCATAATTTCATGGGACCTTTTTAAGGTCGACGACATGATACTGTGGCCTGAATGGTAATATGATTGGCTTTGGTGCAACCACTATCAAAGGGTTTTTAACACCTTTGAGCTGAATTGGTTAAATTGTAAGTGGTGTGGCAGACAAATCTCCCTCAGAGGATATAACTGCTATGACTCCCTTCCATCCCGGAGGAAATGTGTCCCCACTCTTAGATGATACAACATCGTTATATGTTATTTGCAGGTCACCACTGTTAATCATATTTTGAATAAGATGACGGAGTGCCCAGCATTCCTCAGTGCTGTGACCGCGAGAGTGGGAGTGGTATTGACATACTCTATTAGCATCAAATTGTTTTGAGCATGGGTTGACTGGAGGTAGCAATGCTGTGATTTTTCCCTCATTAATCAGCATCTACAATATCTCTTCCATCGATTGGCCTAAATAAGTGAATTCCTTTTTGGTGGCGAAGTCCAGACGGTCTTTATCTTTTGCTTTTTTGGTAAATTTTTCCTCCAGTGTTTCACTTTCTTGAGTAAGTGGTGGAGTACTTGTAATAAGAGAAAGGAGGCCATCATTCTTCTGACTGAACAACTGACGTGTGACTTGGTGTTGATGAATAACCAGTTCTGCCAGTTGATTGACTTTTTTGCCAAGAGACTTTAACTCTCGTTCCATAATGAACTGGAATTGTGAATAATCCCATCTGCCAGAATTATCCTTGCTAATTTGGGATGAAACACCCATATACTTAAGGTACTTAGAGGTCTCTCTATTGTCTGTGTTGATCATGTTAACCTCCTCTTCCTTATGTTGAGGGAGAGGGTTGTCTTGAACATGTGGTTGGTCGGGCATGGTCACCACGATCTCACCACTGTTAATTAAGTCCTGGATCTTATGCTTAAGGGCCCAATAATCCTAAGTGTCATGGCATGGAGCTCCAGCATGGTAAGCACATGTCTTGTTTACATTGAAACCCTTTCCACTCGGGTTGGCTGGTGGAAGAAGATGAGTAATTTTCTTCTAAGCTGTCAGAAGTTTGAGAATGTTTTCGAGTGAATCCCCTAAGGGTGTGAACACTCTTGTACTTCTGACTTCTCCACTTTTTCGCAATGGAGGATTTGAAGAATGTGCTTAAAAAGGGAATAATTTCTCCTCTGAATAGGTAAGTTTTGATTGCCTTTTTGTCCTTGCAGTAAGGAAAAATCCTCCTCTTTCTTCTTACGGACCCTCCGGGGGTTGTTCCCATAACTTCCAGATTGAATATGCCCAGCTATGGCTTTTAATGTAGTGAGGTCTTGAATCTTTCCTGATTTCAATCCCATTTCATTTATTTCTCCGTGCATAATCATTTTTGAGAACGACTTTCCTATTCCAGCTAAGACCCTCTCATAAAATGGAGCTTCTTGAATATCTATGAAGATCATCACCATTTCAGACTATGTCATAGACTGGATAGCTTGAGCAGCCAGACGCTTCCATCTTTGAGCATACTCTCTAAAAGACTAATTGAATTGTTTCTTGACCTTGGTAATTTGATACCGGCCTAGATCCATCTTAGTTTGAAAGCTATATTGACTGAGGAAAACATGGGCTAACTCCTCCCAGCTGTGAATTTTGGATTAATCCAATCTGGTGTACCATCTGGCTTCTCTAGTCAGACTTTTCTGAAATAGCTTCATTCTGAGCTTTTCATTCTCGGCATAAGATCCAAGCTCTTTAATGAACACCTTTAAGTGGGTATAAGGATCTCCCAATCAATCATATTTGTCAAAATCGGGAGTCTTGAATTTCTTATGATAATGAACCCCAGGGAAGATGCAAAGGTCTGAATATGAAACACTTTCATGTGTTCTAATCCCTTTGATGGACCGAATGACATCTTCCATTTGCAGAACTTTCTTCCGAATATCACCAGTGTCTTGATCTTCTTTAAGATGGGTGATTTCAGGGGTTTTGTTGGTCTTATTAGTCTGAGACTCAGGTGCTGGAACTTCTCTGTCCGGACCCTAGATTCCTCCATTTGCAGAGGGTTCTATGTTGATGGGTATTTGTGGACCCTGAGTTGATTTATGTAATTCTTTGAGAAAAATAGCCAACTCTATTATTTGATTGCTTAATCCTTCAAACTCATCGCGAGAGACAGGAGTAGGATTAGGCTGGTTAGATGTAGCCATGTTTGGCTGTATGCTTAATGCCTTTTTGGACTTTGAATGGGTAACAGGACCAATCATTTCCATACAAAAAAGACTTATGTAGTTTAGTCTAGGGAAACGTGGAAATGTTACATACTATATAATGTGTCCATTTTTTAAGAGTATTATCCTACAAAAATGGATGTCAGCTGTTTTAATGACAAGATAACATGACAGGTTTTGATATGAAAAGGGAATGCATGTTCACATATTGTGACGCCCCCAAATCAGGGTTACCTAACTCCCGAGTTTGGTGCTCACGATCCATCGTATAAATAACATCCAACTACCCATTCATTTATGAATATAAATGTATATATCATTAATTAATATCATTATAACATCATCCCAGGTTTTCTAACCTTAGCATAACATATATACCCTCAAATATACAAAAAGGGTTATACATAACAACATAATAAATAATGCTAATATTAAATACTCCTATAATTTACCTTTGCCCTTGTCCTTCTCTGACCCTATGCTACTTCATTCTTAGCTAAAATGTTATATTTAAGCAAGGGTGAGCAACGAGTTTGCTTCGCAAGTTAAAACATACAATAAAGATATGAATAATAAACTATCGATTCAATAGAACTTAACTAAAATTCCAAGGACTTTGAAATAGCTGAACAAATCATTTGGCAATAGCAAAACTTTATCGAATTTCATGCTAAATAATAATTCAATGATGAAAGAGTAAAACACTTTCGAAGTTTCAATAAGGTTCAATCGATTATCAAGAGATAATGCAATCGCAATAACAAAGTGGATTATGTCTAGATTTTTTACTGAGCGATCCCAATGGATCATGAACGGATCGAGCAATTAACAATTATTTAAAGCTAAAATTACCCAGGTATATCAGATGACCATAAAGATTAAATCATACCCCTCCGCAAGTATATAAAGTGATCAACTTTATTGTACCCTATATTATGTATAATACTCACACGCGCGCAACGACCGTATATTTGACCACAAAGTCCCCTTTATATAAGGGTTGTTCATCTCAGTCTTACATCAAGAGTTCATACCACAACAATACAGTTTATATTTAAAGAAATGATATGATTTTAACATCTAATATCTATATCAATCTAGCCAAAATAATTGGCATTGATCTTTCAATAACAATTGAGTTAGAACTTATCATATTTCAACAAATATTCGTTTAGCCAAAACAATTAGCTAAGACACAACTCAAAAACTGTTCAATAATAGACATAAATCAACTACACTATTTACAATCAACAATAATATTTATACATGTGAATAACCAACAAAGTTATTCAACAGTCACACTTTTGAAATTTAAAACTTAGTTTAAATTAGCGAACTTGCACTAACAACAAATAAGCAATAATAAATCTCAGATGTGGAATAATTAGCAATAATTACCCACTAATATATTTGAAAAGTAATAACTCGAGATTGAGTTAAGGAAACTTTCCTTGGCTGTTGAGTACTGCTACACAATATAATCGAGCGGTGTTTGAAAGACCTATAATCAATAATATCGGTCTCACAATTAGCATAACACCTCACAACACAACACCATCATTTAAAGTCACTATATCACTTAATCATGTAATAATGTAGTCACAACAGTGTTTATAACCTATACAAACACTTATCAGGTCTAACTAGTTCAATCTGGTTGGACTTCGGTATTGATACTAAGTCTTGATTGCTATATCAAACAATAAACGAGTTTATTTTCAATAAAACTCTATTCTAAAGCTTCAATATTATTTTAGATAATTAAAAATATCTTTCATAATATTTTTCGGAAGCATATAAAAATTTTCAAATAATTATTAAATTTTATAATAATTTTTCAAACACTAGAATTATTTTTAAATGATTTAAATCTTGAATAATTCCATTATCATTAATATTTAAATAATACTAAAATATTAATGAAATACTTATCAAAATATTAAAGTTATTTATAATAACTCAAAATATTTATAAATAACCAATATTACCCTTAACTAATTTTTAAAACATTTAAAATCATTTTAACTAATTACCATTAATATTCAAATATTAATGTATTTTTTAACAAAATATTAAAATTCATTTATTATAACTTAAAATACTTTTAAATCACTTATATCATTTTTAAATGATTTTAAATCATAAAACCATTTTAAACCATTTAGTTAATATAATTATTAAATAAATCTAATATCATTATTATTAATTTATTAATAAAATTTATCTCAAAATATTTAAAGTCATCTTTTATAACTTAAAATATTTGTAAACACTTTATTATCATTTAAAATAATTTTTACAATATTAAAATTATTTTTAATCAATTTATTTAATATAATTGTTAAATAAATTTAATATCATTAGTATTCAAATAAATAAAATATTTATGAAAAATATTTCAAATGATCAAAAGTTTATTTTTATAACTTAAAATAATTTTTAAAACTCATTTTTGAAGTTTTAGAAATTAATTTCTATTTTTAATGTTTTATTGGAAATTAAATTTAATTAATTTTAATAAAACCGCCGCTAAAGGCCTTAGCGACAGAAACTATCACTATTGATGTTCTTGAGCCTCAAGAACATTCAAAGTCAGTCATAAGGTGCCTACTTTGACCAATCTTAATTCTCAGTTCATGAGGTTTCTGGGCATGCAAGTGTACTGATCATGTAGTATTGATGTAATACTACATGTACAAACAACAATCAAGCTCAAACTACAACACATATGTAAGATCTAAGGCTTCAAACTAGCTATCAGGCCCTTTCTGGGTTTTTTGGGTTACCCAGAAACCCAGTTAGTGCTTGATAGCTACTTTGTGGCTTGATTTAATCGAGTTCTGGTCGTTGTTTTGGTGTTTAAATGATCAATCTTGTAGTCCTCATGTCAAGGAACAACCTTACTACACTTAGGTAGCTTAACTACATTACAATCACAAGATCTGAGCTAGTCAAACCTTGTCAGAAACCATGGTCTTCAGTTTTCTGAAAATTCCAGAAAATAACTTTTATGTTTGGTCAACCTAGTTTGTCTGTTTACTACTTTGAATTTGTTGTTTGTTTAAGTGATCTAAAGCCATGATTCTATAGTCCATATACCAGCGTATAACATTGATACGCTATTGATAAGTGGTATTTTTACCTACTTATTGAATACCAATTTATGCGAATTGTGCCCATCTCAAGTACATTTTATTGTGTTTTAGTTGCATTTCATGTTACTTTGCATTGCATTTACTTAAAACTCCTTTTGGCTTAATTTTGGTGGTATTAGAGGACACGAGGCGAATGGACGCGTGAAAGCAAGGCACATGCGGGGGAATGCATGGCATGAAGGTGCAATAGAGCAAGGAGATCAAATATGGAAGAAGATTAAGCATGAATGAACAAGTAGCTGCAGCAGCAGCATGACAGAACCAGAACCAGAATTTGCAGACTGTAAGCTGCGCGATAAGATGAGCATGGAAACGCGTGCCCGCGCGAGTACCCAGCTAGACACTGATGACCTACTGCAACTTGCGCCGCGAGCATGTCAAGTGTAGGAAACCGGCACCCGCGCTAGGACTCGGCTGGACAGGGCAAGACATTCTGCAAGTCTCGTGCCCGCGCGAGAGATATACTGGAGAGGCGCGCGTCCACGCGCGATGCTGATGCTGTGATTTTGTTTTATTCTAATTTTAATTAAATGATGTGTACTTGGTTTTTAAAAACAATTCTGACGTGTGTCAGAGTGAGGATTGAGACTTTTGACGTATTTTTCATATTGTAACTAAGGTTTACACCTTGGGGGAGATTCCAACAGAGAACGAAGCCAAAACATCTACTTCTCTAATTCTTCTTGGGATTCTCAGTCATTGTGGATTTTCATTATTATCTACTGGATTTCTATGAGGATTTAAGCGTTTGTCATTGGTTTTTATTCAGCGATTGGGTTTGATCGTTCTATCTTTCTTATTTCAATCGTTTGCTTATTGATCATGTTTAGTGTTGATCCCATAATGGCTTCTAGTTCAGCTATGAACTAAACTCCATTATGGGATTCTAACAAATTTTATATGTAGTTTGGTTGCACGCTTAAATGCTAGGGTTGTTTTGAATATCATATGGGATATTTATCATGATTGTTTTATATGTATGAATGTTTGATCACCATTCGTCTCAGTATTTGTATAGAATTGACAATGAACATGCAAGTATGGATTGTAATCATGATAACATGCGAATATGGGGTTGTTGTATATGGCTTGCGTATTTTGTGAACCAGATAGACATATAATGTTTCACCGTATGAGCTAGAGTAAGGGCTTGTGCTTAAAATCAATATAATTGCAATTTCACATAGACATATAGTGATTTTGGTTGTATTGGTGATTACATGGAGTCTAACATCTGTAGATGCTGTGTAAGTAGGTTATAGTGCATTGAAAAATGGTTATAACTCTATTCGTGCTCTTAACTATTTTCCTGTGATATGTGAACACTTCTTGCATGATAGTGGCGTTTAGATGAAATATTAAATGAAGTTAGGGTCCCATTATTTACAGATTATATTTATTCCATTTGTATTCTTCTTTTTAGTTTGTATTCACAATTAGTTTAATTCAACACTTTTAGTCATTAGTCTAAGCATATAAATACGGTGAGTTAATTGATGCATAATAGTTTAAGTTTAACAACTTTCTCCGTGGGATCGATACTTTACTTACTCTGTATTACTTGTTGACACATGTATGCTTGCATGAGTTAGAGCTCTTTTATTAGAACTATAAAAGAGGCAACAAGTTTTTGGTGCCGTTGCCGGGGAAAGGCGTTAATTTAAATAATCATCATTAGTTTAAAGCTATATTGTATGACTTTGACAAGTCTGATAATTTCTTATTTCTATTTTTTTTGTTTCGTTTTTCGTGTCAGGTACTTATAGATTTTTATGCACACGCGGTCATCCAACTCAGAACTAACACCAGCACAGGATAACATAAACGGAAGAGGTTGGGAAGCGAGTGTGCGGCGAAATTTGCAAGCACAATTAGAGAGTACTACAGTCAGTATGGCAGAAGAACCGAGACTTGAGCAAAGAGAAGAGCATCGGGCTCTAAGGGAGTATTCCATGCCAAACATAAATGGACTACAATCGAACATAGTCAGACCGGCAATAGCAGCTAATACCTTTGAAATCATATCAGGCACTATTTAGATGGTGCAAAACTCGGTTCAGTTTGGGGGTGCTGCTACAGATGATCCGAATGAACACTTATTGAGCTTCATTGAGATCTGCGACACATTCAGATACAACGGTGTGACGGAGGACGCCATTAAACTACGGCTATTCCCATTTTCACTGAGAGATAAGGCAAGGAGTTGGCTACATTCTTTGCCGTCAGGGTCAATAACCACATGGGAGGACTTAGCACAAAAATTCCTAGCTAAGTTCTTTCCAATGGCTAAGACTGCAAAGATGAGGATGGCTATCTCTCAGTTCGAGCAACAACAGGGCGATTCCTTATATGAGGCATGGGAGCATTACAAAGAGATGCTCAGAAAATGTCCGCATCACGGTATACCAGATTGGATGGTGATCAACTCCTTTTATAATGGTTTGGGATGGCAGTCGAGACCAATTGTGGATGCAGCCGCAGGAGGAGCATTATGGGCAAAGAGTTATGACGAGGCCTATACGCTTATTGAGACTATGGCTACGAATGACTATCAGAACCCTACAGCTCCGACGCCACAGCCCAAGGTTGCAGGTGTGTTGGACGTAGATGCGATTACTCAGTTGTCAGAATAGATGGCAGCTATGGCTAAGAAAATTGATACTTTGACGGATAGCAAAGTGAAAACAGTTTCCTTCGTTTGTGAGATTTGTGCGGGGTCACACTCCACGGATCAATGTGCTATCAGCTTAAAGTCAGTACAGTATGTGAGTAACTACAGAAAAGACCGAGGTCAATTTTAGAACACATACCACCCCAATAACCGAAATCATCAGAACTTTAGTTGGTCTAATAACCAAGGACAATAGCAAAAAAATCGGCCAATCGAACCAGCAGTTCAAACCTCATTCATCTCAAATTACAGTTTACACCAAAACCACCGAATTTCCACCGGATTTTTCAACAACAACAACATCACACTCCAAATGCACCACGTACCAAAGAAAGAAATCGAGAGATGGAGGAGATGATGTTGAAATACATGCAAACACTAAAGTCACGATCAAAAGTCAACGGTGGCTATCAAGAATCTTGAGACTCAGATGGGGCAGATGGCGAGCATGCTTAACAATAGGCCCCAGGGTTCATTGCCAAGTAACACAGAGACAAATCCTAGAAGAGACGGGAAGGAGCAATGTCAAGCGATCACATTGAGATCAGGGAAAGATTTGACGGAGTTACGCATGTCGCTAGGCCCCACGCCTAATAGTACTAAGGGAGGCGGCAAGGCAGGTGAAGAAGAGAGAAAAATTTGGAAAATTCTGAGGCTCAACAAGACGAGAAAGACAAAGCAAATTCAGAAGAGAAGGCCAAGAGTCCAATACAACCAACGCACCCTCAAGTACCATAGCCACAGAGGTTAATTAAGCAGAAAGAAGACAAATAGTTCTGGAGGTGTTCAAAAAGCTACAGATCAACATACCGTTCGCCGAGGAATTAGAACAAATGCCAAGCTACACAAAGTTCATGAAAGGTATATTGTCAAGAAAGAGAAGACTAGATTAGTTTAAAACAGTAGCCTTGACCGAGGAATGCAGTGCAGTGCTTCAGCGCAAACTACCTCTAAAGCTGAAAGATCCAGGCAGCTTCACAATTCCGTGCACAATTGGGAAGATGAACTTTAACAAGTGTTTATGTGATCTGGGGGCAAGTATAAATTTAATGCCCTTGTTAGTGTTCAACCAGTTGGGATTGTCGGCTCCAAGGCCGACAAACATATCACTATAGCTAGCTGATAGATCCATCACGTATCCACGAGGAATTGTTGAAGATGTGTTGGTTAAGGTGGACAAGTTCATTTTTCCAGTTGACTTTATCATCCTAGATTTCGAAGAGGATAAGAGTATACCGATCATACTGGGGAGACCATTTTTAGCCACAGGCAGAGCTTTGATAGATGTGCAAAAAGGGAACTCACTATGCGCGTACATGATCAAGAGGTCACATTCAATGTCTTTAAGGCAATGAAGTTCCCAACAGATGAAGAAGAATGCTTTTTAGTTGACTGGGTGGACCGGCACCTACAGGAAAACGTACAGAAACCGAGGAATTATGAACCGATGAGGTGTGTAATGGGCAAAAGTCCAGAGCTAAAGGTAGAGCCGTTGATGAAAGCTGAAGTCATTAAATTTCGGGGTGCGGAAGACAACAAGGAGGGCACCTCAATTCTTGACATGACGTGAGATTCAGAGACAGTCAAGCTGATTGACTATAACTTAGCGCTGGATGGGAGGCAACCCATTATTTCTACCACCATTGATTTTTTTTTTAGTTATTCAATTTTGAATTATTTTTGTTAGCTATATCTCATTCATTTTTACTAGGCTATTAGATCTTCATGCTTAAGTGCGTAGCAAGAATTTCTATGCGAATATTTATAAGATGGTAGCACTATGCAGCCGAGAATTCATGTCTTAACAATGTGCTTTAACATGTATACAGGGACCATTATTGAAAATCATCATTGATAGGTAGAGTGGAGTGAAACTTGATCAGGTTCACACCACAAACTCATGACCCATACAATACAAACTCAAGTCTTGCTACCAATGCTACCAACCCATTACACACTTCATGTGGCCGTAGCCGACACATCGAATCAAGGTAGATCTGAACATTTTAAATTAGAGTGGTGGACCATTTGGCCTCTCATTTGTGATAATAACAGACGTAAAATTCTCTCACTCTCCATAACTCACGTCTCTATCTCTCTATCAGTTGCAGATTGAAGCCGTATATATCTCCATCAAATCTCCACGATTCTCTCTATGTTTAAAGCTCTACCCACGCTTTCATCTACTCTATAAAGTTAGGGCTCCCAATTGGGTTAGCAGAAACAAGTGTGAAGGTTATCAACTCACAAATTCTCATCTCTCTCAGTAAGTTCATTTGCATTCTCAATCAATTATCTGCAAATGGGTCCAAAGAGAGCACAACCATCTTCATCTTCCTCATCCTCCTCCGGCAGTCACGAGGATGACATTGTCGACCACACCAAGTTCTTATGTTTGGAAGCCCAGCAGGAGTACTACCGAATCGTAGCAAAAACATTCATCAAGGAAAGAGGATTCAAACCAGAAGGCCAGGATGGACAGCTGTGTGCCATGATCCAGGAACGAGGCTGGGGTGGACTGACTGCATCTCCCACGCACATTTTGATGAGCATAGTCCAAGAATTTTACGCCAATGCCAAAGTCGCCATGAACGATACTGCTATGGTTCGTGGTGTAGAGATAGACTACAGACCTTCCACAATCAGAACCGTCTTGAGAATCACCGAAAGACCACCAATAGGGGCGGCCAATTGGATCATAGGGGCACATCTGAAAACAGACTTGGAGCTTGTTATCGCTAAGTTGTGCGTGCCAGGCACGAAGTGGACTTACAAAGTTGGCACGACCCACCTCGATATTCAAAGAGCCCTTGATGAATCGATATGCCAAGGCGTGAATCTCATTCATTTGTGCCAAGCTATTACCTTCATCGCATCAAGACGAGATCACGGCGGAAAGGGCCATAATATCGTGGGGCATAATTATGGCGAAAGTACATTGATGTAGGTTATTTGATTCATCAAAATATTGTGAAGTATCTGAAGGGAACTACTACTGGGAGCATTCCACATGCTTCAGTGGTAGCCATGTTATGTTTGCATCAAGGGTGCAATTGGGGCAACGAAGAAATGCAATATCCAAGCCAGGACATCACCCATGCCACCATTGCAAAATTTGAGGACAGGGCAGGCGGTGAGCCACACCCGCGCGGACGAGGATTCATTTTACGGCCTACATTTCCCGAGCCATCCCAGCAGCCCCCTCAGACAGATGAGGCAGGCCCATCCACCCGAGCACATATCGTTCCTAGCGATCAACAACTCCGAAGGTTGGAGCGCAAAGTCGACGCCATGTATGACAATCTTGGAACGTTTGCTACGGGACTCACAAGGGCCTTGGCCGAAGCCTTCGCGCAGCAAGGAACAATTCTATAGTGGCCTCAGTTTGGAACCGCAGTGCCATATCCACCACTAGATTCACCACCCGAGGAGGGTGGTCAAGCTAGTCATTAGGGGAGTTTTCTGTACCTTTTACCTTCATTCAATGGGGACATTGAATATTTTAAGTTTGGGGGTATTGGGGGTCCTAGCATAGTAGTTTAGTTTTATTTAATTGTTGCATGTTTAGTTAATTTTGCATGTTTATGTGTTAGATAAATTTTTGCAATTTTTTTTTTAATTTTTATTCATTATTGATTGTGTAACATTGCAGAATTTTAATTGTTATATTAAATATTTATTGAATTATTTAAGTATTTAATGGATGTGTTTATGGTTGAATTTGTAATTGTTCAAATTTGATTCAATTTGGTTAACTATCTGTTAAATAAATAATTAAGGAAATTATTATATTTGCTAATTTAATTTAATTATTAAGTTAGAGAGTTTTGATTAATTGAATTATTATTCTTTTTATTTGAATTTTGTAATTAAAAGGATGTGTTAGTTGGTTAAATAAAGTTATAATTATATAGAAAATTATAATTTTGTGGTATTAATTTATGTGTTAAAGTAATTTAATATATTGTTATTAAGATTAATTTAATTTATTAAAAGTGTGACAAATAACCTTTTATAAAGTAGTTATTAAAATAACTTAAAGGAGTTTTAATTCAGTTTTGTCAAACAATGCCTAATGCCTATTAAGTCTTTATTCTAATTGTGTTTTACCAAACAAGGCATAAGGATTAATTGGTTATTTTTTATTGACTAGCCAAACAAGCCTTATGGCTTTTGGTTTTCAAAACTTAGATAACTGATATCAGTTATATCTATATTTATATTATATAATTAATATAAATTATATCCTATATACGTTATATTGTTAGTACGTAGTTAGAGTTAGGAAGAAAAGAGAAAACTCAGAGGAAGAAGAAAAAGAAGAAGAAGAGAAGAAGAAAAGTGAGAGAGAAAAGAAGAGAGGAGAAAGGCTAGGGAATTGGTGAGAAGAAAAGCTTGAGAATAAAAAAAAAGGGAATAGCCATCATCATCTTCTTCAAGATATTATCCTATTCTTTTTAGTTTTAAAGGTTTAGTTTTTTTTCTCTTCCCTAATTCTCTGTAAAATCCTTGTGTAAGGATAAATTATTTGTTATGTATGTGATTTTATATGATAATCTAGTGTTGTTAAACTATTTTCTTAAGCTATAATGGAGAATAGTCCATGAATTTGTATTATGTATATGGTTGTGAAGAAAAGCTATTTTTATAGAGAGTTTTTGTGTATATATATATATATATATATTATTTAGTTTAAAGTAAAAATTAAGGGTAATTAGTTGTTTAATTGATAAATTGACTGTTGAGTTTGATAGAGTATGTATAAACATTGATAAAATGCTTTGAATTAACTGTTTTGGTTGAAAAACTAAATCACAATGTTTGTTTTCATCAAAAACATCAAAAAGTGAGTTTTTATCAAAAACAGTGAAATTGTATGTGTTAAATTTGTTGTTTATATTGTTTTATGAGTAGAAACATGTTTAAAATCTTTGAATTATGTTTACATGAAGTCTTTGTATGAATTGCATGTGAATTAGGCTGTTAGAAAGGAACTTTTAGGCCAAAATTGGCTTTTTCTTATACTATTGCCGAAGTTGTTAGTGAAAGCAGGTATAGAGTTTGCATTGCCATGCCCATTTAGATTCATCTTTTCGCTTGCATAACCATCCTTTTAGTTTTATTTCTCGTGCGCCATTCATTATCTTCATTGCATGCACCTTTCACAAGAATAAATCGTGGGCGCCTCATTATTGTTAGCGTAGATGGTCGACAAAGTGTACTTTTTTGTACTAAAAATTTTAAAGAATTGTTATGTGATGATAGTAGGACTGCAAAATGTTGATGTTAGTATTTCTATACTATGAATAAGTATGTTATTAACAATTAACTTGTGTTATAACTTTATTATATGCTTAAATAATCAAACCTATATGATGTATGTAGTTAGTTAAATTTGTAAAGTAGTAGTAACTAACTATGTCATGATGATATATATATATATATATATATATATACATATAGGGTATTGTGATCCGAATTGATTCGGTTTAGCCTACGAGCCAAACAAGTTTTCTAATCCTTTATCTTGTTGAACTAATTATGGTTTCCAATTCGATTACCTTATAAATGATGAAAGTTCTCTAATCTATTTTATTGTTGAATCAATTATTGTTCCCAATATAATAATGCAAGGTTTCTAAACTTTGATTTTTGATATTGAACAATTTATTCTTGTATTTAACTTGTTGTTTAGCATGCCCAAATATATTTGAATAGTTTTATCGTTCATATTGCCATGCATGCTTAGTATTCAATTCTAAATAACCTTGGCTTAATATTGTTCAAGCAAGGTGTATTATAGTTATTCAAGTTGTATGCTATTAGATTATTCCTAAAGCATGACTTTAATTTACCATGTTGATTTAGTTACGATTATTCTATAGTATGATGTTATTGGTTTCATTCAACTAATCCTTAGTTGATGTTCATTGAATTCCAAATTACTCTGAAATGTATCTAAACCAAACTCACTTTGGTGCGGACTTGTACTCTAAATACTGAGATGAACAACCCTATTATTAGGGGTAACTTACGCTTAGCGTTGAAATGTTTGTGCACAATACATTGTAAGAAGGGCTGATCCCCCTAAGTACGAGGAGTCCCTATAGTCTTATGACTATTAAAGTTTAAGTTGAAACATTACTTATAACTATGGACATAGTTCGTGGTCTTAAGACCTTCAGTTATTTACTTCAGATTGTTGACAAATCGTAATTGTTTAAATCTATTGAGCCTCTTATTTAACATTTGTTGTAAAGGTTTTTCATTAATTATTGTATAAAGTGAACTTTGTTTGCTCACTCTTGCTTATATAATTATTACAATTAAGGATGAGAAGGTTGATGTACTTAGCACTAGTAAGGGAAAAGGAAAGATGAACAAGTATTGAAGACTTGTAATTTGGTGATATTTTATTATCAGTTTTTAATGGAATGGTTGTAATAAAGATTATTTATTTTCCGCATTTGAATGATTGTGTTTAAAGGTCAGACAACATGTGAGATTTTTTTTATGTAACCTTTTAATGGGGAAGGTTTCATTTATCCAGTTTTATTTTGATTGTGTAGTTAGATATGGATGTTTGATTAAGTGAACACCAAATCCTATGGAAATGAAGTACCTGGGTTTAGGGGTGTCACATGTTGGTATCAAAGCCTTAGGTTATGAACCTTAGGTGGGGGAAAAGCCTTAGGATGTAACCTTCAAAAAGATAGTGATGATGAACTCTTATCGAGTTTTAAGAAAGAAGTAATAAAACACTTATGTGCTTATGTGTTATAACTTATGTGCTCATGAGTGTCGATTAGTAATGATTAGTAATTAAAACTTAAACTTTGGTTGACAGGATGTCTAATATAGGAGGATCCAGTCAAACTAGGGAACAAGAGCCTCGAGATATTCAGGTAGTTTGGGAACAATTACGGCCATGGGAAACAGTTCCGTTGGTCATAGTAGTTGAGTAGGAGAGAGTACTTGATGAGGATGATGAAATAGAGACGGATGAGGAAGAACCCTTGGAGCTTCCACAGACAGATGAAGAAGACGAGGAGGAAAGGATTCCATTTAACTCGGTAGCTGGCCGTATATACGATGAGGTGCATGACCGTAACGTGGAATTCAAGATACTGTTGAGGAATTGCAAGAGATAGTAGCCGAACAACAAACCTCAATGGCACAGAAGGACGATGAGATCTAGGATCGAGAAGAACGACTGAACAATGTTGAAGAGAAACTGGTTCACACTGAAGAAGAGAATGACCAAATGAGAGCAGAGATTGCAGAGTTGAAGAGAAAGTTGAGAGAAGAGTCTGCAAAAAGGGCAAGAGCCGAAGACGCGTATGAGGAAGCTAATCAACAGGCAGAAATAGCAGAGGGAGACGCACAAGCAAAGAGAATGAAGATGCAGGAAATGGATAATGTATTCAGCATCGCGATCAATCAAGCTCAGGATCGGGTCATGGGTTACCCGATTCAGTTCGAGACGCTACCCTTGTACATACTAGATCGTCGAACCATGTTCCGAATTATGGAAGAAGAGCGTCGTAAGGCTTTGCAGTATCTTAATAGGACATTGTAGGAAGTGTACTTGATTTATAATTTATGTTATGATAAGTATTATGTAAATCCCAAGTGTTATGCAACTTATGGGATATGATGATGATATCCTGAAACTTTAGTAGTTCAGGAAAATAATGTAAATAGCAGTGATGCTATGGATATGATGTTTTTCAAAGAATTAAGTATGAATAAAAGTTATTATCTTCTTTTATCCAAAGTGTTATGTGTTATGTGGTGATTATTTTTTTTTTTGGGGCAAGTTAATTAGAAATTACTTGAAAGAGTTGAGTAATAATCTAATAAGTGTATTTTTAGCAGAAAATGCCTCCAAGACGTCAACCACCCCGTCAGAGAACCACCGAAGGAACCAACAACGATAATGTTGAAGCTAACCCTGTTCAGCAGCTGGTGACGTTGTTGACAGGTGCACTATAGAATCAACCGCAAAATCAACCTCAGAACCAAGGTGCTACGTTTAAGGACTTCAAGGCGGTTGGACCACCAGAATTCCGTGGATCCATGAATCCAGTTGAAGCACAAACCTGGATCATGGAAATTGAGAAGGTTTTTGATGTTGCTAGGGTAGAGGATAACCGGAAGACTGCTTTTGCAACATTCATGTTGAAAGCAGAGCCTAGTTATTGGTGGCAGGCCAATAAAACTCAGGAAGGACCAAGAATTATGACTTGGGAAAGGTTTAAGGAGATTTTCTTTGAGACCTATTTCCCAGAGAGTTCGAAAAGCCAGTTAGAAGTACAATTTTTAGAACTGAAACAGGGAACGATGACGGTGTCGGAGTATGCCACGAAATTCAATGAGTTGACGAGGTTTGCACCATACCAAGTCAGCACAGATGAACGTAAGGCAAAGAGATTTGAACAGGGACTGAAGCCCTGGTTGTTTAGTAGGGTTTCCTTGTTCCAGCTGAAGACGTTTACAGCAGTGATGGAAAAGGCAATTCTCGCCGAAGGTGGAGGCGAAGCTGTAACCAAGTTCAACTAGGAACAGAAAAAGAAGAAGAATGAAGTGGAGGTTAAAAATGGAAGTGGTGGTAGTGGAAATAATAATCTAAAAAGAAAGTGGAATGGAAATGTGGGTGCTGGGAATCAACAAAGTAGCCAGCAGAGTAAGAAGTTTGAAGTATGTGCTACATGTGGGAAGTTTCACAAGGGTGTATGCTTAATGGGGAAACGTGTATGCTTTAATTGTGGCCAGGAGGGTCACATCGCCCCAAATTGCAATCAACCCAAGAAGAATGTTTGCTACACTTGCGGGTCCAAGGATCACTTTGCTCGTGAATGCCTTAAGAAGAGATCTGGTGAGGCAAATGGAAATAAGGGAAGTGCTAGTGGAGGTGAGCTGACTATTGCTGGGCCAGCATGAACCAATAAGCCCACAGCTAGAACCTTCAACATGACTGTGCAAGATGCTTTGCAATCAAAGGATGTGGTGTCAGGTATTATCCCAATCAATGATATTGATGCTTATATATTATTTGATTCGGGTGCTACTTGCTCATTTATATCTGATGAATTTGCTATGAGATTAGGATTGCCTAGTGAAGAATTGAATTTCCCTTTAAATATATAAATTGCGAATAAAGAAGTAATTCCTGTTAGGTTCGTATACAAGAACTGTAGGGTGAATATTAAGGGAAATATTTTGATGGTAGATTTAATTCTGATTAGGCTTGGAGAGTTTGATGTTATTTTAGGAATGGATTGGTTGTTCAATTGTGGAGCGATAATTGATTGCCAAAAGAAATGTGTAAACCTTATGACTCTGTCAAAGGTAGTTTTCAATGGAAGCAAATCGCCTAGACAAATGAGATGTCTGACGATTATGCAGGCCAAGAAGTTATTGAGTCAAGGCTGTGTGGGTTATTTAGATTATATAGTTGATACTCAGAAGAAAGGTTCGAAACTGGAAGAAATATTAGTGGTTAGGGAATTTGTGGACGTGTTTCCGGATGATTTGCCAGGACTTCCACCTGACAGATAAATTGAGTTCGTGATCAACTTAACGCCAAGAACCGCTCCGATATTGAAAGCCCCGTACAGAATGGCTCCGGTAGAGATGAAGGAACCGATGGTACAACTACAGAGTCATTGGACAAGAAATACATTCAGCAGAGTGTGTCACCATGGGGGGCACCAGTGTTATTCGTAAAGAAGAAGGATGGGTCAATGCGTCTTTGCATTGATTATAGGGAGTTGAACAAAGTCACTATTAAGAATAAATACCCATTGCTGAGAATAGAAGACTTGTTTGATCAATTAAAGGGTGCCAGATATTTCTCTAAAATAGATTTGAGAAGTGGGTATCACCAATTAAAGGTAAGAAAGGAGGATGTACCAAAGACGGTATTCCGAACTCGGTATGGACATTACGAGTTTTTGGTGATGTTTTTGGTTTGACAAACGCCCCTGCAACGTTCATGGATTTGTTGAATAGGGTGTTTAAACCATTTTTAGACAAGTTTGTGGTGGTGTTTATTGACGATATTCTGGTGTACTCTAGAACTCAAGAAGAACACGTGGAACACTTACGTCTAACCCTGGAGACACTAAGAAAGGAAAAGTTGTACGCAAAATTCTCTAAATGCGAATTCTGGTTAGAACGTGTACAATTTCTTGGGCACATAATCGACAAGGATGGAATTTCAGTGGATCCATCAAAAGTCGAAGCTGTGATAAATTGGAAACAACCAAGAATTCCATCAGAAGTAAGAAGTTTCTTGAGATTGGCAGGGTATTACAGACGGTTTATCCAGGATTTTTCCAAGATTACCACTCCGTTGATAAATTTGACGAGGAAATCTGTAAAATTTGTTTGGACGGAGAAGTGTGAAGGAAGTTTTCAGGAATTAAAAAAGAAACTAAGTATGGCACCTATGTTGTTATTACCAGATAATAAAGGAAATTTTGTGGTGTACAGTGACGCTTCACACAAAGGATTAGGATGTGTCCTTATGCAGAACAAAAAAGTCATCATGTATGCATCAAGGTAATTGAAGGACTATGAAAAAGGGTATTCCAATCATGATTTAGAGTTGGCGGCGGTTGTGTTTGCTTTAAAAATATGGAGACACTATCTCTATGGAGAGATATGTGAGATTTACACAGACCATAAGAGTCTGAAGTAAATTTTCACTCAGAAAGACCTGAACATGCGTCAAAGGAGATGGATGGAATTGATAAAGGATTACGATTATGTGATCTTTTATCATCCAGGCAAAGCAAACATGGTTGCAGATGCCTTGAGTAGGAAAGGCAGAGAGAAGTTGATGCTGTTAACTGAGAAAGAGGAGCTTATTACAGAAATGTCAAGGTTAGAGTTGGAAATCAAATTTCCAAAAGAATCTGATGAGAAATTGTACCAGATGGAAGCCAGTCAAACTTTGGTGGACAATGAAGAACGCTCAACTGCAGGATGAGGAATGCAGAAAAATAAGAGAAAGTGTGGTCAAGGGAAAGGAAGTGAAGTACAAGGTTGATACTGATGGAATGCTGAGATTCGAGGGATGAATTTGGGTTCCAGCAGTACCAAACACTAAAGAGGACATCTTGATAGAAGCTCATAGTTCGAGATATTCGATTCATCCAGGAAGTACGAAAATGTATCAAGATTTACGGTGACATTTTTGGTGGCCAAATATGAAAAGAGACGTTGCAGAATGCGTTGCAAAGTGCTTGACATGTCAGAGAGTCAAAGCCGAGCATCAAAGACCAAGCGGGTTACTTCAACCGTTAGAGATACCGGAATGGAAATGGGAACATATCACAATGGATTTTATGGTAGGTCTCCACCTCATCGACTCGTAAAGGATACGACGCGATTTGGGTGATAGTGGATGATTGATTGAAATCGCACACTTTTGCCAATAAAGATTAAATTCAATCTTGATCAGCTGGCAAAACTATATGTTAAAGAAATCGTGACGAGACATGGAGTTCCAGTGTTGATTATGTCAGATAGAGATCCGAGGTTCACATCAAACTTCTGGAAGAGACTACAAGAATGTATGGGAACACAATTGTGAATGAGTACGGCATATCATCAGCAAACAGATGGCCAAAGCGAATGAACGATTCAGACATTAGAAGATATGCTGAGAGCATGCGTCATGGATTTCAAAGGAAGCTGGGATGAACAATTACCATTGGTGGAATTTTCCTACAATAATAGTTACCACACTAGCATCAGCATGCCACCTTACAAAGCCTTGTACGGCAGGAGGTGCAGAACTCCACTTTGCTGGGATGAAGTCGGTGAACGTCAACTGTTAGGACCGGAACTGGTAAAACAAACTGCTGAGGTTGTCAAACTCATCAGAACAAGATTGATAGCTGCTTAAGACAGACAAAAGAAATATGCTGATCAACACAGACAAGATCGTGCATTCAACGTAGGAAATTACGTTTTCATAAAAGTTTCACCTTGGAAGGGAAAAATTCGATTTGGTAAGAAGGGAAAATTAAGCCCGAGATTTTTTGGACCCTTCGAAGTGCTGCGAAAAGTTGGAGAGGTGGCTTACGAGGTAGCTCTACCTCCAGAATTGCAAAACATTCATAATGTTTTTCACGTTTCTGTGTTACGACCATATAAGTCTGATTACAAGCACGTGATCGTGTATGAACCATTGTAGTTTGAGAAAGACTTGTCCTATGAAGAGGTTCCTATCCAGATAGTTGACAGGAAAGAACAAGTGCTCAGAAATAAAGTGATACCTTCTGTGAAGGTAATATGGAGGAACCACAATGTCGAAGAGGCTACGTGGGAACTCGAATCTGAAATGATGAAGAATTACCCTGAGTTATTTGTTTAATCTATGTCTTCGATTCTGGGGACAGAATCTTTGTAAGTAGGGGAGAATGTGACGAATGAATTGTTTGAATTGTGATTCTGGGGACAGAATCCTTGTAAGGAGGGAATGATGTAACATTCTAGAATTTTAATTGTTATATTAAATATTTATTGAATTATTTAAGTATTTAATGGATGTGTTTATGGTTGAATTTGTAATTGTTCAAATTTGATTCAATTTGGTTAACTATCTGTTAAATAAATAATTAAGGAAATTATTATATTTGCTAATTTAATTTAATTATTAAGTTAAAAAGTTTTGATTAATTGAATTATTATTCTTTTTATTTGAATTTTGTAATTAAAAGGATGTGTTAGTTGGTTAAATAAAGTTATAATTATATAGAAAATTATAATTTTGTGGTATTGATTTATGTGTTAAAGTAATTTAATATATTGTTATTAAGATTAATTTAATTTATTAAAAGTGTGACAAATAACCTTTTATAAAGTAGTTATTAAAATAACTTAAAGGAGTTTTAATTAGCTTTTGTCAAACAATGCCTAATGCCTATTAAGTCTTTATTCTAATTGTGTTTTACCAAACAAGGCATAAGGATTAATTAGTTATTTTTTTAGTGATTAGCCAAACAAGCCTTATGGCTTTTGGTTTTCAAAACTTAGATAACTCGATATCGCTTATATCTATATTTATATTATATAATTAATATAAATTATATCCTATATATGCTATATTGTTAAGACGTTATACGTAGTTAGAGTTAGGAAGAAAAGAGAAAACTCAGAGGAAGAAGAAGAAGAAGAAGAAGAGAAGAAGAAAAGTGAGAGAGAAAAGAAGAGAGGAAGAAAGGCTAGGGAATTGGTGAGAAGAAAAGCTTGAGAATAAAAAAAAAAGGAATAGCCATCATCATCTTCTTCAAGGTATTATCCTATTCTTTTTAGTTTTAAAGGTTTAGTTTTTTTTCTCTTCCCTAATTCTCTGTAAAATCCTTGTGTAAGGATAAATTATTTGTTATGTATGTGATTTTATATGATAATCTAGTGTGGTTAAACTATTTTCTTAAGCTATAATGGAGAATAGTCCATGAATTTGTATTATGTATATGGTTGTGAAGAAAAGCTATTTTTATAGAGAGTTTTGTGTGTATATATATATATTGTTTAGTTTAAAGTAAAAATTAAGGGTAATTAGTTGTTTAATTGATAAATCGATCTGTTGAGTTTGATAGAGTATGTATAAACATTGATAAAATGCTTTGAATTAACTATTTTGGTTGAAAAACAAAATCACAGTGTTTATTTTTATCAAAAACATCAAAAAGAAAGTTTTTATCAAAAATAGTGAAATTATATGTCTTAAATTTGTTATTTATATTGTTTTATGAGTAGAAACATGTTTACAATCTTTGAATTATGTTTACATGAAGTCTTTGTATGAATTGCATGTGAATTAGGCTGTTAGAAAGGAACTTTTAGGCCAAAATTGGCTTTTTCTTATACTGTCAAGTGAAAGATCAATTAAATCGAAGTTATTAGGAGTAAGTGACCAACTAGTAAATAATCTTCGGCGCGTCAAAATGCTGGGCCTTTTGTTCTATATTCTCACGTAGCGCCATCTCGTCAATAATAGCGCACCACACAAGATAATCGTGGTAGTAAGCAGCATGAAAGTTAGCGTAATGGTCTCGACAGTTGTACTTTTTTGTACTCAAAATTTTAAAGAATTGTTATGTGATGATAGTAGGACTATAAAATGTTGATGTTAGTATTTCTATACTATGAATAAGTATGTTATTAACAATTAACTTGTGTTATAACTTGATTATATGATTAAATAATCAAACCTATATGATGTATGTAGTTAGTTAAATTTGTAAAGTAGTAGTGACTAACTATGTATATATATATATATATATATATATATATATATATATATATATATATAGGTATTGTGATCCGAATTGATTCGGTTTAGCCTACGAGCAAGGCAAGTTTTCTAATCCTTTATCTTGTTGAACTAATTATGGTTTCCAATTCGATTACCTTATAAATGATGCAAGTTCTCTAATCTATTTTATTGTTGAATCAATTATTGTTCCCAATATAATAATGCAAGGTTTCTAAACTTTGATTTTTGATATTGAACAAGTTATTCTTGTATTTAACTTGTTGTTTAGCATGCCCAAATATATTTGAATAGTTTTATCGTTCATATTTCCATGCATGCTTAGTATTCAATTCTAAATAACCTTGGCTTAATATTGTTCAAGCAAGGTGTATTATAGTTATTCAAGTTGTATGCTATTAGATTATTCCTAAAGCATGACTTTAATTTACCATGTTGATTTAGTTACGATTATTCTATAGTATGATGTTATTGGTTTCATTAAACTAATCCTTAGTTGATGTTCATTGAATTCCAAATTACCCTGAAATGTATCCAAACCAAACTCACTTTGGTGTGGACTTGTACTCTAAATATTGAGATGAACAACCCTATTATTAGGGGTAACTTACGCTTAGCGTTGAAATGTTTGTGCACAATACATTGTACGAAGGGCTGATCCCTCTAAGTACGAGGAGTCCCTATAGTCTTATGACTGTTAAAGTTTAAGTTAAAACATTACTTATAACTATGGACATAGTTCGTGGTCTTAGGACCCTCAATTATTTACTTCAGATTGTTAAGAAATCGTAATTGTTTAAATCTATTGAGCCTCTTATTTAACATTTGTTGTAAAGGTTTTTCATTCATTATTGTATCAAGTGAGCCTTGTTTGCTCACTCTTGCTTATATAATTATTATAGTTAAGGATGAGAAGGTTGATGTACCTAGCACCAGTAAGGGAAAAGGAAAGATGAACAAGTATTGAAGACTTGTAATTTGATGATATTTTATTATCAGTTTTTAATGGAATGGTTGTAATAAAGATTATTTATTTCCGCATTTGAATGATTATGTTTAAAGGTTAGACAACCTGGGAGATATTTTTTATGTAACCCTTTAATGGGGAAGGTTTTATTTATCCAGTTTTATTGTGATTGGGTAGTTAGATATGAATGTTTGATTAAGTGAACACCAAATCCTGTAGAAATAAAGTACCTGGGTTTGGGGGTGTCACAAATTTTGTTAGTATGTTTTAGTTGCATGTCTCACACAATTTTTTGCTTAATAGAAACTTTTGCCTAGCCAATGATGATAGTGAATTGTGAAGGATTTTAGAATATTTTGGATAACATGAACTGAGATATAATATTTTACACGATGAGATTCATGTTGTTGTTTAAATGCTTTCGGTTTGCACAAACGTGTTCACAATCACTTGTAGGTTTAAGAAGTATGTGTTGCACTACTTGATAGAACATGTAGTTTTAAAAAGAGAAACATGTGGAAAGTGCTCTTAGACTGTATGAAACATTGACATGCAAATTGTGGGAAAACATGGGTATGCTATGTATATAAAAAAAATGAACAGCAATAACGTGGCTAGTCTTAATTCGGGGCCCTGGCTACTTGAGTAAGTACGCTCGAGGGGATTGTCTCTACACCTAGCGCCCTAAGGTCTTTCAGGGTCCGGGAGTCGTTGGTTGAAAGCTCGCTAAGGGGTAGCAGTGTGCCTAATGTATTGAGACATTGCACAGTTATGTAAAAGAAAAAAAAAGAAAAAAAATAGCAATAAACACCGCGAGAAAGTGCTAAAATCGCCCTCGTGAGTAGCAATAAAGTAATAAGCCCATTGTTGAACCTTAGTTTGTGTTGATATGTTGAAATAGTCTGTGTGGCACGAGTATACATGAGTCGTGATTTAGACTATAATTTTCTGCTTGAGGCAATGTAACATATGTATTCTTTACTTAGATCAAGTTTTGGTGAACATCGCATTTTAAAGATCTCTATAGCATATATGAATTATTCGAGTGTATAACATTATGCCTATAGTTTGGTTTGAAACTGTATTCTTGGATCTCGATAGTTCACTGAGGCAATTTGGGCTAAAATTCTGTTAAGGCTGGGATTATATGAGACTAGTTTCCATTGTAGAGTAGTTGCATAGTTTCGTAGTTGAATTATCATTGTTCATTAGTATGCATTGCTTGAGGGCAAGCAACAGTTCAAGTATGGGGGTATTTGATAAGTGGTATTTTTACCTACTTATTGAATACCAATTTATGCGAATTGTGCCCATCTCAAGTACATTTTATTGTGTTTTAGTTGCATTTCATGTTATTTTGCATTGCATTTCATGTTATTTTGCATTGCATTTACTTAAAACTCCCATCTCAAGTTTTGGTGATCGTTCTATCTTTCTAATTTCAATCGTTTGCTTATTGATCATGTTTAGCGTTGATCCCATAATGGCTTCTAGTTCAGCTATGAACTAAACTCCATTATGGGATTCTAACGGATTTTAATATGTAGTTTGGTTGAACGCTTAAGTGTTAGGGTTGTTTTGCATATCATATGGGATATTTATCATGATTGTTTTACATGTATGAATGCTTGATCACCATTCGTCTCAGTATTTGTATGGAATTGACAATGAACATGAAAGTATGGATTGTAATCATGATAACATGCGAATATGAAATTTTGTTGTATATGGCTTGCGTATTTAAGTGAACTAAATAGACATATCTTTGTTTTCACCGTATAAGCTAGAGTAAGGGCTTGTGCTTAAAATCAATATAATTGTAATTTCACATAGACATATAGTGATTTTGGTTGTATTGGTGATTACATGGAGTCTAACATCTGTAGATGCTGTGTAAGTAGGTTATAGTGCATTGAAAAATGGTTATAACTCTATTCGTACTCTTGGCTATTTTCTTGTGATATGTGAACACTTCTTTCATGATAGTGGCGATTAGATGAAATATTAAATGAATTTAGGGTCCCATTATTTCCAGATTATATTTATTCCATTTGTATTCTTATTTTTAGTTTGTATTCACAATTAGTTTAATTCAACACTTTTAGTCATTAGTCTAAGCATATAAATACGGTGAGTTAATTGATGCATGATAGTTTAAGTTTAACAACTTTCTCTGTGGGATCGATACTCTACTTACTCTGTATTACTTGTTGACACATGTATGCTTGCATGAGTTAGAGCTCTTTTATTAGAACTATAATAGAGGCAACAATTATCATAAGCTAAAAAAATAACATCTGACAGATCTATGCATATGAACATCTTGTCAGACCAACCTGGGGAATTTCTGGGTTACCCAGAAACTCAAACCCATGACTGGTCAACCAACTTTGACCATTAATATCTTGGAATCTGGACATGCTATGAACATGATTCCACTTCTAGATTACTCCCCTCATAGCATACTATAACTCTATTACATCAAACTAGTCAAATCATTAACAGATCTAGATCTATGGCCTCTGACATTCGATTGTCAGGCCATAAATCTAGGGTTCTTGACAGTTTTGAAAACTTGATTTTTAAGCACTTTGATGTTATGGATCTATGATATAATGTAAGACCCCGAAATTTTTAAATAAAAAGGAATTTCCTTTATTTTGAAATAGTAAGGGTTGATTTGATTAATGTGGATAGTTAAGGGTTAAATACGCAAATATTTCAAAATAAGCAAGTGGTTATAAAATATTCATTGTTGTCCGGGAATATTCGTTTGGTCGTGGAATATTAAATGCTGTCGGGGAATATTAAATGCGACCACGGTAGCTGACCATGTGGGCCCCATAACTTGAAAGCGATTGGATGAAGAAAAGCGACAAATATAAGTTGTTTTTAAATAGCGTAGTTGTTGCAGATTATCTTTGTTGGAATACCGGTGGTTAAAACACACTAATACGCGTTGTTGAACAAAGAGTAGCACCGGTATTGCACCAATTATTGATTCTTACGTAAGAAGGCACTACTCAATAATGGTTATAGTAATTCTTTATTCAATATTTTATTGAGTTAATAATTTTGTGTTGATATTTTATATTGCTGTTGTTTCAATAATTGTCATTACACAGTATCTTTCATTATCGAAGCAATAATTCATATTATCTGAATAATATTATTAGATAACATTATTGGCAATGTCTAGAAAGTTCTGTCTAAGGAGAGGTTTGGTCATCTAATCAAGCGGCCAAGAAGAAGAAATTCTTATTGGAAAGCCCCTCTTTCTGAGGCGCACGGTTGTCAATATTGTGATTCTGTAATATTATTTGTGAATAATTAATTATTGATTTATATGATGAGGAAAATATTGATTTTATGTGGATATAGATGGAGAAATTTTTTAAAATGACAATTGTTGAAAATTAATATTTTATCTTTTTCTGATAAAATAATTCATATTATTTTAATAATATATTAACGGTGATATTTTTACAATGAATGTGGGATATATGAGTATATGAGGAGGAAGAGTATTTTGTGGCATTAAATGTTTAATACATGTTTTTTGTGTGTTGGTGGACACAATTATTGAATAGAAATTTGATTATACTGTAAAATCTCCCTGTTTGTGGATTTTGGTCGATTTTTGTTTGGAATTTGGAAAACTTTTTCTGCAAAGTTGTAGAGAATTGAATTTCCTATAAAAACTCGCGAGATTCGAATTTTCTGATGAAATGGCTATTTATTATGAATTATTGAAGTTCAAGCTCAAATAATTGATTTTTGGGAGTTTAAATTATTTTTGTTAAGAAAAACGTTTTTGTATTTTTTTTGGACATCATTAACATGTGTGGCTGGTGTTTTGACCAAAAGGTGGGCTAAGGAAAATTTGTATAATTATATTAATATTATATTAAATTTTACGCTTTGGTGTTCTAAGCATTTTCCTATAAATAGGTGCTTAGGTTAGAATTGAAAATCACACCGTAAACCCAAGTTTTTCTCTATTTTCTCTCGATATTTTGAGCGTATTCTTGTGAGTATTTTGAGTATACTTTGAGTATTGCTAGACGGTGCAAGTTCCTTCAAAGACTATATACGGTATTCTAGCTAGAAATCTTGATCTTTCGAGGTAAGGATATTATTTTTTTGTAATGATATTATTTCTTCAATATCATTATCTTTGAAATGTTGGTTGGAACTTTTTATCAAATTTGGAACTTTTTCATGTCGGGAGTTACTATTCATGGGTTACTATTCATGAGTTACTATTCACGAGTTACTATTCATGAGTTCTTATTCACGAGTTACTATTCACGAGTACTATTCATGAAGCGTGAAGATGTTTTTGTGGAATTTCTATCTTTTGGTGTCGGAGTTACTATTCACGTATACGGCACTATTCACGTATACGGCACTATTCACCGAAAAATAAAATTTCTTCTTTTCGTCCAAAATATCTATTCTGGATACTAACTCTGATTGTATCCATGTTTTGATCATTCTTGAATTTTACACCACTATGATTATTTTTGAGGTATTTTTGGACGTGGATAAAACCAAGTACGAATCCTTAATCCTTAATCCTTGTCATTTTGTTTCCTTTGGATTCGTTTTTTAAAAATATTTTCATCATCCTCGGTCTTAAATGATGATATTATTGAATATCTTTGGCACCAGTAGTGCAAAGATGAATGATTTCTGAAGAATATCTTTGGCTGTAGTGCAAAGATGAATGATTTCGAAGAATATCTTTGGCCTCAGTAGTGCAAAGATGAGCAGTGTTGAGATGAACATGACCGATTGATTAATATCTTTGGCACGTAGTGTAAAGAGCGAACAAGTGTTTAAATGAACATGACTAATGATGAATATCTTTGGCGCCGTAGTGCAAAAGATGAATATTTGATTCTAGATGCATATTGATTGATGTTACAGGATAAAATATTGATGATGGGTGTTAAATTCATAGATTATAGTAGATTTCATTCTCTACGTAACTCTTCTATGAATTATTATTTCATTGCGAATATTGATCCGAAACTTGTTGTCTATTGTATTCTATCGATTTTTCCTATGAAGACTAACGATAATTTGTTGTATATTATCTTAGTCATAATATTCTTTCTTCGCGCTTAGTTGAGCTCACCCTTTTCCTTGTTGTTCTATTTTTCTTCTCGAGGAGGCGAGAATGTAGCGAGTACTTAGTGGGGGGTATGGAATGAAGGTTCTAGAGAGAGTTGTTTAGTAGTCCTCACCATTTTTGTAAAATAATGAATCAATAATTATGATGGGGATTTATTTGCGTGTGGATATTGTCTAGAAGACAATATTATACTTAAACTCACAGTATATATTGTCGTATTTCACACGACATTTGTATTATTGAAGTTGTAGTTTGCTTCTTGTACCATGTATTTGGCGACTCAGAATGGGTGTTGTGTATACCTATTTTGGGGGCGCCACGGTTGGTATCGAGCTTAGGGATATGATCTCTGGCGGAGATGGGGAATAGAACTAGGAGGGAGAGGCGAGTAAATCCTTCGCTAGTGTGTCCTACCTAAGCTTATTTGTTAGTTGGTCAATATATAGGGATATTATGTGATATATTGATTTCCTTAATTAACCCTTATTTTATGACGGTATTTGAGAATGTCGATTGAGAATATTAACGAAAGGAGTAAATGAGGACCGTGGAGATGCTGTACTCACCAACGAGGAGAACGCAACAGTGGCAATGTTCCTCCCGTGAACAACACCACCGAAGCGATGATGAACGAGGGATGTTTAGAAGCTTTTTGCAGTTCATGCAAAAATCGACGAGGAGACTCGTGTTCAAAATACAGGAGGAAATGATAGCAATTCACGGGTGGTCACGCCCAAGCGATTCAAAGAGTTGGGACCACGAGTGCTGGGAAAGCCGGATCCGATTAAAAGTGAGACGTGGGTCAAACAAATTACCAAGATATTCGATGTCTTGGGATGCGGAGAACAGAAAGTTCCATTCGCCACCTTTATGTTCCGTGGCGAGGCAGATTCTTGGTGGGAATCGTGAAGCGTACCATCCATCCGGTACTTTCGGCGTCAAAGATGTCATGGGAGACGTTTGAAGCAGATCAATGACAAGTACTTCCACGAAAGTATTCGTCGTATATGAAGGAAGTGGAGTTTATTAGACTAGAAGCGAGAATAACATGGCGGTGTCCCAAAGACGAGGTGAAGTTCGCGGAGTTATCGAGGTTTGCACCTCATTTGGTGGAGAATGAGGAGCGTATGATACGGATGTTTCGAGAGGTTTGAAACCCGACATACGTCAAGATCTCATTTCTCATAAATTTTCTCTCTATTCGGATGTTGTCAGCGGGGCTCGGTTGTTAGAGCGAGATAACGAGTACGTTCAACCGAGGGACCATAACCGGGATCATATCAAGATAGCAAGTCATCGAATAACGATAACCCGGCGGAGAAAGAAGAATCTGAGACAAAGGTGGTAACCACCACTGGTGGTAATCGTGGCCATGAAAATAGAAGAAGCGAGTGGGAGGAGATTTTAAAAGAGGAGATTCAACAACGACCATGTGAAGACGGCCTTGATGTAGCAACTAGTTTTATGGAGGAGAAGCGACCACCGGTCGATATGTTACAAATGCGGGAAAGAGGGACATATCGCCCAAACCGCCACAATAGTTTAAGGTATGCTATAGTTGTGGAAAGGAAGGACATATCGCCGAGATTATGCGGTAGCGAAACCTAGTTCAATGGGGACGGTGACTCAAAAGATCGTCCCGAGAAAAGTCAAAGTCAACGATTCCGGGAAGAGCGTTTGTCGTGACCGGTCAAAATGCAAGGAACCCGAACGAAGTTAGCACGGGTTAGTCAATTATAAATTCTTGCGAAGTATATACCTTACTAGATATCGGTTCTACCCATTCTTTTATCTCTCTTACTTGCGCTCAACGTTTGAACTTGACTCCGGAGAAATTAGACTTTGACCTATCTGTGGAGACTCCATTAGGAGAAACTTTCATTACATCCATTGTTTAAAAATCTTGCTTGATTCAAGTTGGCACTATCACATTACCTGTTAACCTTATTTCTATAGAGATATTTGCTTTTGATGTGATTTTAAGGTTAACTACTCATCATGCCTTCAAAATTGATTATTTTCGTAAGGTTGTTAGTTTTCATATTCCTAAGCAACTTTGTTATTCAATTCAAGCAATCAAACCATTGTAGTCAAACATTTTCATATCAAGCCATAAAGTCATTCGTTTATTACGGATGTCAAGTTTTCTTAGTCCATGTTATGGATTTGAATAAAGACACGTCGATTTGAATAATATTTCTGTTGTTATTGATTTTTTTCCGACGTATATTTCAAGAATTTCTTGGCTTACTCCCAAAGCTTGATATTAAATTTTGTATCGACTTTGAACCCCAGACAAAACTCATTTCTAAAATCTCATATCGAATGGCTCTATTGAACTTTGAGTTAAAAATTCAACTATAGAATTTGGTACCGAGCCTTTATCTTGTGACTTCCTTTGTGGAATTCACCTAAGCCGAACTCTCTGTAGGGGACGTTATATTCGCGATGCGATAGTAAAGCGATAGGTGTCATTGTGACGTGTTATCCAAGATTGGGATATGAGTCACAGTTGAGAGCAACCTAAGTCAGTAATCGAAATACGTAGCTTTCTAGGCTTAGTTGGTTATTATCGGAGATTCGTTGAAGGATATTCTCGAATCGCTACTCCGTTAACTTAGCTGACTCGAAAAGATACAAAATTCGTATGGAGCGAGGAATGCGAGAAGATTTTCCAAGAGCTCAAGAGGCGACTCATTTCGGCACATATTCTAACCATACCATCTTGGAAAAGCGAACGTGGTAGTCGACGCGTTGAGTAGAAGATCATATGCGGAACGAAAGTGCGATGATGTCAAGTATACGATAGAGCCAACTTTAATAGAAAAAGTTAAGGTTGCTCAAGCCACCGAAGGCAGGAAATGATGCGAAGAAAGTACAAGAAGGAGCTATTTAGGGCGAGAATTGATGAAGAAGGAATACTTCGAGTCCACTCTAGACTTTGTGTTCCTAACGACTCTGATTTGAAGAACAAGATTATGATGGAGGCACACAATACACCATTTACAATCCATCCTGGGAGTACCAAAATGTATTATGATCTTCAACATACATTTTGGTGGAGCAATATGAGGAGAGAGATCGCGTAGTTTATCTCGATGTGTTTAACTTGCCAACGTGTAAAGGCGGAGCATCTTGTACCTAAGGGTCCGTTGCAACCACTTGAGATTTTGAAATGGAAGTGGGAACACATTACCCTGAATTTCATTACTAATCTTCCTGCGGTTTCTCAAGGCATCAATGCTATTTGGGTTATTGTTGATAGATTAACCAAGTCTACTCATTTCTTACCGATACGAGAGACTTATTCCTTGAACGTCTTTCTCGTATGTACGTAAATGAGATTGTGAGATTGCATGGCATGCCAAGATCCATAGTTTTAGATCGTGACCCAAGATTCACTTCATGATTTTGGGTTAGTTTCAGAAAGCTATGGGCACGAATTTCTGATCAGATTTGGCATACCATCCTCAAAGCGGATGGGCAATCGTAAAGGACTACTCAAACTCTTGAAGATATATTAAAACTCGTGTCCTAGATTTCAAAGGAAGTTGGGATAAGTACTTGCCATTGGTGGAATTCTCATACAACAATAGTTATTAAACAAATATAGGCATGGTTCCATTCAAGCATTATATGGACAAAAATGTCGTTCTCCAATATGTTGGGATGAGGTGGGTGAAGAAACATTGTTGGGACCGAGAGTTAGAATACGTATGACTAATGATTCGACAACGATACAAAGCAAGCACAAGATCGACAAAAGAGTTATGCGGATCTTCATCGAAAGGACGTGGAATTTAATGTAGGGGATCATGTATTGTTGCGAGTTGCTCCATGGAAGGGAGTTACAAGATTTGGGAAGAGAGGAAAGCTCAATCCACGATTTATCGGTCCATTTCAAATTCTTGACCGAGTAGGAAATGTAGCCTATAGACTTGCGTTACCTACGAGTATGTCTCGTGTTCATAATGTGTTTCACATATCTGTACTTCGTAAATATGTGAAAGACCCGAACCACGTTATTGAGTTAGAACCGGGCAAGATAGCCGAAGACTTAACGTATGAGGAGGTACCTATCAAGATTTTGGATAGGAAGGAGCATGTCCTACGCGCAAAGGTTATACCACAAGTTAAAGTTTTGTGGAGGAATCATGCTATAGAGGAAATGACCTGGGAATTGGAAACGAAAATGAAAGCGAGGTATCCTCACCTTTTCAAAACACCAGTATCGACACGTCAATTTCGAGGACGAAATTTCATAAGGAGGGAGGTTGTAAGACCAAAATTTTAAATAAAAAGGAATTTCCTTTATTTTGAAATAGTAAGGGTTGATTTGATTAATGTGGATAGTTAAGGGTTAAATACGCAAATATTTCAAAATAAGCAAGTGGTTATAAAATATTCATTGTTGTTTGGGAATATTCGTTTGGTCGTGGAATATTAGATCGTGGGAATATTAAATGACGGCACAAATGACCATGTGTGGGCCCCATGAAAGCGATTGGATGAAGAAAACGACAAATATAAGTTGTTTTTAAATAACAGGCGTAGTTATTTAGATTAATTGTTGGAATACCGGTGGTTAAAACACACTAATCTGGCGTTGTTGAAGCAAAGGTAGCTGCAGTATTGCACCAATTATTGATTCTTACGTAAGAAGGCACTACTCAATAATGGTTACAATAATTACTATTCAAGTATTTTATTGAGTTAATAATTTAACGTGTTGATATTTTATATTGTTGTTGTTTCAATAATTGTCATTACACGGTATCTTTCATTATCGAAGCAATAATTCATATTATCCGAATAATATTATTAGATAACATTATTGGCAATGTCTAGAAAGTTACGTCTAAGGAGAGGTTTGGTCATCTAATTGCGGCCCGAGAAGAAGAAATTCTTATTGGAAAGCCCCCTTTCTCTGAAGCCGCACGGTTGTCAATATTGTGATTACGTAATATTATTTGTGAATAATTAATTATTGATTTATATGATGAGGAAAATATTGATTTTATGTGGATATAGATGGAGAAATTTTTAAAATGACAATTGTTGAAAATTAATATTTTATCTTTTTTACGATAAAATAATTCATATTATTTTAATAATATATTAACGGTGATATTTTTACAATGAATGTGGGATATATGAGTATATGAGGAGGAAGAGTATTTTTGTGGCATTAAATGTTTAACACATGTTTTGTGTGTTGGTGGACACAATTATTAATGACTAAATTTGATTATAACTGTAAAATCGCCCGTTTATGGATTTCGGTCGATTTTGTTTGGAATTTGGAAAACTTTCTTCTGCAAAGTTGTAGAGAATTGAATTTCCTATAAAAACTCATGAGATTCGAATTTTCTGATGAAAGGGCTATTTATTATGAATTATTGAAGTTCAAGTTCAAATAATTGATTTTTGGGAGTTTAAATTATTTTTGTTAAGAAAAATGTTTTTGTATTTTTTGGACATCATTAACATGTGTGGCTGGTGTTTTGACCAAAAGGTGGGCTAAGGAAAATTTGTATAATTATATTAATATTATATTAAATTTTACGCTTTGGTGTTCTAAGCATTTTCCTATAAATAGGTGCTTAGGTTAGAATTGAAAATCACACCGTAAACTCAAGTTTTTCTCTATTCTCTCTCGATATTTTGAGCGTATTCTTGTGAGTATTTTGAGTATACTTTGAGTATTGCTAGACGTGCAAGTTCCTTCAAGAGACTATACCGGTAGATTCTAGCTAGAAATCTCGATCTTTCGAGGTAAGGGATATTATTTTTTGTAATGATATTATTTCTTCAATATCATTATCTTTGAAATGTTGGTTGGAACTTTTTATCAAATTTGGAACTTTTTCATGTCGGGTTTACTATTCATGGGTTACTATTCATGAGTTACTATTCACGAGTTACTATTCATGAGTTCTTATTCACGAGTTCTTATTCACTTAGTACTATTCATGAAGCGTGAAGATGTTTTTGTGGAATTTCTATCTTTTGGTGTCTGAGTTTACTATTCGTGATACGGCACTATTCACGATATCTGGCACTATTCAATAGAAAAATAAAATTTCTTCTTTTTGTCAAAATATCTATTCGGATACTAACTCGATTGTATCCATGTTTTGATCATTCTTGAATTTTACACCACTATGATTATTTTTGAGGTATTTTTGGATGTGGATAAAACCAAGTACGAATCCTTAATCCTTAATCCTTGTCATTTTGTTTCCTTTGGATTCGTTTCTTTAAAATATTTTTCATCATCCTCGGTCTTAAATGATGATATTATTGAATATCTTTGGCTTTGTAGTGCAAAGATGAATGATTCTGAAGAATATCTTTGGCCTGTAGTGCAAAAGATGAATGATTTCTGAAGAATATCTTTGGCTCAGTAGTGCAAAAGATGAGCAGTGTTGAGATGAACATGACCGATTGATTAGTATCTTTGGCTGTAGTGCAAAGACGAGCAGTGTTTAAATGAATATGACCAATGATGAATATCTTTGGCACCAGAAGTGCAAAGATGAATATTTGATTCTAGATGCATATTGATTGATGTTACTGAGGATAAAATATTGATGATGGATCGTTAAATTCATAGATTATAGTAGATTTCATTCTCTACGTAACTCTTCTATGAATTATTATTTCATTGCGAATATTGATCCGAAAACTTGTTGTCTATTGTATTCTATCGATTTTTCCCTGTTGAAGACTAACGATAATTTGTTGTATATTATCTTAGTCATAATATTCTTTCTTGGGCTAGTTGAGCTCACCCTTTTCCTTGTTGTTCTATATTTTCTTCTCGGGAGGCGAGAATGTAGCAGTACTAGTCGGGTATGGAATGAAGGTTCTAGAGAGTTGTTTAGTAGTCCTCACCATTTTGTAAAATAATGAATCAATAATTATGATGGGGATTTATTTGCGTGTGGATATTGTCTAGAAGACAATATTATACTTAAACTCACAGTATATATTGTCGTATTTCACACGACATTTGTATTATTGAAGTTGTAGTTTGCTTCTTGTACCATGTATTTGGCGACTCAGAATGGGTGTTGTGTATACCTATTTTGGGGGCGTCACATATAACATCATGAATCACTTAATAACATCTAATAACACATAATTAAACACATTAACACAACATCTATCGTAGCATAGAAGATTAAATCAAGTTAGGGTTTATACCTCTTTTTGAACAAGCTTTGATCTTGGCTTCCTAATCTATTCTTAGGGTGTTAGGGACTTGGCTAGGGACTGAATAACTTGTCAATTTCGTGGCTTTAGTGTGAGAGAAACTTGGTTAAGTGTGTGGATACAAATGAGGCTTGTTTTTGGATTTCTCTCTCTTTAATCTTTCAAATTTGATTCATTGAATCTCAATCTTGCAAGGTTTCGTATAATATCTGTTTTGGTCTTTAATTTCAAGTACATGGGATAAACCAAGGTGATGAGTCGCAAGATTTGAAAAATATCTTAGCTTAAAACATAAGTAAAGGGTATTTTAGTCATTTAACCTCAAAAAGGGTATTTTGGTAATTTTCCACATAATTTTAAGGGTAGTCCAGTCATTTGACCTAATTCCCTTTAATCCTAACCTTTAGGGTTTGATAATCACTATTAGGGTTTGCTAATTAGGGTTTAGGGTTCCTGGATTAAATACAATTAGGGTTCCTAACCGATTGTTAGGGTTTCTAATCCATATTAGGGTTTCCTAATGTGACGCCCCCAAAATAGGTATACATCACCCATCTTGGGTCACCAGAAAATATACTACTGACAACTCTATTTATACAACTGTCGTCCAAATACGACGACACATATTCTGTGAGTTTCAATACAAATATTGTAACGTATATAATATGATAATATTCATACTCAAATTATTACAATGCCATCTAAAGTATAACAAAAAATATTTCAAGTCCCCAAAGGAACACACAAAAATTTCTGTCCTACTCATTCTAATGGAGTGTATTTTTGACGCTTCCAAATTCGAGTTCGCATCCCCCTATTTGGTTCACCAAGTATGACTATTAAATGATGTATAAAATATGTTACACACATTTTAAGTTTTTAGTACAATTATTATGCCACTCCGTTTCATAATTTGATTAGGCTTGTAACTAATTCGTATCACCACTTTATGCCCATGTTCTCTCTGCTAGTCCCAACTACACTTTTATTACCTGAAAGGGGTGGTGAAGTAAAAGGGTGAGCACAAATAGCCCAGTAAAGAATTTCATGACTTCAAATAATTAAATTATCAAAATAATTAAGATATTTAGAACATATAGAAGATAAAAGTTTTCAACCATAATAGCAGCGAAATCAACAATCCATTAAAAGAGTCAAGTAGAACATAATGTCTACTATCTCCTTTAGATTAAAAATCCATCATTAATATTTCATTCCTATAATACTCATCAACAGTTCTTTGTTATACCCAAGATAAAGAGAACTCTCATCACCCGTCTTCACCTGAACCACCATAGATTATAATTAAATCACAATTCATATTTATAATCAAGTAAATTAACAGTCCATCTTTGCAATACAAGCCTAAGACATACAACTGTAAAATCAATAACGCTTAGACTCAGCTCAATAGTATCACGACCACGAATTATCCATGAACTATGGGCCAAAGATATTCGTGTTTTCACCAATGGACATGATTATACCAAATAATCCCTGGTCATAATCATGCCAATCAACAGTTCATCTATGCACAACTGGCCAAAGATGACTTTTACCACATCATTTGCAACATTACGGTCATGATTATACCAAATAATCCATGGTCATAATCATAACAAGTCCATCTATGCACTACGGGCCAAAGATGACTTTTACCACATCATTTGTAACATTACGGTTATGATTATACCGAATAATCCCTGGTCATAATCATACCAAGTCCATCTATGCACTACAGGTCAAAGATGACTTTTACCACATCATTTGTAACATTACAGTCCTGATTATACCGAATAATCCCTGGTTATAATCATACCAAGTCCATCCATGCACTACGGGCCAAAGATAACTTTCATCACAATATAAGCATTAGGATAATGACAATGATATATAATGAATAAACATAAATAATAAGAATAATAAGATAACATAGATCTTAGTGATTTTCAACTTAATTATCTAGAGTCCAAATTGCTAACATAATATTAGATGAAGCACAACTATTAAGGATTTTCTAATCCTTTCAAGACTTTTCACCATTTAATGATAAACTGAATAAATGAATAATAATATCTTACCATAATATGGAGTATGAAAGAAAATGATATTCCTTTTTACCATAAAAATGATACCTCTTACCACAATAATGATATCCCTTACCTTAGCATGCGACTTGATTGTGCTTTCTGTGAAATTGATCAACTTAAACAATGCTTGCATATCTACACTTGGAGTAATATTACACTCAATAGAAATACTTACAATATTATAGTACTCACAGTATTGTAGTAAATTAATTCTATATTTTTAATGTAGTGATGGTGTGTGTTTAGTTACTCAACCGAGCAACTTATTTATACTGAAAATTTAGTAAACAACTAGCACACCTGCTTAGACAAAATAACCAAATGAGGCATATTATAATGGTAGTGGAATTTATGGTCCCACAGAGAAAATTAAAACAACTTGTACACGTTTTAAAAATAATTAAGTTGTGGTCCAGACTACTTTAGAAAAAGTAGAGTGTTGGCAAGTCCTGCCAAATTTACTTTTTTAAAAGAAAATAATTGAACAAACATCTTCATATCATACTTATCTTTAATCAACACCTTTTATTCATCAATTATTTACATATTTTCAATCTTTCAACAATTATGCACAATTATTAACAAAGACTCACAATATTGCCTACTAGTTTAATTATATCATATCAAATAATATGAGTTACTGTGCAATAACTATTGTGGAAATTATTGATATAATTACTGAGTGACTTCTTACATAATTAAGAATCAATAATATAAATCACTGTGCAATAACTACTGTGACAATTATTGAATAAAATACTGAGTGACTTCTTACGTAAGAATCAAATCAATATCTTGCTATAAACACTTTAAATTCTATTAAAAGTAGGGATCAACCTCAAATCATATTTATCTCGAATAATATATAAACTAACTAATAATTCATTATTCATTCAATTTATCGCATAAAATCATTATTCATATTCCAAAACTTTAGAAGTGAATAATAAAACTTGAGAAATCTAAAACCTCATATATGACAATCCGCTATTATGATATTATCACCATTTTTACTTTATCTCATAACTTATTCGTTACTTGTGCGTTTACATCCCGACACCTCATGAGCTTACTAACACTTCTAAAATATTTAAAATAGTATTTTGAACTTTCCAAATAATTTTTACATTTTTTCAGATTATCCAACAATTTTCTATAATTATTTCTATTTATAAAAACTATCATTTAATAGCTTCAAAATAGAAATATTAACTCCACATACTTTTATATCTTTAAAACATTATCAATATTAATCTTACATTATTATAATATTTTTTAGCGAGAATTCATAATTTTTCACCATTAATAGAATTTCCTCTATTTTTAAACTAACCATAAATAGCTTAAAAATACAATAAATATTTATGTTATTCAATAATTTTCCAAAAGCTGTCGAGAAATTATAAAATAACATTATAAGATTTTTCACCAACTTTCATAATTTTTCATCATCCATAGAATTTTCTATGAATTTCATTTATTTTCAAACTAACTATAAATAGTTTAAAATATAATAATTACTACGCTTTTCAAAAATTCATCAAAATTTACAGAAATTCTAATATGATATAATTAGCTTTCTGTAAAAATATTTCAGCCCAAATAATTTTTCTAATAAATTAATTATAAATTCACATATTCAGAAACTTTAATAATTCATAATAATTAGCTCTTTTATCAGAAAAATACGGATCTTATGACCTTTCAATGTAAAATTTAATTCTTTACAACTTTGTAGAAGAAAGTATTTCCAAATTCTGACTCTAACATGAAGAGAAGACTTACCGAAAATTTCTGCTACAAAAATTTCTGAATGAGTTACCTCTTAAAATTTATAACAAATCATATGTTAATCTTTAACGGTTCAAAATTTGTAGACATATACTCAACGTATATATGCATAACATATCGAAAAATTACAACGATCCAACGGTCGGATTAAAAATTACAACTCACGCAATAGAGCTTAATAAAACTGATTTTTCAGGCTATAACTCCTTCTGATCAGTTTCACTCAAACTGTCACCACGAAAAATCCACAAAGAATTTTTGGGTGATTCAAATTTCTACGTTTAGCTTACTTGCATGGCTTTCGTTTGATATATGTCTCATCTCCTAACTCATTATACACAAAGAGTTATGGATTTTACAAAATCAAGTAGTAAACTAATTTTTCTGAAAAATCTCCATATTTTGTTCTTCTTTTGATTTTTAGATTTCTCTCGTTTGATCCTTGTTTATACAAGTTATCATCTAAATCAAGTATAAACAAAATCCCTTCATATAAAAATTCATGAAAACTTAAATAGAAAAATAAATCAAAGGTTTTAAACATACCTTTTTTCTTAATTTTTTATTCATCTTCTTCTTCGTTTTCTTCTTTCTTTCTTTCTTTCTCTATTCTCTATTCTCTTTTCTCTCTTCTCTATTCTTTTTTTTTTCTGCCGAGGGAGGGAAATGGATGGGAGTGATAAGGAGTTTTTGTTTGTTATATATGTATATTCACAAAATATTCCCCCACCATACTTTTTTCTCTCTTCCCTTAACTCTTCCTGTGAGCTTCTCCCTTTCCTTTTCCTCCTCCCTTCTTTTTTTTCTTCCTTCCTTTTCTTTCTTTTCTTCCTTTCAACCCACATGTTCCCCCCATTAATAAATCAACCAATAACAAACAATTTTGGTGAGACAAATGTGAAATGGCTTGGAAGTATATGAAAAATAATTTCAGCATACTCCCCACATGGCTAAAAATTATATCCTTTCCTCTTTTATTAACTCACTTATTCAATTAATTGTCCGTTTGATCGATTATTAATTTAACATTTGAAATTTCTAAATAATAATTATAAATTACATTAGAGTTTTATTTCATAAAATTTAGGATCTTACAACTAAGTTATACCTTATCTAATCAACCTTTGATCATTAATCGATACTGTACCAACACATACTCAAAGATACGATTACAATCATTGTATTAACTATCAAATCCTTATCTGTAACAAGGGTTAGGGTTTTCCTTAGCTGTTTAACAAAATTTCACTCATATTACTTAGTCAATACATAATTTGACCATCTTGCTAAGCTCATATCACAGATACTCAACACAATATTGATATTCAATACCAATATTAAATAAAAAAAATATTATTTGTAAAAATTAAATTGATTAAAATTCTGGGTCCTCACATTTTCCCCTCTTTATTAGGATTCCGTCCCCGGAATCACCACTTTCTTATATTCTAATATCTTTTAAATTTGTATCATCAATTCATTTATAAAAACACAATAATAATTTGTGATTCATATATTAACCTGTAACTTGGATCCGTAAAAGGAAACAACTCACATCGATATCTATCCACTAATACGCGCGTAATCATATTACTGAATAAAATCTTTACCTGTTACCACTTTCGGTGCAGCCACTGTATCTTGAACCATTATGTTGAAAGTGCGTGCCGTTGGTCTTCCTGGCTGAGCAGGTCCTTTGATTGTCAGTGTTCCGTTGTTGGTTCCCTTATTGATGCTTCCTTTATACGCATTCTTCTTTGGGTAATTTCGAACCAAATGATCTGATGATCCATAAAAGAAATAACCTTGTATATTCTTTGGACTGGGACAATTAGGAGACACGTGTCCCTCTTGACCACAGTTGAAACAAACTCCTTTACCATTTAAACAGACTCCCGAATGGTTCTTCCCACAAACCGCACATGGCTCACCTCCCTTCCTACTTTCTCCTAACTTGTTCCCCGATTGGATATTATCATTCCACTTCCCACTTGTTGGGATTACTTCCTCCACTACTACCTCCTTCATTCATTTTCTTCTTCTTTTCCTAATGATATCGGGATGTAACTTCACTTCCTCCTTCAACAATTATCGCTTTTTCCAACAGATTTGCAAATTTATTGATCTGCAACACGGCTACCTTGTTAAATATCACTGGCTTCAGTCCATTCTCAAATCTTCACGCTTTTTGTGCCTCCGTATCCACGTTATGAGGTGAAAATCTTGCTAATACGTTGAACTTGGCGGCGTACTCTGAAACTGACATATTCTCCTACTTCAATTTTTAAAACTTTACTTCCATCTTGGCTTGCATACTCGACAAAAAATAGTTCTAAAAAAAAACTCCTTAAACCTCGTCCACGTCACCACTTCTGTCCTAGCTCTAGCCTGATTTGTTTCCCACCAATAATTGGTCCCCCCCTTCATCAAATAGGTAGAAAAAGCTATCTTTTGCTGCTCTGCTACTCTCACAATAATAAATTCCTTCTCCATCTCCTTCACCCAAGTTTGGGCTTCATTAGGATCTATGGTTCCTTTAAATTCCCGTGGCCCCACCGCTTTAAAATCTTTGAAGTTTGACAATCTATTGGCTGGCTGATCTATTGCTGTTAGCGCCCTATTTTGCATCGCTTGAGCTAACATGTCTACAAAGTTTTGCATCGGGTCTGCCTGACCTCCTTTATTATTCACCGATTGCTCCTCCATTTGGTTTCGATTTTGTCATCTAGGCGGCATTATCTGATTAAATAAAAACTTACATTAAACTTTTATCTCTATACTAATTCTTATTAGTAGCATAATAAGAATTTAACACAAATTTCTCATATTATTGCATATTTATTCAAATAACACATAGTACTTTCAGTACATAACATATACTACTTTAATCAGTTACTATCCCTTTTTGACAAATATCGGGATTAACTACCACAACTTTACACAAAAAGTTGTAATTCACAAAATTATTCTTAATATTCATACCAGATCAAGGATTACATTCATACAAACATATATATATATATATATATATATATATATATGCCTACTCATCGTTTTTAATATTACAATCTTTAATACATCATTTCACTACCAAAAGGTACTATTACTCATACTTAATATATTTACAGTCCACTCCCTTCACTTGCATGAAAAACATCTTCTTTTATTTGGATTTGGACAATTTGGTGAAATATGTCCTTCTTTTCCACAATTAATACACACATTCATCCCCATCATGCATTCTCCCAAATGATTCTTTCCACACTTGACACATGCTTGCTTCTTCTTTAGATTTGAATTTCCTGAATTACTGTCACTGTCATTATTCCTTTTCCTTTTATTGCTACCTTTCTTCTGCTTGATTATACCTTTCGATGATCCACCACCTTCAGCCCTCATTCTATCCACTTGTGCCTTCAAATAGTTCCTTCCTTCTGTCATCTCGCATAATTCCCTCTATGTCTTCCACAATTCCTCCAAGAGAAACACCTTACTCCGTAGCTCCTGAACTTCTGCAGATACTTGACCTTTTTCTCCTACTTCGGTCTTAATCTCCAACTCCACCTTAGCTTCTTCAAAATCTACCTCTTCATCTTCATTCAGATCCATTTCAGGATACTCGTCATGATCATTTCCCAGATTCACCATAGGTTCGTCTCTTACCACTTCCTCAACTAACTCACTCTGAGCTGGCACCTTAGCTACTAGTATTGGTGCAACAGCTGCCAACACCTCTGTAATCATTTCATCACCTCCTGACATCCTACAATCAATTTTAAACAACCTTGATTAGTACATCACTAGTACGAAATTCATAAACACTATGCGTCCATATATCTCACTATTAATGCACTTCATCAATCCCTCACTTAGAACTCTAAATGAGTCTTCTCTATCTCGCTTATGGTTATAATCCTAAGGCTTTCCCCCCTCCCCGCTTAAGTTTTATAACCTACAGCTTTGATACCAACCTGTGACGCCCCCAAATCCCACTACAAAAAATAGACATTTGGCAACAATTTTTTGGGCATGCATGTTAAGCAACGAAATTTGTCATTCGTTGCAGTTTATAAAAGGCTTTCATTTTTTGTAACGAAATTCATAAGTCATTGCAAAAATTCGTTGCCAAATCGTTGGCGGGAAAAAAAAACACACCGCCTATTTTCTGTTTTGTTATCGGTGAGATTTCTCCTCATCGTCGGCAACGAAAACTTGTTTGTTGCTATATTTTGTTGCCTAATATAGGCCACATTCATTGGCAATAATTTTTTTCGTTGCGTATTTAATATATTTTTTTGTAAGGACTAGTAAATTGTTGCCCAAAATTAAGACAAACCCAATAATGCATGCCTCTTTTTTTCCTCCAAAACGCATCATTTTTTATTTATTTGGACACAATTTTATACAGTGAAATATTTCACTCCGTCCGTCTCAAAATAAATGGCCAGTTTTATTTTTTTTAAAGTTATAATTTTTGAAATTAAAATATTCATCATATAGATATATTTTCTAATTTACAAAAATTAAAGTTTGTAGTTAATTGAATGTAATGTATAATGATCATATTCGCACACTTATAATTTTGAAAAAAAATATAATTAATTTCTAAAATATTTATATGAATTTTTCTTGTAACTCAATATTTTACACATATACTTTTTGACAAGGGATGGGCAAGGAATCGAAATCGCTCCCGAGTTTGGTGCTCACGATCCATCATATAAATAACATCTAACTACCCCTTTATTTATGAATATAAACATATATATCATTAGTTAATATCATTATAACATCATCCCAGGTTTTCTAACCTTAACATAACAAATATACCATCAGATATACAAAAAGGGTTATACATAACAACATAATAAATAATGCTCATATTAACTACTCCTAAAATTTGCCTTTGCCCTTGTCCTTCTCCGACCCTATTGCTACTTCGTTCTTAGCTAAAATGTTATATTTAAGCAAGGGTGAGCAACGAGTTTGCTCCGCAAGTTAAAACATATAATAAAGATATGAATAATAAACTATCGATTCGATAGAACTTAACTAAAATTTCAAGGACTTTGAAATAGCTGAACAAATCATTTGGCAATAACAAAACTTTATCGAATTTCATGCTAAACAATAATTCAATGATGAAAGAGTAAAACGCTTTCAAAGTTTCAATAAGGTTCAATCGATTATCAAGAGATAATGCAATCACAATAACAAAGTGGATTATGTCCAGATTTTATGCTGAGCGATCCCAATGGATCACGAATCGATCGAGTAATTAACAGTTATTTAAAGCTAAAATTACCTAGGTGTATCAGATAACCATAAAGATTAAATCATACCCCTCCGTAAGTACATAAAGTGATTAGCTTCATTGTACCCTATATTATGAATAATACTCACATGCGCGCAACGGTCGTATATCCGACCACAAAGTCCCCTTTATATAAGGGTTGTTTATCTTTGTCTTACATCAAGAGTCCGTACCACAACAATATGGTTTAGATTTAAAGAAATGCTATGATTTCAACATCTAATATCTATATCGATCTAGCCGAAATAATTGGAATTGATCTTTCAATAACAATTGAGTTATAACTTATCAAGTTTCAACAAATATTCGTCTAGCCAAAATAATTAGCTAAGACATAACTCAAAAATTGTTTAATAATAGATAGAAATCAACTTCACTATTTATAAATAACAATAATATTTATAGATGTGAATAACCAACAATAGTTATTTAACAGTCACACTTTTGAAATTTAAAACTCAGTTTAAATTAACGAACTTGCACTAACTAGGAATAAACAATAATAAATCTCAGATGTAGAATAATCAGCAATAATTACACACTAATATATTTGAAAAGTAATAACTCGAGATTGGGTTAAGGAAACTTGCCTTGGCTGTTGACTACTGTTATACAATATAACATAGCGGCATTTGAAAGACCTAGAATCAATAATATCGGTCTTGCAATTAGTATAACACATCACAACACATAACAATATCATTTAAAGTCACTATATCATTTAATCACATAATCATGTAGTCAGAACAATGTTTATAACCTACACAAACACTTATCAGGTCTAACTAGTTCAGTCTGGTTAGACTTCGGTATTGATACAAAGTCTTGATTGCTTTATCAGACAATAAACGAGTTTATTTTCAATAAAACTCTATTACAAAGCTTCAATATTATTTTAGATAATTAAAAATATCTTTCAAAATATTTTTTGAAAGCATATAAAAATTTTCAAATAATTATTATATTTTATAATAATTTTTCAAACACTATAATCATTTTTAAATGATTTAAAAACTGAATAATCCCATTATCATTAATATTTAAATAATATTACAATATTAATTAAATACTTGTCAAAATATTAAAGTTATTTATAATAACTCAAAATATTTATAAAATACCAATATTACCCTTAACTAATTTTTAAAACATTTAAAATCATTTTAACTAATTCCCATTAATATTCAAATATTAATGTATTTTTTAACAAAATATTAAAATTCATTTATTATAACTTAAAATACTTTTAAATCACTTATATCATTTTTAAATGATTTTAAATCATAAAACCATTTTTAAACTATTTATTTAATATAATTATTAAATAAATCTAATATCATTAATATTATTTTATTAATGAAATTTATCTCAAAATATTTAAAGTCATCTTTATAACTTAAATTTATATGATTTTTATAATATTAAAATAATTTTTTAACCAATTTATTTAATATAATTATTAAATAAATTTATTTCATTAATATTCAAATAAATAAAAATATTAATAAAAAATATGTCAAATTATCAAAAGATAATTTTTATAAATTAAAATAATTTTTAAAGCTCATTTTTGAATTTTTAGATATTAATTTCTATTTTTAATGATTTTTTAGAAATTAAATTTAATTAATTTTAATAAAACAGTCGCTAAAGCCTTTAGCGATAGAAACTGTCACTATTGGTGTTCTTGAGCCTCAAGAACATTCAAAGTCAGTCATAAGGTGTCTACTTTGACCAATCTTAATTCTCCGTTCATGAGGTTTCTGGGCATGCAAGTGTACTGATCATATAGTATTGATGTAATACTACATGTACCAACAACAATCATGGTACATTATCACCAGAATCAAGGTACAACAATCAAGGTACATTATCACAAGAATCCTAATAGAAACCTAGTCTGATTGCTTACTGCTTTGAATCTGTTGTTTGTTTAAGTTATTTAAGCAATGATTTTATAGTCCATATAACAGAGTATAACATTGATACATTATAACAAGCTAAACATGTAAGACCCCAATATTATTAATAAAATGGAATTTTCTCTATTTATTATTTTGAAATAGTAAGGGGATGATTCGATTAATCTGATTAGTTATGGGTAAAATACGCAAATATTTTTAAGCAAGTGGTTATAAAATATTCATTGTTGTCGGAGAATATTAGTTTGGTCATGGAATATTCTTGTTGTCGGGGAATATTCGTACGACGGTGCAACCATTTGTGGAATATTCCCATAACGAAAAACTGTCGGATGAAAAAAATGACAAGTATGAGTTTTTTATAAATAACGACGTAACTGTTATCGTTAAAACTGTTGGAATACCCGATGGCTAAAATTCAGTAATCTCGGTGTTGCATAGTAGCACACGGTATTGCACAATAATTCTGATTATTGATTCTTACGTAAGAAGTCACTACTCAATAATTGTTAAAGTAATTACTGTTCAATATCTTATTTTATTGATTCAATAATTGCTATGTTGATATTTTATATTATTGATTCAATAATTGTCACTGCACAGTATTTTTCATTATCAGATCAATAATTCATATTATTTGAATAATATTATTAGATAGCATTATTGATAATGTCTAAGGAAGTTTTGTCTTGGAAAGGGGTTTGGTCACCTAATTGCGCGCCAGTAAAGAGAAATCCTTATCCGTAAGCCCCCTCTTTCCTGGGAACGACCTGGTTGTCATTATTGTGATTTTGTAATATTATTTGTGAATAATTAATCATTGATTTATAAGATAAGGAAATATTTATTTTATATGTATATAAATGAATGAATTAATGCTGAGGTATTTTATCAGTATTTTGTCGGAATGGAGGTGTGAAAAATAATCCGTATATGGATTTCGTTCATTTTCCGTTTGGAATTTGGAAAAACTTTCTTCTACAAAGTTTTTGAGAATTAAATTTTATATGGATTGGATATAGAATTTGTATTTTTCTGATAAAAGGTTATTTATTATGAATTATTGAAGTTTTGGAAATAAATGTTTTTAATTAAAAACATGGGTGGACCCCAATTTTGTTTTTTTGTGGAAAAATGCTGAAATTTCAAGTGTGGTGTGCGTGAATGGCAGAAGGTGGAAGCCACCAGTAGAAGGTTAGTCAACATTGGTGTTCTGGCATTTTCCTATAAATAGGGTGCTTAGGTTAGATTTGAAAATCACACCAGAATCAGAAGTTTTTCCTCTCTATAATATCGAGCGTATTTTTGTGAGTATTTAGATATCTTGAGTGTTACTATTCAGTGCAAATTTCTTTTAGTATTATATCCAATATTCCTGTCAGAAATACTATTCTTTTGAGGTAAGGGATGTCATTTTTTTCATAAATGATATTATTTCTTTTAATATCATTATACCAAAATATTGATATGAATTTTATTGTGAAATTTTTACCTTTTTGTGTTGGGGTTACTATTCACGTATATGACACTATTCACGAATACGACACTATTAACAGAAAAATTAAATTTTCTTTTCTTTGTCTAAGATGTCTATTATGGTTACTATCTTTTATTGTATCCATATTTTGATCTTTATTATTGAATTTTCTCCACAATGGTTTATTATGGAGTATTTTTGATCTTGGACTATCTAAAGTACGAATCCTTAATCTTTGTCCTTTTATCTCACTAGATTCGTTTTCTTTAAAATATTTTCATCATCATTAGTCCTAAATGGTGATATAACAGAATATCTTTGGCCTGTAGTGCAAAGATGAATGATTATCTGATGAATATCTTTGGGCCCTAGTGCAAAGATGGATAGGTGTTGAGATGAACATGACCAACTAGTGATACAAATGAATATCTTTGGCCCATAGTGCAAAGATGAATATTTTGTTCAAGATGTATATTGATTGATGTCACAGGGATAAAATATCGATGATGGAATTTAAAATCATAGAAGATAGTAGACTTCATTCTCTACTTAACTCTTTTAATGAATTGTTATTTCTGCTGCGAATATTGATCTAAACTTGTTGTCCATTATATTTTATCTGATTTATTGAAGGCTAGCGATAATTTGTTTTTCATTATCTTAGTCATAATATTCTTTACTTGGCTAGTTGAGCTCATCATTTTCCTTTTTGTTCTATTTTTCTTCTCAGGAGGCAAGAATATAACGAGAACTAGTCGGGGTGTGGAGTGATGGTTTGAGATAGTTTTTTTAGCAGTCCTCACTATTTGTAAAAATAGTGTATCAATAATTATAATGAGGACTTATTTGAGTTTGGATATTGTCTAGAAGATAATATTTGTATTTAAACTCACAGCATGTGTTGTCATATTTTACATGAAAATTGTAATAATAAAGTTTTAATTTTTTCTATACCATGTATTTGGCGACTCAGAATGGGTTTTGTGGACCTATTTTGGGGGCGTCACAGTTGGAATCAAAGCTTAGGGACATGGTATCTGGCAGAGATCGGGGAATAAAATTAGGAGGGGAGAGACGAGTAAATCCTTCGCTAGTGTGTCCTACCTAAACTTATTTGTTGGTCAGTCAGAATATAGGGGTATTATGTGGTATGTCAATTTCTTTAATTAACCCTTATTTTGTGGCAGTATTTGAGAATGACATATGAAAATGTTGAGATGAGTAATGGAGCACATGAGACCATTAAGACACCAACAATCAACAACCAGAATAATGTGCATCATGAAGGCAATATTTCTCATGTAAACAACACCACCGATCAAACGATGAATGATGAGATGTTTAGAAGCTTTTTACAGTTTATGCAAAACCAGACGAGAGAGACTCCTGTTCAAAATGCAGGTGGAAATAATGACAACTCACGGCTGGTCACTGCTAAGCAATTCAAGGAGTTGGGACAGCCGGAGTTTTTGGGAAAGTCAGATCCGATCAAAGCGGAAACGTGGGTTAAGAAAATTACCAAGATATTAGATGTCTTGGGATGCACGGAGGAACATAAGGTTCCATTCGCCACCTTTATGTTCTGTGGTGAGGCAGATTACTGGTGGGAATCTGTGAAGCATACCTAGCCTACCGCACTCAATATATCTTGAGAAGCGTTCTAGAAACTGTTCAATAACAAGTACTTTCCTGAGAGTATTCGTCATATGAGTGAGGTAGAGTTTATCAGACTAGAACAGAACAACATGACTATGTCCCAGTACGAGGATAAGTTCGCGTAGTTATCCAGGTTTGTACCTCATTTGATAGAAAATAAGGAACGTATAACACGAATGTTTTTGAGAGGTCTGAAACCCAAAATTCGTCAACACCTCATTTCTCACAAATTTTCTCAATATTCAGATGTTGTGAACATGACTCAATTATTAGAGCGTGATAATGAGTCTGTTCAACCGGGGGATCACAACCAGGGTCGTACTGGTGGCAGCTGTCATCGGAGTAATGACAACCAATGGAGAGGAAAATATCCGGACAGAAGCGGTAACCACTCTGGTGGTAATCATGGCCATGATAGTAGAAGAAGCGAGTCGGGGGGAGATTTCAAAAAGAGAAGGTACAATAATGACAACGTGAAGACGTTAGCACCAACATCAACTTTTTCTAGGGGAAGAGAACGACCACCATTCGTATGTTATAAATGCGGGAAAGAGGGACACATCAACCCAAACTTCCCATAACAATTCAAGGTGTGTTATAACTGTGGATAGGAAGGAGCATGTACTATGCACAAATGTTATATCACAAGTCAAAGTTTTATGGAGAAACCATGCTATTGAGGAAATGACCTAGGAGTTAGAATCGGAAATTAAAACGAGGTATCCTCACCTTTTTGAAATACCAGGTACGTACGTCAATTTCGAGGACGAAATTTCATAAGAAGGAGAGGTTGTAAGACCCCAACTTTTATGAATAAAATGGAATTTCCTCTATTTATTATTTTGAAATAGTAAGGGGTTGATTCGATTAATGTGGTTAGTTATGGGTAAAATGCGCAAATATTTTTAAGCAAGTGGTTATAAAATATTCATTGTTGTCGGAGAATATTCGTTTGGTCGTAGAATATTCTTGCTGTCGGGGAATATTCATTATTTTCGGAGAATATTCGTTTGGTCGTAAAATATTCATTGTTGTCGGAGAATATTCATTTTCTGCCCCATAACAGAAAACTGTCGGATGAAAAAAATGACAAGTATGAGCTTATTATAAATAACGGCGTAGTTGTTACCTTTAAAATTGTTGGAATACTCGGTGGTTAAAATACAATAATACGCGGTGTTGCATAGTAGCACACGGTATTGCACAATAATTCTTATTTTATTGATTCAATAATTGCTACATTGATATTTTATATTATTGATTCAATAATTGTCACTGCACAGTATTTCCCATTATCAGATCAATAATTCATATTATTTGAATAATATTATTAGATAGCATTATTGGCAATGTCTAAGGAAGTTTTGTCTAGGAAAGGGGGTTGGTCACTTAATTGCGCGCCAGTAAGGAGAAATCCTTATCGGAAAGCCCCCACTTTCCTGTGAACGACCTAGTTGTCATTATTAGGATTCTGTAATATTATTTGTGAATAATTAATTATTGATTTATATGATAAGGAAATATTTATTTTATGTGGATATAAATAAAGGAATTAAGGCTAGGGTGTTTTATCAGTATTTTGTCGGAATGGAGGTGTTAAAAATCATCCGTATGTGGATTTCAATCATTTTTCGTTTGGAATTTGGAAAAACTTTCTTCTACAAAGTTGTAGAGAATTAAATTTTATATGGAATAGACATAGAATTCGTATTTTTATGATAAAAGGGCCATTTATTATGATTTATTGAAGTTTTGGAAATAAATATTTTTAATTAAAAACAGGGGTGGGCCCCATTTTTGCTTTTTGTGGAAAAATGCTGAAATTTCAAGTGTGGTGTGCGTGAATAGAAGAGGGTGGAAGCCACCGGTAGCAGATTAGTCAACATTGGTGTTCTGGCACTTTCCTATTAATAGGGTGCTCACACTAGAATCAGAAGTTTTTTCTCTCTATAATATTAAGCGTATTTTTGTGAGTATTTAGATATCTTAAGTGTTACTATTCAGTGCAAGTTTCGTTCAGTATTATATCCAATATTCCAACTAGAAGTACTATTCTTTTGAGGTAAGGGATGCTATTTTTTTCATAAATGATATTATTTCTTTTAATATCATTATACCAAAATATTAATATGAATTTTATTGTGAAATTTTTACCTTTTTGTGTCGGGGTTACTATTCACGTATACGTCACTATTCACGTATATGACACTATTCACGAATATGGCATTATTCATAGAAAAATTAAATTTTCTTTTCTTTGTCTAAGATGTCTATTATGGTTACTATCTTTGATTGTATCTATGTTTTGATCTTCAGTCTTGAATTTTGCTCTACAATGGTTTATTATGGAGTATTTTTGAACTTGGATTATCTAAAGTACGAATCCCTAATCTTTGTCCTTTTATCTCACTAGATTCGTTTTCTTTAAAATATTTTCATCATCCTTAGTCCTAAATGGTGATATAACTGAATATCTTTGACCTGTAGTGCAAAGATGAATGATTATCTGATCAATATCTTTGGGCCCTAGTGCAAAGATGGACAGGTGTTGAGATGAACATGACCAACTGGTGATACAAATGAATATCTTTGGCCCGTAGTGCAAAGATGAATATTTTGTTCAAGATGTATATTGATTGATGTCAATGGGATAAAATATCGATGATGGACTTTTAAATCATAGAATTCTCTACTTAACTCTCTTATTGAATTGTTATTTTTGTTGCAAGTGTTGATTTAAACTTGTTGTCCATTTTATTTTATTTTATTTATTGAAGGCTAACGATAATTTGTTTTTCATTATCTTTGTCATAATATTCTTTACTGGGCTAGTTGAGCTCATCCTTTTCCTTTTTGTTCCATTTTTCTTCTCAAGAGGAGAGAATATAGCGGGAACAATTCGGGGTGTGGAGTGATGGTTCGAGATAGTTTATTTAGCAGTCCTCACTATTTGTAAAAATAGTATATCAATAATTGTAATGAGGATTAATTTGAGTTTGGATATTGTCTAGAAGATAATATTTATATTTAAACTCACAGCATATGTGTTGTCGTATTTTGCACGATAATTGTAATAATGAAGTTTTAGTTATTTTCTGTACCATGTATTTGGTTACTCAGAATGGGTTGTGTGGACTTATTTTGGGGGCATCACAAAACAAATAACATCTGACATATCTATGCACATGAATATCTTGTCAGACCAACCTGGGGAATTTTTGGGGAACCCAGAAACTCAAACCCATGACTGGTCATCCCCCTTTGACAATTAATATCTTGGAACCTGGACATGCTATGAACATGATTCAACTTCCAGATTACTCCCCACAGCATACTGCAACTCTATTACTTCAAACAAGTCAAATCATTAACAGATCTAGATCTATGGCCTCTAACATTCGATTGTCAGGCCATAAATATAGGGTTCTTGACAGTTTTGAAAACTTAATTTTTAAGCACTTTGATGTTATGGATCTATGATATAACATCATGGATCACTAAATAACATATAATAACACATAATTAAACACATAAACACAACATTATATCTTAGCATACAAGATTAAATCAAGTTAGGGTTTATACCTCTCTTTGAACAAGCTTTCATCTTGGCTTCCTAATATGTTCTTAGGGTGTTAGGGACTTGGTTAGGGATTGAATTACATATCAATTTCGTGGCTTTAGTGTGAGAGAAACTTGGCTAAGTGTTTAGATACAAATGAGGCTTGTTTTTGGATTTTCTCTCTCTTTAATCTCTCAAATTTGATTCATTCAATCTCAATCTTGCAAGGTGTCATATAATATCTGATTTGGTCTTTGATTTCAAGCACATGGGATAAACCAAGGTGATGAGTCACATGATTTGAAAAATCTCTTAGCTTAAAACTTAAGTAAAGGGTATTTTAGTCATTTCGCCTCCAAAAGGGTATTTTCATAATTTTCCACATGGTTTTAAGGGTAGTCTAGTCATTTAACCTAATTCCCTTTAATCTTAACCCTTAGGGTTTGATAACCACAATTAGAGTTTGCTAATTAAGGTTTAGGGTTCCCAAAAATATAATTAGGGTTCCTAACAGATCGTTAGGGTTTACTAACTATAGATTAGGGTTTCTAATCCATATTAGGGTTTACTAAGGGTATTCCTTCTCTAATCAACCTTTGATCATTAATCTATACTGTACCAATACATACTCAAAGATACGATTACAATCATTGTATTAATTATTGAATCCCTATCCATAATTAGGGTTAGGATTTTCCTTAACTGTTTAATAAAACTTCACTCATATTACTCAGTCAATACATAGTTTAACCATCTTGCTAATCTCATATCATAGATACTCAGCACAATATTGATAATCAATATCAATATTAAATAAAAAAAAATTATTCGTAAAAATTTAATTGATTAAAATTCTGGGTCCTTACACATATTCCTTTATATTTTCCATTACTTTGAGATTGAAATGGAAATGAAATTACAAGTAATTGAAATGGGAAGGTATGAAGAGACTTCCCTCCGCGTTTGGTTTATCAGAGGCTGACCTATCTTATGTTACTCTCGCCGCTTTTGGGCATGAAGGTACCCAGATCATTGCAATTTACTTGATATGAAGTTAATCCGATCTTTCAACTGTAGCAAATCTGAGTGATGCCTTTCCTGAGCCTCGTGGAATTAGTCTCCCAATGAGTCCAGTAATCAAACACTAATGGGGTAGCCTCCTGGTGGAGGGACCACATAACATTCATTCACATACATCACGTCTCACCGTATGGAAATGATGACATATGCGAAGCACTAATATCACAGGCAGATATGGTGTGAAGAACTAAGTGCAGTAAATAAAGCATTAGTACAAATTCATTCAAATATAAATGCAACATCCACACACAAGCAGATAAAAGTTTTGAAAAGTTTTTAAATAGCGTCTTAAGCCCTCTTACTAGTGTCCCCAACAGAGTCGCTGATAAGTGGGTTTTATACCCGCGAATCGGTTCCTAAGTCAAGCTTAATCGGTGTTAATTCTTTGTTTTCTAGTTTATTTTTACTTGTTTATTGTTGTTTTATGTGTTGGTTGGTTGGTGTGGCAAGTGATCAAAAAGGAGGCATCTGGGGCAAAATTTTAGCAAGTTTGGAGCTTAATCAAAGTCAACTAGCAGAACACTAGCCCGCCGGGGCGGACATGTTTAAGCCTTACACCCCGTAAAGTGGGGGTCTTCAATTCGATTTGACAAGAGCTAGGCCGCTTGAGCAAGGGCATGTTGCAAGGTAATACCCCCGCTAGGGTGGGGGGTCCCGAAATAAAGTAGTCTAAGTTGATTCAAACACTGCTGGATTGTGAGCATTAGTACTTGGAATGCTTTGGGACTCTTAATGGCGTGGGATTGCAATCAGAATGTGTGTGTAATCATATAATTAACATGAAACAAAAGATAGAGGACACACAAGATAATTAATAGAGAATAAATATACATATTTTTGGAGCGAGCATTGGCGAGAAGATTTTGAAGGATTTTTCATATCAGTTGCAGATTAAGGCAAAAGTGAAGGGTGTTCTGAATTATTCTTCTTCTTTAGTTTTATATTTGTAATTGGAAGGATGATATCTTTAATTTATTTAGTGTTTATTTCATTTATGATGAGCTAAATTACTTTTTAGGCTTATGATGGATCTTTAAGTGGAATGATGGTTATGTAACTTTGGTTTTCAGTTTAGTAAGTTATTATCCAGTTTATCTATATTAATATGCGATTGAATTTATGAATTGCATAATAAAAAATTCTTTGTGGACTTGTATGGATTCGAGAGAGGAAGAACGAGTCTAGAATTAGTTAATATAGCATGTGTTCTGGAATTCTGTGAATGAATGGAAACTTGATGAATGTTAGGGTAGAGATATGCTTAACATCGCATGTAATCGGATAGAGAACTTGAACTTAAACCTTATTTAATTGTAATTCACATAGAGATATAGTGAGTTAGTTAATTAAGGTGTTTAACTTAATTCTATCTTAATTGTGGATTTGAGTTAATACGGTGTTAGTGCATCGAGAGGTGGCTAATTCTACTTTTGTGTTCTTGATTAATAAACTGGGTAATAATAATCAGAGTGAAGCTTAGGGTAAAGTTGTAAGCCTAATTCTCCAATACTTATTAGAAATTCAGTTTTTGCGATTTGTGATTGTTTTGCATTTTTAGTATTTTTTATAATTGAGACTTTATAATTTTAATCATTAATTTGGATAGTTTAATAAAATTGGTATTAATAGGAAACTGGTAATTGTGAGGGTTAAATTCTTACTAAATTCGTTGTGGGAATGATAATCTACTTTCACTTTATTACTTGTTAACCACGTATACTAGCGTGTTGTGCGTAATTAAATTTTACCCAACAAGTTTTTGGCGTCGTTGCTGGGAAATTAATAGTATAGATTTTAATATTTTTTGATATCAGTTTAATTAGTCTAGTTTTACTTCAATTTTTTTTTTGTTTTGTTCGTCCTATTTCAGGTGTTTGAAGTTGGTTTAAACAAACGCGGTCCAAAAATCTAGACTTGCTTCCTTTTGAGGATGATATTGAGAAACGCTTTTAAAGGCTAAGTAAGTGGATCAAGGAAATAAGAGAAGACTTCGCAAACTCTGAAAAAGAAGAAGCAATGGCTGCTGAAGATCAGAAAGCATTGATGGACTTTGCTACACCCAAGGTGACTGAGCTGCAGTCGAGTATCACCAGGCCTGCTATAGTTGCGAACATATTTGAAATCAAGCCTGGGACAATTCAGATGATTCAAAATTCGGTTTAGTTTGGGGGTTTGGCAAATGATGATCCGAACAAACATTTAGTCAGCTTTCTGGAGATTTGTGACACTTTCAGGTATAATGGGGTGTTAGATGACGCTATTAGGCTTTGCTTGTTCCCATTAACTTTACGGGACAAGGCAAAGAGTTGGTTACATTCTCTACCATTGGGATCAATAACTACATGGGAAGACCTCGCTCAGAAATTTCTTGCAAAATTTTTCCCACCAGTGAAAACTGCAAAAATGAGGAATGAGATAACTATGTTTGAATAGCAGCATGGGGAATCACTGTATGAGGCATGGGAAAGATACAAGGAATTTCTTAGAAAGTGCCCGCATCATGGATTGCCTAAGTGGTTGAAGATGAATACATTCTACAATGGGTTGAACGGAAATCTCAGGACTAGTATTGATGCTGCTTCGGGTGGGGCATTTATGGCAAAAATTTATGAAGAGGCATATCAGTTGATAGATACAATGGCAGCTAACAACTACTAGTGGCCCATGACAAGAATAACACATGCGAAGGCAGCCGGCGTGTTAGAAGTAGATGGAGTGACGGCAATATAAGCGCAGATTTCAGCACTCTTTAAGAAGTTGGATGCTTTGTCAGGGGTACAGACACGACAAGTTACAGTTATTTATGAATTGTGCACGGGTGAACATCCTACGGATCAATGTGCAATCAATCCAGCGTCAGTGAAATTTATGGGTAGCTACAATAGGATTCCATAGAACATGTGCTAAAATACATACAATCTGGGGAATAAGAATCACCCAAATTTTTTGCGGAGTAATAATCAGCATCAGCAAGCTCCACGACCATCATTTCCCCCAGGATTTCAGAATCATCAACAACTGGCTCAACATCAAGAGAGGAAATCAGATTTAGAGGATTTGTTGTCAAAGTATATAACAAGCAATGATGCAGCTATGAAAAACTAAGCAATGGCCATGAAATCGCAAGAGATAACCATCAAGAATCTGGAAAATCAGATGGGACAAATTGCCTTAGCATTAAACAATACACCATAAGGGACTCTATCGAGTGACACCGAAAGAAATACGAAGGGAAATCACGAACAGTGTCAGGCAATCATGTTGAGAAGTGGAAAATATGTAGATGGGAAAAGTGCAGAAAATTCCGTTAAACCAGATGACACCGTGGTTGAGGAGAAACAAGGTGAGGAAAAGAAAATCAAGCAAACAAAGTTAGATGACAAGCCAGTTGTGTATCCTCCACCGCCGTTTCATCATAGAGTCCAAAAACAAAAAATTAGATAATCACTTTGCAAAATTTTTGGGAAGTGTTTAAGAAACTTCAGATTAACATCCCTTTTGTAGAAGCCCTTGAGTAGATGCCAAGTTATGCAAAATTTATGAAAGGTATTCTATCTAGGAAGAAGAAGTTGGAAGATTTCAAAATAGTGGCATTAACAGAGGAGTGTAGTACAGTTTTACAGCGAAAATTGCCACCAAAGTTGAAAGATCCAGGGAGTTTTACCATTCCATGCACAATTGGGAACACGATTTTCAACAAGTGTTTATGTGATTTGGGCGTAAGCGTAAAACTTATGCCATTATCATTATATATAAAATTAGGTTTACCTGCTCCAAAACCTACGAACATTTCATTGGAGTTAGCAGATAGGTCAGTCACATACCCAAGAGGCATTGTGGAGGACATATTGGTCAAGGTTAACAAATTTATATTCCCTGCGGATTTCATAATTCTAGATTTTGAGGAAGATAAGAACATCCCGATCATCCTAGGGAGACCGTTTTGGCTACGGGTAGGACACTCATCAATGTACAAAAAGGTGAACTAACTATGAGGGTCCAAGATCAAGAAGTAAAGTTCAATGTTTTCAAGGCCATGAAATTCCCTACGGATGAAGAAGAGTGTTTTAGGATGGATATCATTGATCAGATAATCAACGAAGACATGGGTAAAAGTTTGGATAATGATCAATTAGAAACAACATTATTGGGAGATGAAGAGTTGGATGATCCGGAATTTGTGGATTACTTGCAGATGCTAGACTCCCTGCCACGAGTTAGCAGATTTAAAACACCATTTGAACCATTGCACATAGAGGAAAGAACCTCCACAAGAATGAAACCATCATTGGAGGAGCCACCTGCCCTTGAGCTAAAACCACTACCTAAACAACTCAGGTATGCATATTTAGGCAATTCTAATACTTTACCTATTATTACTTCTGTTGCGCTTAACGAATTGCAGGAAAGTAAGTTACTGAGGGTGCTTAAAGAAAATAAATCGGTGATAGGATGGACAATCAAGGATATCAAGGGAATCAGCCCATCCATTTGCATGCACAAAATTCTGATGGAAGAGGATGCAAAGCCAATGGTGGAGCAACAAAGACGACTCAACCTAATTATGAAAGAAGTTGTGAAGAAAGAAATATTGAAATGGTTGAATGCTGGTATCATCTACCCAATTTTCGACAGTAAGTGGGTCAGTCCAGTGCAGTGTGTGTCGAAGAAATGAGGAATGACTGTGGTACAAAATGATGATAACGAGCTAATTCCGATGAGGACAGTGACTAGTTGGAGGGTTTGTATGGATTATAGGAAATTGAATAAGGCAACCTGAAAAGACCATTTTCCTTTGCCTTTCATCGATCAGATGTTGGATAGATTAGCGGGTCATGAATTTTACTGCTTATTGGATGGGTATTCATGGTATAATCATATATTCATTGCTCCTGAAGATCAAGAGAAGACAACTTTCACGTGCCCATATGACATATTCGCATTCAGGAGAATGTCCTTCGACTTATGTAATGCACCTGCTCCCTTCCAACAATGTATGATGGCCATCTTCTCAGACATGGTGGAGAAAAATGTAGAAGTCTTCATGGATGACTTTTCTGTCTATGGAGATGATTTTGATGCATGTTTGGAGAACTTGGTGATGGTTTTTAAGAGATGCACAGAAACAAATTTGGTACTTAACTGGGAAAAGTGCCACTTCATAGTTGAGGAAGGAATAATTTTGGGTTAAAAGGTTTTAGCAAAAGGACTAGAGGTTGATAAAGAAAAGCTGGAAACGATTGAAAAGCTTCCCCCACCGACTTTAGTAAAAGGAATCTGAAGCTTTTGGGAACATGCCGGGTTCTACAGGAGATTTATAAAAGACTTATTTAAAATTGTAAAACTACTGTGCAGTCTTTTAGAGAAGGATTCAGTTTTTAAGTTTGATGAGGGTTGTAAGTTAGCATTCGAGTTATTAAAGAAGAAATTAACTACAACTCCAGTTATCGTCGCACCAGATTGGATAATGCCATTTGAGTTAATGTGTGACGCGAGTGATTATGCAGTTGGGGCTGTTTTAGGCCAACGGAGAGAGAAGTTATTTCATGCCATATATTATGCAAGTAAGAAACTCACGGAGACCCAAATGAATTACACAACTACTAAAAATGAATTACTTGCAGTAGTATATGCCTTCAATAAATTCTGGGCATATTTAATCGGAACAAAGGTTGTAGTTTATACGGATCACTCAGCTATTCGATACCTAATCTCAAAGAAAGATGCTAAGACATGCCTTATCAAATGGATTCTCCTTCTACAGGAATTTGACTTATAGTTAAAAGATAGAAACGGGACGTAGAATCAAGTTGCAGATCATTTATCAAGGCTGGAAAATCAGGATAAAAAGGAAGAGGACAAATGTGTAATTAATGATTCATTTTCGGATGAGCAGTTGTTTGGGATCAATACGAAATTTTTATGGTACGCGGATTTCACTAATTATCTAGTGAGCAACATCCTTCCCCCTGATCTTACACGGCAGCAGAAAAAGAAATTCCTACATAACGTCAAGTGGTACATGTGGGATGAGCCATACCTATTCAAACAGTGCGCCGACAAGATGATTAGAAGGTGTGTGCCCTATAGCGAGGTGAATAGTATATTGTATGAATGTCATTCGTTTGCGTACATGGGACATTATGGTAGTAAGAGAATAGTGGCAAAAGTGATTCAAGCCAGGTTTTATTGGCCTACATTATTTAAGGACGCCCGCCAGTTTGTTAAAAGTTGTGATAGATGTCGAAGGGTGGGCAACATATTGAAAAGGAATGAGATGCCACTACAAACAATCTTAGAAATTTAAATTTTTGACGTTTGGGGCATTAATTTTATGGGGCCATTTCCATCATCATTCGGTAATCAGTATATATTGCTTGCAGTTGACTATGTATCAAAATGGATTGAAGCCGCAACACTCCCAACTAACGATGCGAAAGTGGTTCTCATATCCTTGCAGAAGAATATTTTTACAAGATTTGGCACGCCAAGAGCTATTATAAGTGATGAAGGTAGTCACTTCTGCAACAGATCATTTACAGCTCTCTTGGCGAAGTATGGGGTCAACCATAAGGTGGCAACAACATATCATCCCCAAACAAGTGGGCAAGCTGAAGTTTCAAATAGGGAGGTAAAGAGAATCATAGAAAAGGTGGTAAACCCGAATAGAAAGGATTGATCTCTCAAGTTGGAAGATGCTCTATGGGCCTATAGAACAACATACAAGACACCAATTGGTATGTCACCATATCAATTACTATACGAGAAAGCTTGTCACCTATCGATCGAGTTACAACATAAGGCCTACTGGGGGATTCAGAAACTCAATTTCGATCAAGCAGTTGCGGGTGAAAAGAGGCTACTTCACTTAAGTGTACTCGATGAATTCTGACTTCAAGCTTACGAGAACTCTAAGTTGTACAAAGAAAAAGTTAAGAAATGGCACGACAAGAAAATAATACAAAGAACGTTCGAGTTGGGGCAATCAGTCATGTTGTTTAACTCACGGTTGAGGTTGTTCCCAAGCAAGCTAAAATCAAGGTGGTCGGGTCCATTCACCATCAAAAGAGTTTTCTCACATGGTGCCGTTGAACTCTACAGTAGAAACCCATTGGAGACTTTCAAGGTCAACGGTTGAAGCATTATTGGGGTGGCGAGTAAAACATGGATGTCATTGCAATCATATTATCCGACGTACCATAAATAGGGGAGAGTCAGGCTGAACGACTTAAAATTAAGCGTTAATTGGGAGGCAACCCAATGTAACTTTTTAATTTTTAGTATTTGTTTTTTTTAGTCATGTTAGTTAGATTAGGATATAATAAGTTCATTAAGTAGTTATTACGTTGTATTATTCTTGATAATCTCTCCATCATGTTTATAATCACTAAAAATCTACTCACATGTATGTTTCATGGTGTTGCAGGATCTTAAAATGGTTATGGTTTGGAGTTGAAGGGAAGAAAGAAGCAAAAATAGACTTAATTAACAGAACACACCCCCACCGGGGCGGGTCCTTACACGCCTAATACCCGCGCTGGGGCGGGGGTCTCTCAAGTCCAATTATAGTGTACTAGCCCACCAGGGCGGGCCTTTTAGGATTACAACCCCCTGCCGGGGCGGGGGTCCTGAATGTGAACCAACATATTTCGGTAGTTGTAATTCAAACACCCACTTCCCACTACTTCATTCCACTGCTCCTTCTTCCTAGCATCCAATCCTCACCCCCATCAATTCTCTCCCACGTTTTGAAAAATTAAACTCCATCATACCACTTCATTAGCACAACACACCACCTCTCCACTACTACACTCTATTACTTCAACTTATATCTCTCCATCTCTATGAAACCTCTCCACCATAACCCAATTTCACTACTCAAACTCGGAAAGCTATGAATTAGGTTTCTTTGTGGAAGGAAATTATACAACAATTGAGCGTGAGCATTTTGTCTACCAATTCATGCTCTCCTATCACTATTTGGTAAGAAAATATCATTAAGTTTCAGGGATAAACCACTGTGCACACCAAGTGTACGATTGATTATGTGAGTAAAGTTTGGGGGGGGGGGAATAGTGTGATAAGGCATCCAGAATACAATGGCATCTAAACCCACATCGAAGAGGCAATGGGGAGAGAGTTCTGGAATAACACCACCATCACGAACCTTCGACCGACGCAAATTCATAAGTGCCACCGCCGTCGATCGGTACGATTACATAGTATCCAAAGCTCTGACACCAGAGCGGGGGTTGGAACTGGACCACGTCGACGGTGAAATGATGCAACAGATATATCAATAGGGGTAGAACAAATTCATGGAGGAACCTAAGGCCGCCGTTGTAAGTGTAGTCAAAGAATTTTATGCTAACGCCGAAGACAAGGCCCCTTTCAACACTTTTATGCGGGGTAGATTAGTCCCTTTTAGTGCCGATGTCATCAACACATATTTTCAGTTACGGGTGCCTAGACATTGCAATTATGCTCACTTACGTGATAATTATCCCGATTATGAGGCAATTATAAAGGAAATGACTAAACCGGGCACAAAATGGATCAGGGGTCAAAAAGGGAGCACAGTTTTTCACAGCAAGGATCTTAGTAGGTATGGTAAGATATGGTATACTTTTTGTGCGCCAAACTATTTCCATCCACACACACGTCCGACATGACCAAGGAGAAGGCAGTGCTCTTGTATGCCATTGTACAAGATTTCATCATCGACGTCGGGGCAATAATCAATTTTTCAATCTGACGGTGCTTACGAGGACATTTCTGGGTGGCTTGCCACACCCATCACTCATTTATGGGTTATACAGGTAAGCAGGAGTTCGATGGTCAGATGATGAGATCACCCAAATGCCACTTCAGACACTGGATTCCAGAATGATTGCACGATATATGGTATGGCCTGGCGGCGAGTCACATCCTCGAGGATTGGGCTTTATATTTCCATCAGCTTCGGAGGGTGAGGTTGATGCTTCTGACAGTTTGGATGATGAAGAGTTCCACGAGGCGGCACCACTAGGAGAGGAAGGAGCAGGGGAGGCACCACAGTCCGAGGCTATATCTGGTCGTCGGTTCCTCAACTTTTAACAACAAGTAACTAAGCACAACAAGCAAGCACGACGAGAGATGAGATGACTCGTAGCTAGGCAGGACCACATGTTTGAAGCCATTAACCTATCATTCGCATCATTGAACGCGATGCTCCAAAGATTCAATCCTAATGCTCAATTCCCTTACCAACAGCCAGCCCCAATACCACATTTTCCACCAAGTGACTCTGATGAAGAAGAACACACACCACCACCCCAGGCGTAAGAGATTACAGGGAAGTCCTCATATATTAATTATTATATCTATACAATAAGGGCATTGTAATTTTTAAGTTTAGGGGGGTTTATTTTCATGTTTCCATGTTTGCTTTCATTAGTTAGGATTGCATATAGTAGTTCAATGTTAGTTTTAGGATTATCAAATGTTGTATTCATATAATTATATAATTGCATAGTAGCTTAGGAGCATAAATAATGTTTAATTATTGTTGCATAAATAGTTTTTATTTATTATTACATGCATGTTATGTTACCATACATATATAAAAAAAAAATTAGTTCAATATTGTGTTATTTTGGCCAGTGATGAGATTGGGATTAAGTAGATAAATACAGTATCCAGTATTAGAACTATGATGTAATTTTGAGTTATGAATTGAATCTTTTGCGTGTTTGACACTGGTATAAAAAGGTTTTCACATCAATAACATTTATGTGGATTGGTTAGTTCAAATTGATACATAAGGATGTTCTAAAGGATGATGCTAGTTTGAATGAAAGAATGACAGGAACAAGTAGGATGGCTAAAGTTAGACAAGAGCCTAAGTTTGGGGGAATATTTGGGGTATATAAGCTATCTAAAAAAATGTATGAATAAACACCGTGGCGTGCTTGTCTAGTTTTGTGGCCTTTGTTACTTGAGTAAGTAAGCCCGAGGGGATTGTCTTTACACCTAGCGCCCTAAGGTCTCAATGGTCTGGGAGTCATTGGTCGAAAGCTCGTTAAGGTAACATTGAAAAGCCTAAGGGAATAAGACATTGCATAGTTATGTGTGTATATATCTCTAAAAAATGCATAAAATGGGAAATTGGAGAAAAAAGCCCCCGTAAATGAAAAATGAAGCATAAGTATCCTTTGTTGACCCTTGATATTGGCAATTATTTTAATTTAGTTGGATCTAGCTTGTTTTTGGATTTCTTGAGTTTACACTGTATGATGCCTTCTAAGAGAGTTGTTATGTATTAAATTTGTAATTGGATCAGTTAGCATGAATGTTGAGCACACACACATTATACCGATAAAAATAATTTAAGATTCGAGGATTGATAAGAAGTTAAAGATTGGTTTTGATATGACGTGTTGTAGTGTTTGCTTAATTTCTCTGAGGTCGAAAGAATAATTTTGATTATATGATACAGTTGGATTCGTAGACATATAGATTGGGTACATTACATATTATTACATTGCATTGCATAGCATGGTAGTTCGTTTTGTGCTTGAGGACTAGCACATTTTAAGTTTGGGGGATTTTGATAAGTGGGTTTTATACCTGCGAATCAGTTCCGAAGTCAAGTTTAATCGGTGTTAATTCTTTGTTTTCTAATTTATTTTTACTTATATGTTGTTGTTTTATGTGTAGGTTGGTAGGTGTGGCAAGTGATCAAAAAGGAGGCATTTGGGGCAAAAATTTAGCAAAGTTTGGAGCTTAATCATAGTCAACTAGCATAACACTAGCCCGTCAAGGCGGACATATTTAAGCCTTACACCCCCGCCGGGGCGGCGGGTCTTTAATTCAGTTAACAGTAGCTAGGCCCGCCTGGACGGGCATGTTGCAAGCTAATACCCCCGCCGGGGTGGGGGGTCCCAAAATAAAGTAGTCTAAGTTGATTCAAACACTGTTGGATTGTGATCGTTAGTACTTGGAATGCTTTGGGACTCTTAATGGCGTGGGATTGCAATCAGAATGTGTGCGTAACCATATAATTAACCCGAAACAAAAGATAGAGGACACACAAGATAATTAACAAAGAACAAATATACCTATTTTTGGAGCGAGCATTGGCGAGAAGATTTTGAAGGATTTTTCATATCAGTTGCAGATTAAGGCAAAAGTGAAGGGTGTTCTGAATTATTCTTCTTCTTTAGTCTTATATTTGTAATTGGAAGGATGATATCTTTAATTTATTTAGTGTTTATTTCATTTCTGATGAGCTAAATTATTTTTTACGCTTATGATGGATCTTTAAGTGGAACGATGGTTATGTAACTTTGGTTTTCAGTTTAGTAAGCTATTATCCAGTTTATCTATATTAATTTGCGATTGAATTTATGAATTGCCTGATCAAAAATTCTTTGTGGACTTGTATGGATTCGAGAGAGGAAGTACGAGTCTAGACTTATTTAATATAGCATGTGTTCTTGAATTCTATGAATGAATGGAATCTTGATGAATGTTAGGGTAGATATATGCTTAACATCGCATGTAATCAGATAGAGAACTTGAACTTAAACCTTCTTTAATTGTAATTAACATAGAGATATAGTGAATTAGTTAATTAAGGTGTTTAACTTAATTCTATCTTAATTATGGATTTGAGTTAATATGGTGTTAGTGCATCGAGAGGTGGTTAATTCTAATTTTGAGTTCATGATTAATAAACTGGGATAGTAAATTGAACTGGAACAAAGGATAATAATCAGAGTGAAGCTTAGGGTGAAGTTGTAATCCTAGTTCTCCAATACTTATTAAAAATTCAGTTTTTGCGATTTGTGATCGTTTTGCATTTTTAGTATTTTTTATAATTGATACTTTATAATTTTATTCATTAATTTGGATAGTTTAATAAAATTGGGATTAATAGGAAACTGGTGATTGTGAGGGTAAAATTCTTACTAAATTCCTTGTGGAAACGATACTCTACTTTCACTTTATTACTTGTTGACCACGTATACTTGCGTGTTGTGCGTAATTAGATTTTACCCAACAGTCGCCACCTGTCGACGTCGGGATTTTTATTTGTCCCTTTCTATTCTTGTCTTTTGGTGTTCTCATGTTAGGTTAGATTTGTTTGAAAAAATAAGTTTTGAAAAGGTTCGACATGTATATGTCGATGATTTGACTATAAGAGCCGCCAATTGGTTATTTTTAAATGGTAGCACCAACTCAACCGAGAAAAGGTTTTCACAAAGACCTAGTGATGTGACACTATTTAACTTGTCTGCAAAACTGAAATTCATTAGGGTCCGGGGGCTTGATTAAGTGGAGGGATTGTGTTAGGCACCCCCCGACTTCCGTGATAACACGGTTACCGCCACTTTTCAATTTAAACTTTTATCTGAATGTGTGTGTATGTGTAGGTCTTTGAGCAATTGTTTGGAAGTAGTGCTATGCTTCGCTCGCACCTATATACAAAGGGTTTAAATTTTGTATAAAAGTTCAATTTTAACGAGATATAGCAGTGATGTTTTGTAGAACAGGTTTTTCAAACCCTTATGCTCAATAATAATTGAGGCATTTGATATTCCATTTTATTAAGTATTCGGCTTGATTGCTTTTATTATTTTTGAGATGCGAAGCATCTTTGAGAAAATAAGATACATAGCAGTGTCGAACTCCTTATGGGCATGAGAGCCATCTAAGGAAATTCAGACACCGTGAATAATTTACAAGCTGGTGGCAGCTGAAAATGTCCTTCATGGGAACCGAGTCTAGATTCAGGAACTAAATCTGTGATCACATGATTCCTAGGCTTACATAATAAAGTAATATGTACAAAAGCTAAAACAAGAACTAGATTTGAATAAATCTAAACTATTTCAGCTTCATCGGTTCCAGTTTAGTCACCATGAACCGGTTAAAGTGAGAAATAGCCAGATTGAGACAAATCTAGCCCGTAGCAAAAGCTAGAAAACAAATTAGATTTGAATAAATCTAAGCATTCCAGCTTCAACGGTTCCAGTTTAGTCACCATGATCCGGTTAAAGAGAGAAATAGCAAGATTTAGGCAAATCTAACCCGTAGGCTGATAAACATTATATATATATATATATGTGTGTGTGTGTGTGTGTGTGCCCCAAAATAGGTATACATCACCCATTCTGAGTCGCCAAATACATGGCACAGGATACAAATACAAACTTAATTATACAACATGAGCTGAGAGTTTTAACACAAATATTGTCTTCTAGACAATATCCAAACTCAAATGGAGTACTCATTACTATTATTATCACACTATTTCATAGAACAGTGAGGACTACTATATCCACCATTGTAAAACCCCAAAACCTAATAAGACTATGATATATAAATTCAGTTATATTAATAAAATCTCTCCGTTCTTAAAGTGTTATGTGTTAATGTATACTATATTTAACAAATTAGGTTAAATAAATTTTCGTTCGATAAATGACGTGCTTGACACCTCGTCCTTAAAAATTTTCTTTCGGAAATAGGGTTTTCGGTATATTTTTTTTGATAAGTTGCTTTGTCGTGCTTACGCTGACAAAATGCTTTGTCGTGCTTGTTAGGATTTGTGGAAAACCTAAGTTAGAAACCCTAATTTGTAAACCCTAACCCTAATTTATAAACCCAACCCTAATTTATAAACCCTAACCCTAATTAGCTAGACTAAACCCTAATTAGGTTATCCTACCACCTAATCATGATGGCTAAACTTCAATTGGGTACTAATAAACATTATTAAGTAACCCTAATCATAAAAAACAAAACCCTAATCAACATTAGTGAGGATTATGGCAAACTTAAGCTACTAATTTTTCCAACTAGCTCACAAGTAGGTTGGGAGTTATCCACACATGTTTTAAGACATCATATGACATGCTTCTAAACTCCCTACCACCACCATAGTCATAGATCAGATCTTTTAGAAGGCAAGTAGGTGAAAAATGACCGAAAAGCCAAGTTAGAAAATTCTATAAAAGGAAACCCTAGCTTAGTGTAAACCCATGAAAATTATAAGCCTATACACTCATATAACCTGCCAATACAAGCCTAGGTGATAGCAACAATAAATACATTAGCCAGAAATCAAAAATCAAGCAAAAAGGTGCAAACCCTAATTTATAGCTAGATCTTTGATGTTATGTTCAATTTGTTGTTTAGATGTTTAGATCTATGTAATAACATGTTAGAAAGTATGCGAAGTTGATAGAACATGATTTCATAACGTTTAGATGCATCAAATTAGTGTTTTAAGCAATCTGGAAATTTTGGAAAAATAGGTCTGACTATCGAATTTTAGAGCCGGTAGATCTGTGTATGTTAATAGTTAGGTCTGTTAATTGTATGTTATTTGTAGTATGACATGAGGTCTTTAATCTGGAAAAGGAATCAGGTTCATTAGAGCTATATATTGCAAGATATAGGTGGTCAAAAGTGGTTGACCGATCATGAAGTTCTGTTTTCTTAGTTACCTAGAAAACTCAAGAACAAGTTGAATCGGCTACTTTGACTAACCTTTTAATCGCTTTTTTTTTGTTGTTATAATGACTTTTTGTAATAAATTAATACCTTGACATACATACTACATATCCAGGACACTCTATTGCTTAAATAATTTATAGGATTAATGGAATTAATGGTCAAAAGTCGTTGACCGAGCATTACTGTGATACCCCAAATTTTATGAAATGAAAGTATTCAATTTTCTTATAATTATTCTATTTAGTAAATGGTTAAATTGATAAAAGGTTAAAGTTAAGGATGATATGTGAAACTTTTTTTAAAGTAAGCAAGTTGTCATAAAATAATCGGTGATAAAAGTACAGTAATACGCATGGTTGCATAGTAGCATACGGTATTGATTATTGATGCTTACGTAAGAAGTCACTAAGTTATACTCAACTATTGCTACAGTAATTGCTGCATCATATCTCACATATTATTGAGTCAATTATTGTCACAGTATCATCTGCATAATATGTTATATTATTGAATCAATAATTGAGACGACAAAGTTATTCATATTATTATTTGCAATATTGATAATGTCTAGAAGTTCTATCAAAGAGAGGTTTGGTCACCTAATTGCGCGCCGATAAGGAGAAATCCTTATCAGAAAGCCCCCTCTTTCCTGGGAACGACCTGGTTGTTAAATATTGTAAGTTATAATATCAATGATGAATAAGTTTGTGTTGATTAAAGATGAAATTGATTATTCCATTGTGTTGGGATTATTAGTGTTTGTGAAAATCGACATTTATTTCGATAATAATTAATGTCTGGAAGTTGTATTGACCAATCGGGTATTTAACCGGATAAATGAGCAATTAATTGCTATTAATTCACATGATTATAACTATTTGTTCACATGTGTGTACTATTGATTTACATTCTTGTACTATTAGGGGAGGTGGTGCAACATTGATAATACTTGCATGACTAAGTTAAAAATGGAGGTATAGTTGAAGGTACTATACTGTAATTCGTATTTTCTCATGATTATAACTATTAATTCACATGATTGAACTATTGATTCACATTATTTACTATTAGGGGAGGTGGTGCAAGTTTGATAATACTTGCAGGACAAAATTAAAAATGAAGAAAAAGAGGAAGGTATTATACTGTAATATTTTGAGCCCCAAAACGTGCAATTATCGAAACTATATTTTCCTATAAATAGAAGCTCATTCTTCCTTTATTTCTCACTAATTCACTAAAGCTATAGAGCAATTATTATATAGAGAAATTATAGAGAGAAAGAAGAAGAGAAGTCTGCTACCTCACTATTCCAGTATCCAGTTTTCTTCTGATATAAGGGGTATTATTCTTTCGTATTTATGAAGAGAGTTATTTTCTTTCAATACTCATAAAGGTTGTAATTCCATTCTTTATTATTTTGTTGAAATAACCTGTCTATGCGAAGTACCACATACATGGCGAAAGTCTTCTGTTATTCCATTCTTTATTATTACATTGGAATAACCGTCTGCATCTTGATCTCATCGCATGCCACAGTGAATTTCGTTGTTATTCAATTCTTTATTATTCGTTGGAATATCACATTTTTGAAAGGCGTATTACGCATGACCTAGTTCCACTATTTATTATTTTATTGGAATAACCTGTATATGCGAAGTACTGCATACATGGTGAAATTCTTCTGTTATTCCATTCTTTATTATTCGTTGGAATATCACATGCTCATGCGATACGCATTTGACTCGGGTTCCATTATTTATTATTCTATTGGAATAACCTGTCTGTGCGGTCTATCGCATGCCTAGTGAATTCTGTTGTTATTCCATTCTTTATTATTCTGTTGGAATATCCTGTCTGTGAGGATTTCACATGACCTGGTTCCATTCTTTATTATTCTGTTGGGAATAACAAGTCTGTGCGGTCCATCGCATGTATGGTGAATTCTTCTGTTATTCCATTCTTTATTATCCTGTTGGAATAACCTGTCTATGTGGATTACCACATGCATGGTGAATGATCCTTTGTATTCATTCCTTATTAAATTGTGGAAATGATCTGTCTACGTGGATTACCGCATGGCGGGCGAAAATCCATTTGCAGTTTTATATATTCTATTGTACTCAGTTGGTACTAATGAATATCCTTGGCCGTAGTGCAGGGATGATGTGGATTATTTATTAAGCTGAGTCCCAGCGATTAAAGTGATGAAAAACCTTTTAAATCATAAAAGATAGTAGATTTTATTCTCTACTTGACTCTTTTAATGGATTGCTTGTTCCGCTGTAGTTAAACTTGATGTTTGTTATACTGTATCAGTTTAACACTGTTGAAGGCTAACGATAATTTATTCTATATTATCTTAGTCATAATATTTCTTACTGGGCTAGTTGAGCTCACCCTTTTGCTTTCATTGTTCTCTTCAGGAAATGAGAACGTAGTTGGGACGAGTCAGGGAATGGAGTGACGGTCCAGATGATATCATTAGTAGTCCTCACTATTCTACGGAATAAAGTGATAATAATTGTAATGAGGACACCATTGAGTGTGGATATTGTCTAGATGACAATATTCTTGTTTAAACTCTCATCTAAGTTTTGTTGTATTTTACACGACTGTTGTGTAATTAAGTTGTATTTGAATTTATGTACCACGTATCTTGCGACTCAAGATGGGTGATGTATACCTGTTTTGGGGGCGTCATAGTTGGTATCAAAGCTTAGGAATATGATCTCTGGCTGAGATGTGAGACAAGAACTAGGAGGGGAGAGACGGGTTAATCCTTCGCTAGTATGACCTACCTAAGCTTATGTGTTATTTAATTGGTCGGTCAGAATATAGGGATAATAGGAGGCATGTCAATTAACCTTTGTTTTGAAGATGTATTCTAGAATATCATCTGAAATACAGGAGATGAGCAATGGAAAAATCATGATATAGAGGATATAACCGGGAAGGTACAATCCGAAAAGAAAGCAAGGTATTCTCATCTCTTCGAACTACCAGGTACGTAAATTTCGAGGGCGAAATTTCATAAAGAGGGGAGATTGTGAGACCCCAAAGTTTATGAAATGAAAGTATTCACTTTTCTTATAATTATTCTATTTAGTAAATAGTTAAATTGATAAAAGGTTAAAGTTAAGGGTGATATGTGAAACTTTTTTTAAAGTAAGCAAGTTGTCATAAAATAATCGGTGATAAAAGTACAGTAATACGCGTGGTTACATAGTAGCACATGGTATTGATTATTGATGCTTACGTAAGAAGTCACTCAGCTATACTCAATTATTGCTACAGTAATTGCTGCATCATATCTCTCATATTATTGATTCAATTATTGTCACAGTATCATCTGCATAATTTGTTATATTATTAAATCAATAATTGAGATAAGAAAGTTATTCATATTATTATTTTCAATATTGACAATGTCTAGAAGTTCTGTCAAGGAGAGGTTTAGTCACCTAATTACGCGCCAATAAGGAGAAATCCTTATCGAAAAGCCCCCTCTTTTCCTGGGAACGACCTGGTTGTTAAATATTGTGAGTTATAATATTAATGATGAATAAGTTTGTGTTGATTAAGGATGAAATTGATTGTTCCATTGTGTTGGGATTATTAGTGCTAGTGAAAATCGACATTTATTTCGATAATAATTGATGTATGAAAGTTATATTGACCAATCGGGTATTTAACCGGATAAATGAGCAATTAATTGCTATTAATTCACATGATTATAACTATTTGTTCACATGTGTGTACTATTGATTCACATTCTTGTACTATTAGGGGAGGTGGTGCAAGATTGATAATACTTGAATGAACAAGTTAAAAATGGAGGTATGAACGGAGTGACGGTCCAGATGATAGCAGTAGTAGTCCTCACTATTCTATGAAATAGTGTGATAATAAATGTATTGATGACTTATTTTGAGTTTGAATATTGTTTAGAAGACAATATTTGTATTAAAACTCACAGCTCATGTTGTATATTTAAAATTGTATTTTTAATCTGTACCATGTATTTTGGCGACTCAGAATAGGTGATGTATACCTATTTTGGGGGCGTCACAATTACCATGTTTTCTGGGTTACCCAGAAAACTGATGAACATGAAGAACAACCTTTGGCTATACTTTGACCAACATATATCGAGACCTTAAAATCATACTTTGTCCAAATCAGTTTTATATATATGAACTTTGACATATAGACTACATATTACAACAAACAAAACATAAATCTATCACACGAATTGAAAGATATAGAAGCTACAAAACCGTTGACCGACCATGACCACGGTTTTGGGTTATCCAGAAACTCAAGAACAGCTCAGACAGTGACTTTGAGCCTCTATAACTTCTTGTTATATGTAGGTTAAAGCATGAAATTGGTCTGATGTTGTACTACTATATGAGTATTATAACATCCATACTTGACCAAACCCAGAATCATCAACAGTAACAAAATAGATCAAGGTCAAAGTGGTCCCTAAACCATGACCAACTGATTGCCAGAAAGTCAAGAACACCTATAGCAACACTTCCTGTCACTATAGGGCTTTAGCGACAGACAGAAAATGTTTTCTAATAAATTAATTAATAAAAATTAAAAATAATCAATAAATAAATATAAATAATTATAAAAATAGTTTTAAAAATTATTTTAAGTTATAATATTTAACTTTTAATATTTTTAAATAAATTAAATAAATATTTTAATTTATTTGGATATTATTAATAATTAAGTCAATAATAAAGTAATTACAATAATTACTTATAAATAATAAATAATTATTGAAAAATAATATTAATGATATAAAATCATAATAAATGATTATAAATAATTTAAAAATAGTAAACAAAGTTTTTATAATATTCAAATTAAATATTAAATTATTTAGAATATAAATAAATGATTTAAAAATCATTTAAGGGATAAATAAATACTTAAAAATTATTATAAGCTTCTAGAAATTATTATAAATGATATTTTAATTATCAAAAAATATAATAAAGCTTAAAAATAAAATTTAGTCGATTTATCAACTTATAAAATACTCAGTAAAGTCTTTGGACACCGAAACCATATCAAACTTAACCCAAACGTATGTAGTTTATGTATTTAAGTATGGTTATCAATACTAATGTGTTAGATTTATATGAATGAACATCTTAAGTGTTTATTAACGAATCGAGTAACATTGCTTGATTGATCTTCGCTCATGCAAGTTTACTAAACCCAAATTATTAATTACTTACGCAAATATCTCAAACCCTATTTATTCGTTGAACAAGATTCTATCTTAAATTGCTATTGATATGTTATACCAAACCTAAACTTGAATTGCCAATTGTTGAAAAGTTATTGCTATTGTTTCAACATAACTCAAAAATGAATTGTTTATTCATATAATATTGTTTATTGAGCATACTCTTTTATGTCAAACCAAATTACTTTGGTAAGACATCCTGTAACGATCCGAAATTTCAAATTATAATTTTAAATATTTATTGAATTATATAAATATTTATTTGAGGTGTTTATTGTTGAATAAATATTTATTAATGTGATGGTCGTTAATAAATATTTATAAATCTAAATTTATTAGATAAATTTCTAAATTAAATTAATTTATAATTTAGAGATTTGTATTATAAAATGAGGTGTTATATTGTGATTGATAATTTAAAATGGTATATTAAATTATCAAATAAAATTATAACATGAAATTATAATTTTGTGGTATTTGATAAAGTGGGAAATATTTATTTAAAATATAGTATTGAACTAATTTAAGGAATAATGTTGGATATAGAAATTCAAACAAATAAGATGTAATTATAAATTATAAACTAAAGTGTTTATTAAAATAAATTAAAAAGGGTTTAATTTAGTTTTTGCCAAACAAGGCTTAAAATATTAATTCTTTAAAATTTAAAGGGTTTTGCCAAACAAAGCCTTATGGCTTTTATATTTTTTTAATTTTTGAATTTAAATAAAATATAAAATAAATTTATAACATATACGTTATATTTTATTTGTAAAAGTAACTGTTATAATAAGTATACGTGTTATTATGTCTATCAGTTTTTTTAGTATTATCACGCATACTAGTTGGTCAGTTGGATTTTGGCTAAGCTTGAGAGAATTCAGAGAGAGATTGATAGAGAGCTTGAGAGAATTGAGAGGAAACTTGTGAATTTTCACAACACTTCCAGTGATTAGCAACGATTGTATTAGTAATTGAAGGTATGTTCTAAAACTTTGATATTATATATGTTTATGAGTATCACGACAAAATTTCTTGTACTCTGTGAAATCAATGAGATAATTGTGTTCATATGTGTTGCTATGGTTGAGGCTATATGTAAACAAGAGTTTGTTATGCTAATTGCAGTTTAGAAGTAGAAAATTTTGAGAGTGTATATATATATATTTCTTATATGGCTTACGAAAGTATTAATTTTAGTGGTTAATTTGTATGCTAAACTGGGAATTTAGTATTGTTTATGCTAGTTTGTTAAGAAACGAACATAACGTAGTTTGGACAAAGTAAATTGGACAAGAATTGAAGTCACAGTATTGATTTTTAGGATGAATGTCAAGAAAATTTAGTTTTGTATGAAAAATATGAAATTTGATGAAATAAACTAGTATACTTGATGTTAAATTGTTCTAATTGGTTAAAAATGTTAACAAACATGTTTACAATAGTTTTGTATCAATTGTGCATGTTGATATTACTATCTAGTGGGTGAAATTCATGTTTGTTGGGCTAAAAGTCGACTCTTGTTCATCGGTAGCCTCTCGCCTCTTCATGCATGCACCAAAGACAAATTGCACTAGTGCCAAGGTAAAAAATGGCGCAGCTGCGCCTGTCCCAGGCCTTTGTATGGCGCAACTTTGCCATACCCTGGTTTGAGATACTGACTTCTACTGCTGCTGCAGACTTGGAATAGCAACATAACATGGGTTAGGGTTGTGTTAGCATGTCAAATGAGTAATGACAAGGTTAGAACAACATAGTGAAATGTGGTTAGTAATTCATATGTTATAAAAAAAATTGGTAAACTATGAAAGGGACGTGTTTTGATTTATTTAGCATGATAAATAATAAATAGGTGTTACGAAGATTAACACTTGGATTTTCTAATATTTGAATAGTAGCTTAAGACTTATGTTAACATAACAAGTCTAACTAGAAATGCATATATTGTGGTATTTTAGTATACTTAAGTGATATTGTGGTTCTAAACCCATGTGTAGGTGATCGTGAGTTTAATTTTTATAGCTTACGCTCGAGGCAAGTTTCTAAACTTATCTTTTTACATTGAGCAAGTTTTCTAACTCTACACTTTCGTTGAGCTAGTTCTATTATTACATTGTGTAGCTTTATTCTTTTGATTGAGCAAATTTTTTATCCTAAACTGTTATTGAACAAGTCAATTGTTCCTAAATTTCATTTGAGCAAACTTTAACTCTAATGTTATTGGAATTCTCATTATGGTTGATTCATTCTAACTTGTTTATAGTTAAGCAAGTTTCTTAAGTTCTATTTTTGTATAATGAACGCATTTTTGAACTCTCGTCTCTATTATTGAGCTGTTTTAATTCTTTGCATGAGTTAATACCATGTTGGGCAAGTTTCTAGTTTTCAGCTTGCTATTAGTTAATGTACGTTCAGTAGTTTCATTTCTAATGTTATAAGACCCTAACCTTTGCTTATTTATTGTTCAAACAAACGTTTACCATTTTATTCATTTTGTTGAATACTTATGCTCTATAGTTATTTCAAGCATGAGTTTAATATGTATAGTCAGTTCACCTATGATTCTCAATTGTTCTATGTTATGTTGTTATTAAACAACTGTGGTGTTATTAAACACTATTGATTCAACTAGTCCTCTAGTTGATGTTCATTAAACATCAAATTACCCTTGAAAGTTTATCCAAACCAAATTTTATTTGGTGTGGACTTGTACTCTAAATACTGAGATGAACAACCCTATTATTATTAGGGGATAATTTACGCTTAGCGTTGAAATGTTTTTGCACAATACATTGTACGAAGGGCTGATCCCCCTTAAGTACGAGGAGTACTTATAGTCTTATGACTGCTAAAGTTGGAGTTGAAAGATTACTCGCAACTGTGGACATAGTTCATGGTCTTATGACCCTCAGTTTGATATATTCCATATTTTGGATTCCAGTTTTTGATTATCATCGTTAGAGTACTATTCAGTTTTGATGAGCCTATTGTTGGACAATTATTATTATTATTCTTTTGTTGATTCATTGTTATATCCAGTGAGCAATTGTTTTGCTCACTCTTGCATATTTATATGCTCATTGTAGCTAAAGTTGAGAAGGTAGATGAGCCTTCAACTAGCAAAGGAAAGGAAAAAATGTACAAGTGATGCAGACTTATAATTTAATTTATTGTGATGATCATAGACTTTTACATAATGACGTGATGTAATAATTTTATTTCTTGACTTATGTGATGTTTAAAGGTTAGACAACCTGGGATGTTTTTGAATTTAATGATGTATGTGACGCCCCCAAAATAGGTATACATCACCTATTCTGAGTCGTCAAATACATGGTACAGAATACAAATACAACCTTAAATATACAACATGTGCTGTGAGTTTTAATACAAACATTGTCTTCTAAGCAGTATTCAAACTCAAAATAAGTCCTCAATACATTTATTTTCACACTATTTCATAGAATAGTGAGGACTACTAAAGCTATCATTTGAACTGTCACTCCGTTCCCCGACTAGTCCCTGCAATGTTCTCATTTCCTGAAGAGAACAATGAAAGCAAAAGGGCTAGCTCAACTAGCCCAGTAAGAAATATTATGAATAAGATAATGCAGAATAAATTATCATTAGTCTTTAAAAGTGTTAAGCTGATAAAATATAACAAACATCAAGTTTAACTGCAGCGAAACAAGCAATCCATTAAAAGAGTCAAGTAGAGAATAAAATCTACTATCTTTTATGATTTAAAAGGGTTTTTCATCACTTTTATTACTGAGACTCAGCTTAATAAATAATCCACATCATCCCTGCACTACGACCAAGGATATTCATTAGTATCACGACCACAAATTATCCATACACTACGAGCTAAGGATATTCGTGTATTCATCATTGGTCATGATTATTCCAACAACTTTCCATCAATGCACTACGGGCCAATGAAGACTTTTACCACATCATTTGTTACATTACGGTCATGATTATATCGAATAATCCTTGGTCACAATCATACCAAGTCCATCTATGCACTACAGGCCACAGATGACTTTCAACATAATATAAACATAAGGATGATGACAATGATATAAGAATTCAATAAAATAAGTTCAAGAATTAATTTATCCAGTAACCAATAACGTCCAAATTGTCAACATGATACTGCTTTGTGGGGTAAAACTCAAGAATGCTCAAAAGAATATTTCCATGAAAAGATACTGGATAAAGCGCAAATATCAAGGATATTCCACTAATTTCATGGAGTATAAAAGCCAAAACTTTAACCAACTGAGTATAATAAAGAATGGAATAACAAAAGAAATCACCAGGCATGCGATAGACCGCACATACAGGTTATTCCAACAGAATAATAAATAACAGAACCAGGTCATGCGTAAATGCACAGACAGGATATTCCAACAGAATAATAAATAACGGAACCAGGTCATGCGTAAATGCACAGAAAGGATATTCCAACAGAATAATAAAGAATAGAATAACAGAAGAATTTCACCATGTATGCGGTACTTCGCATAGACGGGTTATTCCAACATAATAATAAAGAATGGAATAATGAGAAGAATTTCACCACGTATAGGGTAGTCACGTATCTGAGTTATTCAATGAGAATAATAAAGAATGAAATAATGAAGTTTTCTTCATGAATACGAAAGAAATAATACCCTCTACCTAGTAAAAGAAGAGTATTTATTTGGGTAGGCGAGGATATTCTTGAAGAAAACTTGCACTACGCTCAAAGCTTTTTAAAACTCTAAAGAAATACGCTCAAGATTATAGAAGAGAATTCTCTGAAATTTCTGGTGTGATTTCAATTCTAACTAAGCATCCTATTTATAGAAGAATGGAAATGATACTATGCAATAAAATATTCTAATAAAACGAAAACTTTTAAATAAAATATAATATATATTATACATATGTTATTTATATATATAATGTATGCTCCTTTTATACATTCACGGGATGAAACCCGTGATTTCCCAACCCCCCTCCACATGCAAAATCAATCATCATATATTATATATATATATATACAAAAATTACATTACCTACCATATAAAACAACTCCCGTGGAAAACATCAGCCAACTTCCTTGTTCAATTTCAAACATGGGCCCCACAGTGGACCCCACCTATTATTATTTTAAATAATTTTCTACCGATTATTTTGAAAAATAGGTAAATAGGGGGGTCAATAAAACAAGCAAAATTTACATCAAGTACTTTATAAAAAATCTCCTCAATATTTTTAACAACATTTATCATCATTATTATAATTCACAATATTAATCGACCAGGTCGTTCCCAGGAAAGAGGGGGCTTTCCAATAAGGATTTCTCCCTATTGGCGCGCAATTAGATGACCAAACATCTCCTTGACAGAACTTCTAGACATCGTTAATATTGTAAATAATAATATTAATAACTTTTTCATCTCAATTATTCATTTAATAATATATAAAATATCGACAATAATTGAATCAAATAATGTGAGATACTATGCAACAATTACTGAAGCAATAATTGAACAAAACTGAGTGATTTCTCACGTAAACATCAATAATCAATACCGTTTGCTACTATACAACCACGCGTATTCCTGTACTTTTAACATCGGGTGTTTCAACAGTTAACGGTAAAACTTCTGCCGTTATTTTCATAAAATATTTTTGTCGTCTTCTCAATCCGATAATAATTCCGTTACGGGGTCCACCAATAATTGTGTCGTTGTACAAATATTCACTGTTAAAACGAATATTCCCCGACCAATCGAATATTATATAACAACTTGTGTACTTTGCAAAATTTATAAATATTACCCACAACTATAACATTATATCAAATTCATTCCATAATATTTAAAAATGATATTTATAGAAAAATCATCTTTATAAAAAAAAATTGGGGTCTTACAATGTAACTCTATTTAAAGGGAGGATTATGGTTTAAATATTATTTTATTTGGGTAAATAGTATGAATGTATGGATAGTGAGCACCAAATCTCATGGGAATGAAGTACCTAGATTTAAGGGTGTCACAGGTTGGTATCAGAGCCTTAGGTTATGAACCTTAGGTGGGGGAAAAGCCTTAGGAAGTAACCTTTGGAAAGATAGTGATGATAAACTCTTATCGAGTTTTAGGAAAGAGAAAGTAATAAAACACTTATGTGCTTATATGATTACAACTTATGTGCTCGTGAGTGTCGAGTAGTAATGATTAGTAATTAAAACTTAAAATTTGGTTGTGAGGATGGCTAATATAGGAGGATCAAAAATTTAGAGAGGAGGAGCCTCAAGATATTGGTGATTTGGGAACAACTATCGCCACGGAAAGCAGCCTGTCGACCACGATAGTTGAAGCGTAAGAGAGTACCTGATGAGGAGAATGAGATAAAGATGGATGAGGAGGACCCCATGGAGTTTCCACAGTCGGGGGATGAGGAGGACGAGGAGGAAGAGCTTCCATTTAATTCGATAGCTGCCCGTATGTATGACGAGGTGTATGATCGCAATGTGGAACTTCAAGACACCGTCGAGGAGTTACAGGAGATAGTAACAGAACAACAGACCTCGATGGCACAGAAAGACGACGAGATGCAGGATCGAGAGGAACGTCTGAATAACGTTGAAGAAAAGCTGGTTTACACTGAAGGAGAGAACGAGCGAATGATAGCAGAGATTGCAGAGTTGAAGAACAAGTTGAAAGAAGAATCTACAAAAAGGGCAAGAGCTGAAGATGTGTACAATGAAGCTTATCAACGAGCCGGAATGACAGAGAGAGACACACAAGCAAAGAGGACGAAGATGGAAGAAATGAACAATGTATTCAACACAGTGATCAATCGAGCTCAAGATAGGGTCATGTGTTATCCTATTCTGTTTGAGACGCTGCCATCATACATTTTAGATCGCCGAACAATGACTTGAATTATGGAGGAAGAGCGTCGTAAGGCTACGCAGTATCTTAGTAGAACATTGTAAGGAATATACCTGATATGTGATTAGTAAGTTAATAAATTGTAAATCCCAGGTATGATATAACCAATGGGATAGATGATGATGATGTTGTCCTGCAACTGTTATCGTTCAGGAAAATAATGTAAATAGCAGTGATGTTATTGTTTTGATGTTTTTAAAAGATGATGAATGAATAAAAGTTATTATTTTATTCAAAGTGATATGTGTTATGTGACAATTTTTTTTTATGATGTGCAACTTAAGTATATAATACTTAAAAGGTTAAATAGAATCTAATGGATGTATTTTAACAGAAAATGCCTCCAAGACGTCAACCACCCCGACAGAGCCATTAAGGAAACCAACAACAATAATGCTGAAGATAATCCAGTTCAGCAATTCGTAACGTTACTAACAGGAGCGTTGCAGAATCAAGGAACAACTTTTAAGAATTTCAAGGCGGTTGGACCATAAGAATTCTGTGGGTCCATGAATCCAGTTGAGGCTTAGACCTGGGTTATGGAGATAGAGAAAGTGTTCGATGTTGCGAAAGTAGGGGAGGATCAGAAGACTGCTTTTGCAACCTTCATGTTGAAAACAGAAGCTAGTTATTGGTGGCAGGACAATAAAACCCAAGGAGGTCAACGGATTATAACTTGGGAAAGGTTTAAGGAGATGTTCTTCGAGACTTATTTCCTAGAAAGTTCGAGGAGTCAGCTAAAGGTGCAGTTTTTGGAACTAAAGCAGGGAACGATGTCAGTATCTGAGTATGCCGCAAGATTCAACGAGTTGGAGAGGTTTGCGCCATATCAAGTTAGCACAGACGAACGTAAGGCGAAGAGGTTTGAGCAGGGACTAAAGCCCTAGTTGTACAGTAGGGTCTCCCTGTTCCAATTAAAGACGTTTGTAGCAGTGATGGAGAAATCAATTCTCACTGAGAGTGGAGGTGATGTTGTAACAAAGCAGAACCAGGAGCAGAGGAAGAAGAAAAGTGAAGGTGAAGCTAAGAATGGTGGTGGTGGTAACGGTGGAAATGGCAACAACAATTTGAAGAGGAAGTGAAATACGAATGTGGGAGCTGGAAATCAGCAAGGAAACCAGCAAAAGAAGAAGTTTGAAGCATGTGCTACATGTAGGAAGTTTCACTAGGGTATGCGCTTAATGGGGAAATGAGTATGCTTCAACTGTGGCCAGGAGGGTCACATCGCCCCAAATTGCACTCAATCTAAGAAGAACTTTTGCTTCACGTGCGGGTCCAAGGATCACTTTGCTCGTGAATACCCTAAAATGAGATCTGGTAAGGCAAATGGAAGTAAGGAAAATGCTAGTGGAGGTGCGCTGACTATTGTTGGGCCAACATCAACAAATAAGCCCACACCCAGAACCTTCAACATGACGGTGCAGGACGCGGTGCAATCAAAAGATGTCGTGTCAGGTATTATCCCAATCAGTGATATAAATGCATATATATTATTTTATTCGGGTGCTACTTGCTCGTTTATATCTGATGATTTTGCTAAGAAGTTAGAAATACCTAGTGAAGAGTTGAAATTCCCTTTAAATATAGAAATTGTGAATAGGGAAGTGATTCCTGTTAGGTTCGTATACAAGGACTGTTGGATGAATATAAAGGGGAATGTCATGAAAGTAGATTTAATCCCGATAAAACTTGGAGAGTTTGATGTGATATTGGGAATGGATTGGTTATTCAATTATGGAGAGATAATTGATTTCCAAAAAAAGTGTGTAAATCTTATGACTCTGTTAAAAGTAGTTTTTCATGGTAGCAAATCACCTAGACAAATGAAATGTTTGACGATGATGCACTCTAAGAAGTTATTGAGTTAGGGTTGTGTAGGGTATTTAGCTTACATAGTCGATACTCAAAAGGAGAAGGGTGTGAAATTGGAGGAAATACTAATGGTTAAGGAATTCGTAGATGTGTTTCCGGAGGATTTCCCAGGACTTCCTCCTGACCGAGAAATCAATTTCGTGATCGACTTAGCGCCAGGAACCGCTCCTATATCGATGTCCCCGTACAGAATGGCTCCGGTAGAGATGAAAGAACTGATGGTACAACTGCAAGAGCTATTGGATAAGAAGTACATTTAGCCGAGTGTGTCACCGTGGGGAGCACCGGTGTTATTCGTGAAGAAGAAGGATGGGTCAATGCATATTTGCATTGATTATAGGGAATTAAACAAAGTTACTATTAAGAACAAGTATCCATTGCCTAGAATAAATGAATTGTTCGATCAATTGAAGGGTTCTAGATATTTCTCGAAAATAGATTTGAGAAGTGGGTATCACCAATTGATAGTGAGGAGGGAGGATGTACCAAAAATGGCATTCCGAACTCGGTATGGACATTACGAATTTTTAGTGATGTCTTTTGGTTTGACAAACGCCCCTGCAACATTCATGGATTTAAACCATTTTTGGACAAGTTTGTGGTGGTGTTCATCGATGATATTCTGGTGTACTCCAAATCTCAAGAAGAACACGCGAAACACTTACGTTTGACGCTGGAGAAGCTAAGAAAGGAAAAGTTGTAAGCGAAATTCTCTAAATGTGAATTTTGGCTAAAACATGTATAATTTCTTGGGCATGTAATCTATAAGGATGGGATTTCAGTGGATCCATCAAAAGTCGAAGCTGTGATAAATTGGGAACAACCAAGAACTCCTTCAGAAGTGAGAAGTTTCTTGGGATTGGCAGGATATTATAAACGGTTTATCCATGATTTTTCTAAGATTGCCACTCCATTGACAAATTTGACGAGAAAATCTGTAAAAATTTGTTTGGACGAAAAAGTGTGAGGAAAGTTTTCAAGAACTGAAAAAGAAGTTAAGTGTGGCACCTGTTTTGTCATTGCCTGATAATACTAGAAATTTTGTGGTGTATACTGATGCTTCACACAAGGGTTTAGGATGTGTCCTTATGAAAAATGGTAAGGTTATTGCGTATGCATCAATGCAATTGAAAGACTACGAGAAAGGGTATCTGACTCATGATTTAGAGTTGGCGGCATTAGTGTTTGCTCTGAAGATATGGAGACACTGTCTCTACGGAGAGAAATGTGAGATCTACACAGACCATAAAAGTCTGAAGTATATTTTCACACAGAAAGACCTGAATATGCGGCAAAGGAGATGGATGGAATTTATAAAGGATTACGATTGTGAGATCTTTTATCATCCGGGAAAAGCTAATGTGGTTGCAGATGCCTTGAGTAGGAAAGGCAGAGAAAAGTTGATGTTATTAACAGATAAGGAGGAGCTTATTACAGAAATGGCAAGGATAGAGCTGGAAATCAAATTTTCAGAAGAATTCGATGAAAAATTATCCCAGATAGAAGCTAGTCCAACTTTGGTGGACAAAGTGAAGAACGCACAACTACAGGATGAAGAATACAGAAAAATAAAGGAAGGTGTGGTCGAGGGTAAAGAAGTGAAGTACAAGGTCGATACTGAGGGAATGCTAAGATTCAAAGGACAAATTTGCGTTCCAACAGTACAGGATATTAAAGAAGACATATTGACGGAAGTTCATAGCTCAAGATATTCGGTTCATTCGGGAAGTAAGAAAATGTATCAAGATTTGCGGCGTCATTTCTGGTGGCCGAACATGAAAAGAGATGTTACAGAATGCGTTGCAAAGTGTTTGACATGTCAGAAAGTAAAGGCCGAGCATCAACAACCAAGCGGATTACTTCAACCATTAGAAATACTGGAATGGAAGTGGGAGCATATCACAATGGATTTTGTGGTAGGTCTTCCAATGACTCAGAAATGATACGATGCGATATGGGTGGTAGTGGATAGATTAACAAAATCTGCACACTTTTTGCCAATAAAGATTAGATTTAATCTTGATTAGCTGGCGAAGCTATACGTTAAAGAGATCGTCTCAAGACATGGAGTTCCAGTGTCAATTGTATCAGACAGAGACCTGAGGTTTACATCAAATTTCTAGAAGAAACTTCAAGAATGCATGGGAACGTAACTGAAGATGAGTACATCATATCATCTGCAAACCGATGGGCAAAGAGAATGAACGATCCAGACGCTAGAAGATATGCTTAGAGCATGCATAATGGATTTCAAAGGAAATTTGGATGATCATCTACCGTTGGTGGAATTTACATATAACAACAGTTACCCCGCAAGTATTGGTATGCCACCGTACAAGGCGTTATCTACAGAAAAGTGCGAACTCCACTATCTTTGGGATGAAGTTGGAGAACGTTAATCTGTTAGGCTCAGAATCGGTTTATTGAGATCACTGAAGTTATCAAACTCATTAGAGCAAGACTGGTAGCTGCTCAAGATCGATAGAAAAAGTATGCTGATCAACACAGGCAGAGTCGTGAGTTTGAAGCAGGAAGTTTTGTGTTCCTGAAAGTTTCTCCTTGGAAGAGAAAAATTCGTTTTGGCAAGAAAGGAAAGCTCAGTCCAAGATTTATTGGACCTTTTAAAATATTGCGAAGAGTGGGAGAAGTAGCTTATGAGGTAGCTTTACCTCCAGAATTAGAACATGTGCACAACATTTTTCATGTGTCGATATTGAGACCATATAAACCCAATTACAAGCATGTGATCGAGTATGAACCGTTGTAGTTTAGTAAAGATTTATCTTATGAAGAGATTCCTATCCAGATAGTCGACAGGAAGGAACAAGTGCTCAAGAATAAAGTGATACCTTCTTGTTAGGTTTTGTGAAAATCAAAGTAGCAATCAAATTAAAAAAAATTAGCGGAAATGTGTAAAAATCAGAGTTTAAAATTTTTACAAACCATATACCCGGATCACCCTTTATGCAAAATTATTAATTAAACGAAAAAGATGAATAAGAAACATACCCTTGAAGATTCGAGCTTCCTCAGGTACAAGTTCACCTCCAATCCTTTTCGCGTTCAACTTGAATCCACCGGGTTTGGTTCCTTCCTTTGATCAACGTTAGCCACCCAAGTGTTTGGCCTCTAGAGGTGATCCACCAAGGAAGAAGAAGGATTCAAGAAGATGGGTATTTGGCAAAACCCTAGTTTTCTATCTCTATAGAAAGGGAGCGTACTCTCCAACCATTGGAATAACGTATATCTGATATATGATATAAGACTCCTCTTATAAAGATATCAAGTAACCCTATTAAAACAAGGTATTTTTTAATTAAACTCTTTTAATTAAATGGGCTCCCTAATCTTATTAGGGATAATTAATTAAACTCTTTTAATTAATTTTCCCTCCTAATCCTATTAGGAATAAATGAGAGTACTTATATTAAATTAATTCCTAAACTCTTTTAGAAATTAAAATAATAATAATTGTAATAATATTAATAAGACTCCTCTTATTAATTTATATTTAATATTTCTAAAATATTAATAATAATATTAAGCTATTTAATTTATTCTATCACCATAGATTAAATTAAATATACTTAACATATTATTACGATTATGCCATTAACTTCTTAAATAATTATTCTTCCTTTTATGGTGTGACCCTTTAGGTTCTCCATATTAAACCGGTTGTGAATAAATCAATTAGAACAATTCTAATCTTATTTAAATAAATAAATTAAACAATTAATTTATTTAAATAAATAATATTTATTCTACAATAGGGATAAGCATCCCTAGCGATCAACGACTTTCCAGATAATATAGATTTCAACATTAATCATAAAAGAACCTTTGAGTAAATAGTTACCGTACAATTCAATCCTTCCACCATACAATGTCCCAATTAAATATAAGACATGGAATTACTGTCAAGTCTTATTTTATTTAATTATATGTATTTCGATCCTTAAATGCACAACTCCAAATAATGCAAATTAGAAACTCCTTTCTAATTTCATTACGCCGCCAAGGACTCTTTGGGTTGTCATTTATCGAATCACATAGGACATTTTCTTCTTTTATTAGAAGTGGTAGATTCTTTATTGATCATATATTATCTCCATGTACAACTTGTTATACCCAAACATACCCTTTGATATACCCTAAGGGTCTTAAGGAATAAGTCAAAGTATAACTCATCATACACAAGATACTATGATGATCTCAAGTCCAAGGATCACTCAGACTACTATCACTACAGAATTCCTATTGACAAAGCTAGTAAAAATCCATTAGGTATTCCTTAGCGAGCCACGTTCAAATGAACTTATTCTCTAATAAGCACCTACATACTTGCTTTAGTGTCTCCACACAAATGATCATGAGATCAATCATCCTCATCCAATGAGCAAGTAACGTATGTACCAATCTATCCGGATTCACTAATCCCTAATTTAGTAATCCAATGATTGGGAACTATTTTAGTTTTAAGCTTTCTAAGAATTTAGATCTCATTAGAAAGATCATCATCATTATTCTAAAAGCATTGCTTAAAACTATGGGTTTATCACATATTATAAAACAGCATCATGTAGATAATTAAAAGTCTTTAATAAATTAATACTTTTATTAATAAATGAATAAGATTGTTACAAAGTATATGCTTTATCATCAAACATGATTGGCTTGTGTGCATACTACTTTCACTTCTGTGAAGGTGATATGGAGGAACCACAATGTCGAAGAGGCTATGTGGGAACTCGAAGCTGATATGATGAAGAATTACCCTGAGTTATTTGTTTAGTCAAGTGTCTTCGATTACGGGGGATGTAATCTTTGTAAGTAGGGGAAAATGTGACGATTTGATTGTTTGAATTGTGATTCTGGGGACAGAATCCTTGTAAGGAGGGAAGGATGTAACGATCCAGAATTTTAAATTATAATTTTAAATATTTATTGAGTTATATAAATATTTAGTTGAGGTGTTTATTGTTGAATAAATATTTATTGATGTGATGGTCTTTAATAAATATTTGTAAATCTAAATTTATTAGATAAATTTCTAAATTAAATTAATTTATAATTTAGAGATTTATATTATAACATGAGGTGTTATATTGTGATTAAAAATTTAAAATGGTATATAAAATTATCAAATAAAATTATAACATGAAACTATAATTTTGTGGTATTTGATAAAGTGGGAAATATTTATTTAAAATGTAGTATTTGTAAGACCCCAACTTTTATGAATAAAGATGAATTTTCTATAATTATCATTTTTGAATATTATGGAAAGAATTTGATATAATGTTATAATTGTGGGTAATAGTTATAAATTTTGCAAAAAGTACGCAAGTTGTTATATAATATTCGATCGGGTCGGGAATATTCATTTTAACAGGGAATATTAGTACGACAAGACAATCATTGGTGGAACCCACAACGAAATTATTGTCGGATCGAGAAAAGCGACAAAAATATTTTTTATAAAAAATAACGGTAGAAGTTTTATCGTTAATCGTTGAAACACGGTGTTGTTAAAAAGTGCAGAATACGCGTGGTTGCATAGTAGCACACGGTATTGATTATTGATGCTTACGTGAGAAGTCACTCAGTTTTGTTTAATTATTGCTTTAGTAATTGTTGTATAGTATCTCACGTTAATTGATTCAATTATTGTCGATATTTTATATATTATTAAATCAATAATTGAGACAACGAAGTTATTAATATTATTATTTGCAATATTAACGATATTTAGAAGTTCTACCAAGGAGAGGTTTGGTCACCTAATTGCGCGCCAATAGGGAGAAATCCTTATTGGAAAGCCCTCTCTTTCCTGGGAACGACCTGGTCGATTAATAGTGTAAATTATAATAATGATGATGAAGTTTTGTTTTATTAGTATTATTAATGTAATAAAACAGAAAATCTTTTTTATATACAACAAAATACTTTCATAAAGTTATTCATTTTATTAGACTATAAATAGAATATATTATATTTTATTATGCATAGTGTTTGCATAGTGCCTGCATAGTGTTTGCATAGTAAAATCATTTTATATAAAATAGAATACTTTTATAAAGTTATTCGTTTTATTAGATTATAAATAGAATATATTATATTTTATTTAAAAGATTTTGTTTTATTAGAATATTTTATAGTAAACCAATCTGGACCATCCTTTTAAAAGTAAATCAATCTGGACCGTTCAGGAATTAGTTACTATTCAGTCCATTATCCTATAAATAGAAGCTCATTCCTTCATTATGAGCTTCACTATGACCGTTCCGGAATTCACTGAAATTCTAGAGAGAGAAACTATAGAGAGAAAGAAGAAAAGTATTCTGCTACTTCACTACTCTTATATCCAGTTTGTTCTAAGGTAAGGGGTATTATTTCTTTCGTATTCATGAAGAAAACTTCTGTTATTCCATTCTTTATTATTCTGTTGGAATAACCTATATACGTGGTCTACCCTATACTTGGTGAAATTCTTCTATTATTCCATTCTTTATCATTATGTTGGAATAACCTGTCTATGCGAAGTACCGCATACCTGGTGAAATTCTCCTGTTATTCCATTCTTTATTATTCTGTTGGAACATCATGTCTGTGCGTTTATGCATGACCTGGTTCCGTTATTTATTATTCTGTAGGAACATCCTGTCGGTGCGAATTTTGCCTGACCTGGTTCCGTTATTTATTATTCTGTTAGAATATCATGTTTGTGCGTTTACACATGACCTGGTTCCGTTATTTTTTTCTGTTGGAATAACTTGTCTGTGCGGTCTATCGCATGCCTGGTGATTTCTTTTGTTATTCCATTCTTTATTATACTTAGTTGGTTAAAGTTTTGACTTCTATACTCCATGAAATTAGTGGAATATCCTTGATATTGCGCTTCATCCAGTATCTTTTCATGGAAATATTCTTCTGAGCATTCTTGAATTTTACTCTACAAAGAAGTATCATGTTGAAAATTTGGACGTTATTAGTTCGTGGATAAATTAATTCTTTGAACTTGTTTTATTGAATTCTTATATCATTGTCATCGTCCTCATGTATATATTATGTTGAAAGTCATCTGTGGCCTGTAGTGCATAGATGGACTTGGTATGATTATGACTAGGGATTTATCTGTATAATTATGACTGTAATGTTACAAATGATTTGGTAAAAGTCCTCATTGGCCCGTAGTGCATTGATGGACAGTTGTTGGCATGATCATGACCATTGATGAATACACGAATATCCTTGGCCCGTAGTGCATGGATAATTTATGGTTGTGATACTAATGAATATCCTTGGTCAGTAGTGTGGGGATGATGTGGATTATTTATTGTCGAGTCCCAGCCGATTAAAGTGATGAAAACCTTTTAAATCATAAAAGATAGTAGATTTTATTCTCTACTTGACTCTTTTAATGGATTGCTTGTTCATTTGTAGTTAAACTTGATGTTTGTTATAATTGTATCGGTTTAACCTTCATTGAAAAGGCTAACGATAATTTATTCTATATTATCTTAGTCATAATATTTCTTCTTGGGCTAGTTGAGCTCACCCTTTTATTTTCATTGCTCTCTTCAGGAAATGAGAATGTAGCGAGGGGACTAGTCGGAAGCGGAGTGACAGATCCGAGATAATAGCATTAGTAGTCCTCACTATTACATTAAATAGTGTGATAATAAATATAATGAGGACTCAATTGAGTGTGGATATTGTCTAGATGACAATATTTGTATTAAAACTCACAGCATATGTTTTGTCGTATTCTACACGACTGTTGTATAATTAAGTTGTATTTAAATTTTGTACCATGTATTTGGCGACTCAAGATGGGTGATGTATACCTATTTTTGGGGCGTCATAGTATTTAACTAATTTATGGAATAATGTTGGATATGGAAATTCAAACAAATAAGATGTAATTATAAATTATAAACTAAAGTGTTTATTAAAATAAATTAAAAGGGTTTAATTTTAGTTTTTGCCAAACAAGGCTTAAAATATTAATTCTTTAAAATTTAAAGGGTTTTGCCAAACAAAGCCTTATGGCTTTTAGATTTTTTTAATTTTTGAATTTAAATAAAATATAAAATAAATTTATAACATATACGTTATATTTTATTTGTAACTGTTATAATAAGTATACGTGTTATTATGTCTATCAGTTTTTATAGTATTATCACACATACTAGTTGGTCAGTTGGATTTTGGTTAAGCTTGAGAGAATTCAGAGAGAGATTGATAGAGAGCTTGAGAGAATTGAGAGGAAACTTGTGAATTTTCCCAACACTTCCAATGATTAGTAGCGATTGTATTAGTAATTGAAGGTATGTTCTACAACTTTCATATTATATATGTTTATGAGTATCACGACAAAATTTCATGTACTCTGTGAAATCAAATTCGTTGAATTATTGCTATACAATGAGATAATTGTGTTTATATGTGTTGTTATGGTTGAGGCTGTATGTAAACAAGAGTTTGCTATGCTAATTGTAGTTTAGAAGTAGAAAATTTTGACAGTGTATATATATTTCTTATATGGCTTACGAAAGTATTAATTTTAGTGGTTAATTTGTATGCTAAACTGGGAATTTAGTATTGTTTATGCTAGTTTGTTAAGAAAAGAACATAACGTAGTTTGAACAAAGTAAATTGGACAAGAATTGAAGTCACAGTGTTGATTATTAGGATGAATGTCAAGAAAATTGAGTTTTATATGAAAAATGTGAAATTTGTAGAATTAAACTAGTATACTTGATGTTAAATTGTTCTAATTGGTTAAAAATGTTAAAAAAACATGTTTACAATAGTTTTGTATCAATTGTGCATGTTGATATTAATGTCTAATGGGTAAAATTCATGTTTGTTGGGCTAAAGTCAGCTACTGTTCATCAGTCGTCTCTCGCTTTATGTCTATGCACCGCACCAAAGTCTTGTTGCTTATTTAGTGCCAAGGTAAAATGCCACACATTACTTGTGGGTCCCATGCCTTTGTATGGCAAGCAATTGCGCTTGCATACTCCAGTTTGAGATATCGACTTCTTTATATAGACTTAGAATAGCAACATAACATGGGTTAGAGTTGTGTTAGCATGTAAAATGAGTAATGACAAGGTTACAACAACATAGTGAAATGTGGTTAGTAATTCAAACGTTATAAAAAAAATTGGTAAACTATGAAAGGGACGTGTTTTGATTTATTAAGCATGATAAATAATAAATAGGTGTTACGAAGATTAACCCTTGGATTTTCTGATATTTGAATAGTAGCTTAAGACTTGTGTTAACATAACAAGTCTAACTAGAAATGCATATGTTGTGGTATTTTAGTATGTCTAAGAGATATTGTGGTTCTAAACCTATGTGTAGGTGATCGTGAGTTTAATTTTTATAGCTTACGCTCGAGGCAAGTTTCTAAACTTCTCTTTTTACATTGAGCAAGTTTTCTAACTCTACACTTTCATTGACCTAGTTCTATTATTACATTGCGTAGCTTTATTCTTTTGATTGAGCAAGTTTTCTATCCTAAACTGTTATTGAACAAGTCAATTGTTCCTAAATTTCATTTGAGAAAACTTTAACTCTAATGTTATTGGAATTCTCATTATGGTTTATTTATTCTAACTTGTTTATAGTTAAGCAAGTTTCTTAAGTTCTATTTTTGTATAATGAACGCAGTTTTTGAACTCTCGTCTCTATTATTAAGCTGACACTTCTGGAGTTAATAAAGGGAAGCGTCCCTACTTAGATTAGTTTATATTATTGTCTAGTTGATTGTAATACTTTGCAATAAGAAATTCTTTATGAAGAATCATGTAATCGAACCTTATTATATGATATATAACAACTTTTATTTTCGCAACCGTGTTTTCTTACATATATAGATGTAAATTAGAATCTTCAATCTAGTTTGAGATCCTTGGGAACTATTTATCTTAGTGAGGGTATTAGCAACATGGATTGTTCATGTTGTTGTTGATACTCTGGATTTCAGATAGATAGGTACTATCGATACGATAGTGAAATTCGCATGATATAGACTATACATCTGAGTGAATGTATTGGTAATATGGAATGTTCATGTTATAACTGATACTCTAAATTTTAGATAGATATATACTATTCACGGATACAGTTCATACATCTGAGTGAGGGTATCCAAACACAACAATAGTTCTCATGGGAAATGTTATCTATTATGGGATACTGTGAATCTTAGATCTATGGGAATTGCATCTGGTTATAATTGTATAGTCACTCAGTTAGATATAAGCATATAATCAAATACCATGGGTGTATAGATTTGAATGCGTTATATATTAACTTGTAGTAAGCACCATATCGGATACCATGGGAGTATAGATATGGGGGCGTTACATTAATGGTATTAGAGCTGTTAAGGCTATAGATATAAGGAAGAGAAATCTTAGTATATAGTCTTCGCGTCCAGAAAAATATTATACAAAAAAATAACATAAAAATATTATGTTTGTGTAAATTTTATACCAGTAATAAAGGAGTTTTATTTTATAGTGTTCGAAGAATGCATATTTTGATTTGATGTTTAAAGTAAATGCTCATGATTATATGTGAAGTCCTTTAAGGAATATATGTACAAAGACTTAGTGATAGATCAAAATTATTAGGTTGATCTTAGCTTTTAATGTTCATCATTCTATAAACGAATTTATAGATAAAGAGATCAAAGATGTTAGGTTGATCTATGACTTGAAAGGAATAGATAGTCCTTGAAAAGAATCGCAGTCTATCGAGCTGATCAACAGATTGAAGAAGCTAAAGCAGGATCGTAGAGCTTACAAGATCATAGTGTATATGCCTTGAAGGGCCTCTCCAGAAATCGTAGAGTGGTCCAGACGTTTGTCGAAGCTATCTCAGAGATCGTAGTGGGCTCTCGGAAATGTAGAATCTGCAAGACGAGCAAGTGAAGATCGTAGTGTGAAAATCCTTGAGAGAGATCATAGTGTTCTCTTCAGACAAAGTACCAATGTGACAAGACACCACGATATGGATCGTAGAGTATCATCTGCCTTGTGTCAGAAGCATCGAGCCCTACTTTTGTTTGGAGACAAATTCTAACAAATGTGGAATGGTTTTGAAATGTTGAAGTCCTCACCAGTCCCAACGGTACAAAAGTTATCCTTAGTATTCAACAAAAGGAACGTATTCAAGAAGCTAAGGAAAGGACAATAGGACAGAGGAAAAACACCTTTTCAGGTGTTAGGTGAGAAAGCAATCTGCTGTGTCAGTGGGCCATAATGCAATTCAGAAAGTGTGCAGAAAAGTCTCCATCAAAGTTTAGAAATGTTAAACGCATTTAATTCTTCAATAAATGGCTTCAACAGATAGATTTCAAGGATCACGTATATGCAGAACATATGCAGATGATAGATCTAAGCAAGTATTAAACAAAAATGCACAAGAACACTCAACGCTCAACTCTTCGATCTGAGAAAAAGAGGAACCTTTCTCAGCTACTCAGTTCTTTCAAACAAGTGCTTAACTGCAACTGAGTAGCATCAATCATGAACTCAACAACTACTAATCAACTGAAGTAAGAGTTCCAAGTTAGAAGGACTTGAAGAGTTCTAAGTGAACTGTGAAGAACCAACTCTGCTGGACTTGAAGAGTTCAAGAGTGAGAAGTGCCTAGACTGATGGTCTAGAAGGAATCTGCGAGATTCAGAAAAGTGTAAGAGACATCCTTAGTGGATTTCCTACTCGAGGAGTAGAAGAGTGGACTAGGAGCTTTAAGTGCTCTGAACCACTTAAAAACAATTGTGTCTATTTCATTCTTGCTATAACTGCTATAACTGTTATAACTACCTCACTCTCATTAACTCTATCTAAAAGGGAGTTCAAAGAAACCTTAATTCTGCTGTGTTTAAATCATTATCAAAACTGTCTTAGTAAAAAGAAAAGTTTTTAAATATCTATTCAACCCCCCTTCTAGATAACTATTGTGCCTTCGGGAACTAACAATTGGTATCAAAGCAGGTTCTATAATATAGCCTACAAAGCTTGAGTAGATCCAATGACACACTTACCAAGTGAATTAAAGACTGGAGGAGGCAGCAAGCCACCTATGTGCAACAAAGATAAATTCGCTAACTGGAAGGTTAGGATGCAAGCTTACATGGATTTAATAGATGAAGATCTATTTGAAACTGTTCAGAATGGGCCCTATGTTCCTACAAAACTTGCACCAACTACAGACGACCCAAACAGAATACAGATCAAGGTCCAAGGAGAATGGACAGAAAATGAGAAGAGAGCTGTCCTGCTTGACAAAAAGGCCAAGAACATCTTATTCCAATCCTTAGAAGTTGATCTGTTTGGAAATGTGGTCAACAGCAAAACAACAAAGGAGGTTTGGGAAGCATTACTCATCATGCATGAATGAACAGAAGAAGTCAGAGAAAACAAACAATCTCTCTTGACTCAGCAATATGAGATGTTTGCTCACGTTCAAGGAGAGAACGTCACTGCCACCTACGAGAGATTTAATGTTCTGCTCAACTCTCTACGAGCCTATGGAAAGATCTATCCAAACAAAGATCTAATCATAAAGTTCATGGGAGCCATACCAAGCAAGTGGGATGCCAAAACCACTGCCATTAGAGAGTCAAAGAATCTACATGAAATGACTGTTTAACAGTTATATGGCAACCTTCTCACATACGAACTGGAGCTGACTCAACGAGCAGAAACCTTGTCTGAAGGAAGAAAGAAGGATAAAAGTGTTGCTCTTAAAGCAACTGAAAACACCTCCAAAGTCAACACTAAAGTTGATTCTTACTACAATGAAGATGATGATGAGGACTTTGCAATGCTGGTGAAGAGACTCAGAAGGTTCATGCGACAAGGAAAAACCAGCAAGCCAAAGAAAGTCAGCAACTACAGCAGCCAGGAGAAAATGAATGACCTATGCTACAATTGCAAGAAACCTGACCATTTCATTGCTAATTGCAACAAACCTCTCAGAGAAGAACTCAAGAAGAAATCACATTCAAAGACGGAATACAAAGGCAACAAAAGGCCTCAAAAGAAAGACAAAGGCCTTGTAGTTGGAGGATCGTGGAGTGACTTAGACAATGACTCAACTCCGGAATCTAGAGATGATGAAGATCCTCAAATGGAAAATCTTTGCCTGATGGCCAAAAATGAAAGGGACAAACAGAACTCCAACATACATGAAGTAAGTATCGATGAGGTATTTGACTCCAACTCTCCTGATTTAGATATTGATGACTTAAGAACTGCACTGCATGGTATAACATCTGATCTGCATCAATACATGAAGTGGTTTAGAGTTCTGACTAAGGACTATTCACTTCTTCAAAAAGAGAAAGAAAAAGTTCAAGGAGAACTGGAAACAACCCTTCTAAGTACTGATTCTCTCTCCAAGTTTGAAGCTGAGAATAAGCTCTTAAAACAAACAAATGAGCTCAATGCAAAAAGAGAGTCGAGTCTAACCTCTAAAATTGAGGATCTAGAAAAGACAATCTCTACATGGAATAAATCCTCTTCATCCATGGACTCCCTAATCTCTACCCAGAGAAGTGTCTCTGACAGAACAAGGTTAAGCTTTAGGGAATCTACCTCAGAGCCATGTGTGGAAAAAGTAAAGGAAATTAGCACTAGTAATGCCTCAAGTTTTAGTAGAGGCATTATTTGTGAAATCCTCACAAAAGATTGAGCCTATCAAACCCTGCTCTATTGATTCAATCCATATTCCAAGGAAAAAGGGATCTCATGCCGGTCTGGGTTTCAGAAAAGAGAAGAGTAACCCAGCCACTACTCACCAACCTCGAAGGATCGCTGAGTCCAGTAAGATTAGCTCTACGAACCAACTGGGAAGGTACAGTAGAGGTAAGGTATACTCCTCACAAATCATGAAACACAAGGACACATGGAAGAAGGAATACCAGCTTAATAGTAGGATGACCAATAACCCACAAAAGTCCAAATGGAGGAAGAATTTTCACACACACATAAACATGCATCATATTAGATGTTTTGTGTGCTACAAAGCTGGCCACAAGGCAGCAAAATGTCATTATAATTCCATGCATATGAGACCCAAAATTAAGCAGGTTTAGGTACCCAAGGGCACTAACAAAGTAGGACCCATGCAAGTATGGGTACCAAAATGAAGGTTTAATGTCACTACAGGAAAAGAGCTCCACGATCACAACCTAGTATCTGGACAATGGATGCTCAAGGCACATAACTGGGAACAAAGCCCTTCTATCTAACTACATAGAGATGGAGGGTCCCTCGGTCATCTGGAAATGGTGCAGTATCCTTCAGCAAAGTGGCCTATGTGGAAGGAATACAACACAATCTTCTAAGCATTAACCAACTCTGCGACAAGGGTCATCAAGTAACATTCCGCAACAATCAATGTCAAGTCCGAGACTTGAAGACATATGTTGTAAAGTTAACCAGAACAAGAGAAGGAAATGTCTACACATTAAACCTTGGACAACTAAGCTCTGACCAGACTATATGCTTTCTGGTTAAAGCATCTAAAGAAATGAGCTGGCTATGGCATCGAAGATTATCTCATCTCAACTTCAAAAGCATGTCCAAATTAGCTTCAAAATATCTAGTTGCAGGCTTACCCAAGTCCAACTTCGTTAAAGAAAGGTCGTGCAATGCCTGTCAATTTGGAAAGCAGACCAGAAGCTCATTCAAGAGCAAAACTGCCAACTCAATTGACAAGCCTCTGCAGTTGCTACACATGGAACTTTTTGGGCCAATTCCAACGACGAGCCTTGGAGGAAAGAGATAATCTCTGGTCGTAGTCGACGACTACACCAGATTTTCATGGGTGTTCTTTCTAACCTCAAAGGATGAAACAAGCTCCCAATTGATCAAGATGTTCAAGCTGGTGATGAACGAGAAAGGAGAGAAAATTAAGGCTATAAGGAGTGATCATGGCAGAGAATTCAACTTCTCAGAAATGGACCAGTTCTGCACAGACAATGGCATTAGCAATAACTTCTCAGCTCCACGAACTCCCTAACAAAATGGAGTAGCAGAGAGAAAGAACATGACATTGATAGAGGCTGGAAGAACTCTACTTAAAGCGATTTCATCTTCACGAATACTTCGCCGAAGTCATCAACACTTTGCATGCTACACTCAGAACAGATCACTCATACACTCTACGATTAAGAAGACTCCTTATGAACTGTGGAAAGGAAGAAAGCCAAGTGTCAGCTACTTTCATGTTCTCGGTTGTGCATGCTACATTCTCAACAATGGAAAGTAGTACTTGGCAAAGTTTCAACCAAAGTCAGACGAAGGAATCTTTCTTGGATATGCCACAGACAGTAAGGCCTATAGAGTGTTTAACAAGAAGATACTGAGTGTTGGAGTCTCGATTCACATCATCTTTGATGAGACAGTCTTAGACAAAATAGTGCTTCAAGACACTATGACCAATAGTTCAAACACTACGAACGAGGTCGTCGAGCTCAACCTTACGATCGTAGTGCCAGATAGTGAAATCGTTGAGCAAGGAAATGAGATCGTAGAGAGGCCTATGCCAGATAACGAACCTCCACACCAAGAAGAAGAAATAGATCTTGAAGATCTAAGATAAGAAGGCATAAGAACAGATGTCCCAATAGGAAACAGATGGGAAAGAGATCACACTCAAGATCTAATCATTGGATATCCGAGTGCAAGAGTCAAAACAAGAGCTGCCATCCAAAATGAATGTTTTTATCTAAGCTTTCTGTCACAAATGGAACCTAAGAAGATAGAGGATGCTATGGAAGACTCCAGCTGGATATAGGCCATGCAGGAAGAACTTAATCAGTTCGAAAGAAGCAAGATACGGAGATTGGTACCAAGACCAAAGAATAATCATGTTATTGGAATCAAGTGGGTCTTCAGAAACAAGATGGTTGAAGATGGAGTAATAGCCAGGAATAAGGAAGACTAGTGACCAAGGGCTACTCTCCAGAAGAAGGCATTGACTACGATGAGACATTTGCACCTGTTGCCAGACTAGATGTGACGCCCCCAAAATAGGTATACATCACCCATTCTGAGTTGTCAATACATGGTACAGAAACAACTACAACTTTATTATTACAACAGTAAAACTGTGAGTTTGAATAAAAATATTATCTTCTAGACAATATCTATACTCAAATAAATCCTCATCACATTTATTGATACATTATTTTACAAAAATGGTGAGGACTACTAAACAATTCTTTCTAAAACCTTCATTCCATACCCCGACTCGTACTAGCTATATTCTCGCCTCCTGAGAAGAAAAATGGAACAAAAAGGAAAAGGGTGAGCTCAACTAGCCCAGTAAAGAATATTATGACTAAGATAATATACAACAAATTACCGTTAGTCTTCAACAGGAAAAAATCTAATAGAATACAATAGACAACAAATTTTAAATCAATATTCGCAGCGGAAATAATAATTCATTAGAAGAGTTAAGTAGAGAATGCAAACTACTATCTTCTATGTATGAATTTAAAAGTTCATCGTCTATCTTTTATCCCGTAACATCAATCAATATACATCCGAATCAAATATTCATCTTTGCACTACAGCCAAAGATACTCATCGATTGGTCATGTTCATCTAAACACTGTTCATCTTTGCACTACTACCAAAGATATTCTTGAAGAAATCATTCATCTTTGCACTCTGAAGCCAAAGATATTCAAAATATCATCATTTAAGACTGAGGATGATGAAAAATATTTTTAAAGAAACGAATCCAGTGAAACAAAATGACAAGGATTAAGGATTAAGGATTTGTACTTTGTTTTATCCATGTTCAAAAATACCTCAAAAATAATCATAGTGGTGTAAAATTCAATAATGATCAAAACATGGATACAATCAAAGCTAGTATCCAGAATAGATATTTTGGACAAAAAGAAGAAATTTTATTTTTCGGTGAATAGTGCCGTATACGTGAATAGTGTCGTATACGTGAATAATAACTTCGACACCAAAAGATCGAAATTTCCCAAAAAAACATCTTCACGCTTCATGAATAGTACTCGTGAATAGTAACTCGTGAATAGTAACTCATGAATAGTAACTCGTGAATAGTAACTCATGAATAGTAACCCCGACATGAAAAAGTTCCAAATTTGATAAAAAGTTCCAACCAATATTTCAGCATAATGATATTGAAGAAATAATATCATTTGAGAAGAAAATAACATCCCTTACCTCGAAAGATTAGTACTTTATTTGGAATCTGGGTATAGTCTTCAAGGAACTTGCGCACTGCCTAACAATACTCAAAGTATACTCACAAGAATACGCTCAATATATCGAGAGAGAAATAGAGAAAAACTTCAGTTTCTGTTGTGATTTTCAATTCTAACCTAAGCACCCTATTTATAGGAAATTGCTTAGAACACCAAAGCAGAAAATTGAATATAATATTAATATATTTTTCACATTTTCTTTAGCCCACCATAGACAACTGATCTCAGCCCATTTGAATCACATGTGAGGCCAACTTAGTTGCAAAAAACATTTTTCTCAAAATAATTAACTAAAACTCCCAAAAATTAATTATTTCGGAACTTCGGAACTTCAATAATTCATAATAAATAGCCCTTTTATCAGAAAATTCAAATCTCGCGATTTTTATAGGAAATTCAATTCTATACAACTTTGCGAAGAAAGTTTTTCAAATTCCAAAGAAATTGACCGAAATCCACAAATCCAAGCGATTTTATTGTGCTATAATCAAATTTGATTCAATAATTGTGTCCACCAACACACAAAACATGTGTTAAACATTTAATGCCACAAAATACTCTTCCTCCTCATATACTTATATATCCCACATTCATTTAAAAAAATATCATCGTTAATATATTATTAAAATAATATATTTAAATGAATTATTTTATCGAAAAAGATAAAATATTAATTTTCAACAATAATCACATTAAAAATTTTCTCCATCTATATCCTCATAAAATCAATATTTTTCTCATCATATAAATCAATAATTAATTATTCATAAATAATATTATAGAATCACATTATTGACAACCGTGCAGCTCCTCGGGATAGAGGGGCTTTCCAATAAGGATCTCTCCTCATCTTGGCCGCAATTAGATGACCAAACCTCTCCTTAGATGTAACTTTCTAGACATTGTCAATAATGTTATCTAATAATATTATTCAGATAATATGAATTATTGTCAGATAATGGAAAATACTTGTAATGACAATTATTCAAACAACAAAGAATATAAATTGTCAACGTAGCAATTATTGAATCAATAAAATAAAATATCGAACAAGAATTATCAGTAACCATTATTGAGTAGTGGCTTCAATAATTGGTGCAATACACCGTGTATCTTCTGCAACAACGCATATTATCGTGTTTTAACCACCGGGTATTCCAACGTTGTTGTTAATAAGAATAACTACACCGTTATTTTTAAACAACTTATATTTGTCATTTTCTTCATCCAATCAATTTCGTTATGGGGCCCACATGGTCAAGGCTTGGCCGCATTTAATATTCCCCGACAAGCATTTAATATTCTCCAAACAACAATGAATATTTTATAACCACTTGCTTATTTTTGAAATATTTGCGTATTTTACCCCTAACTATCCACATTAATCAAATCAACCCTTACTATTTCAAAATAATAAATAGAGAAAATTAAATTTCATTAATAATAAGTTGGGGTCTTACAACCTCCCTCCTTATGAAATTTCGTTCTCGAAATTGACGACGATACTGGTGTTTCAAAAGGTGAGGATACCTCGCTTTCATTTCCGCTTTCCAATTTCCGTGTCATTTCCTCTATAGCATGATTCCTCCACAAAACTTTAACTTGTGGTATGACCTTTTCTTGGCGTAGGACATGCTCCTTCCTATCCAAGATCTTGACAGATACCTCCTCATACGTTAAGTCTTGGCTATCTCGTGGGTTCTAACTCTATAACGTGGTTCGAGTCTTTCACATATTTACTGAAGTATGATATGTGAAACACATTATGAACACGAGACATACCGGAGGTAACGCGAGTCTATAGGCTACATTTTCTACTCGGTCAAGAATTTGAAATGGACCAATAAATCGTGGATTGAGCTTTTCTCTCTTCCCAAATCTTGTAACTCCCTTCCATGGAGCAACTTCAACAATACATGATCCCCTACACTAAATTCCACGTCCTTTCGATGAAGATCCGCATAACTCTTTATCAATCTTGTCTTGCGTTTGTATCGTTGTCGAATCATTTGGATCTTTTCCGTAGTCATACGCATCAACAACTCGGGTCCCAACAAGTGTTGCTTCACCCACCTCGTCCCAACATACCGGAGAGCGACACTTTCGCCCATATAATGCTTCAAATGGAGCCACACCTATACTTGCCTGATAACTGTTGTTGTAGGAGAATTCCACCAATGGTAAATACTTATCCCAACTGCCCTTGAAGTCTAGGACACTGAGTCTTAATAAATCTTCAAGAGTTTGAATAGTCCTTTTGATTGTCCGTCCGCTTTGAGGATGGTATCTTTGAATCGAATTGTAAATCCGTGCCCATAGCTTTTTTGCAAGCTAACCCAAAATTTTGAAGTGAATCTTGGGTCACGATCCGAAACTATGGATACAGCATGCCATGCAACCTCACAATCTCATTCACGCATATACTAGCAAGACGCTCAAGTGAATAAGTCTCCCGTGTCGGCAAGAAATGAGCGAGACTTGGTTAATCTATCAACAATAACCCAAATAGCATTGATGCCCGAGAAACCGTAGAGAAGACCCATAACGAAATCCATGGTAATGTGTTCCCACTTCCATTTCGGAATCTCAAGTGGTTGCAACGGACCCTTAGGTACCGGATGCTCTCGCCTTTACACGTTGACAAGTTAAACACATTGAGATAAACTTTGCAATCTCTCTCTTCATATTGTTCCACCAAAATGTATGTCAAGATCACGATACATTTTAGTACTTCCGTGATGGATTGCAAATGGTGTATTGTGTGCCTCCATCATAATCTTGTACTTCAAATCGTAGTCGTTAGGAACACAAAGTCAGAGTGGACTCAAGTATTCCTTCTTCATCAATTCTCGCCCTAATAGCTCCTTCTTGTACTTTCTTCTTCATACGCATCACTCCGGCCTGGTGGCTTGAGCAACCTTAACTTTTTCTATTAAAGTTGGCTCTACGCGATACTTGACATCATCGCACTCGCGTCTCAGATATGATCTTCTACTCAACGCGTCACCTACCACGTTCTTCTTCTCCGTGATGGTATTGAATATAGTGTGGTCGTAGTCTTTCAATAGATCGAGCCAACGTCACGCCGCCGCATGTTGTGTTCTTTTTGAGTGAAGAAATATTTAAGGCTTTTATGGTCTGAATATATCTCCACTTTCTCCCCATATAGATAGTGCCTCCATATCTTTAGCGCGAAAATGATCGGGCCGCTAACTCTAGATCATGAGTAGGATAATTCCTCTCATACTCTTTAAGTTGTCGCGAGGTATAGGCTATGACTTTCCCACGCTGCATGAGAACACATCCTAACCCTTTGCTCAAGCATTGTCAGAGATAACAAATCCATCCGAACCAGATGGTATTGTTAGAACAAAGTGCTTAAATAAGTCTCCTCTTAAGCTCTTGGAAACTCTTCTCGCATTCTTCGCTCCAAACGAATTTTGTATCCTTCCGAAGTTATTTGGGTTAATGGAGTAGCGATTCGAGAAAACCCTTCCACGAATCTCCGATAATAACTAGCTAAGCTTCAAAAACTACGATTACTTGGCCATCATCGACTTTGGTTGCTCCCAACTTCAGTATTGCTTCAATCTTCACGGATCAACAGATACTCCATGTTTCGACACCACGTGCCCAAGGAATGCTACTTCCTCAAGCCGTAACTCGCATTTCTTCAATTTGGCATATAGTTTGTTTTCACGAAGCCTTTGGAGTACCAAACTTCAAATGGTGCTCATGATCTTCACGACTTTTGGAATATATGAGGATGTCATCAATTAAAACAACAACGAATCGATCCAAATATTCCTTGAATACTCGGTTCATCATATCCATGAAAGTCAGCAGGAGCATTAGTCAATCCGAAGACATGACTAAGAATTCATAATGCCCGCATCGAAGTTCTAAAGCGCGCTTTTGAATATCCTCGATTCTAATCTTCACCGATGATATCCGTAATGAAGATCGATTTTGAAAAGAATTGTGCCCCTCAGAATCTGGTCAAACAAGTCATCAATACGAGGTAGAGGATACCTATTCTTGATGGTGACATGGTTCAATTCTCGATAGTCAATACAAAGTCACATACTCGCTTCTTTCTTCTTTACTGAATAAAACAGAGCACCCCAAGGAGATGTACTAGACTAATGAAAACCGATGTCCAACAATTCTTGTAGTTGGACCTTTAACTCCAAGTTCAATAGGAGCCATTCGATATGGGGTTTTAGAAATGGGCTTTGTACCAGTTCAAGATCAATAAAGAATTCAACTTCACGCTCGGGGGGTAACCGGAAGTTCTTCAGAAATACGTCCAGAAAGTCAATAACAACAGAATATTATTCAAATTTGACGTGTCTTTATTCAAATCCATAACATGGGCTAAGAAAGCTTGACATCCGCTTTTTCAATAAACGAATAGCTTTATGATTAGATATGACAAATGATTGATTTTAATGGTTTAGTTGCTTGAATTGCATAACAAAGGTTGGTTAGAATATGAAAACTAACAACCTTATTTAAAACAATCAATTTTGGCATGATGAGTAGTTAACCAATCAATCCCTAAAATCACATCAAAAGCAAGTATCTTTAAAGAGATAAGGTCAATGTGTAAGGTAATGGTGCCAACTTGAATCAAACAAGATTTATAAACAAAGTGGATGTGATGAAAGTTTCTCCTAACGGAGTTTCCACAGATAGGTCAAAGTCTAATTTCTCCCGAGTCAAGTTTAAACGCTTGAGCACAAGCAGAGAGATAAATGAATGGGTAGCACCGGTATCAAGTAAGGTATAAACTTCGCAAGAATTTATAAATAGCTTACCGTGATCACCTCGTTTGGGTTCCTCGATTTTGACCACCACAACAAACGCTCTTCCCTAATCGTTGACTTTGACTTTTTCGGGATGTTTTTGAGTCACCGTCCTCATTGAACTAGGTTTCGCTACTGCATAATCTCGAGCGATATGTCCTTCTTTTCCACAATTATAGCATACCTTCAACTGTCAGGATGCGGTTTGGACCGATATGTCCCTCTTTCCGCATTTATAAGATACGACCGGTGGTCGTTTCTCCTCCCCTTAGAACCGATTGTCACTTAAGACCGCTGCCTTCACATGGTCGTTGTTAAATCTTTCTTTAAAATCTCCTCCCCGACTCGCTTCTTCTATTTTCATGGGCTATGATTACCACCAGAGTGGTTACCATTTTGTCCGTCTCGCTTTTCTCCATTTGGTTATCATTATTTTGTTGATCGCTATCTCCGAACGATCCTCGGTTATGGTCCTCGGTTGACCGTACTCTCGTTATCTCGCTCTAATAATTGAGCCCTGCTATAACATCCGAATAGAGAGAAAGTTTATGAGAAATGAGATACCGACGTATCGCCGGGTTTCAAACCTCTAAGAAACATCCGCGCCATCGCTCCTCATTCTCCACCAAATGAGGTGCAAACTCGGATAACTCGCAAACTTTGCCTCGCATCGAGACACACCGTCATGTTGTTTTGCTCTAATCGATGAACTCCACTTCCTTCATATGATTTAACACTTTCGTGAAAGTATTTGTCATTAAATAGTTTTCAAACGCTTCCCAAGACATCTTGAAAGCGGTGGATGGGTACGCTTCATGAACTCCCACCAAAGAGTCCGCCTCGCCATTTTAACATAAAGGTGGCGAATGGAACCTTCGTTCCTCTCGTGCATCCCAAGACATCGAATATCTTGGTAATTTGCTTGACCCATGTTTCCGCCATGATCGGATCTCGCTTTCCTTAAATTCGTGGTCCCAACTCTTTGAAGCGCTTGGTCATTGTGACAACCCGTGAATTGCTATCATTTCCTCCTCAGATTTTGAACACGAAGTCTCCTCGTCGATTTTGCATGAATCGCAAAAAGCTTCTAAACATCCCTCGCTCATCATCTCGCTCGGTGGTGTTGTTCACGGGAGGAACATTGCCACTGTTGCACGTTCTCTCCTCGTTGGTGAGTACAAAGCGTCTCCACGGTCTCATTTCCATTGTTAATATTCTCATCGACATTCTCAAATCACCGTCATAAAACAAGGGTTAATTAAGGAAATCAATATATCACATAATATCCCTATATACCGACCAACTAACAAATAAGCTTAGGTAGGACACACTAGCGAAGGATTTACTCGTCTCTCCCCTCCTAGTTCTATTCCCCGATCTCCGCCAGAGATCATATCCCTAAGCTCTGATACCAACTGTGACGCCCCCAAAATAGGTATACATCACCCATTCTGAGTTGTCAATACATGGTACAGAAACAACTACAACTTTATTATTACAACAGTAAAACTGTGAGTTTGAATACAAATATTATCTTCTAGACAATATCTATACTCAAATAAATCCTCATCACATTTATTGATACATTATTTTACAAAAATGGTGAGGACTACTAAACAATTCTTTCTAAAACCTTCATTCCATACCCCGACTCGTACTCGCTATATTCTCGCCTCCTGAGAAAAAAAATGGAACAAAAAGGAAAAGGGTGAGCTCAACTAGCCCAGTAAAGAATATTATGACTAAGATAATATACAACAAATTACCGTTAGTCTTCAACAGAAAAAATCTAATAGAATACAATAGACAACAAATTTTAAATCAATATTCACAACGGAAATAATAATTCATTAGAAGAGTTAAGTAGAGAATGCAAACTACTATCTTCTATGTATGAATTTAAAAGTTCATCGCTCATCTTTTGTCCTTGTAACATCAATCAATATACATCCGAATCAAATATTCATCTTTGCACTACAGCCAAAGATATTCATCGATTGGTCATGTTCATCTAAACACTGTTCATTTTTTATAGGAAATTCAATTCTCTACAACTTTGCGTAAGAAAGTTTTTCAAATTCCAAATGAAATTGACCAAATCCACAAACCAGGCGATTTTACAAGTTTATAATCAAATTTCTATTCAATAATTGTGTCCACCAACACACAAAACATGTGTTAAACATTTAATGCCACAAAAATACTCTTCCTCCTCATATACTCATATATCCCACATTCATTGTAAAAATATCATCGTTAATATATTATTAAAATAATATATTTAAATGAATTATTTTATCGAAAAAGATAAAATATTAATTTTCAACAATTGTCACATTAAAATTTTTCTCCATCTATATCCTCATAAAATCAATATTTTTCTCATCATATAAATCAATAATTAATTATTCATAAATAATATTCTGAGAATCACATTATCGACAACTGTGCGCTCCGAGGATAGAGGGGCTTTCAATAAGGATCTCTCCTCACTTGGCGCCGCAATTAGATGACCAAACCTCTCCTTAGATGTAACTTTCTAGACATTGTCAATAATGTTATCTAATAATATTATTCAGATAATATGAATTATTGTCCGATAATGGAAA